>BSUD01000003.1:3718501-3737970 GCA_033239045.1 Fagopyrum esculentum
AAATAAAAAGAAAGATATAATACTATATGAGAAAGAGAAAAAAAAAGCATCTGAAACTAAAATCAAAAGTAAAATAGTGAGATGAGAGGAGATATCTCTATACGTGTGAGTGGTAGAAATAAAGCAACATAGAAAAATAAAAAAAAAAGAGAAAAAGGCAAAAGGATAAAGAGAAAAAGCAAAAGAAGAAAGAGTAAAGTGAATCATCTCTTCTTCAATTCACACACCAGCAATCAAATGAAGGGTTCTTACCGATGAGCTCTCAGCTGCAAAATTCTTGCCTACAGGTAAATCTATTATTCTCTTTATTTATGATTTCGTTCATTAAAGTATCCTTGATCGATTTGTAGATAAATTTGGTTGTTGAAACAGTGACCGAGAATGGTGGAAATGAATTGGAAGATGAAGTTTTGGAGAGTTTAGAAAGAGTTCCAGCTTCAAATTTAGTGTTCATTAATACTTGTGGATAGCCTTCTCTTGAATTCTTCTTACCAGATGGTAATCCATTTCTCTTATCTTGGATTTTGATATGTTATATTGTTATGTTATCATTCTCTATAAACAATTTTGTTTTGTATTCTGTTTTGAACTTGGAATTGTTGTTTGTGGAAGCAATTTAATTCTCTTTTATTGAGTTTTTAAAAGCTTAAAATTGATACTCAATACCAAGTTAAGTGATAAAATGTTGATATTTAGGCTGTTTGGTTTTGTAATTGAATCAAATTCATTTTGCAACACGAGCTTCTCATTGTTTATGCTCTTTTGATTTGGTTGTTTCATAAAAAATTGCTTTGCTGCTTATGGTTTCGGCCTCTCTATATAGTAAAACAACATGTCTAGTCAAGTAAATTTACATTTACTTAGTGCAAGCATAAATATAGTTTTGATGCATACACAATATAACATTTAGACTTCAACCGACTTTCTTGATTTACTTTGTTAAATTATGCAGTAGTCTTCATATTCTTTGTTTTGTATGAACTAAAAACTTAAACTGCAATCAACAAACATCATAATAAGTCAAGTATTAAAAAACTCATATGAAGGAGTACAAAGTCTTCCAAATATTTGAACTATCAATAAGAAATCATCGTATAAGAAATCATCGGTTACTAGTGTCATGTATGTGTGGAGCATCACAATCAGCATTTTCGCAACATCAGTAAGTTGAGACTTGAGAGCTTGAAGCAACCTAATACATAAAAAAGACCTTGAAACTACAGAAGTATAACTTAAGCACATGAATTACCCAAATTATACAACACAATAATTCTTTCATTCCTTTCTATTTTTTGTTTGTGAAGTAGCTTTGATGGTGTTTGCTTTTCTTGGTCTCCCCCCTACGCTTTTGGCCTTGGGTGCTTCATGTGACTTGGGAGGATTAACACACTTTGGTCTTGTATGCCCTTCTACACCACAACGGGAACACTTGTTCTTCCCAACTCTATATCTTTGTTGCTTTTTAGACGTCTCTTCTCCTTTTTCTCGCCTCCTAGCCTTTTTTGGTCTTCCAGGTTGTATGATAAACTGAGGTGGATCTGGAGGTGACATGTCAACGGATTCCCATTCAATCTCTCCTGGTATTGGTTGAACAATTTGCCCATATGCCTTCAAGTAAGTTTCTTTAGTGTAATATTTGGCAACATAATCCTCCAACTTAAAACTTCTCAGCAAGATGCAAGCCATTGCATGTACACATGGAATCCCAGTTAAATCCCATTTAACACATCCACACTTTCTTAGACTCAAATCAACCACATACCTGCGATCTAAATGATCAACTTCATATCTATG
Source organism: Fagopyrum esculentum (assembly GCA_033239045.1). NCBI lineage: Eukaryota > Viridiplantae > Streptophyta > Magnoliopsida > Caryophyllales > Polygonaceae > Fagopyrum > Fagopyrum esculentum. The sequence goes on from BSUD01000003.1 coordinate 3,720,296, forward strand.
ATCTCCAGCCCACTCAACTTTGCACGTACTAAAGCTGTTTTTTTGTAGAGACTCCATCCTTTTTAAGGCTTTAGGAGTTATAGAGGAAGTAACATTCTTCATCCCTTCCCTCTTCAACACAAAACGTTTCATTAATTTTCTTCTGATCCACTCGCACATGGTCAATATAGGCAACTCTCTAGCTTCTAATATATAACTATTAAAGCTCTCACACACATTGTTCAACAACATGTCTGACTTGCAATCATGCTTAAACGCATGGTTAGACCATGTTCTTGGTTCAACTTTCATCAAATAGGAGAATGCCCCTTCTTCTAAGCTTTTAATGAAATTCATTGCCACATCGAAATCATACTTAGTAGTTGCCCTAGCTGCCGCCCACAATGCATCCTTATATGCTTTTCCACCCCATTTGACTTTAAAATTGTTATGTAAATGTCTCACACAAACTCTTGTCTCAGCCATGGGCACTACATAATGCAATGCTTCAAGTAGTCCCTGTAAACATACAAAATATAGTCTAAGTTAAAGATAAATACTTTATAAACTAATTTCAAACTAAAAGAAATAAGTACCTTTTGTCTATCTGACATGAAGGTGATATTTGCATGGCCTAAATCTCTCATCAGATTTTCCAAGAACCAAATCCAAGTTTCCTTCCTCTCAGCTTCAACTACTGCATATGCCAAAGGGAATATATTGTCATTTCCATCCTTTCCAACTGCAGAAAGAATTTGTCCAGTATATGCCCCTTTCAAATGGCATCCATCTAAGCCAAGGATCGGCCTACATCCCTCTAGGAAACCTTTCTTACATGCATCCAAGCAAATGTATAATCTTTGAAAGATGGGTCTCTCGGGATAATCTAAATTGACCTTCACATATGCTGAGCTACCGGGGTTCCATTTTATGATGGTTGCAGCATAGTTCCACACCTTTCCATATTGTGAACTAGCATCACCTTGACACATGATATACGCTCGTATTCTTGCTCTGCATGCCTGAGTAAGAGAGATCTCTACATCATGGTCTCTTGCTACTGCATTCTTAAAAGCTTTCAAACGCCAACGTGGATCATCCCTATAATTCTCCAAATATTTCTCAGCCAACCAAATTGATGTCACCTTCTTATTTTGCATGCGCCATCCACATTTATGCTCAGGATTAAAGCTTTTTAATTGAAAGCTACCATCTACTCCTATTCTTCTTGCACAAGCCTTAAAATCACATAAACTCTCCTTACACTCACAATTTTTTCTCCCATGTTTGAAGCTACATTCACACTTATACTTACAATAAGCTGACACCTTAAGCTTGTCATTGTGCAAATAATAGTAGTCACGTTTTTTTTCGATTGCAAATTGTCTCAAAGCCCTTCTGAAGATATCATTTGAACCAAACACCATACCATTCTTGAAGACGATAGGTTTCATGAAGTCCACATGTGGGTTAAACTCAGGGTACCTATCCAAAAACACAAAAAATCATGTATTAATACAAACAAAATTTTCATTTTTAATATATTACTAGATTAGATTACCTTGGTGTTTTCCTTTGATCCGAATCACTACCACTTCTTAAACAATCAACATCAAAATCATAAGGAACCACATCAGAAGCAACTTCTTCATCTTTCCCTTCGTGTACAACAACTTTGTTTGTATTATCAACCACAATGGCATCTACAAATTCTGTAAATATATCACCATCTTCATCTTCACTATCCTTGAAACTAAAATCACCATCTGAAGAAGAAGAATCTGAACCCACAACTATACCATTACCAAATAAGTTGGCATCATCAATCTCAGAAATTTGACATGATTGGTTGTGAGATGCTTGAAGTTGTGATGAACAGGCTTTAGGAATATATGTTGACCTCCTTACAATGGATGGGCTGAGATCATTGCCTTTAACAACATATATATGAGCAACTCTATCACCTCCAACTGAATTTACCATGTTCATTATATCACTGTCAACTAAAAGCTGTTTCAAACCGTTGTTGATACTTTTTCCCGCTTCGAGGTACCAAAGCTCTTTAATGTTATCTGCTCCAACTTCATTATTCATATAATCTTCTAAATCAAGCTTAGAAAGCCTATCGGGATCAACACCGTTTTTTATATGCACTAATCCGTTGATATATCGCATTCGGTCAGATTTAATCTCAAATTGACCACTATGCTGAAATTTCACTGTAATATTCATGTTACTACCTGCACATGCATGTTTTGAAACAAAAAATACATAAAAGAGCAAATTAGGAAGACAAACATTTGTAGTCTTCCATGTGAACTAGGAAAAAGTTGAATATATGATTTTTGACCCAAATCTCTAATTTATTTAGACAAAAAAAAATTTTAAAATGTTTGTTTACCTTCTTTCGTAACAGATTAGAAGTAAACGATACACCTATCCTCCAACGAGATGATTATCCAGGATCACCTTCAACAAGCGAGTGTTAATGGTCTATGAGAACAGGGCGACTATGGCTGCAGTAATCAAGAAAAAAGGATCAAAGTTATGCAGATCGAAATACGTAACTGTGAAGAAAGAAAACCATACCGTTCGGGTACAGGAATAGAGTCAAGATCATGTATGGTTTATTGCAGCTTTTGATCCTTTGCCTTCTCGTCAAGGTGCAAACTTTTGACAAGCGGTAGTGAAACTGTAAACCTGCAGATTAGGGAAAAATATTCTATAGGAGGCAGGTGTGATTTTGAATTAATTAAAAAATAATTGTATATATCCTTCTTTCTTATCCACTTAACGTTGATTTAACAGGTGTTAAGTATGGGTGGTTGTATGCAAACAGTTTACAATTTAGGGTGGTTTACTGTAGGTTTTTTTATTAAGGGTGGTTAATTGTACACAAGTATATATTAAGGGTGGTTTTATGCATTTTTCTCATTATAAAAATTATCAATTTTAGTTTAGAGTTGTTCTTACATAAGGGACACGCGACCACACATCATCACTACGATGCTCAGCCTGACGCCTAAGCAAATCTGGTACACGTGGGCCAGGATCCATCTACATGTGGTAAAGAACTTTAAGTTTGATTGACTAAACAATATCACAACAAACAAACACAACTTCATATTTCATTGATAAAACAACTTAATATAAAAACAAACAACTTCATATTTCATTGACAGCTAAACTTAATACAACAAACAACTTCTAATCTCTACTTGATGACCCAACTTGAGAACGACAACTCCTTCTATTATGACCAAGTTGTCCACAACTTCCGCAACGACTTTTTCCTCTTTCACTTTGATCCATTTCATTTCTGATTCTCGAGTTTCTTTGTCTTCCACTTGGGCGCTTAGAACTTGGATCCGGGACTATTAACGGCCCATGTACTACTGGTCATTCTGTTTGATCACCAACAGGTTGGAAGTATGGCTTGTACGTCTCAAGATATGAATGCGTGGTGAAAAATCCATCAACAAAGGGCTCAAAGGACCACTTGTGATAATAACAAACAGCAAGTACGTGGGGGCACGGAAACTTCAGCAACTGCCAGGTATGACAACTACATTGACGTTGTTGTAAACGAACGGTAAAGTTGCGGCGACCGCCCCGGTCTACTCTAGGTACCTGGACTTGATATATTCCTTGCTCAATGTTAAATGGACTCACTGTTGCTGTCATGGCTACCTCCTTAAATTTTTTAATTTTTTGATCTATATGTTGAGATAAGGTTAAGCCGTCTTGTATGCGTTTAATAGCTCGACCACGCCTTGTAACAAAATAACTGTTCAAACGGGCGAACGTTGCTTGCACAATGCCAGTGATTGGAAGAGATCTTGTGCCTTCCATTACCCCGTTGAAACACTCAGACATGTTTGTGGTCATGCATCCATATCGTAAACCACCGTCATGATGTAGAGACCATTTCTCGAGGCCAATTTCTTGGAGAAACACACGACATTCACGGTTTTTTTCACCAATTTGGTCAAACCCGGCGGAAAAAGGACGTCCCTCACGGACGTATGCAGTCACACCCACTAGGAATTTGAGTTGCGAATCTTTATAACGAGTTTGAACATTAGACTTAAGATGACGGATGCAAAACCTATGATATGCATTTGGTGGACTCCATCTTGGATCCGTCATTGCCCTACTTATCCCTGCGTGTCTATCAGAAATTACACACAAGCCGACTCTATATGTCACATGTTCGCGAATGCAACTCATAAACCATGGCCAACTTTCTGTATTCTCCGCTTCCACAAGGGCAAATGCAAGAGGGAAAAGTTGTTCATTTGCATCAACAGCCATAGCAATTAGCAGGACGTGCTTGTACTTTCCGTATAAGTGGGTTTCATCAATTGAGATCACAGGACGACAATGCTTGAAACCAGCAATAGAAGGTCCAAATGCCCAAAAGACGCGTTGAAACATCCTCACTGACCGATCACTTGTTTCTGTTGTGACCCAGTCAACCACTGTACCCGGGTTTGATTGTTGTAGGGCTTCCATATATCGCGGTAAATCAGCGTACGACTGCTTCCAACCTCCATAGATATCAGCAATTGCTTTTTGTTTGCCCTCTCACGCTTTCTTGTAACTTGGAATCACTTTGTATTTCATGTTTATAACTTCTATAATGGTTCGCGGTTTGATTGTCAAGTCTTGACGAACAAGGTTATGAATCTCATTGCTGATGAATCTGGAAGTTGCATTACGGTTATCGAGTTCTCGCGAATGAGAGACACAAGCAGGGATATGAGGCCCGTTATGCCGGTGCACAGACCACAAATCTAGCGCTTGATCAACCCGATGAGCAGAAACTAGCCATGTGCATCCGGTTTCGCTTTTTCTAGCACAATAGACGGTGTAATAATGTGCATCTGCTCTACCTGTCTTGTAAGGGTATCCACTTCTTAGGGAATAACTTCCAAGCTGCGTTTTCAAATCGCTCAATGAGTTGATACATTGACCTATATAAAATCCATCAACGTCGTGCATTTGAATGGAAGCATAAGGATCCTCCCATGAATTCATCTGTGTTGATACTGGTTCGACGACGTTGTTCCAGTTTGGGTTGATGGCTTGATCTCTTATTATTCGGTCCGCTTCTGCTACGACTTGGTCATAATCTGGTGCTGCAGGGCCATCTTCAACGTGACGATCTTCTTCAGTTTCAAGAATCTCATCATCAGTCTCAACACCATTCTGATCAACATGTATATCATCTTCATCAACTTCATTTCCATCTCCATGGCTTGAGGACGCATGTGATGTCGATGGTGCCATGGTGGGATGAGTTGTATGCATGGGAATATTTTCATACCCGGCCATCACAGTTTGCGCGTACTCATTATCCGTCAGCAATCTCGTGTACGTTTCCATGTTTTGCCATAGGGGTAGTTATTGTTGTCATCCATCTATTTTACATTACGTTAAATTATGGACAACAATGTTTCATATTCAATATTTTTCGTTAAACTAATGATTAACAATTTTTTAGTGATAAACTATTATAGTAATGAAAAATCATATATTAATACTAATCTATTTAGACGTTTCTAAAATAATATATTTAGACTAACATATTTTACCTATTCTAAAAAAATATTTTATTTAATCTAAATAAAATATTTCCTACTCAATATACATAGTAAATCTATAAAATTTATATAGTAATCTTAATAAAATGTTACATAATCAATATTTTTCATTAAACTAATGATTAATAATTTTTTAGTCATAAACTATTATACTAATGACAAAATAATATATTTAGACTAACATATTTTACCTATTCTAAAAAAATATTTTATTTAATCTAAATAAAATATTTCCTACTCAATATTCATAGTAAATCTATAAAATTTATATAGTCATCTTAATAAAATGTTTCATATTCAATATTTTTCGTTAAACTAATGATTAACAATTTTTTAGTCATAAACTATTATACTAATGAGTAATGACAAAATAATATATTTAGACTAACATATTTTACCTATTCTAAAAAAATATTTTATTTAATCTAAATAAAATATTTCCTACTCAATATACATAGTAAATCTATAAAATTTATATAGTAATCTTGATAAAATGTTACATAATCAATATTTTTCATTAAACTAATGATTAATAATTTTTTAGTCATAAACTATTATACTAATGACAAAATAATATATTTAGACTAACATATTTTACCTATTCTAAAAAAATATTTTATTTAATCTAAATAAAATATTTCCTACTCAATATTCATAGTAAATCTATAAAAGTTATATAGTCATCTTAATAAAATATTTCATATTCAATATTTTTCGTTAAACTAATGATTAACAATTTTTTAGTCATAAACTATTATACTAATGAGTAATGACAAAATAATATATTTAGACTATCGTATTTTACCTATTCTAAAAAAAATATTTCCTACTCAATATTCATAGTAAATCTATAAAATTTATATAGTAATCTTAATAAAATCATATATTTTACTAATGACAAAATTATATATTAATACTAATCTATTTAAACTATTTTACTAATGACAAAATCATATATTAATACTAATCTATTTAGACATTTCTAAAAAAATATATTTAGACTAACATTTTTTACCTATTTTAAAAAAATATATTTAGACTAACATTTTTTGCCTATTCTTTTAACTTATCTATTTAGACTAATTTGTTTATACAATTTCTATTTAATACTAATCTTATCTAAGTTAAGATAAACTAATCTAACTAAACTAATAACATATCTTAACCCTAAACTAATATCTTTATACTAACAAAATCTTTCATATTATTAAATTTTTAACATTATATTTTTATATTACACAAAATTACATGACTAATTACAATGATCTAATCTAAGTATATAACTAACAAAATGTGTAAACTTAAACTAATCTAACTAAACTACTAACATATCTTAACCTAAACTAAACTACTAACATATATTTAATACTAACAAAATATATAACAAAATATGTAAGCATAAATAATTTGTCTAATTACTAACAAAACCCTAACCCTAAATATGCTAATACAAAACTAACAAATATTAAGAAGGAATCACTTACTTAAAGAAAAGGTTGCGGGGTGGTCCGTTTGCGGTGTAGGGTAGTCCGGCGGTGGTGCAGCAGTGGTCCAGCGGTGGTCCGGCAACCTCTATGAGGTGAGCTTTACAATTTTAATGGAGAAAATAACAAGAGAGAAAGAAGAGTTGAAGTTGTGAAAATAGAAGGAGAGGTGTGAAGATTTATAGAACAAAGAATCAACAGAGTTTTCAATGTCTTCGTTGTCTTCCCTTCGTCGTCTTCCTTTCGTCTCGTCCTTCGTCTCGCCTTCAATTTTGCAGGATAACGTTCAACAGCAATAATGGTGAGTTATTGCGCTGCTGCAGGAAGGCAATAAACACGCAGTGACTCACCGCGTTTTTACTGGTTAAAAACGCGGTGAGTCACCGCCTTTCTGCCACGCGCAGAAAAAGGCAAGAAACGCGGTGAGTCACCGCGTTTCTTGTTTAACAAAAAAAAACAAATAACAGAAACGCGGTGAGCCACCGCGTTTCTTGCATTTAATTTTTTTTTTTAAATTTCCGTAAGATATGGTTATATACAGCGTTTTTTAACAATAGAAACGCGGTGACTCACCGCGTTTTAGTTCCGTACCTGACAACTTCGTGCATTTTCGGAATAAACTTTGCTCCGAACCTAGATTCGGAATAAGTTTCATAATTTTGTTTATAATAGCGAAGAATTCGCAAAACATGAGCTTTGACAGTAAGAAGGTGGGTGGAACTTGCATGTAGAAGTGAAAAATGAGCAAGAGAAAAAAACGAGAAACAAGAAGGGGTGTGTGACTGTAGAGGAATGAGAAGCGAAGGTGGGTTTCTCTTTTTTCGTCAATTGCGGCTCAAAATTCCGATTCGGTTTAAAAAAATAAATAACCTATTCATTTTATTTGTTAAACCGAAGCTTTACCTTTTTTTCAATTTTCTGACCAGATAGACCAATCAGAGCCCTAAGATAGGGTATGGCCTAACAATGGGGACAAAAGTTTCACACTGATCTATAACCTTGTTTAGTTGGGATGACTTTTCTTTTGAAGACGTTTCTCGAGTGTGGTCTAAATGTATGTTCCGGACGATATCGTAGTCACATGCCCCGATTGATCGTGGTTGTGTTTGAGGTCTCCGGAGATCCTTCGTCTAGTTGGGGGAACGTCGTGAGATCCATATTTGTGTAGGAGGTATGACATCCCCTTGAAAAGGTTTCCCGTTATCCTGTTTTCCGGCGACGACACCGTACTAGTTCATCTATCCCGCGTCCTCTCCACGTTTTGTCAACCTCGAGTGTTTCTTGCCTTCTCCCATGATTTGTTTCATCTTACTTTTTGGATCTTTTTGTTAGTTACGTTTTCGGTCATTTGATTGTAATGCTTGTTGTATTTAGTTGATTTTTAGCTAATTGCATGAAGGTTTGTTTTTTTGTTTTCGGTCTCTCGATACGCCAATCATGTTTAATGTAGTCTAACATTTTACCTACTTGATTAAAAAAAGAAAAGAAATCATCAAAAACTTTTGATGTAAAAATTTGTGATATGAAATGTGATCATTTGTTTGGCAAGTTTTTTTTTCTTCTATATTTTTTTTAAAATAAATAGAAGTCACCCATCAAAACTAAAGAATCCACATGTCACTTTTTGTGGCCTCTCAATTGTTAGCATCGAGACTTCTTGTGTTTATAATGTTAGTATTGAGACTTATGGTTTTTTATAATTGGTTGTAACGGGCCCAAAGAGTATTTTATTACTCGATTACGTTGACCTTCAGATGCATCAAATTCAAATATGTATGAGGCATCAAATTCCTCCCTCTATCCAAAAAAAAATTCACGTCTCTACGGGTTCCTAGTCTATTGAGATGGTGTGGACATTGAACTCGAGTCGGTGAGCCTCAGGAGGAGCCCAGTCCACGCTCAACAAGCAAGACCATTCTAGCACGATTCAAGCCACTTGACAATGCCTTCACAGAATACCAGTTTCCTTAAGGCAACGTACATACATCACTAAAGACATCGACGTATGCGTTGAGCCAGTGAAATTCAACATGTAATAATGTGAGACCGGAGATCGGAAAAAAGGAAGCCTGAAGGAGTTAACTGCCAATACAACTTACTCTAACTAAAAGGGCCATCAACAATCACTTCAACCTCAAATAACTACCAGATCTCCCAAGTGAAAATATTGTTAACAAATGGCCAATCCCGGTTACCATCGACTTAATATTCAGCAACTTTCAAATAAAGCAATTCTCAGGATGATCTCAACGTGAACTCAACCAAAATCCAAATGAAGGTTCCAACAAATTTTTCAAGAGCAACTGAGCAAAAAATATTGAACGAGGAAGAGGAGTTAATTGCATAGCATATACCAAGAGACTGAGTCAAAACTCACAACCAACAAGACAACACCTCCTGAAAAGAAAGAAGAGCTCTTAGAGAAGCCGACTTTCTCACACGATCCGATGCAATTCTTCATAACCTGAACTTGCTTCAGCAAAGAAGTCATCTGTGAGTGTGAGTTAACACGGCAAGTGTAGCATCCGTGCAAGAAATACTAGAGAAACAAGCAATAAAATATCTTAACCCATGACCATGTATGCAAAACCAATCCTAAAGGCACAATGTCACAACAGTTCTTATAAGAGAAGAGAGACTTCAAACCACAAAAATACGGGGCATTCCGAGAATTGAACTCGGGACCTCTCGCACCCTAAGCGAGAATCATACCACTAGACCAAATGCCCACATAATTAAGTCATTATCATCACAGTATTTGTCAATAATCTTGCTACAAGCTACTGAAAAATGACAAGCAGTCACCATCAAACAGCTAGCTACTGGATAAATATATTGCAGCATTGCATACCCTGTAGTTAATGATTTAGTATACAGAAGAACGTTCTCAAATATGGAATAAAAATGTCTACTCACATAAGAAAATAAACAAAAAGATGGATTGCGCCATCTTGTGCATCTGAAAAGATTTGAAAAAGAGACCTCTAGCAAGTAGCAAAAATCCCTTACAAGGATACATGATCCACAAAGCTTGTTTCAAGGCATTGTGTTCGCAAACAACTACATCTAGTGAACGGAATGCAATTTCAACAATGCTACAAAATTTTGCTAAATTTTGGTTTAAGATTTAGCAACCAATACGCCTTGAATTCTTGTGTGGGAATGATATCCTAAACCAAAAGCCCTTTTGATGATGCTTTTAATTATTCCTATGCTCAAATAAGTCAAATATAAAAATGTTCGGTGACTGAGCCAATAAGTACATCATTGATCTATATATATAGCAAGCCTATGTTGGTGCAGCAAGATCAGAAAATTCAAAGTTTAGGCAAAAATCGAATAATTATCATGGACAAAATGAAATGTAGTTGCATTGTGGGGCATTCCGAGAATCGAACTCGGGACCTCTCGCACCCAAAGCGAGAATCATACCACTAGACCAAATGCCCTCTTGACATTAACATTCATTTTACTGGACCCATAATAAGTTTGTAACAGGCTTCCAGGTCAATGATGGATAAGACCTATTCATATATCTAAAGTAAGCTGTAAGTCAGGGATCACAAATATCAAAATATCAAGAACATAAGACTGTTTATTTATATGAAAGCTGTATTGCTCAAAACCTTTTGTGCCCAGAGTAAGTCACAACCTCATATACCCAGAGTACCATGACACTTAAAACAAATATTGCTTCATATTAAAATCAAGGGGGATGTGAAATCTTTCCACCATCCACCAATCAACACAACGTCAGTAATATAGATACAGCAAAGATTAAAAGACAAGTCAGATTATTTGAAGTTCACGAGAGAAAATATTGGGCGATAGACAACATAAGATTAAATAATGAAATATATCAAACATATAATACTCACAGGAGAAGGAAAAAATACAATCCGACCTGCCGGATTCGAACCAGCGACCTAAGGATTTTTCTGCAGGAATTTTTACCAACTACAGTCCTCCGCTCTACCAACTGAGCTAAGGTCGGTTGCTGCAGACTAGTTGAAAAGCATCTAGTACACATGAACGTACGACATCTCATGAGATGAACAAAAGTGCTCGCCCAGAGATTCATTGACCAACCACAATTTATTTAGTGACCTAGTATCCTTACAGGAACATTCCCAGAATTAAACTCGGGACCTTTTGCACCCTAAGTGAGAATTACACCATTAGACCAAATACCCTATTTACGGAAGGATCGATCTAAAACTGCAATAAGATCTTCGCAAAAAAATAAAATACACCAAGCACTCGCCTAAAAACAGCTACTCAAACATAGAAACAGGTATTCAAGTACGAAAAGAAAAAATGGATTACCTTGACATGCATAAGGTCTGCAGAATTGTTGCATGCACGCTTATGAGATCTTTAGCACCCTAAGAAAAATATACAAACTTTTAAGGACGCTGACGTTAAAATAGACGGTATCTATTAATAGAGGTGGCTCGAGATGGTCAGATACGACAAGATACCACAAATCAAATACAATATTTAAATACTGATTGAGTTAGAGAAGAAAAGGCATTGAAGAGCAAACATTGATCCGACTAGCTGAGTCGGACCGGCAGGTCGAGGATGACCTAGTTTCGATTCATGGACTATACTTCTCTGGTTGGGGCTTTCTCATTTGTAACATAAAATGCAAAAGAATGATACTTGATACCCAATGGAACTTTCAAAGCATTAAACAGAGGACCTCGCTCCTAAAAATCCATTGATCAGTATTATGTCAACATGGGTTTGGTTAAAAATTGAATCATGCAAACACTTTCTAAAATACAGGCAACTCAGATAAAAGTTAAAAAAAAATATGGATCGAGGGGCATTCCGAGAATCGAACTCGGGACCTCTCGCACCCAAAGTGAGAATCATACCACTAGACCAAATGCCCAATTGATGTTAAATTTTCCTTTCTCTGTAGGACTTCCTGCAAATTACAGTCCTCCGCTCTACCAAATGAGAAAAGGTCAGTCGCTACACAAAAAGAAATTAGTGCATATTGACAAATGTAAGCATTATGTATAAATGCTTGTCTTGTTTTACATCACTGCGTAAGATAATTAATCAATTTATTATTGTGAAACATGCTCTGTTTACTGAAATACAAACTAGTTCAGAACTGGAAAGACGGAAGAATAAGCATTCTCAACTGAAGTTCGAGATTATTGGACAGCTTTTTCAGTGGAATTGGTAATTTTAAGTTCAAATTTAGGCGTAAGTGTGTAAGCATTTAGTGAAAGAGAATTCTGGGGACAACCAAATGTTAGAGCTTCGGCTAACCCTCCAGATGGCAGAAGAATGTTCAAATGTGGTGTCATTGATCTCTATGATAGAGTATAAACCAGGACATTCACAAATCACAATCCTCTCACAAGCACAGTAGGAACAGAATACACTAGAGATGAACCATAGACAAAGAATCAATTACTGGAGCTTACTCACAAGACCAGGGGGGCACAACACCTAAAGGTTCCTCAGGCAAATGCCCAATAAAAGTGAAAATTTCTGGATCCCTAAAATGTAGGCTTGACCAGGACTTATACTAGATAACTTGCAAAATAAGACGATCCTCGTGTAAGCTTAGGTAATACTCACATCAGGTAAATCCTTTCACAATATACTGTCTTGATGGACCATTTTTGTAGAATAATAGATCGACCCATTATATTCTCATATAGCATATTTTGTGTCCTAGCACTGTTAAAGTGGCACAATGTCGAAAAACTTTAGAAAGCTTTTAGCCTAACAAATCACTTCTTGATAACATAGTAAGTTGAAAATGAATCACTGAGATCATATAATCAAAGAGAATAAGTATTTTACCGCCGCATGCTAACGACAGGCCAATGATGGGAACTAGGCATTCATCATCCTAGAGTAAGCCAATATTTGATCCAACAATATAGAAAACTAAGACTTCAAAATATTTTGAAATGCGGAGGCAAAATCATAAATCAACATTTCAAAATAAAAATATATAAACCAATCAAGGGGCATTCCGAGAATCGAACTCGGGACCTCTCGCACCCAAAGCGAGAATCATACCACTAGACCAAATGCCCTCTCCATATGCTTGATCCATAAGGGCTCAATGGATACTTCAGGGTCGGAGAGGCGTATGTAGCCCAGGGCCGACAATAGAACTATAGAAGAGCTTATCTGAAGAATCATTTACCACCCACAGTCTATTTTACAGACTATGTTCTGGCTCATTCATTCTTGTCAATGTACGTCAATCTAATATACACTATAATAAAACTTCCTATGACAAAACAACTGTGGTAGAAGTTATACTATGATGAATTGAATCATGAGGAATCCATCTTAGAATTCCATCAATTGACACAAATTGCAGCAAAAAAACATAGTGAAAATTTTCATTCTAGTCAGTGTACAATTTGAAATTATGTACAAGCACCTTACTTAATCATGATCTTATTTCAAAGAAAAGAAGTTACAAGAAGAACAACAACTCAATTTCAAACCAAACCAAATGCAATTTAGAAGTTATTTTTTATTAAATATCACTGAATCACGCGATTATTAGACTCGTTACAAACTACCACAGGAAAAGCTACTTGTATGATAAAATACATCTGGAGATTCCACAAGCAGATGCGTCAAAATTATTTAGATATCCCAAAATTGAAAAATAGGGCTTCATCCTAGCACGACGCAGTCACTTCGGACTTCGTCAGTGCACACTGCACGACAATAATTGTCTAATTGCTACGAATTGGTCATAAAATGTCAATATGGGCCTTACAAAAACGATTCCACATTTTCTACCTAGTTTCTTAGGTTTACAATCATACTTGAAGCAAACAAGCAAAAACATTTAACATAAGTGTAAACCAAAGCAGAGAGGTAGGGAAAAGTCGGACATACCAAGCATGCGACTGAATATTCAAAGAACCGCCATTATCTTCCACGAAGTTGCTTCTCCTTTCTTCCCTTTCCCAATCGCTTATCGTTCGTACTCTGTAGTAGGTTTAGATGCGGCAATTGCCTGCTTTCTGTTGGGCTCAATTAATGTTGGGTCTTGTTTCTATTGGGCCTAATTTCAACAATAAATTCATCAAAAAATATTTTTCTCTTACTCGCACATTTACGGAATAATTGAATATTTTAAGCTCCCAGTAATAACTTTGGGATGTAACGATATAAATAATTAGCTTTGGATTATATATATATATATATATATATATATGTAAATGTTCAGGTACGGCCCATTAATTCCGGTACGGTCGTACGGCTGACCGTACGGGCGACACGTGTCCCGATTTTTTTTTTCTTCTTTTCTGAAACGATTTTTTTTTTCCGGAAACGAATGAAAATTTGTTTGAACAACCATGTTATAATTTATGCATTATTCTCCTATAAACTTTGAACTATTCCCATATAATCCATAAACTATTACTTTTTAATATAATCCATGAACTATTCTATTATAATTCATGAACTATCCCATAATAAGTTTTGACCTATTACTTTGACTTCTTTATAAATTTTTGCACTTTAAACTATTCTATTATAATCCATGAACTATTTTATTATAATTCATGAACTATCCATAATAAGTTTTGAACTATTACTTTCACTCCTTTATAAATTTTGCACTATGAACTATTCTATTATAATTCATGAACTATACTTTTAGAAGTTATGAAATATTACTTAATAAGTTTTGAACTATTACTTTCATTCCTTTATAAATTTTGCACTATGAACTATCCTATTATAGTTCATGAACTATCCTTTTATAAGTTATGAACTATTCCATAATAAATTTTGAAATATTACTTTTACTCTTTCTTCAGGAAAAAAAAAATTCCGGGACACGTGTCGGCCGTACGAACGGCCGCACGGCCGTACCGGAATAATGGGCCTTACTTGAACACTTCCCTATATATATATATATATATATATATATATATATATATATATATATATATATATATATTTACACGTGTATCTAAATTAATTAACACTTGTCATATATTTAAATAAAATTGTAGTTGAATAATTGAACATATAAACTACTATTTTAGCGAGCCTGAACCTGAATATCAGAGTAATCTTCGTAATTCTGGCCGCATGAGCCATCGGAATCTCGCTCCCGGTCGCCGGAAAGGAAATCTCGAGCCTAAGTCCGACGAGCGGACTCTTCACGATGGTGAAGGCGTTTGTCGGAGGAGTGATTATGGCCACTGGAGCAGTACACATGGCCCCGGACGCATTCGAAAGTCTCACCAGCCCTTGCCTTAGCGATAAGCCTTTGGGAGAGTTCCCTTTCGCTGGCATGGTTATGGGAATGTCTATGATCATGACTATGATGATCGACGCTTTGGTAGTCAGTTGTTACCAGAAGAATATTTAGCAAATTCAATGTCCGGAATGACGATCAATGACGCGGAGAAGATCGATTTGAGTTTGTCGCATAAACTCGTTCGGTATCGAATCATCGCTCAGGTGCGAATTTGTAAACTCAATCCACCGATTCAAACTGTTCATCCTTTAATTTCTCTTGGATTGTTATTTCCAGGTTTTGGAGATTGGGTTCTAGTACATTCAATGCAGTCTAAACTCAAAGCAAGATCGACGGTGTTGATGATTCTGTTTTGCACTAACGACACCAGTAGGAATTGTGATAGGCATTGACATATCAAAGTTCTATAGTGAAACGAACCCTAAAGCCTTGATCGTGGAAGGATTGCTCAACTCTGCGGCTGCGGGCATCTTATTCTACATGGCATTAGTCGACATTCTATCTGGAAATTTCATGAGCCCTAAGTTACAAGGAAGCAAAGGTTTCATGACTGCTCCTAGTGTTGCTTTGCTCCTAGGCTTTGCTTGCTATGTGGGCCTAAAATTACTTAAATGTGTTACAAATGTGTATTCATTTTTTGAATTTGCTTTTGAAGGATTATAGTTCTTAAATGATAGAACTTATAAAAAAAATATATAAAATAAGCAATCATTACCTTTTTTTATGGTTCAATATTGAGTAATTGTTCTTCCTTATCCGGGGATATTTTATTTCTATATAGAGTCAATACAGATTTTGTGAAAATGTTATGTGTTGGGAGAAGACTTTTATAGACTTTAGGTAGTTATATAAGTAATAGAGAATCCTACAAAATCATTGAAATAATAGATTCTTTTAAAATCAACAAACATTTAAATATCATATGAATTTTATGGAAAATTTAAAATCCTAATTGAATACCAAAAGATTTATATGAACTTTTAAAAATCTATATTGAATACTTG
The DNA here is from genome assembly GCA_033239045.1 of Fagopyrum esculentum. Taxonomy (NCBI): domain Eukaryota; kingdom Viridiplantae; phylum Streptophyta; class Magnoliopsida; order Caryophyllales; family Polygonaceae; genus Fagopyrum; species Fagopyrum esculentum. Next base: position 3,736,647 of record BSUD01000003.1, read on the forward strand.
TAGACTTTTAAATTCCAAAAAATTATTGCAAAATCTTAATTGAATACACCCTCTAAGCTTCGAAATGTTGTTTTGTATATGGGAGTTCAAGAAGATGGAACGAAATTTACAATCGAAAAACGTTGAAGTTTGAAATGTTTGAAACATAACAATTTAAACATTAATTCTTAAGTTGTTTGAAACATAACACCTTAAAATTTGGAAACACACCATAAAAAATCTCTTATGATACATTTCAACTTCTTTACAAAAATTATGTCTTTTACCCACAATAATTCTCTTCATATTATTCATCGCCAACTCTTATTATCCAACGGAATGAAACATACTCTAATAAATAGAAGATATTTCTTCGAAGAATACGTGCACAACTGACTCAAGAAAGGTATAAAATAAACCTAAAATGTATAGAAAACAGAGAAATTACCCCCTTGGCTAATAATCAATCGATTAAAACCACCGCTAGTTTCAACTTTCCGGCCATTTTGCTTCAAAATTCATACATGCCGCCAACAAGTAGTAGTAGTAGTAGCAACAAGGGAGGAGGAAGAAACCACACTTCCTCCCCTCCTAGCATTTGGTGTCTATGTCATTCAACATACGCGACTCAACTTTTGTGATTTTCATTCATTCGCTTCAATTGTTAGGCTTGGGACATAATTTTATGTCTTCCTAACATTTGGTGCTTGAGCAATCATTGGTGCTTGTTATATGTCAGCAGTTATCTGGAAATGTCCTTGATGTAAATGACGGACAAACATGAAGCCAAAAGGTGTTTCGAGTTCTTATGATTATTTATTTTTAAAAGAAACACTTAGTTTTTTTAATAAACGGATTTCAATTAAAATTAAATTCCAGCTTTGTAATCGATATTTCGAAAACAATAACAAATCTTGAATAGGATGAACGCTGGCAGCATGCTTAACACATGCAAGTCGGACGGGAAGGCAGCAGTGGGGAATTTTCCGCAATGGGCGAAAGCCTGACGGAGCAATGCCGCGTGGAGGTAGAAGGCCCACGGGTCGTGAACTTCTTTTCCCGGAGAAGAAGCAATGACGGTATCTGGGGAATAAGCATCGACTAACTCTGTGCCAGCAGCCGCGGTAAGAAAGAGGATGCAAGCGTTATCCAGAATGATTGGGCGTAAAGCGTCTGTAGGTGGCTTTTTAAGTCCACCGTCAAATCCCAGGGCTCAACCCTGGACAGGCGGTGGAAACTACCAAGTTGGAGTACGGTAGGGGCATAGGGAATTTCCGGTGGAGCGGTGAAATGCATAGAGATCGGAAAGAACACCAACGGCGAAAGCACTCTGCTGGGCCGACAC
>BSUD01000003.1:3737980-3778743 GCA_033239045.1 Fagopyrum esculentum
TGATCAGTAGCTGGTCCGAGAGGATGATCAGCCACACTGGGACTGAGACACGGCCCAGACTCCTACGGGAGACAACAGTGGGGAATTTTCCGCAATGGGCGAAAGCCTGATGGAGCAATGCCACGTGGAGGTAGAAGGCCCACGGGTCGTGAACTTCTTTTCCCGGAGAAGAAGCAATGACGGTATCTGGGGAATAAGCATCGACTAACTCTGTGCCAGCAGCCGCGGTAAGAAAGAGGATGCAAGCGTTATCCAGAATGATTGGGCGTAAAGCGTCTGTAGGTGGCTTTTTAAGTCCACCGTCAAATCCCAGGGCTCAACCCTGGACAGGCGGTGGAAACTACCAAGTTGGAGTACGGTAGGGGCATAGGGAATTTCCGGTGGAGCGGTGAAATGCATGGAGATCGGAAAGAACACCAACGGCGAAAACACTTTGCTGGGGCGACACTGACACTGAGAGACGAAAGCTAGGGGAGCGAATGGGATTAGATACCCCAGTAGTCCTAGCCGTAAACGATGGATACTATGCGTTTTGCGTATCGATCCGTGCAGTGCTGTAGCTAGCGCGTTAAGTATCCCGCCTGGGGAGTACGTTCGCAAGAATGAAACTCAAAGGAATTGACGGGGCCCGCACAAAAATAATCAAGATTTTTTAAAAATAAAAGGCGAACCAAATCGAATCGACTTCCGAGTAACAATCGGATCGATATTCCGAAAACGGAAACAAATCTCGATTTTTTTAGTAATCAGTATTTTTATTTAAAATTAAAAATAAAACTCGATCTAATTATTTACAAAAACAAAATAACGGATAAAAAACTCACGTTAAAAAGAAAGATTTGACAATAATCTTGCTGCAAGTTACTGAAAAATGACAAGCAGTGACCCTCAAAACTACTGATCAACAGAAAAGACGCAACAGCCAAATTCGGATAGCTGACCTGCCAGATGGGACACGCAGTCGCACACTTATACACTATGGGACGCCACTCTACCGCGACAGGGTCCATGATGTACTAAGCTTGTAGCTGCCAAATGCCAATAAAATCTGTAAGCAAAAACTCAAAAATCACTTACAAGGATACATGATCCACAGAGCTTGTTTCAAGGTATTGTGTTTGCAAAATTATTACATCTAGTGATCGAATGGAATGCAAAATCCTACAAATCTTGGCTGAATATTTAGCAACCCAAATGCTAAATATTGAGCGAGAATGATACACTAGACCAAAAGCTCTTTTGATGATGCTTTTTTAATATTCCTATGATCAAATTAGTCAGATATTCAGTGATTGAGCCACCAACAAGTACATAATTGATCTATATATAGTAATCCAATGTCGGTGCAGAAAGATCAGAAAATTAGTGTTTCACGAAAAATTATCGTTGATAAAAAATTGATCATGGCGGGGCATTCCGAGAATCGAATTCGGGACCTCTCGCACCCGAAGCGAGAATCGTACCACTAGACCAAATGCCCTCTTGTCATTAATATTCAATCTACTGGATCCATAACATATTTGTAACAGACTTACAGGTCAATGATTGAACAGACTTATTCATATATGATATATTAGAGTAAGCGAGGGATCACAAAGATCAAAATACCAAGAACATAAGACTGTTTATATATATCAAAGCTGTATTGGTCACAACCTCTTGTACCCAGAGTATAAGTCACAGGCTCATATACCCAGAGTACCATGACACTTTAACAAATGTTGCTTCAGATTAAGATCAAGGTGGATGACATCAGTAATATAGATACAATAAAATTAAAAAGACAATTTAGAGCATTAAGTTCGCATGAGACATTATTGGGCGATAGACAACATACGATTAAATAATGAAAGATATAAAACATATAATACTCACAGAAGGAAAAATACAATCCGACCTGTCGGATTTGAACCAGCGACCTAAGGATTTTTCTGCAGGAATTTGTACCAACTACAGTCCTCCGCTCTACCAACTGAGCTAAGGTCGGTTGCTGCAGACTAGTTGAGAAGCATTTAAGACACATGAATATACGAGAGATCTCAGGAGATAAATCAAGGCCGAAGAAGCATCTGCAGACCAAGGACCCAGAACAAAAGAGCTCGTCTAAAGTTTCATTTACCAACCACAATTTATTTAGTGACTGATTCATAGTCCATTTGTTCAGGAGGGAAATTATTATGATAACTAAAAGAGCCTGACAACGGCTGAAAGAAGTTTCAACCAAGTATCCTTACGGGGCATTCTGAGAATTGCACTCGGGACCTATCGCATCTTAAATGAGAATCATACCACTAGACCAAATGCCCTCTTCACAGAAGGATCGTCCTCACACTGCAAATATGCTCTGCAGAAGCATCTAAAATACCCAAAGCACTTGCCTTAAATTACTATACATAATGACGATCTTAGAGCTATTTACTTATTGAACATTGTAGCAAGTAGTCAAACATACAAAATGGTTATTCAAGTACGGAAAGAAAAAATGGATCTTACCTGACGTGCATAAGGTCTGCCCAATTGTCGCACACACGCTTGTGAGATTTTTAGCACCCTAACAATAATAATTAAATCTTTTTAAGGATGGAGACATCAAAATAGACAGTACCAGTTAACAAAGGTGGTTCTAGATTTTAGACATGACTTCTAAAGTCAAATAACAGACATATAAAGACTGATCGAGTTAGAGAAAAAGTGACATTGAAGAGCAAACATTGATCCGACTTGCTGAGTTGGAACCAGCGAGTTGAGGATGTACCTAGTTTGGATTCATGGACTATACTTCTCTGGTTGGATACTCATAAGCTTTGGTAAGATAGATCAAATTTTCTATCTACAGAAAAAAATAGCAACAGCCATATACTATAGAGGAAGAAATAAATCTGACCTGCAGATTTGAGCCAGAGATTAAAACATATTTGTGAATGCTACAAGCTGCTAGGTCCTCAATTGTTGGGGCTTACTCATTTGTAATATAAAATGCACAAAATTGATTCTTATATAACTTTCAAAACATTAAACAGAGGACCTCGCTAATAAAAATCCATTGATCAATATTATGTCAATATAGTTTGGTTGAAATACTGAATTGTGCAAACACTTGCTCAGATACAGGCAAATCAGATGAAAGTACAAAAATAATGGATGAGGGGCATTCCGAGAATCGAACTCGGGACCTCTCGCACCCAAAGCGAGAATCATACCACTAGACCAAATGCCCTACTAATGATACGTTATCATTTCTCTGCAGGACTTTCCACCAACTAGTCCTCCACTCTATCAGCTGAACTAAGGTTGGTTGCTGCACCAAAGAAAAATTCAAATAGTCCTCCGCTCTATCAACTGAACTAAGGTTAGTTGCAGCACCAAAGAAAAAAATCAAATGTTGCACGCACGCTTATAGGATTTTAGCACCCTAACAAAATAATAAAATCTTTCAAGGACGGAGACGTCAAAATATACAGTACCTATTAACAAAGGTGGTTCTAGATGTTAAATATAACAAGATTTTGCGAATCAAATAACAGATAAATAAATACTGATCGACTTAGAGAAGAAAAGGCATTGAAGAGCGAACATTGATCCGATTAGCTGAGTTGGACAAGTGAGTTGAGGATGTACCTAGTTTGGATTCATGGGCAATGCTTCTCTCTGGCTGGATGCTCTCATACCATCTCGAAAGATAGAGACAAAGACATAATTGAGAATTCTACAAGCTGAGAGGTCGTTTCTACCTCAATTATTGGGGCTTTCTCATCTGTAACATAAAAATGCAAAATATTGATTCTTAATATCCTAAGAAACTTTTAAAGCATATAACAGAGGACCTCGCTCCTAAAATTCACGGATCAATATTATGTCAATATGGGTTTGGTTAACAAAAAAAATTCCAGATACACTTTCTCAAATACAGGCAACTCAGATAAAGTAAAAAATTATGGACCGAGGGGCATTCCGAGAATCGAACTCGGGACCTCTCGCACCCAAAGCGAGAATCATACCACTAGACCAAATGCCCTACTGATGTTATTTTATCATTTCTCTGCAGGACTTTCCACCAGCTAGTCCTCAGCTCTAAACCTTTACCAACTGAGCTAAGCTTCGTTTCTGCGCAAAAGAAAAAATCAATTAGTGCCTTTTGATAAATATTAAGTGTTTGGTATGCATCTTTTTTTTTGTTTAATACCATTGCCTAAGGAAGTTATGATAGCGAAACATGCTCTGATTAATGAGATCGGAACTAGATCAAAACATAAAGGAGGGGAGATTAAGCAGACCCGACTGAAGTTCATCATAATCAGGCAGCTTTGTTTGTGGGACATTGCAGATCAAACATTAATCTAACTTGCTGAGCTGGAACCAGTGACTTAGGGATGTACCTAGTCTGGATTCAAGGACTATAATTCTCTAGTTGGATGCTCTCATAAACTCTGCAAATATAGATTAAATTTATATATGTCAGAAAAGATGGCAAATATCAGATTCTATATAGAGAGAAATAAATCTGACCTGTAGATTTGAGCAAGAGTGTAACATATATGTGAATTCTACGAACTCAAGAAAGTTTGGGGACCATCTCAATTGTCAGGGCTGTCTCATTCATAACATAAAATGCACAAGATTGATTCTTCTGGGCTTTGTAAGCATTAAACAGAGAAGCTTGCACACCTAAAAAGCCATTGGTCTACATTATGTCAATATGGATTTGGTTAAAACCTAATTGAGCAAACAATTGAATTGTAAAAAATGATGGATCGAGGGGCATTCCGAGAATCGAACTCGGGACCTCTCGCACCCAAAGCGAGAATCATACCACTAGACCAAATGCCCTCTTCATATCCTTATTCCATATAGACTCAATGGATACTTCAGGGAAAGAAAGGCGCCTGTAGAACAAGGGCCAACAATAGAACTGTAGAAGAGCTTAGCTGAAGAATCATTTACCACCCACAGTCTATATTACAGGCTACGTTCTGGCTCATTCATTCTAGTCAATTTATGTCAACCTAACATACACAATGATGAATATTCATATGGCAAAACGATTGTGGTGGAAGTTATACTATGAAGAATCAGTTCATGAGAAATTCATCTTATTAGTCCATCAAAATATACAAATTGCAGCAAAAAATACAGCTAGAAATTCCATCTGAGACAGTATACAATTGGAAACTATGTGTATCATGCTACATTGAATTTCATATTTTCTTCCTGCCTTAATTATATTTATAAATTGCAAGCACCGTACTTAATCCTGACCTTATTTCAAAGAATAGAAGTTACAAAAAGAACAACAACTCAGTCTCAAACCAAACCAAACCAAATGCAATTCAGAAATTGTTTTTGATTGGATAACGCTGAATCACGCGATCATGAGACTCAATACAAACCACCACAAGAAAAGTTGCTTGTATTATTAAATACCTCTGAATTTCCACAGGTAGATGGGTCAAAATTATTTAAAAATTCCGAAATGAAAAATAGGGTTTGATCCTAGCACGACGCAGTCACTTCGGACTTCGTCAATGCAGGAAAATAATTGTCTAATTGCTACGAATTGGACACAAATTCTAAATTTGGCCCTTAAAAAAATGATTCGACATTTTCTACCTAGTTTCATAGGTTTACAATCACACTTGCATCAGCAAACAAGCAAATCATTTAACATAAGTGTAAACACAAGCAGAGATATAAGAAAAAGTCGGACATACCAAGCAGGCTACTGAATATTCAAAGAACCGCCATTATCTTCCATGAATGTTGCTTCTCTCTCCTTGCCGTTTCCCAGTCGCTTATCGTCCGTACTCTGTAGTAGGTTTAGATGCGGCAATTGGGCCCGTTTTCTGTTGGGCCTAATTTCTGTTAGTCCATCGACTGTCTAGGCAAAATCACATTTTTATCCCTTTTTCCAAGTTTTGCATACCGATAGACATTATTTCATTCACCCGGAATTCAATTTTAACAAATAAGTATACGATAATTCAGTGATCACGGAGACGAAGTCGATGCTTCCATTTTCTGGTGTTGACGATAGCCGAAGCCCACTGGAAATTTTCCCGAAAAAACCCCGCGCATTACTCATTACAATATTGGTTCCAACAGGTGGATCTGAAATATTTCAGTCATCCACCACCAATCAAAACCGGACCACCAACATATAAGCAATAAAGATAATTAAAAAAAAGGAGAGAAGACAATAATGAGCAACTTGGCTCTTGATCATGGATTTGAAGTTTATTTGTAAAAAATATCGGGCACCAGAAAAAATAAGATCGAATAGTGAAATATACAAATCATATAATACTCAACCGGAGAAGGAAAATATACAATTCGACATGCGACCTAAGGATTTCTCAGCAGGATTTTGTACCAACAATTGTCCTCACTCCTCCGCTCTACCAACTGAGATAAAAAGTCGGTTGTTGCAGACTATTGACAAAAAATTTAATACATATGAATATATGATATCTCATGAGCTGAATGGCAAACAAAGGAATCTGCAGATCAAGGACCCAGAACATGAAAAAGCTAGTCCAGATATTGGGGGCATTCCGAGAATTGAACTCGGGACCTCTCGCACCCTAAGCGAGAACCATACCACTAGACCAAATGCCCTCTTTGAAAAATTATCATTCTAAAACTCCAAGAACTTGCTGTCAAACAGCTAGTGGTTAAATGATGATGATCCTAGAGTTATTAAAATATTGGACATATGCAGCATTTACTCAAACATAGAAACAAGTATTCAAGTACAAAAGAGAGAGAGAAAACAGATCTCACCTTCACGCGCATAAGGCAGGACACTCATTTGTTGCACGCGGGCTGCTTCTGAGAACAGAATATGAGACCTTTAGCAACCTAATAAAAAAGAATAAAACCTTTCAAATACAGAGACATCATGATAGACAGTATCTATTAACAAAGGTGGCTCTAGATGTAAGATATGACATTTTTTTGCAAATCAAATCACTGCCACATAAATACTGATCAAGTTATTGACAAAGAGACTTGCAGAGCAAACATTGACCGACTTGCTGAGTTGGAACAAGTGACTTGAGGATGTACCCAGTTTGGTTTCAGATTCTATAGAGGGGAAATAGATCTGCCTGCATATTTGAGCCAGAGACTAAAACATATTTATGATATACACTATGGTCCTCCACTCTACAAACTGAGAAGGTTGGTTTCTACTGCAACTGTTGGGATTTCTCATCAGTAACAAAAAATGTGCAAGATTGCTTCCTCCGGGGCTTTCTAATCCTCAACCAGAGGATATCGCACACCTTCAAAGTCATTAGTTATATTAATTTAGTATCGTTTGGGATAAAATTAAATTTGTGCAAACACTTACTCATTTACAGGTAATTCAGATCAAATTTAAAAATGATTGGTCAAGTCGAGGGGGGCATTCCGAGAATCGAACTCGGGACCTCTCGCACCCAAAGCGAGAATCATACCACTAGACCAAATGCCCTCTTGGTATCAAGATTCATATAGATAAACATGTAATCTACAGAAAGCCAATAGTGATCTATCGATCCAACAACAAAACAACAGCATTTTACTGTTTATCTAGTCATGTTTAGAAGAGGACAATAACTGAACCATCCCAACCCAAGCTGTTCAACCATCCACCAGCCTTCTCCATGTGGCGACAAAATATAATCTCAAGGGCTATAAAATTAGATAAGATCAGACTAAAATCACATTGTATATACAAGGATAAGAAGAGAGGAAACTTAAGCAGAAAATATATTGGACCAGCCGGAATAGAACCAGCAACCTAAGGTTTTCTCTATAGATACTCGTAAGAACGACAGACTCTCCATTCTACCAAGCTAAGGTCAGTTTTTGCTACCAGCTGAGAATAAGTAATACTTGTAAATTTTGTAAGGCAAAAAACATTGTTACAACTGATAAGATACGTAATTGCTAAAAAAAGGCCTGTTTGGACTTATGATAATTGTTATGCCTAAATCTTAGTTCTAGCTTAAGGTTGTATAGATCCAAGTCTTGCAATTCATAACTGACTTAACTAGAAATTTCACATCGAAACTCTTACATTGGAATATCAATTAAAAAAAAAAACTATTTTCTTAGCATACATAAGCAACTTTATTAGTAACCTATAAGAAAGAAGCATAGACCTTAAAAATAGACACAAATGCTTATTGTAGCTAAGTAGGCAAATAACTTGGGTAAGAACTGTGCGATCACTTTATGAAGAAATCAAAACGGTCTTCAGTTTTCAAGAATCTTCCTCTCTTATTTTCAGTTTTATAAGACTTCTAATAGAATATATGGCGTTAAAAAAAAAGACATAATGAGCAAATGAAGGAATTCCAGTATACATTTGAAACTCAAATATGTGTTATGCTACCTTGAATTTCACATTTTTAACTCTCACTGCCTATCTTTTCCAACTTGCGCAGCAAAATATTCGAGGTTTAATTGATAGAAATTATTTCACTAAAATATGTGTTGGGGTCATTTAGATTTAATACAAAAGGATATCTATTCTGGCTAAGAAGAGAAAAAGTCGCACAACTAGTCAGAGGTAATTTAGTAAAACTAAAGCATTCACAAACATATTGTGATACCCTGAACGACGACTTCTGCATTCGAACCACAATTCATAGAACTAAAGGAAACTCACTCCTATCCGCAGGGGTTATTGTTTGAAGATTAAGTTATTAGCGAATATGATGAATTTAAGGCATTATTCCAATTCACACCAATCACCAGGTTACAATAAAAATGGGAAATCCGACCTGCCGGATTCGAACCAGCGACCTAAGGATTATCTGTTTGACAACTACAGTCCTCCGCTCTACCAACTGAGCTAAGGTCGGTTTCTACACACTAGATAATACTAATTGGTACATAATAACAAATGGTAAGATACTTCATAACAAAACAGTCAAATGCAGAATTATGACCAAGATGAAGAGCATATCTCTATGTTCATTCACCAACCAAACTAAATTCCATATATTTTTGCTAATTTACCAGCTTGAACATATAATGAAGCTAGGCGTATAGTTGTACTTCAAAATACACTGGGAAGAATAAATCATAACTTCCTAAGTTCAAAGATCTCTTTTTCATCTATTTCTCACTCACTAGCCACTATCAATAGAGAAGAAATATTTCACGCTATCAATAGAAAAAGAACTATTGATTGAAACAAATGCAACTAAAAACGAAGTTGCAATGAACTTATACAAACTGGAGCAGAAGAACTCCGGCCAGTCTTAGAGTACTTCATCTATTGTGTATATTCTTGGAAATCATACTGTGATACCTAAAATTTCACAGCTTCCACACTAAAAAGCACCATACATACATCTGAAGCACATTTAATCCTGTTCTTTTTGAAAGGGGCGGGGTTGCTCATATAATTGGTAACAAATATTTTGCAGCAGATAAATTTATATAATTCAGAAAATAGTAGGGTAGATATCATATACTCAAAGAGTACATCTGCAGCACATCCATTCCTCTTCTTTTCGAAAGGGGCAGGGTTGCTCATATAATTGGTAAGATATATTTTGCAGCAGATAAATTAATGAAATTCGGAAAATAGTAGGGTAGGTATCAAATACTAAAAGAGGAATATAAAAAAGGAAATCCGACCTGCCGGATTCGAACCAGCGACCTAAGGATTTCTCTGCAAGATGTTACACCAACTACAGTCCTCCGCTCTGCCAACTGAGCTAAGGTCGGTTTCTGCAAACCAGCTAAACCTATTTAGCACAAACTGATAAATGATAAGATGTTTCAGGCCAGAAATGCAGAACAAGTGCCAAGGACGAATTAGTTTATCTGCATGTTCAATCACCAACCAAACTAGATTACTGGCAAGTTGGCAATCATCGTTTGCCACAAAGTGGAGAACATATGACTCCTATGTCAATCAACGTTACGAGGATGGTACACTAATATTCACATCGGTATCGGAAAAAATGAGGATCAAAAAATTGTCTGGACAAATGTCAAAACAGCATTGCTTACAAATTGCACAGATTAATCATCAATTATGGTGGGGAAATCATCGAACTTGTGAGTCGTGACCATCAAACGAGTCAACCCCAGAGTGAAATCAATACACCATATCAAATGATCTCATAAGAATTAAGATTCACCACTTGGCAAATGATGATTACCAGCTTACCAATTAATGTTAAACGAATACTAGGCATTCCAAGAATCAAGAACAGAAATCCTCTCACGCAAAAATCATACTACTAGACCAAATGTCATATTGTAATCTACATCATCAAGATTCATTGTAAGACAAATATGATCATGATTCCACAGTAAGATTCTTCAACTTAGGGGCATATCAAGTATATAAGTCACGACCTATTGCACTTAAGCAGGATGCATACCACCAATCAAATGCTCTTTTTGACATTTAAGATCTTAAACTAATAATATAACTACCAAAATGAAATAAGTGAGCTAATTTGGGGGCACACACAGAGAATCATTAGGCAACTACTCTTCAGCTTACATGAATTGTATTTCGTGACAAAAAAAAATATATAAGATAAAGCACAGAAACATATACGAAAGGAAAACCAAAATATAATTCCGACCTGCCGGATTCGAACCAGCGACCTAAGGATTTTTCTGCAGGAATTTCGACCAACTACAGTCCTCCGCTCTACCAACTGAGCTAAGGTCGGTTGCTGCACAAAAGGTCAGAACAATTAGTGCATACCAATAACTCGTCAGAATCATCAGATACTTCAGTCCTAAACATGTACTATGGAATTTGTTAGAAAAGCTCATATGGAGATTCATTTATCATGATCAGCCAGAGTCAGTTTTACACCCAATATAACATATATACTGAATCTTATATTAACCAACAGGGAACATTTTCTATGGGAATTATAATCTTAAGATTAAATCAGGAGCTTCTGATTCATGTATCTCTCAATCTAGCCATCAGTGAAACATAATAGGTACTGAAATTGATGACAAATAGATCATAGTTGCAATGAGGAACAAAAGAAACTGTCTTTACTTTATCAAGTGCAAGCACCATACTTAAACAAGTTCTTAATTGATAAGAACAAAATTGCAATAAGAAGGATAACTTAGACCCCGAATTCACACATGCTTAGATTTCTTCGTAAGGTTAATTAAACACTATCACATGACGCAAATCATTGCAAACCAAAACGAAAACCCCCCGTCAACATAGGGTTTGAATTGTTTAATTGGGGAAAATAAGACTGACGATTTCAGTGGCAAGCCGGTCAAGTCCTTTTAAATAACCCAAATATTGATAACTTGTCAGCGAACGATTCGGATCAATTGTATAATTGCTAAAAAATTGACTACAAGCGAAGATTTTCAGCTTTTAAAAATTCATTTCAACAGTTCGTACCCAGTTACTTAGGTTTAGTCGTTCATAGCTGTCAAAGTCAGAAAGTATTGAATTAGACAGATAAAGAGAGAGTGATAAGTTCATCATACCAAGTTTAAGTGCTAGTGGCTACCATGAAAACATCCGATGGAGCTTCTCTCTTCGTTGGGGGTTGTCGAACAACTTTCTCCAATCGCCCCAAGCAGGCCGCTCAACAAGTTGTAGATGCGGCACCTTTTTCTATGTGTTTATAATATGAGCGTGCTTTAGAAAGATGCCATGTTGTGACAGAAATTTTTGCCCGGTTTGGATTTAAATATGAAAACGGAAATATAATGAAAACGAATCTATCCCTTATGATTTACGTAGGGCTGTGTAAAATCGGAACGGTAACCGTTCGGTTTACGGTCCTTTTTTTTAGAAAAAATCTGGGTTACGTTCCGGGACAGAAATTTTTGCCCGGTTTGGATTTAAATATGAAAACGGAAATAAAATGAAAACGAATCTATCCCTTATGATTTACGTAGTGCTGTGCAAAATCGGAACGGTAACGGTCCGGTTTACGGTCCCTTTTTTTAGAAAAAATCTGGGTTACGGTCCGGATCCGGTTTTGAACCATTATAAACCGTAACTCGGATTGAACTGTAAATTGTGCATATCCGGTCCGGGTCCGGTTTTGGACCGAAAAACCTCACCAAAACTGCACAGTGTAGGTACATATCATCCGAAATATTCAAAACTGCACAATTTAGGTACAAACCGGTCTAACCCGGTCCAGTTCAGGGTGTTACCAATTTACGGTCCACTAGTCCGAACCGAACCGTATGCACAACCCTAGATTTACGTATTGTTCATGAAATTTTTTGAGAAAACATTTTGTGGTTTGAAGTAATTGGAGTATAATTCGTAAAGTTTTTTTTTTTTTTGAAAAATGGAAAGCGGTTCGAAACATTAGACGGCATGACGTCTAGTTAATCGAAAGGCCGAAAAAATCGGCAGACGAACTAACCGTCATGAATGACACAACATAATAGAAAAGAAACACATAAAAATACATCAAAAGGACCCGAAAGCTAAAAGATCTTCAGGGGAAAGCAGACTGATTCAGTCAACAGGAAGCGACGAGCAACAACGTCCATCTTGAAGGAAGTACACAGGTATGGAGTCTAGGGAACAACTGTGGACACCTCAGATTTGGGCTGCAACAAAGCCGTCAGGAGTCGATCACAAATCCACGCCCCTTTCTCGACAAACTACTCGAACCGCAACCAAATGACAACATCAAAACTGAGAAGATGATGCAGCAGAACACGGGTATCATCATATATAAAAGAGTGTTACTTTGATGGTTAAAAGAGTTATGATTTATAAGAAGAAAATTGTTCCGAAAGAGTTGGTTAGAAAGTTGGTTTAACCCACAATATGTTGCACGAAGAACAACTATTGTTTTGATTTTGTTCGAGTTTGTTTGAGAAATCTTAATTTCCTAGGGCAATAAACAAGGTGCATATCGACTAGATTTATTTTTATTATGTTATCGCTTATGGAGTTACAACCAAACGGGAACTTAATATATGTCTAGGTAAGCTCACTCTTCCCCAACATTTGGAATAAATTTCCTCTATACATATAATACATTGTTATTATGCATGAATATCCATTGGATAAATCGGTTAATAACTCCAACATATTAAACTTTAACCGATGTAAGTATGCATATGGGATGTGTTTTTAAATTTATAATTAAAAAAATCATCTAGCCTTAATCGTTACCTTTTGATATGGAAAATGCGAGAATACAGCGGTCCTTATGTTAAAACGTATGCATTAAGAGAAGACTTGATTAAGGCAAATGAGATTAAAATTAATAATATTGGAATCGGGGTTGCTATTCGATCAGACAAGGGAGACAATACAGTCGCATTGTGCATTTGGGGCGCAGCTAGAGTCTGCCACTGGGGCGCAGACATATTATGCCTCTGGGGCGCATCCTGAATGCGCCTCTGGGGCGGATTCTGGATGTGCGCCAGAGGCAGACTCTGGTTGCGCCCCAGTAACAGCTTTTTGCTGCGCCCGATACTTAAATGGGTGGGAGTTTAACCTAGCCCGTTGTTGCGACTCAATATATTTCTCTATGAACGTGAAATCCAAATCAAATTTCGCGTCTCAATCCAAAAAACCTCGTAGAATATGTCGACATTTTTCGAAGAGATTGAAGTTGAATCCGATGGTGAAAGCGTTAATCTTCCGTTCGATGAAAAGAAGTATAGCGATCCAAATGAACTTCTTACACATATGAGAGTAAGTATATTATTTCCTTTTTTTTTGTCATTTATTTCATTGTTTTAGGCATGCTAGAATTGAGAAGTGAAATCGTAGAATTAATACTTTATGTATATTATTTCATTTATGACCTCATTAAATTTAAACTAATTAATAGTTTAATAAAAGTAATATATATTATATAAATTAAAAAATTTAGAAGAGTAACTTAAATCTACTTTTTATTTCTTGGATAAAAATAAATGTTATGATGTTTTATTTCCTTTTTATTAGTTTTAGACATGTTAGAGTGAAGAGCCGATATTTTATTTCGTTTATAATAGGATCGTATGGAATATTCTCGTATGATCGGTACCGATTTCTCGTCAAAGTTTGAGCTTCATGGATATTTTTTGGATAGAGATAACTTAGTGGGTTGGACTCGGTTTGTGGGGTACTCGATGAATACAGTATTGGTCATAAACAAATCATGGTTGGATAGACGGGGTTCCGTATCTTTCATTTGGCATGCGATAGACATGGAGCACCTAGAAAGGAGAAAGGTGTTGATCCCGATCACGTGCCAAGTACTAGCCGGAAAAAGAACTCAAAGAAGTGTATGTGCATGTTTGAACTTGAGGTGAACCTCGTTGTCCCATATCGCTCTAGCTCTGTGGGTAACATAGCATGTCAACAACTCAGGATGTATATGCTCCTCCGATATCTAATCCTCCTCCGGTATCTGCGCATCCTGATGTATATGCTCCTCAGGAGTCTGGTCATGCTCACCAGCATGTCTAATATCATCTAAATGTCCATCATTTGACCCCCCGTATGATAATCAACATCATAGTGTGATGGTGATGATGTTGCAGCCTCGACATCTACCTCAACGCGAACATGTGATGACTGCTCATCGATGGGTACATCTGCGTTAGTAGGAGGAGATGACTGCTCCTCAATAGGTACATCAACATCGGAAGGAGGTGCATGCTCCTCGATAGGTGTCTGCTCCTCGATATGTACCTCTCTACATGTCCCTGCTTGACGTGCGGATGTTGTCACTAGTCTCATCTTCCGTCTTCTATTTTTTTAAAACATTTCTATACGCAATCTGTATTTTTTAAGTTAGAAATATACGAATTTTATTTTATCTAACTTTATGATATTTTTTAAAGTTAGAAATTTGCGATTATTTTTAAAAAGTTATAAATATGCGATTTTTAAATTTCAAATTTCTTTCAAATTTTAAAAATTATAATTATATGATTATTTTGTTTAAAGTTATAAACTTGCAATTTTTATATTTAGAATATGTTTCAATTTTTATATTTTAAATTCAAATTTTAAAGTTACAAGTATGCAATTATTTTGTTTGAAGTTACAAATATGCGATTTTTATATTTAGAATATGTTTTAAATTTTAAGTTTAAAAATTATTTAAAAATTTAAAGTTACAAATATACGATTTTTATTATTTATATGAACAAATAAACGATGTTATTTGCCCCCTAACTTTATTTGAATTTCTTAAAGTTATTAATATACGATTATTTTGTTAAAGTCACAAATATAAGATTTTTTTATTATTTATATGAGAATTAAACAACATTAAAATTTTTTAAATTTATTTGAATATTTTTATGTTAGACATATATACGATTTTTATTTTTTCTAACTTTATTCGATTTTAAAAAAAATAGAATTACGCGATTTTTACTTGTTTTTTACTTTTTCGAATTTTTAAAGTTAGAAATATCTTAAGCCCGACTAAACAACACAGCCTACATTTTTTTGAAAGTTACAAATATGTAATTTCTATTGTTTTTTTTAAGTTACAAATATGTGATTTTTTATATTTTTCAAATTTATTTAAATTATTAAATTTAAATTATTTAAAATTTAAACTTATAGATATGAGATTTTGTTATTTATATGAACAATAAAATGATGGCGGTTTCAATTCCAAAATATCCGATTTTAGAATTCTAACTTTATTAGATTTTTTTAAAAGTTAAAAATATAAGGGTTTTTATTATTTTAATTTTTAATAGTTAGATCGAGAGTGTGCCTCTGGGCGCATCCAGAGTGTGCCTCTGGGGCGGACTCTGGATGTGCCCCAGAGGCGGACTCTGGATGTGCCCCAGAGGCGCACTCTGGATGCGCCCCAGAGGCATACTCTGGATGCGCCCCAGCGTCTTCATGCGCATGCGCCTCGTATCTGCTCTACTCTTGCGCCTCGTACTCGAAATTCGATTCCCTTAACTCGTTTGTATTTTTTTGACTGACCGAATAAAATCGCTCTATTGGAATTGAGGGAATACCTCTTGATTATCAATGCAATTACACACATTTGAAAATCAATGCAATTACACACATTTGAAAATTGTCCCTAAAAGTTGACTTGATTTTACCGGACATCTCTAACATTAAAGTTGATTTCCACCAAGTCGGGATCCATCGCGTTTTTAGAAAAGTCAACGGTGTCGTCGACAAGCTAACTCATATAGGACATGGCTATATCTAGTACAATACATTGTTCGCTCCAAAAGTAATGACATCGTCCGAAAGGATGCGCTAGGATAAACCGCCATAGAGGATGATATAAACTAATCACTTACCGTATAATATTATAAAAAGATTATTAGTATAACTTGAAATTTATGTTATTTATGTTATTATAAGTTAATACTATAAAATTTATGTTATTATAAGGCTACATAGCAAATTCACTCCATAAATATTTATTTGTATCATGTCCCCACACACTTCAATTAACTCTTAAAAATGACTCCATATTTTACTATTATTATTTAATTCGAGATCTCACTTTATATTTACTATTATTTAGTTCATATATATATTTCAAAAACATTTAGCTATAATTTTTTTACACTTCTATATCGTACGATAATACATCAATCACATATATGTTGATTAATTTCTATATATTAATAAAGTTTTTAAAAAACAACATACCGTTAAAAATATCATAATCATAATAAAAATAACTAAGAAAATTATACAAATACATACGACTCATATCATAATCATAATAAAAAATAACTAAGAAAAATATATAGATACTCAGCGACTCATAGAAATACATATGTGACGCAATAGATAAATTTGACAACAAATAATAGGCATTCATAGCATGAATTGCTATGTTGATGTCCCATACCATTAAGAATCAACTTTGCTTTCCTAAAAACTTATCTTCATATAGATATAGAAGATGATAAAATCAATACCTTTTTCATCCACAAGTAACATTTTCATATGTTATGTTAACAATCTGTACAGCATCGATGACATTTATTTAGATTAATATTAAAGTGGTTGAGTTTTTTCAACAAAAAAAACTACAACATTAAAAAGTGCATCTTAGGTCCCATTTGGTAACCCTACAAAAAAGAAAGAAAACCAGCTTATGAATTTCCTTGATAATTAATTAAAAGAGCTGAAAATAAAAATCCGACCTGCCGGATTCGAACCAGCGACCTAAGGATTATCTGTTTGACAACTACAGTCCTCCGCTCTACCAACTGAGCTAAGGTCGGTTGCTGAACATCTAATAAAACTCCTATTATTATTCAATATACTGTAAACAGTGAAATAAAGAAACACCGATGCTTCAAGCATTCAGTTAAATATAACACATTTGAAATCTTTAGGTTCAGCTCATTCAACTAGCATAACACCAGTTCGCTTTCTAAACAAGTCAAATATAACAGATATTAAAGCTCGGTTAGGATTTAGATCGGCTCGTTCAACTAACATAACAACCTAAGTACAAGCTACTAAAAAAACATGGGAAACAAACACAAACAAAATGGTTCTAACCTTCTTAAGCATTAGATGAACACAGATGTTGCATACTTGCATGCATGCAGGCTTCTGAGAATCCGATTTAGCAGCACCAGAGAGGGAATAAAACCTTTCAATAGTACTGAGATATCAAGATAAGCAATGGTTAAACATATATATTCACTATGCACATAAATACTGATCAAGTTAGTTTTTTTTTTTTTGAGACCTACTGATCAAGTTAGTATTCTACCTGAAAATGTAAAATAGAGTCATTGCAGGGCAAACATTGATCTAAGTCATCTGACTTGCTGAATTGGAATCAGTGACCTGAGGATTTACATAATTTGGATTCATTGAGAACGTTTATGCATAGAGAAAAGATGACAATAGTCGGATTTTATAATTGAAGATGGAAAAACACATAATCAGTCATTGATCTACAGTAAGTCAACATGATAAGAAATTCAAGAGAAAACTTCAAGTTTGGAAACACAAGTTCAATTAAAAGATAATTAACTGAAAAAAATTAATAGAGGGGCATTCCGAGAATCGAACTCGGGACCTCTCGCACCCAAAGCGAGAATCATACCACTAGACCAAATGCCCTCCTGGTTTATTCTCATTTGATTCTACACATGTTTTTCAACAACATATCTAAAACAACCTTACAAAATGTCAGTGATTGACCCATTTCATCTCAAAGCAGTTCAGGCATCCAGCAAAGAATCTAGGTAATAAAATTAGGATTGGAGATACACTCTCAAAGACCTTAACAAAATTTACACAAGACCAGACCAAAATCACATTGTGCATACAAAGGATGGGAAGAAAGGAAACTGAAGCAGGAAAAGATCTAACCTGCCGGATTGCAATTAGTAACTTACAGATTTCCCTGCAGATGATGGCAATTTCTAAGACAAAAATAATGCTTACAACTGACGTGATACACCATTGCTAAAATAGGCATCCAAATGCAGGACCAAGGTGAAGCATAGAGGGCCTGCCTGTACACAGGTTCACACAGAAATAGTGGCAGAGAAGAGAGTATTCCAAGGAACACAACAGACAACCAAAGAATCATTCAAAAAGATTTCAGCTTAACCAATAATGCAGAGATACGGCGTTGAGGCAGCATACATGCACATCTACAATCATGTATGAACGTCTTTCACTGGCATCCTCGCAGCAAACACATGGTGCCATATAAAAACTGAATTCCTTATGGGAACTCTCAGTTTCAAAACAAACTTTGTACAAATGGCATTTAGCCACAGAGAATCACCCATCTCACAACGTAAAAGATGGTAGGCAGAGATGAGATTGAATGATGCCCTTAAGGGCCCGTTTGGTTTAGCTCCGGAAACGATTGGTCATGAAATTTCCTTGTTATTTCATGCAAAATACACTTGATTTCCTCCATTTTGTTTCCTATAGGTATCAAAACTAATCAAATTCTACTACAATTACCACAAACCACAAGGAATGATTCCAATAAAATTTCATGAATAATGATATGCAAATGGACTAGATTCGTTTTCATTCCGTTTTCGGAATTAAAACCAAACAGACCCTAAGAGTGAGCAGCCAGCTATAGTATCACATCAGCCTGACTCAACAGGAACCAGAACCACAGCAAGTGGGAGTAGTGTTGCAGCAGGAAAAGTAGGCCAGAAGCTGCCAGTTCTGATTTAAACAAACAGTCCAAAACCTCCGAACATGCTTGCCCAACATAGACCGTTAATCCCAGCAATAGCAAGGGTCCGGCCAAAATTGGATTGTCAAGACATCATCCAAGCCTTCACCATAGACCTCTGCTAACAATGCAGTGGACACTCCAAAGCACATCTCTCCAGATGCGCAGACCCTTCTTGTAGTTAGAAACATTGAAGAGGTCAGTTCTATATTTAGCACATATAATTCTAGTCAATAGCCAGTCAAGATCATAATTAAAGCGTCAAGCCGTCAACTGTGCTTCCCAGCAACCGCTGGCCGCTAAGTTCATATCTTTGAGGAACCAGGTAGCCAAACCACCCATCTCCTCGGGCTTACAGATCTCATCAGGTCATCCAGTGCAATTAAATGGGTCTTATTTTCAGAACCACCATTCCACAAAATCACAACTTGTAAAAATTACTACCTGCACAAGGACACCGGTAATCTGGCCATGCTTATAGAGTAGATCGGGATAGAGCCAAGAACAAATTTGGTGGGAGTGATTCTCCCTTTAAGTAAGACCCCTACCCTTCCACCCAGCAAGCCTAGCACTGGCTTTATTGAGCAAAGCTTGAAAAGTCTCTTGCTTAACTCTGCCCTGAAGTATAGGCATCCAAAGGTATTTACTTTCATCTCTGGTCGTTTTGATGCCCACCCGGCCTGCTCAATCTTGGGTAGACTAGACTTTGATGGATTCAGACAGATAGTAACCATTCTTGAGCAGGATAATATTTATCCGAGCAGATCACAAAAAGTAAGACTACAAAATATGGGGGAGCACTATTTATAGACTAAGAGCACTAAATATATACAATAAAAAAAGATTAAGAGGCATTCCGAGGACAAAACTCGGGTCAATCAGACAGACAGTCACCATTTTAGAGCAGACTAATATTTATATGGGCAGCTGACCAAAAGACTTCAAAATTATAGGGGAGGCCTATTCACAGACAAGACCACTGAATATGTAATATTTATATGGTCGTTTTGATGCCCACCCGGTCTGCTCATTGGGTAGACTTTGATGGATTTAGACAGATAGTAACCATTCTAGAGCAGGACAATATTTATCCGAGCAGATCACAAAAAGTAAGACTACAAAATATGGGGAGGACTATTCATAGACTAAGCGCACTAAATATATATATATATAATAAAAACAGATTAAGAGGCATTCCGAGGACAAAACTCAGTTCAATCAGAAAGGCAGTCATCATTTTAGAGCAGGCTAATATTTATATGGGCAGCTCACAAAAAGACTTCAAAATTATAGGGGAGGCCTAATTACAGACAAGACCACTGAATATGTAATATCTAATTATATATATAACAAAAAGAACGAGGGGCATTCCGAGAATCGAACTCGGGACCTCTCGCACCCAAAGCGAGAATCATACCACTAGACCAAATGCCCTCTTGTCATCAATCATCAAGCTATTCGTTCCAAAATATATTAAGATGGATGTTACAGTTTAGGGATTAAGCCAACCTATTCATTTATCTAGAGTAAACCAGGGATTCACAAAAATCAGAAAATCAAGAACATCTGACTGCTTATGCCTTGTGCAATCGATGTTACATTGGATTAATAAACCAATCAGTCATTGATCAATGGTAAGCTAATATTGACACAACAAGATCAAAAGATGAGAATTCAAGCAACTGTCTAAACAAAAGTCAAATTCCGCCGTAAAGAAGATATTAGAGGGAAATACATAGGTCTCTCTGCAAGATTTTTTTACCAACAGTTCTCCACTCTACCAAAAAACATTGATAAAATATAAAGATATTAAAAAAAAAGGCTTAATCATGGGGCATTCCGAGAATCGAACTCGGGACCTCTCGCACCCAAAGCGAGAATCATACCACTAGACCAAATGCCCGATTGATCAATGGTAAGCTAAATTACCATCACACGAAGACCAGAAAATTAAGATCTTAAATGCTTGTTTCGACAAAAGACACAACATTGATAAAATTACTGCACACATTAACTGATAGTGGATATTTTATGACCTCACATCCAATTGGATATCAATAGCACAAGACTGAATGCTCTAACAACAATTAAGATTCAGCTCTTGACAAATGCAGTTTACCAACTTGCCTATCGTATTGAAAGATTACTGGGCATCCAAGGATCAAGAACAAAAAACCTAATATGCAAGAATCATACTACTAAACAAATGCAATATGATAGTCTCATTATCAAGATTCATTGTAAAACAGATATGATCATAATCCCAAAATAAGCAAAAACTCGGGAAAAAAGTCCGACCTGCCGGATTCGAACCAGCGACCTAAGGATTACTCTGCAGGATATTCTACCAACTACAGTCCTCCGCTCTACCAACTGAGCTAAGGTCGGTTGCTGCAAGACAAGCTAAAAGGAATTACTACGTATTGATAAATCATGAGTTACTTCAAGGCAGAAAAAGCATCTGTGAAACTGGAACCAAGGATAGAAAAGCTCATCTAGAGATCCATTTATCAACCATAATCTATTTCACTCAGCAAAAATAAGTCATTCATTGTTTCCAATATATCTCAGCATATCATATACTGAAGCTTATTATGACCAGCAATTAATATTGGATTTACACTGATAAAAATAAAAAAGAACTGATTCATTTTTTCCCCAATTTATCTCAGTATAACGTGTTTTGTAGTCATCCTGAATTTTGTCTTTTAGCTCCCATCAGCTCTCTTTTCCAGCCTTCCAGCAACTGATTTAAAGTTTATTGATAGAAACATTACAGTGAGAGCTAATTTTAATATCATAGACTCGTATCTCTTCTTAAACTGCATTAGGACCAATTAAATACAGGGGTAAAGGATTTTCTGCTCTGACTATTTGAAGAAAAGTAGCAGTACTAGTTGAGGTAAGTTCATTGAAAGTAATTCATCACAAACATATTGTGAAACCCTGCCGGATTTGAACCAGCGACCTAAGGAAGCAATACAGTTCTTAAGCAATATTTGGGTCGGGTCGGGTTTGCTTCAGATTCGAGTCTGTTTTGAATCGGGCATGATTTGAGTTCGGTCTATTGCGGGACGGGTTTGATTCGGGTTCGGGTTGAATCGGGTCGGTTTTGACAATGACAGCATTAAGAAGGGCTTATACCATATACACAGAGGATAAGGTCGGTTTCTGCACAACAACAAAACTCAAAAGGAAAGGAAAATATAAAAATCCGACCTGCCGGATTCGAACCAGCGACCTAAGGATTCCTCTGCAGGATGTTCCACCAACTACAGTCCTCCGCTCTACCAACTGAGCTAAGGTCGGTTTCTGCACAAATGCTAAAACAAATTAGTACATACTGACATGCATAGATATTTGAAAGCAAACCAGGAAGAAGAATGACAAAGTTTATCCACATGTTTATTCACCAATCACTGAATCAATCTATTTATCCATTGAGCTAAAGTGCATCTATCATTACTAGTTCATCTGCTGTTAATAAACAATGAAGCTTAAAACGGTACAGTTCCAATAAGAAAACAGCTATTGTAGGATTATTCTGTCACATGAGATAGGCGCTCATAGACAATATACAATTAATAGTAAAATATACATAATCAATACTCACAAGGAAAATTTAAAAAAAAATCCGACCTGCCGGATTCGAACTAGCGACCTAAGGATCCCTCTGCAGGATGTTGCACCAACTACAGTCCTCCGCTCTACCAACTGAGCTAAGGTCGGTTTATGCACAACAGCTAAAATTAATTAGTACAATGACGTGCGAAGATATTTGAAAGTAAGCTAGGACCGAGAATCAAAAAGGTTACTCACATGTTTATTCACCAATCACCGAATCAATCTATTTATCAATTGAGCTAAAGTGCATCTATTATCAAATACTCAAAACGAAAGGAAATTATAAAATCCGACCTGCCAGATTCGAACGATAGACCTAAAATTCCTCTGCAGGATATTACACCAACTACATATCGATAACTTATGAGATATTTCCGGGCTAAAAAGAGCTTATGTGGAACTAGGACCAAGAACAGAAGAGCTCATCTCGAGATTCATTTATCAATTAAGATGAATTTAATTCTGTCAAATGCATCTCAGTATAGCATATGCCAAAGCTTAATATGGCCAACCAGATGGGAAACTACTACCAATAAATCACGAACTTCAGATTTCATATCTTTCAATGAAATAATACCGAGTCTAATGAAATAGATCAAAGTTAAAATGCACAGCAAAATAAACAAACAAAAATGCTTCAATTAGCAGTACACTATTGGGAATTATGCTTATCACGCTACCTAAATTCCAACCTTTCTACTGTCTTAAATGTCTTTTTTTTTGTTCCTCAATTGCAAGCACCGCACTTAATCAAGCTTCAACTAGCAATAAGAACGATAACCCAGAGCCAATCAAATGTAATTCATACATGCTTAGGGACTTCATGTGAAGGTTAACGGGCAATAAATGAATTAGGTAACGTTACACAACGCAAATCATTACAAACCACAACAGCAAACTGCTAAGAAGGGAATTGTTAAATTGGATATTTTACGGACACACAGGGCATATTACTTTTTTTATTTATCACGTAATAGAAATTAGGGTTTGTAGCACGATAAGAGCACTTGATATAATTTGTCAGCGAACAATCCGGATCAATTGCATTATAATAATTGCTGCGAATTGACTAGAACTGAAGATTGGAAAGTGTTGAAATCACACAGATAGGTATAGAGACTGAGAGAGAAAACCGTGGCATACCATCAATCATGAACGCGAGCTACCACGAAACCGTCCGACGGAGCTTCTCTTTTCCTTGCCCATTGCCCAAACGATTTTGCCCAGACTACTAGTCTACTTGCCAGCGACTAGGGTATGTTATTGGGCTTTTGGGCCGTAATCGAGCGTGTTGATGACGATTGGCCCGACATACTGGACATAGGGTCCGTTTGGTGAAACATAGTTTATTAGGGAATGAAGTTGAATGTTAAGTTGAAGGTGAAGTTGAAAATGAAAAATGAGAATGAAGAGGAAGGAGATGAATTAAAATATAAGTTATTGGTGTTTGGTAAGAAGTGCAATATTATGGGTACGAAGAAAATTATTATGGGTAAAATTACGAAAAAGGATACGAGATAAAATATATTTTGATCATGTGCATTTTTGGCAAAGATGAAATCACTTCCATTCACTTAATTTACAAAACTTCATAGCAGATTTATCAAACAAAATGTAAATGAATTTATATTTCCCATACTTGTAGGTAAACTGAAACTTTTTCTAGAAAAAAAATGTAGTTAATAAAACACAAAAATATACAAATTACCACATATTTGGCTTGTTTACATAAGTTTAGTGTATGTTCATTTTGAGCTAAAATATGTTATAGCATGTGGCGTCTATATGCAGATTGCAAGAGCCCAGGTAGCTGTTGAGGTGCAGCTGCAATTAATCACACACATACATCAATTGTGCCTGATTCTGTTGTTGAGGTGCAACAACAACTAATCTCCTCAAATTTATCCCCGTCTTACTGATTCTTATCAGCAGTAGTCCTCAATCCTAATAAATAACATATGAAAATATAAAATTTAGGTATTTGAATTGGAAAATAACATAAGGAAACATGGCGCTGTTAGATAAGAAGCGAATTTGACTAGTCAACACAAGAAAATTAGGTTAATCTATCAATAGAAAAACGCAAAATCTAGTAATTCCAAGCAACAGTCAAGTCTGACATCAGAAGGCAAAGAAATTCCGAAAGGAGAAGCCAAATTCAAAAGCACAAAGAAACTTTTGGTAGAAACACAATGAACCATCAAGATCACAATGCTAGAAGCCAATTTACAAAACATGGAAACTGCTACATACCTACAGATATCTCAAAAATAAATTCAAACTCTCAAACAATCTGAAGTGCACAATTGAATCACAATTCGCAACTTTGCAAGCATGATTTGGCTAATGACGGAGACCGTCAAGTAGTAAACTAAATAACCAACCTTAAATCCGAGAAGAACTTCAAGCAATTGAATGTGTAATAAAAAAAATGCAGCAACCAACATCCACATCAAAATTTGCAAGGCCATGTAGTCAGCTAAATGAAAGGTACCCAGTAAGGCAAAAATTCTAAGATAGAGCTGTTTGAATCGAAGATTTACCGGATGATAAGAATTATCTATGTAATCAGTGAATATATAACCAGAGGGGTATTATGCACACGATGAAATTCACAAAACGCATTGGTCGTTCGGAATCCGTAACCGTTACGGTTATGGTTTCGAAACCGTGAATTTTTATTTTTATTTTCTTACAGATGACACGGATCCGGGTTCCCGATCTGTGACAATGTCATTTAAAAAAAAAATACTGGTTAGAATTCACAAAAAAAATCACCACGGATCCGTGATAATTTTCTTCACTGTTATTTAGCGCATTTTTTTTTACTAACAACGCAGATTTGTCCGTTACGGACAAATGTGTGTTATTTAATATTTTTATTAAAGTTGTCCGTCACGGACAAATGCCATCTGTCCGTGACGGACGAAGTGAATATTACCACTTACTAGTATGTTATATATTTAAGTATGTCGTCAAGGACAAAGTGCATC
Organism: Fagopyrum esculentum; assembly: GCA_033239045.1. Classification (NCBI taxonomy): domain Eukaryota; kingdom Viridiplantae; phylum Streptophyta; class Magnoliopsida; order Caryophyllales; family Polygonaceae; genus Fagopyrum; species Fagopyrum esculentum. The sequence continues at coordinate 3,763,743 of BSUD01000003.1, forward strand.
TGTCCGTGACGGACAAATCTTCTTTGTCCGTGACGGACAACCAGTGGCGGAGCCAAACAAAAATTTAAATTTTGTAATTCGAACCAATGACCTACTGGTACAACCCTCACTCTTCAACCAATTGAGCAACTACAACATGTTGAACCAATTTACTACTAACATAATTTTACTTCAGCAGAAGCAAAGGCCATTTGTCCGTTACGGACAAAGGCCATTTGTCCGTCACGGACAAATGGGCATTACTTAGTAAAAACAAATGCGCTAAATAGCCTGGACGTTTATTTATTGTTGGTTAGAATTCAAAAAAAAATCATCACGGATCCTGAACCCTTTAGCGTCATGGTTACGAGTTCCGATCCGTGAAAAATATGTCACAGATTCGGAATCCGTAACCGTAACGATTACGATTCTGCATCCGTTATGTATTTGTAAATTTCATCGGCGTGTGTTTACCACTTTCGTATACCTAATATAAGACACTAGGACTCATTTTTACTTTGCGAGAGAATTAGCTAAGCTAATATTGTAAACAATATTGTTATAATTAGTTGTTATTATTATAGCTTGTTATTTGTCATGAGGATGCTGAGAGTATCTAGTGTTAAGTTCATATTGTATCTCTTGAACCGAAATGTGTCTCTTAAACCAAAATGTGTCTAAGCTCAGATTCAGCAAATGCTAAGTCAAATTTCATATTGATGCTGATTACTAAATATTGTAACCACTTCCGCAGTTAACTAACGTAACTTCGATTCATTAAAAAATATAATCAATTTGAGCCATCTATGATTTGTTCTTTACTGTATAATTCCTACAATGACTTTCGTGTTTTCATGTTGGGATTGAACATGCAGCCTAGTTATGCATTACGGCCTTCAAATATCTTAGAATGTTGGTTCTATAATAAAGAGTTTTATTTGGTGTTCAACAACCGACCTTAGCTCAGTTGGTAGAGCGGAGGACTGTAGTTGTCAAGCAGATAATCCTTAGGTCGCTGGTTCGAATCCGGCAGGTCGGAAATTATTTTTTCTCAAATGTGAGGTCAACAGCTGCACCCTTAATCAATGAATATGTGCAGTATTTTAGCAATGTTGTTCGACTTTTTCAGGTAATTTATTTGAAATCTCGATTTGCTGATATTGGTGTGTAGATATTTGCTTACCATTTATCAATGATTGATTGGTTCACTGACCTCTTGTACCTTTAATTTAGCATTAGCGATCACATGTTCATCATTTTGATGTATGGATTCATGCTTAGCAGATCACCCTGTTCAGACTTCAGATGCATACCAGCTGTTCGATGAAATGCCGCTTCCTTTTTTGTTTTGTTTTTTCTACATCTATTGATTATTTCTTGATGGATTTTTGTTTGGGTTTGAAGGATTTGCCTACGTGGAAGTGCTAATTAAGTTGTGGGTTGAAGCCTTAGAGAGCAATCATGGATAGTATGTAGAGCTTCTTTTCATGTTAACGTTGGTTCCTTTTGTTATTATTTGTAATTTGTAAACTGATAAGAGTAATATAGGAATTTTTGCAGCTTCAATAAAGTTTATATTGTTGATTACGGCTTACAAAGTTTGACTTTAGCCAAGGAACCGATTAGAGACATCACTGGAACTAGGGTCTCAAACTTCCTTAAGAACTGCCTTGTTGGAACTAAATTCTCTTATGCACTGATTAGTGTTTTGTTTGGTGAAGTTGATGCACAACCAAGTATGGAGGAGACCATTTTGGTTGGTGATGACTTAATGAGGGGACCTCCTTCGCCTATCATCCCTCCTGAAATTGCTTCACATGTGCTTCATGGTGTTAATTTATGTGATGGAATTCTCAAGAATTTTTTTTCTATGTAACTTGTCTTCTACACCACATGTAGAGTGTTTGCATTATTCATTGTTTTAGATTGCCTATTTGTCTATCATGCTACTACTTATATGAGAAACCCAAGATTCTTTATTTGAAGGCTGTTTCTTTTATAGGATGTGTATGTTCGTATGTAGGTCTGCAAGTCAATGACATTGAGCATTTGAGCCATTCTGTCAAGATGAGATTGTGCTATACCATCATGTGCCGAAAGAAGAATAAGATGATTATGATGTTCTTGATTCTCTCACCTTTATGATTACATTATGGTAAGAAGTTAAGGAAACACTATTGTTCAATTCATTCAGCATAAATTGTCAAGCTTGTTTGAAAAATTGTAGGATAAGGATACAAACGAAATTTGTTATTCTTGAGAAGTGACATCACGTTGTTAGATAGGTACCTCCATTGTTCCTTGTCAAAGGATACAAACAAAATTTGTTATCTTCTGAACTTGATCTGATTTCTCTACGTTCAGGCGCGTTATTCTTGCTGGTGGAGTTGAAAGGATAGAAGGATTTCGCCAACGTTGGAGCTTGAATGGTCGCCTTACAGATACAAGGTGCTTAACAATTTTTCCCTTAAGATTGACAAACTGGATTCTTCTGTCTATTATCTAAAGTGGATGGTGCAGCTGAATGCAAAAGAATTAAAAAACAGTGCATAGATCTTCTAGTTAAAGCTAGATGGATACTTACCCATGCTGTAGTATGAGCTTTGTTTGCAGGAAAAGATTGGAGGCCTTAAACTCAAAGCAAGGTTTGGAGAAAAGGAAAGATGACTTGCAGCAGCCGCTTGAAAGCTCAACTCTGTAAAAAATAATTTTTCTGGTGAATAAGCCTCGTTGAATTAGAGTTCAGCACATCATGCAAGTCCGTTTCTGTTAGCGTTCTAATGTATTTTTCGTATGCATATTTACATACGAAGATGACTTCATGTTGGTCTGCAATTCATCAATCAAGCCAGTATTGTATCGTGACCACTTCAACACCAGTTCAAATCTCCCTAGATTGCTGAAAAGATAACTTGTGTTTTTGAACATGTAGTAAGCTACGTTATTCTTGAAAACAAGCTGATGCCCACTTTTCACAAAGTGATTCGTGATATTGAACAGTTAAAAAAAAAATTAGTAGAAGCCAAAAACGACTGACATTAAGAGGATTACAAAAAGGAAAGTTGTAGATTCCTTGATATTAACTTGGTTTTCCGAGTGTAAAAAATCAGCTCGTGTTTACGTTCATAAAACGGAAAGCCCACATACTACAAATCTACAAAATTTTGATGCATCCGCAAATTTTGGATGATAGAATGCAAGACTTGACATTTTCTGGGTATAGGTCTTTCCTATTGCATTAAGAATCAGTTCAATGTCGTTTTCCTCGTCCACCCTTGTTGCCTTTGTTCTTCTTCTGATTTTTCTTGCCACCTTTTGTCTTCCCTTTCATAGGCGCAGGACGGCTACTGTCAGCTTCCTTGCGTGAAGCAGCTTCGTTGCGTGAAGCAGTCTTTAACAAACGATCTACATGCAGACAACCATTCACAAATGTCCCTTCACTTGGCTTCAACCCTGTGACCATGGGCTTCCGCTTATCTATTTGTGGCTTGCTAGAAGCACTGCCACCAAGTAGCATCCCAAATCGTCCAAGAGCAAGTCTCTGCATGATTAATATGTTGAGTTCACGAATCCCCTGAAGGTGACCCAAGAAGCTCGAAAAATAAGGTAGTTACAGTTTTGCATAAAGGGCTTACCTCTTTCGCCAGCTTTTCTTCCCTTTGCTTCTGGTTCTTCATGACTGGTCGAGCTACGCTAAGGGGCAACCTCTGCTTCTTTGGAGCCTGAGGAAGATGTTCAACACAAAATTAGTAGGCACGTACAAACTTTTCTTTAGTTTTTTTTTTTTCATTTTAAAGGGAAATGAGATAACCTTGCCCCCGAGTTCAACCATCTTCTTATTCTCCAAATCCTTCTTCTCTTTCCATGTCAAACATAAGGAACCTACAGGCATTGTGCTTAATAATCAACAAACAAAAAAAAAACACAGGGTTTTCAACGATTGATATCTTTCCGAATCTAATCATGCCAAATAATGGGATGGACATAGCCAGATACTAAAAAACTAAAGGTAAGGCGACTTATGTGAAAAGAAGAACGATTCAAACAAACTTAAAACTTTGCATGGCAGAGCCAGCCCGTAGTCTAAAATTTCATTTTAGACCAAGCTAGAATGTTTAATATCTTTCTTTTTATGACACTTCCCATATATCCTCAACTAGTTTGGTGGTGTGAAATACTACAGCAATTATAAAGGGGACAAATATAACTTAAAAGATAGTGATCTTTTCATGCCTCAAAGCAATTTCTAGACCCTAATTTCTAACATGGTCTAACACCTTCTGAAGAAGAAAGTATACATAGAGAGTAGACACGATAATTTTATCTACATCGAGCAATACAAGATCTAGGTCTCTGCTGCAGTTGCTTCTTGTCTAATGTGAATATACTTTGAGCTACAGCTTACTCAGCAAGTGCATGAATGTTCATCCTAAACGCTCAATCTGCAAGCATACTTCAAGACTATCTGCCTGGAAAATTTTCTGTAGAGTCTAGACGAGGAAAGACAAAGAAATTACCGAAATTTTCGACTTCCTTCCTTATTGTGCGGAAGTTCCATTCTTGCTCTTGTGACTCTGTTGGAGGATTAGAACGTCCACCTCTACCAACTTTTTTATTTGGATGCATTTTGTAGTGTCCTAACAAACTGCGAAGTGAAAGCAACAAATTAGAAAAATGCTAGTCCAATTCATAGAGCAGTACACAGAAACCTAGGGGTTGGCATCTTCTGCAGCCAAAATTTAGCTGGGTAGGTTATTTAGTTTAACTAGCCATAAGTAGGGCTGAAACTCGGTATCAAATTGAACCGAACCAACAAAAAACGAACCGAAAATGGAGAAAAAACAAGAACAGAATGGACGGTTTGTTTCTATGTTGAGTTTTTTGTTCATTGTTTGTTATTTAGGTTCAGTTCTGATGGTCCGAAACTAAAACGGTTACACTCTTAGCATCTTTACCTTCATTCCTCTGGTTTGCATTTTTCTTGATTTACAATTACAGTAAACAAGTTAAGCATTCAAAAACATCAAACCACAATGAAATTGTGACATATCAAAGTAGGAATCCAAACCACATTAAATAATCAAGTACTACAACTACGGATTCCTCTGCAGGATGTTAAACCAATTACAGTCCTCCACTCTACCAACTGAGCTAAGGTCGATTTCTGCACAATTGATAAAACTCTGTAACACATTCAGATACTGATACAGCTGTTGACACACCAGCCTAAGATTAAGAGGGAGAGGTGCATAACTAGGATATAGTTATATTTATATATTTGAATTTCATTTATATTATCTAGGTTTTTTTGTTAGCCTATAAAAAGCTTTACTTATTTAATCAAAAGGTAAGCAGAGTTATTATCAAAGGAGGCACAAGAAGGTTTACACCTTAAACCTAGGAAGAGGCACAGCCGCACAGCCAAGGACAAGTCCACTTTCATCAATCCTCTTTATGCACCACTCACACGTGTCTTATCTGAGACTCGATCCTATAATTCCTATTTTGGGACCGTAACAGATACATGCTCAGATATTATACCACAGGGGAATCTAGCTTATATGCATGTTCTTTGACCAACCAATCCTTTTACCAATTGAGCTGAAGTGTATCTATTGTTTGCTCTTAATTTGTCTGCTATCAACAGATAACTTATCTCATAATGGTCCAACAGGAAAACAGTTATTGAAGGAATTATACTGTGAAGATCAAAGCATAGTTCTTTGAGTTCATGGATCATATAACAATTGAAAAGGAAAAAGTGGTGAAAAACAGAACATAGTTTTCTTCTACATGGAGAATATATTTGATGATAGAATATATTAAGATTAAATAGATATAAAACATCATTCATCAAAAGATCAAAAGGAAAGGAAAAAATATAATCCGACCTGCCGGATTCGAACCAGCGACCTAAGGATTTATCTGCAGGATTTTCTACCAACTACAGTCCTCCGCTCTACCAACTGAGCTAAGGTCGGTTGTTGCACACCAGCTAAAAGAAATATACATATGTGTACAAATGAGATACTACAGGGCTGAAAAAGCATATCATGAATAGAAGAGCTCGTCTGGAGATTCTCAGATTCATTACATCTATTTTATACTGTCCAAGTTATCTCAGGAAAAAAAAAACGAATCTTAAAATGACCAACAGTTTTATGGGAACTGGACTAGTAGGATTTTTCAGATTTCATAACTTCCAGTGTAATTAAACGAGTCTAATGAGATGACAAATAACTGATAGTTGTAATAAGCAATACAAGATACAAACAGCAACCGAAAAGCTTCAACTAACAATAAAAAAAAGCATGATATTCAGCTGTTGGGAATTATGTGTCCCGCGTTGTCTATATCAATTGCTAGCGCCACCCTTAACCACATTTTTAAACAATAGTAACACAATCGTAGTAAAAACGATAGCAATGTAATTTATAAATGCGATGAGACTTCCTCCGAAGGTGACTAAGCAATTGATAAAAATACATAACGCAAATCATTAGATACTACACAGAAAACTGCTAGCATAGGGAGTAACTGTTAAACTGAAGATTCAACGGACAGCCGGGTCAAATTACTTTAATTATTAACACATAATAGAATTAGGGTTCGTTCATAGCACGATAAGATTGTTTGATGTATAGTTTGCCAGCGAACAATCCGGGTCAATTCGATTATACTAATTGCTTATTCACGAACCGAATGCTACAATTGAAGAATTGTAAGTGTTTGAGTCAGACATAGATAGAGAGAAGTGTGACATACCGTCAATTATGTGATGCGAACAGTGAAATCCTCCGATGGAGATTTTATCTTCCTTGTCGATTGCAGAGAGATTCGTCTACTTGCCAAAGTTGCCAGCGAGTAGGAAGTCTAGGGTAAGTAGCAGATGATTTTTATTAAACTTTTTCTTATTGGGCTTAATGTATCTTGGGCTGAGCGTTTTGTTACTGATGGGCAAAAGGCCCAATTTACTCTTACAGCTATCTTTTAAAGTAAAATTTCATGGTACCCTTATATTTTAGATTTTTTCGAATTATGTCCACATTTTTTTCAGTTTTCAGATAATGTCCTTGAGTTTTAAAAACTTTCGAATTATATACTTTTAGCATTTATAAATAAATAAAAATTGAGAAAATTTTTATTTATTAATTATCGTCAATAGTTATTTTAACGGTATTGATGATTTATTGATTAAATAAAAATTATTATTTCTCAAAATGTTAAAAAAGTATAATCGCAAAAAGTCTAAAACAGCGGTACCGTCCAGAAACTGAAAATTTTTTAGACATAATCCTAAAAAGTCAAAAGCACAAGCACACCATCTGAATTGCTGTTTCTTTCTTTTTTTAATAACGACGGTTAAATTGGTTGTCCTACAGGTAGGACGGTTAAATTGGTTGTCCTACAAGTAGTTCAACCTTTTGTTAAATAACACGAAGTTCGGAATCGTCATAACTAGGTGCCGTGATTTCAAATGGATCAAATGGTCATCCTCGATTTCAGTTTTTGTTTATTTACATTTTACATTGATAGCTTGGTGTAAGTCAGTTTTAAGTGCAAGGGATTCTGCTTTCATTTACTGAATTGTAAATGAAGTTTTTTATCACCTTTGTAGTTCTTTGATGAAAGAGAATGACACTAAAGCTTATGTCAAATAAAATACCCTAGCTGATACTTGAGTCAAATTCATAGGGGTATCAAAGGCCTTCTTGCACAGTTACACTTGGAAAGTTCAAACACCAAGGAAATATTAAGCTGTTGCAAATAAACTAACAAACGAAACTAAAACTAAAACTAAAACTGAATGTTGAATTCACAAGCTTTCAAGCAAATCACTGAATTACTCTGTGTAACATAAAATTAATGTACTGAAATCTCAGTCAACCACCAATCATCACCTCACCTCTAATATATAACAAAGATTTATGAGACATTTCACAGCATCTTGATCATGAAACTGAGGTTCACATGTAGGGTTGTTATCCGAGCTTTGGTAGCTCATACTCAGCTTGAGCCGAACTTAAATTTTAAACTGAACTTGAAACATGCTCATATTCAGCTTGTTAAGACAAGTGAACCTGCATAAAAAAAGAGCTTTACTCAAACCAAATTTCGAGTAGTTCGGCTCACACAAAACCCTATTGAAGACTAGTGATCTTAGGGTTGTTATCCCAACCTAATAATATTAGGGTTTTTCTGCAGAATATACTACCAACCGCGCTAAAGTCGGTTGCTGTCTTGCTGACCATAAAAATATACCTGACCAAGGATATAGATGCTTCAATCAAGAAGCCAAGGGGGCATTCCGAGAATTGAACTCGGGACCTCTCGCACCCTAAGCGAGAATCATACCACTAGACCAAATGCCCTATTGATGGCAGTTTACATATGTTTTGTGATCATTCTTGGAAGAAGAAAATGAACCAAAATGCAAAAATTTTTAAAAAAATCATTGACAAGTAATAAAACTAAACATCTATTACACCAGAGAAAGAATGACAACACACTAACCGAAAGCCAGTTGATAATACTTCGACTATGACCACTTCAGCAAGGTCGTCGTTGATCTGCATACGATATATTGACAAAAATATAAACGGCTTCAACAGAGGGGCATTCCGAGAATCGAACTCGGGACCTCTCGCACCCAAAGCGAGAATCATACCACTAGACCAAATGCCCTATTGAATCTGATATTAAATTTACAGTACTTTATTTCTACAATAGTAATCCAAGAAAGATACATCAAAATGAAGAACGTGTGACCACTAATGCTAAATTAAAGGTACAAGGGGTCAGTGAACTAATCAGTCATTGATAAATGGTAAGCTAATATCTACACACCAATTTCAGAAAATCTAGATTTCAAATAATTGCCTAAAAGAAAGTCATACAACATTGCTAAAACACTGCACACATTACATTGATCAAGGGTGGACATCTGTTGACCTCACACCAAAAGTGAGATCAATAGCACAAGAATCAGCCCTTGGCAAATGAATTTTATCCACTTGCTAATCAATGTTGAAAGATAACTGCACAATCGAATGATCAAGAGAAAAAAATTTAATCAGGATAGAATCATACTGCTTGACCAAATGGCATATTGACAGTTCAGTAAAACCAAGTGTCATAGTCAAGCAGATATTATCACGATCCCATAATAAACCTTCATCAACAAAGGGAGATGCCAATAAAATAAGTAACAAGTCACAACCTTCTATACCCTAAGCAAGAAACACACCACCACTGGCTAAATGTCTTAAAAAAGTTCCTATCTTAAGCAAATAACAACTACAAAGATAGCATAAGTGAGAAGAAATAAAATCCGACCTGTCGGATTCGAACCAGCGAACTAATAATTCCTCTCCAGGATGTGACACCAACTACAGTCCTCCGTTTACCAACAAGATAAGGTCAGTTTCTGCACAAAAGCTAACACTCATTAGTACATACTATCTACATGCTCATTAAGCAACCAATCTAATTTACCAATTGATTAAAAGTGCATCTATTGCGGCTTAGCTACTAGCTATCATCATGAGCTTAAAGTCAACAGCAAAACACAACTGTTATTGTAGGAATTACCTGATATCTTCATGTAAGATTAAATAGTGACATAAATCATCAAAACTCAAAAGGAAAGGTAAAAATAAAAATCCGACCTGCCGGATTCAAACCAGCGACCTAAGGATTCCTCTGCACGGATGTTACACCAACTACAGTCCTCCGCTCTACCAACTGAGCTAAGGTCGGTTTCTGCACACCAGATAAAACCATCAACAGCAAATATTAACAAAATAATAAGATGATTCATAACCAAAAAACACACACAGTAAAAAGCAGATCTATGACCAAGATGAAAGATCCTATCTCCATGTTCATTCAACAACCAAACTATATCAGCAATTGAACTATATTCCATACATTTTCTGTAATTTATCTGCTTGAACATGTCATGAAGTTAGGCATTAGTTGTTCTTAAAAATACATTGGGAAGAATAAAGTAAACATATTGTTGCTAATTTATCTGCTATCTAGTATCTACATATACAGAAGCTTAAAATCAACCGGGAAAACGCAACAGTTATTGTAGGAATTAATTTTAAGAAATAAATCATAGCTACCCGATTTCAAGCATCATATAACACTGAAAGGAAAAGAAAAGGGACAAAACATAACATAATTTTCTGTCACATGAAGAAAATAAATGGTGATAAATAATGTAAAATTAAATAACGATATATATACATTATCAAATGCTCAAAAGGAAAAAATACAAATCCGACCTGCCGGATTCGAACCAGCGACCTAAGGATTCCTCTGCAGGATGATACACCAACTACAGTCCTCCGCTCTACCAACTGAGCTAAGGTCGGTTTCTGTACAGGAGATAAAACTAATTAGCAGATACTGATACACCAAGCCAAGATTAAGAGGGACAGACATGAAACCAAGAAAGGGGCTCGTCAAATAAGTGATTGTCGGATAAGAGGATAGATGAAAGTGGACTCGTGTGATTGGCAATCACGTGTGTCTTTCTGATGATCCCGGACTTCTTTGGACAGTATGCAAATTATAAAAGCAAATAGCATGACAGGAATTAACTCTTTAAATAAAACTGATAGGCGAATAATAGAAAACAACAGGATATAGATCTAAACTAAGCCAATACAGATTCACCAAGTCCAGGAAGTCAATCCAAATAATTACGAAGGCACAGGATCGAATAAAAGTTGGTAACACTAAAAAGAACAACCAATAGTAGTCAGCATCAGAAAATCAAACTAAACATGTGTCACACCAGAGGAAGAATGACAACACACTAAAACAAAAGCCCACTCAAATATAATTCGAATATGACCACTTCAGCAAGCTCATCATTCATCTCAATGTGAAACTTGACAAAATATAAATGGCTTTAATGAGGGGCATTCCGAGAATCGAACTCGGGACCTCTCGCACCCAAAGCGAGAATCATACCACTAGACCAAATGCCCTCTCGATATTAATTTACAGTAGAATGTTTCTACAATAGTGCTTGCTAGAAGCAAATAAGTGAAGCAACCATTTCTTGATATAGAGTAATCCAAAAAAGGATACATCAAAATGAAGAACATGTGACCACGAATGCTAAATTAGAGGTAAAAGGGGTCAGTGAACCAATAGGTCATTGATAAATGGTAAGCTAATATCTACACATCAATGTCATAGAATCGAGATTTCAAAATTTGCCTAGAAGAAAGTCAAACAACATTGCTGAAATACTGCACACATTACAAGGATAAAGGTGGACATCTGCCGAGCTCGCATCCAAAGTGAGATCGACAGCATGAGAATTAACCCTTGACAAATGTTGATTTCCCACTTGTCGATCAATGTTGAAAAATTACTGGCAATCCAAGTATTAACAAAATAGATCCTATCATGCAAGAATCATACTGCTTGACCAAATGGCATATTGACAATTCAGTAAAACCAAGTGTCATTGTAAAGCAGATATGATCACGATCCAAAAATAAAGCTTCATAAACATAGGGAGATGCCGATGATATAAGTAAAGAGTCACAACCTTCTACACCCTAAGCAACAAGAACCGCACTAGCCAAATAACTCTAAAATTTACTATCTTAGCAGATAGCAACAAAAAATCCTATCATGCAAGAATCATACTGCTTGACCAAATGGCATATTGACAATTCGGTAAAACCAAGTGTCATTGTAAAGCAGATATGATCACAATCCAAAAATAAAGCTTCATAAACATAAGGAGATGCCGATGGCATAAGTAAAAAGTCACAACCTTCTACGCCCTAAGCAAGAAAAACCGCACTAGCCAAATACCTCTAAAAATTTACTAACTTAAGCAAATAGCATTATAGCAACAAAAAAAATCCTATCACAAGAACCGTACTGCTTGACCAAATGGCATATCGACAATTCAGTAAAACCAAGTGTCATTGTAAAGCAGATATGATCACTATCCCGAAATAAACCTTCATGAACAGAGGGAGTTGCCGACAATATAAGTAACAAGTCACAACCTTCTACATCCTAAGCAAGAAACACACCACTAGCCAAATGCCTAAGCAAATAGCAATTACCAACATAACATAAGTGAGAAAAAATAAAATCCGACCTGCCGGATTCGAACCAGCGACCTAAGGATTCCTCTGCAGGATACTACACCAACTACAGTCCTCCGCTCTACCAACTGAGCTAAGGTCGGTTTATGCACAAGAGATAAAAAAAATTTAGCACATAATGATAGTGATACGGCTTTCGATACACCAGGCTAAGATAAGAGAGAGAGACGCACAACTAGGAAATGGTTATAATGATATATTGGATTTCATTTATATTATCTAGAGTTGTGTTGTTAGTCTATAAAAAGGCTTCTCTTATTCAATAGAAAAGTAAGCAGGGTTACTATCAAGGGGGGCTAACGTTAAACCTAGAAGGTTTACCAGTTAAACTAAGAAGGTTTACAGATTAAACCTAAAAATATTACATGTGTTATTTTATTCTGAGAGAAGAGTGTCCAAAGAACCATCTCAAGCTGTCAAGGACACAAGTTACCTCAGAAGTAAAAGCAAGTGGAAACTGATTGTTAAAGTTGTAAGAATCTGAGTATAGATGCTCTTGTACTGCTTTATAATTGAATAACACAGAAGTACATTTTTTCTGTTCACTCACTCTTTCTCTCTGTTACACTAACTCTCTTGCTTCTGCTTCATGATCAAGATGATCATCAACTATCCAAGTTATCTCAGAATAGAATAAGGGAATGTGCTTTTTCGACCCTTGGATCGAGGAGAACGAAGCTAAACAGTTTCTGTGGAAATTGGACTAGTAGGAATTTCAGATTCCATAACTTTTCAGTGAAATAAAATGAGTCCTATGAAGTAGATGACAAATAAATTAAAGTTGTAATAAGCAACACAAGATGCAAACAGCAACCGAAAATCTTCAACTAGCAGTAACAAAAATTCATGATGCCCATTATACTATTGGGAATTATGTGTCTCGGAATGTCTTTATCAATTTCAAGCACCACCTATAGCCAAACTTTTAACTAATAGTAGCAAAATTGCAATAAGAACCATATCCCAGATCCAATCAAATGCAACAAAATGCGTTGGGATTTCCTCTACAGATGAATGAGCAATTGGTAAATCAAGTAAAAATGCATAACGCGTATCATTAGAAACTACAACAGAAAGCTACTAACATAGGAAGGAATTGTTTAATAGAAGATTCCACGGACAGACGGGTCAAATTACTTTAATTATTATCACATAATAGAAATTAGGGTTCGTTCATAGCACGATAAGTGTGCTTGATATAGTATGTCAGCGAACAATCCGGATCAATTGTATTATAATAATTGCTCATCCACAAACAGAATGCTACAATTGAAGATTTGAAAGTGTCAAAATTAGAGATAGATAGGGAGAAGTGTGACATACCATCAATTATCTTATGCGAGCAATGAAATCCTCCGATGGAGATTTTACCTTTCTTGTCTATTGCCGACACTCTTCTACTTGCCAGCGACTAGGGAGTCTAGGGTAACTACCAAATAGTAAATGATTTTGTGATGCTTTTTTTTTATTGGACTCAATGAGTATCGGGCTGAATGCTAATGGCCCATTTTACTCTTGCTGTGAAATTGCATCCCATCTCCTTGCAGGGTGTGGTGCCGGTCCGACCCGGACCGGACGACAGGGAATAGGGATTGTTAGAAATCTGGACCGGGACTGTATGTTTCGAGTCCCGTCCGGACTGAAAGTCCGGTATTTTTTAATAAACCGGACGGGGGACCGGAATTTCTGTTCAACCCGAGTTCGGTCAATCTCTTAGTCTTTTTTTTAGAAAAAAGTGTTAATTAATTTTCGGTTTGATCCGGGACACCGTTTTTTTTTTCTTAGATTGCGACCGGACCGGGACCAGAAATCACCTTACACCCGGACGGCCGGACCCTAGACCGGATCTGTTTCGGTTGTGGACCGGACCGTTAAAACCCGTTCCGGTTTTCCGTTTCGGATTTGCACAACCCAATCTTCCTAGTCCATTTATTTTGCTAAAATCTATTCGCAAAAAATAGTTAAATCATTTTATTACAACTAGATAGTTAATGTTTGAAGTTATTTGTTGCTCAAACATTGTTTTCATGTGAAGGTAGAGATAATAACTTGTTACTTTTGGTGAATATATCAATTTGCAAATTAAAATAGAAAAAAGGAAAATTCCGGATGGTACCCTCGTGGTTTGGGGTATTCCGGATTTTGCCCACCAGTTTTTTCAAGTTCGGATGGTACCCTTAAGTTTATGTTGTTTTCCGGATTTTGCCCAAATTCATTACACTTTTTTAAATTCCATTAAAAACATACAAAAGAAAATAAACTAAAATTAAAAAACAACTTAAAATAGAAATAACAATTTATTTAATTTAAAAATAAAGTAAAACGGTAACTTTTATAACAAAATATATATTATATTAATTTAAAAATAAATAAATTAGATAAATTTTAAAAAATTCAAAAATCAGTGTTTTATTTATTTTAAAAATAAATAATTGAATTAGCATATTTTTTACAAAATCTAAAAATATAAGTGTTATACTTTATTTAAAAAATAAATAAAATAAGGACTCATTTAAATAATAAAAAAGCACTGTTTTAATTTATTATTAAAATAAATAAATAATTTTTCTATTTTATTTATTTCCCAAAACTAAAAGAAAGAAAATAAAGTAATATTAAAAAATAAAAAAAATAGAAAACTGATTTATTCAATTTAATAATAAATTAAAACAGTGATTTTTAAAAAATCCTTATTTTATTTATTTTTGAAATAAAGTATAAAACTTATTATTTTAGATTTTGTTAAAAAATGCTAACCCAATTTATTTATTTTTAAAATAAAAGAAAACATAGATTTTTTAAAATTTTTTAAAAATTATCTAACGAATTTATTTTTAAATTAATATAATATATATATATATATATATATATAT
>BSUD01000003.1:3778921-3786421 GCA_033239045.1 Fagopyrum esculentum
TATATATATTTAAAAAGTTACTGTTTTACTTTATTTTTAAAATAAATTAATTATTCTTTCTATTTTAAGTTGTTTTTTAATTTTAGTTTATTTTCTTTTGTATGTTTTTAATGAAATTTAAAAAAGTGTAATGAATTTGGGTAAAATCCGGAAAACAACATATACTTGAGGGTACCATCCGAACTTGAAAAAACTGGTGGGCAAAATCCGGAATACCCCAAACCACGAGGGTACCATCCGGAATTTCCCTAGAAAAAATTAATAAATTGATTGATATAGGATATCCTTTAGAAAGAGTGATTATATTTTTGTCAGTGACCACACAATACTGTCTTGTTAAGCTCCTAGATTATTGTCCAAGATTTACACAAAGAATCAAGAACCAAACTCAACTGTGCTACACAATAGTGTCTTGTCAATCAAGAATGTTTTCAAATTGAAAAAGTTTAAGTCCAGAAAGATTTAAATGTACAAAGCCCCAGCAAAAACAAGCTCTTGTTGATGATGAAACCATAAGAATTAATGGTTCTATTATAAATCAAGGAGCGAAAAATACTTAAATCACTCTTTCTTTAGAAAGGCCCATTCCGATACAGTTTTGCTTCCGTGTTAATCACTCTTTCTTTAGAATGGCCCATTCCGATACAGTTTTCCTACCAAACACGGTAGAGCTAGTTTGAGTGATTCTGAAACTGATTCCATGAGATTTGTAATTTTGTACCAAACGAGCCCTTAAAGGTTGAAAAAGTAAAGGAGTATCTTTAGAATAATATACAACAAAGATTAAATAGGACATTACAGAGCATCTTAATCATGGAATTGAAGTTCATATTGTGAAAATATTTGGTTACAGAGTCACAGACTATATAAGATCAAATAATGAAGTATACATCATATTTTGTACCATTGTACCAACTACAGTCATCCACAATTGTCAAAAATGAGGGGGCATTCCGAGAATCGAACTCGGGACCTCTCGCACCCAAAGCGAGAATCATACCACTAGACCAAATGCCCGACTGAAGTATTTTTTAATATAATATCAATAGTGGTGTAAACAAAAATGAAAGACAGCAAGTTATGATTCAAAAACTAGAAGCCTAGAACATATGACTGAACATAATTCCTAAGGCCAACAACCGGAAACATCTGGTTATAGATCTAAAGCAAACCAATATTAATTCACCAAGTTCAACAAGGCAATCATAAGATAACTAGGGCACAGGATCAAACAGAAGTATGCACCACTAAAAAAACAATCAACAATTGTGCATCAGAGAGTCAAACTAAATATGTCTCACACAAAAGCAAGAATGACAAGTTTGACAACACTACACCAAAATGCCCCTTTGATGATACTTTCAGTACAATTACTTCTGTAAGTTGATCATTGATCTGTATATGCCAAGCCAAAATTTGTTCAAAAAGATCATAAATTTCAGAACAGAAAGTGGTGGGCATAACCTACAAAAAAAACATTGATAAGATATAGAAAAGGGTTTCATTGTGGGGCATTCCGAGAATCGAACTCGGGACCTCTCGCACCCAAAGCGAGAATCATACCACTAGACCAAATGCCCGACTGTTATTAAATTACAGTAGATTATTTTTATAATAGTACTTGCTAAAAGTCAGTAAGTGAACATACCATTCCTTGATATAAAGTTACAAGGGATCGATGAACCAATTAGTAACTGATTAGTTGTAACTTGTAAGCTAGCATGACACACCAAGATCAAAAAACTGAGGATTAATAGACTGTCAAGAGAAAAGTCAAACAACATTGCTAAAATACTGCACATGCTAATCACTGATTGATGATTTGATGATGGGTATTCCAAGGACAAAGAATAAAACTCCAAACATACAAGAATCATACTGCTAAACCAAAATGCTATATATTGGTAGTCGATATTTTATATATTACCAAGAATGATAGTGAAACAGATTTGATCATGACTCAAGAATAAACATTCATCGACTAAGGGAAATGCCAACATTTTAAGAAAAGTCGCAACCATTTGCACCTTATTAAAAAAACATACCACAAAATAAGTGTTCATCATGATCCCAAAATTAGTGCTCATCAACAGAAAAAAGCTGATTTGGAGGTATGCTGCTGCACAGAGTCATTAGACCGTCTACATGGACAGCATATTTTGTGAAAGAAAATGTAATACTAACAAATGATTGTCAGATGATAATAGAAATATAAATATCATATAGTAAATAAATAATGCTAAACAACTACAATCCTCTGTTCAGTAAACTGAACTAAGAATGGTTCTTGTACACCAACCAACAGCAAGCATGTATTGATAACTTGCAAGATACTTCTGGGGTAAAATAACACCAGCGGAACTAGGATCAAGAACAGAAGAGCTCATCACGAGATTCATTAATCAACCATAATCTATTTGAACAAAAACAATCGTTCATTCTTTCCAATTATCTCAGTATAGCATATTTTAAACAATCCTGAGGTTTAATTCTTACCGCCCATCTTTTCCAACTGGCCGAGAGATCAACTTATGGCTTAATTGACAGAGATAGTTACAGTAAATGCTACATTATTTACCACTTCTTAAACTCCATTAGGCTCGATTGACACAATATGGGAGAATTTATATGTTCTACCTAAACAAAGAAATAGTCCTACTAGTCTACTACAAGTTGAGATAAGTTCAGTGAAACCAATCCATTCACAAACAAACTGTGATACCTGAATGGCAGCTTACACATCCAACGCCCAATTTTAACCTATTACACTTGTAACTGCCTTTAAGCTTTATTTAATTTCTTCAACCCTCCCTGATTTGGTGCACTAACAACCTATCCGCGGAGTGATTTATTTGTAGACTAGACTATGAAAATAAGATCTTTTAAGTATTCAATAATCAACACCATTCACCTGTTTAAAATGATTAAAAAAAGGCTGTCACAAGTACTTAGAACATTTAAAATTGAGATCCACATGGAGAAAAAAAAATTGAAACAAACAAAAAAAATATAATAGTAAAGGATCAAACAATAGAAGGGTATACAACATATACTCAGAGGATAACTAGAACAGGGAAATTGATGAGATACAAAAATCCGACCTGCCGGATTCGAACCAGTGACCTAAGGATTCCTCTGCAGGATGTTAGACCAACTACAGTCCTCCGCTCTACCAACTGAGCTAAGGTCGGTTTCTGCACAAAATTAAAACTCATGAGTACATACAGAGACTTGCTAAGATATTTCAAGAACCGAGAAGCAAAACACGGATTAAAAAACTAGAATATTATCTACATGCTCATTAACCAACCAATCTAATTTACCAACTGAGATAAAGTGCATCTATTACGGCTTATCTACCAGCTATCATCATATAATGAAGCTTAAAGTCCACAGCAAAACACAACTGTTATTGTATGAATTACCTGATATCATCATGCAAGATTAAATAGTGACATAAATCATCAAACTCAAAAGGAAAGGAAAATAAAAAAATCCGACCTGCCGGATTCGAACCAGCGACCTAAGGATTCCTCTGCAGGATGTTACACCAACTACAGTCCTCCGCTCTACCAACTGAGCTAAGGTCGGTTTCTGGACAACAGCTAAAACTCATTAGTATATACTATCAACATGCTAAGATATTTCAATGCCAGAAACAAAGAACTAGGACCAAGAAGGATAAGCTCATCTGCATTTCATTCACTGACCAACTATTTTACCAATTGAACTAAAGTAAACCTATTGTTGCTAATTTATCTGCTATCAACATATGCTGAAGACTAAAGAATCAACAGGAGAACACAGCAGTTATTGTCCGAAATGTACTGTAAAAACAAATGGTTATTTGACTTCATGTATTACATAATACTAAAAGGAAAAGGGACAAAATAAAACATAGTTTCATGTCACAGGGAGAAAATATTTGGTGGCAGACAATGTAAGATTAAATAGTGATACATACATAATCAGATACACAAAAATAAAAAAATAAGATCCGACCTGCCGGATTCGAACCAGCGACCTAAGGATTTCTCTGAAGGATGTTATACCAACTACAGTCCTCCGCTCTACCAACTGAGCTAAGGTCGGCTTCTACACAACAGCTATAAAACTCATTAGTACATACCGATACCAAGAATAAAAAAGCTAATATGCATGTTCATTCAACAACCCCAATTTAATTTAGTAATTGAGGTAAATCATATCTATAATTGCTAATTTATCTGCTACCAACATATAATGAGGCTCAAATGGTCAAACAGGAAAGCACAACTTATACTGTAGGGATTATACTCTGTAGGACAAATCACAAGTCTATAGTTTACGTATCATATAATGCTCAAAGGAAAGGGAACAAAACATAATTCTCTATCACATGGAGAAAATATTTGGTGATGGACAATACAAGAATAATAATGATATAAATTATCAAATACTCAAAAGGAAAGGTAAAAGTAAAATCCGACCTGCCAGATACGAACCAGACCTAAGGATTCCTCTGCGTGATGTTACACCAACTACAATCCTCCACTCTACCAACTGAGCTAGGGTTGGTTTCTACACAATAGCTATAACTCACTATTACATACTGATACATGCCAAGATATTTCAAGGCCAGAAAGGCAGAACTATGACCAAGAATGAAAATTAATATCTGTATATTCAATCACCAAACAATCTAATTCATCAATAAAGCTAAGGTGCCGATTTTAGTTTCTAATTTATCTGCTATCAACATATAATGATGTTTACAATGGTCTAACAGGAAAACATAACAGTTATTGGAGGAATGATACTATGAAGAGCAAATCATAGTTCTCTGATATTATGGATTATATAATACTCAAAGGAAAAGGAAAAAGAAGGGAAAATGATCATACAGTACTCTTACACAACTCACAATGCAAAAATATGTGACGACAGACAATATAAGGATAAACTGTGATGTATCATCGAATACTCAAAAGTCAAAAGTCCAGGAAAAATATAATCCGACCTGCCGGATTCGAACCAGCGACCTAAGGATTTCTCTGCAGGAAATTATACCAACTACAGTCCTCCGCTCTACCAACTGAGCTAAGGTCGGCTGTTGAACACAAACTAAAATTCAATACTGTGTATTGATAATGCACGAAATCCTTCAGGATAAAAAAAGCATTTGTGGAAATGGAAGAAGAATAGAAGTGCTCGTGTGGAGATTCAGTTGTCAACACACAACTTATTTGACTGAGTTAAATCTCATTCATTCATTCATTCATTCCAAATTACCTCAGTATAACATATACCACTGCTCACTATGAACAACAGTTGATTTAGGAATTATACGACTAAGAATAAATCATGAATTTCACTGTAATAGAAAGAGTCTAATGAAATACATCACAAACAGATCAAAGTTGCAATGAGCAAACGGCAGTGGAAAAGCTTCAACCAACTGTCAGAAAAAACATCTTATCCAGTATACTATTGGGATTATATGTGTACCCTAAAATCCTACATTTCTTCTTCTCTCTCTACCTCCTCCGTCATTATTAAATGCAAGCTGCAACCACCCCAACTAATCAAGTTCCTAATAGATAGGTACTAAATCACAATAAGAACGATAGCTCAGACCCATTCAAAACTAATCCATACATGATGTGATATTTCCTTTGAAGGTAAATTAGAAATAAGTGAATCAGGTACCGTTACGTAACGCAAATGATCACAAACCACAGCAGAAAACCGCTAAAATGAATTGTTTAATTGAAGATTAGAAAGACAGACAGGTCAAATTACTAAAATAATTATCACATAATAGAAACTAGTGTTTGCTCATAGCACGATAAGATCACTTGACATAGTTTGTCAGCGAACAATCCGGATCAGTTGCATTATAATATTTGCGGCGAATTGCCTGGAATTGAAGATTCGGAAGTGTTGAAATCAGACAGATAGATGTAGAGAGAGAAGTGCGTCATACCATCAATCATGAATGCGAGCAACCACGAAACCGTCCGATGTAGTTTCTCTCTTCCTTGCCCTAGCAGATTTTGGTCAGACAAGTCTTCTTGCCAGCGACTAGGGTATCTTCTAGGTTATTGGGCTTTGGGGGCCGTGGATCCAGCGTATAGATGGACCGAACATGGTGATGATCACACAAATAACTTAAACCAATTTTGGAATCGTAATCTGTGGCCCAAAACCAGCACATAATATTATTAACTTAAAAAGGGGAAATTATAAAACACGAGAAAGAAAAACTATAAAATAGCACAAGAAAATTAACCCAAATTAAAATTGTTGACCAATCGAAGACCGATTTAACCCAATAAAAATAACTCAAATCACACGAAACAAATATTTAAGATCTCGTTAAGAATCACGAGATCGAGTAGGGTATAAATAATATATTAGTAGGCATCTACAAGATTAATTGAATATTAATATATCTGTGTGAATAGGATGAGATGTATGAATTGATGATGTGTTTATACACGTTGAATGTTCGTTGAGATTTTGTGGCATATAACCTAAGATTGCTAGCTAACGCTTTTTACGGACAATTTTTAAGTAATCAATCTAACAGTTGAGCTACTGAGCACACGAGCATATGTGATGGTTAACCAATATCACGTGTCCGTTACCAGGTGATAAGAATCATTGTAAGATTTGTTATGAATTATGATGTTGGTTTATGTGGAAACACTCGGGAATATCGAGAGTCTTGTAACTTGTTTATATGAAATGTCGTTTTTGTCATGTAAAAGGATAAATTATGTAAAATCCGCAAGCATCTTTTATTTTGGTTATCTAATCAATATAAACTATTTTAGCTAACTATCTGGCTGGAGATAAGGGTTTTTGGGTTGAGTTTTCGGGAGATTTTCTCTAAACTTGGTTTATGTGAAATTGTTCCTTTTGACTCCCTTATCAATTTAGTCAATTTGTTCAGGTGTTTTAAAATTGTGTCTAATTTTTGTGTTTAATCTACTATTTTGTGTGTTTTGAGTTTATTTAATTATTTTAAACTATCAATATCACATGATTATCAATTGATCAATTAAAATGTTTCAAAAATCGGATTGATATTAATAGTTGGATGAGATTAAAATGACATAAAGTTATTATCATAAAATAGTTCAATATGGTATTAAAATAGCTCGAGTTCTTGAACTGAGTTAAAAGACTAATTTATATCATCAAATTTATTAATGAAACTTTGACCATTGAAATGATCATTCATATAACTATTTTCGATTCAAGGCCCTTATTCGGACCCGTATAAATTTAATACCCGCACCCATAAATTTTTAAGCCTCTCGCACCCTATGTGCGAGAGAGGAAAAAATGCCAAAAAAATATATAAAACACATTAAAAAGATAAACAAATCAATCATTTCACAGATATAAAAAGCAAAAAGTTCTGACACATAAGGTGTGAGAGGCCAAGTTATACGATTAAATAAAAAAATAAAAATTAAAAAAAAAAAGAAAATTGCTTGTTTAAGGGCCAAA
>BSUD01000003.1:3791421-3908736 GCA_033239045.1 Fagopyrum esculentum
TATCTTCTACATGGAGAAAATATTTTATGATAGAATATGATAAAATCGAATACACAAAAGGAAAAACAGAACATAATTTGCCTAAATTCATGTATCAAATAACGCTAAAAGGAAAAAATATAATCCGACCTGCCGGATTCGAACCAGCGACCTAAGGATTTCTCTGCAGGATATTCTACCAACTACAGTCCTCCGCTCTACCAACTGAGCTAAGGTCGGTTGTTGAACACAAACAAGAAATCAATGCTGTGTATTGATACTGCATTAGATCCTTCAGGATGAAAGGCATTGAGGGAAATACAACAAAGAATTGAAGAACTCGTCTGGAGATTCATTTGTCAATAAACAACCTATTTGACTGAGTTATGACTCATTCACTCTTTCCAAATTATCTCAGTATAACATATACTGCAGCTAACTATGAACAACAGTTGATATAGGATCTATAAGACTACGAATAAATCGTGAATGTCACTGTAATAGAACGAGTCTAGTGAATTATATCACAAACAGATCACAAGTTCTAATGAGCAAACGGCAGTGGAAAAGCTTCAAGTAAATGTCAGAAAAACATCTTATCCAGTATACTATTGGGATTATGTGTACCCTAAAATCCAACATTTCTACGTCTCTCCCTGCCTCACCAGTCATCATTAATTGCAAGCTGCAACGACCCCAATTAATCAAGTCTCTACTAGATAGGTACTAAATCACAATTAGAACAATAGCTCGGACTCGATCAAAAGTAATCCATACATGATGTGATATTTCCTCTCAAGGTCAATGAGAAATAAGCGAATCAAGTACTGTTACATAACGCAAATCACCACAAACCACAATAGAAAACTGCTAAAATTGAGAGTAAATTGTTTAATTGAAGATAACAAAGACAGACAGGTCAAATTACTTAAATAATTATCACTAGGATTTTTCATAGCACGATAAGATCACTAGATATAGTTTGTCAGCGAGCAATCCGGATCAATTGTATTATAGTATTTGCTGCGAATTGCTTGGAATTGAAGATCTGGAAGTGTTGAAAAATCAGACAGATAGATGGAGAGCGAAGTGTGCCATACCATCAATCGTGCATGCGATGTACCACTAAATCGTCCGATGTAGTTTCTCTCTTCCTCGTTGATTGCCCTAAACAGATTTTGGTCAGACTAGTCTTCTTGCCAGTGACTAGGGTCTCTTCTAGGTTATTGGGCATTTGGGCCGTGGATCGAGCGTATAGATGGGCCGGACATTGTGATGATCACACAAATAACTTAACCGAATTTTGAATCGTAATTTGTAGCACAGCAAAATTTTAATTTAAAAAAGGGAAAATACGAGAAATATAAGGATTGTTCGGTTATCCGGATAGGTATCAAATTGACCCGAATTGAAGAAATTGACCGATTGAAAACCGATTCAGCCCGAAACAAAAATAACTCAAATCACTTAAATAAAGAAAGCAAATTAAGAATGATGAGAACTCGTAGGTAAAAATAAAATACAAAATATAGATATATTAGTACATATATCATATATTTTTATGAACAAGGTAAAGCATCGAGTGAATATTAATATGTCAAGATCGCTAGTTAACGATTCCGACCAATATCTTTTCAAGTAATTAATCTAACAGCTGGGCTACATAGTACACAAGCGTGAGTGATGTTTAGCCAAGGTCACGTATCTTTTGCCAAATGATATAAATCATTGTAATGTTTGTTATGATGCAGGTTTAGTCGAAGACACTCGTGGGTATACAAGAGTTTTGTTTCTATGTTGTGTTTGTCATGTAACATGCCGAAGTATGTAAAGTCCGCAAGCATCTTTTATTTTTGTTGTGTAATTAACGTAAAATATATTAGTTGACTATTTGGCTATTGTTATGGATAAACATGTACAAGTCATTTGTACATATCACATGCATGTAAGTGTGTACATGATGTTTTGTACACATATATCACATGCATGTCTTCTAGTCAAAATATGAAGTAACTTGTACAAGGTGAATTATTCACCTTCTTACATCCTAGTATATTTTATTAGGAAATCCTCTATGATCTTGACCTATAAATAGAGGTCATTCTCATTGTAAGAAGATGCACCAAGAGCAAGCAAGAAATATACTCTTCTTGTTCATTTCTATCTTCTAGTTCTAAGTGTTCTTGAACACAACCCACAAAATTCTAAGTAAATAAGAACTCGAAAGCAATCAAATCATAACATCTATTAATTTTTCGCATTTGTCATATTTCTTGTGTAGAAGGTTCGCGATTGTGAAAATTTGCTTCATAAGTTAATCTAATGATTTTTCTCGAAGGACTATTTCACAATTAACTACTGCATGCCTTTTTTGGTAAATAATCGAGTCTTTTAAATTTTGATAGACTTGATCCAAACAAAACTTCTTGGTCCAAAATAACGGTTGAGATGAAAAAATGAACTAACCTAATACCCTACTTAGTAGTAGTATCTATAAACAATTAAATATAGTAGTAGACCTCGTTTCTAGAGATAAGGGCTTTTGGTATGAGCTTTTAGGAGGTTTTCTCTAAAACCGGCTTTTGTAAAATTGTTCCTCGACTCCCTATGCGTGATTTAGTGAATTCATTTGGGTGATTTAAGATTGTGCCTAATTTTTGTGTTTAGTCTACTACATTGTGTGTTTTGACATGTGATTTGAGTTTATTGTGTGTTTTGACATGTATTTTGAGTTTATTGTGTTTTGACGTGTGTTTTGGAATTTCATATTTAGTAAATATGGACAAAATATGGAGCGGGGCTTTTGATTTCACTTATCAAATTCCCCGGCTATAATGTTTATCTTTCACGTTTTCATTGTTCATCTCAATATTTCCTTGAGGTCATTCAGTCCCATCCCGTCTATTTTATAATGAGACGGGATTAGGATGAGCCTTGGCTATTTTAGATTGAATCTCACCAGGTTTTATCGTGGCTGAGATCGGGACGGGACGAACTCAATCCCGCTCATCCATTAATTTATTTATTGTGTTTTAAATTTTACGCTTTATACACAAAAATATCCATACATATCGTATATAAAACGCAAAAATATTAAAGTTTCTAAATATCCATAATAACATATTACAGTTTATATTAATTTTTTCTAATAACCATAATTAGAAAAACATCTAAATAAATTTTGCATCCAATAACCATAATAAAAAAAACATCTAAATGAATTTTGCCATTTGTCAAATTTTCACCAACATGGTTTATATTTTAAATATAGAAGCATAACTATAACACATCTAAATGAATTTAGGTCATTTGTGAATTTACAGGTTTGACCAGTATAGTTTATTTTTTAAATATATAAGCATAACTATATAATAATTATATAAGAATGCTTGGAGATTTTATTTATTATTTTAAATTAAAATTTTTATTATACACGGGACTGGACTATCAGAATGATAATTTAAGACTCATATCTCGTCCAAGATAATTTTTGATGGGACAAAATTTCTAATTTTGAATGAAATTCTGCCGGAATCGAAACGGGACCGGCAAGATTTGGTCTCTGTGGTTTAATTTTATATCATCAGTACATGCATTTTATAGCAGCAACTCCAGCAAGAGAAAAAGGAGAACGAAAACTATAGTTTGATTCGCACTATTACGAGAAGTTAACAAGAGGACATACGTTTTGTTTGCTGACCAACTTATGGCTCATCCAAGGACAGCCTTGTGGTCTGTGTGCTTGCCTCGGACAATGGCTTAGCCTTTCGAAGGGAGTTTGCAGTAGCCATGATCAAGATGATGTCAACCCTTCCATTCCATTTAAACACCAAATGCAAGGTTTCAGATCAGATGGGATGATCACTTCTGAACTGAATGCCTTACAGATTTTCTTTTGATATTATGATTCAAAAATTTATGCAACGGTTTGTTACATAAACTTCCTTTGTAAGTTAGCTTTTGAGGTGTTTAAGCTATTCATCTTCGTGGATAGAAACTAAAAGCCTATAAAACATCACATGAAGGGGCAATCAAAAATCTCTCGTTGATTCACAAACAGCAATTTCAACATATATAATCATCGTAGAGTTGGAAAAGCTGTCACAAGAACTACTCTTCCACACTTCAATGTTGAAATTTCCAATGAGTTGCTCATTTATTAGATACTAACCTCTGTTTCTTGATGAAAGATGTCTTAGATGGCCATTTTGACCTCATCACCAAGCAGGACGGCCCAGCACCACTGAATCCAAACATAACACCAATATACAAAATTTTCACTGACCTGCCACAAGCCCACAAGGTGACAGGGTATTGATCTTCGTAGACATGAAATGGTTAGGAGTAGAACCTCGAGCATAAAAGATCTTCGTAGACATTGGTAGCTCATACTCAGCTTGACCCGAACTTGAAAATGTGCTCATATTCAGCTTGTTTAGACAATTGAACAAGCATGAATCGACTCTAATTGAACCAAACTCGATTAGTTCGGCTCATACAAGTATACAACCCTACAAGAGATTTAGCTCATCTAGTCATCTTTAGCCAAAAGATAAAGAAGCTTCAATCAAGAAACCCAAGGGGCATTCCGAGAATTGAACTCGGGACCTCTCGCACCCTAAGCGAGAATCATACCACTAGACCAAATGCCCTATTGATGGCAGTTTTCATATCATTCCCAACGTGATGCATACTTGAAGAAGAAAATAATTCAAAGTTTCAAACAACAACAAAAATTCACGGAAAGAAAGTAAGTTATAAAAAACCAAGAACATATGACCGGAATTAACTCTTCAAATAATTCTACTAGGCCAATAATAAAAAAACAACCGGATATGGAGCTATAGTAAGGCAATATTGATTCACCAAGTTCAGGAAGTCAATCCAAATAAATATGAAGGCACAAGATTGAATACAAGTAAGTAGGTAGCACTAAAAGAACAACCAATAATAGTGGGCAGAATCAAACTAAACATGTATCACACCAGAGAAAGAACGACAACACACTAAACCAATAGCCCACTTGATAATACTTGGAATATGACCCACTTCACCAAGCTCAACATTAACCAGTATATGAAACGATGACAAAATAATAAACAGCTACAAGTTAAGGGGGGCATTCCGAGAATCGAACTCGGGACCTCTCGCACCCAAAGCGAGAATCATACCACTAGACCAAATGCCCTCTTGATATTAAGTTGCGGTAGATTGTTTCTACAATAGTGCTTGCTAGAAGTCAGTTAGTGAATACCCCATTCCTTGATATAGAGCAATCCAAGAAGGTTACATCAAAATGAATATGTGACTACTAATGCTAAATTAAAGGTACATGAATCAGTTGATAAATGATAAGCTAACTTCTACACACCAATATCAGAACATTGAGTCTTAAAATAATAGCCTAGAAAAAAGTCAAACATTGCTAAAATACTGCACACATTACCCGCTTGCCGATCAATGTTGAAAGCTTAAATAATGGGCAATCCAAGGATTAAGAAAAGAAAATGACATCATGCAAAAATCATACTGCTTGACCAAATGGCATATTGACAATTCAGTAAAAAATGCAGGTGTCAATGTAAAGCACATATGATCACGATCCCATTATAACCTTCATAAACATAGGGAGATGCCGATTATATAAAACACCTACACCCTAAGCAAGAACACACCACCAGCTAAATGCCTTTAATAATTTACTATCTTAAGCAAAAGGCAATTACCAACATAACATAAGTGAGAAAAAATAAAATCCGACCTGCCGGATTCGAACCAGCGACCTAAGGATTCCTCTGCAGGATGTGACACCAACTACAGTCCTCCGCTCTACCAACTGAGCTAAGGTCGGTTTCTGCACAACAGCTAAAAAATTAGTATAAAATATCAACATGCTATGAAATTGAAGGCCAGAAATGCATAACCACCACAAAGAATGTAAAAGTTCATCTGCTTGTTCAATCACCAGACAAACTAAATAACTAATTAAGCTAAAGGGTATGTATTTGTCAATTTATCTGCTATTAGCATATAATGATTCTAAATATGGTTCAACATGAAAACATGACAGTTATTGTAGGATTATACAATGAATATCAAATTATAGTTGTCTGATTGTATGGATCATGTCATACTCAAAGGAAAGGGAAGAAAAGGGGAAAGGAAAACATGTTATTTGTCACACGGAGAAAAAAATTG
This sequence comes from Fagopyrum esculentum, assembly GCA_033239045.1. Lineage (NCBI taxonomy): Eukaryota > Viridiplantae > Streptophyta > Magnoliopsida > Caryophyllales > Polygonaceae > Fagopyrum > Fagopyrum esculentum. The sequence continues at coordinate 3,797,599 of BSUD01000003.1, forward strand.
GTGATATGTAATATAAGATTGAAGAGCAACACAACAAAATGAAAGGAAAAAATAAAATCCGACCAGCCAGATTTGAAACAGCGAAGAAATAAGGATTCCTCTGAACGATGTGACATCAACTACAGTCCTCCGCTCTTCCGACTAAGCTAAGGTATGTTTCTACACAAGAGCTAAAACTCGTTAGTATATACTATCAACATGCTAATATACTTATAATTGCCAGTTTATCTGCTATTAAAATATAATGATTCTCAAATACTCGAAAGGTCAAAATAAAATCCGACCTGCCGGATTCGAACCAGCGACCTAAGGATTACTCTGCAAGATGTTACACCAACTACAGTCCTCCGCTCTACCAACTGAGCTAAGGTCGGATTCTGTACAACAGACAAAACTCATTAGTATATACTATCTACATGGTAAGATATTTCAAAGCAAGAAATGAAGAACTAGGACAAAGAATGACAAGCTTATCTGCATGTTCATTCACCGACCAATCTATTTTACCAGTTGAGCTAATGTAAACCCTTTGTTGCTAATTTTTCTGCTATCAACAAATACTGATGCTTAAAATCAACAGGAAAACACAACAGTTACCGTACAGATAATACCGTAAAAACATTCATAGTTGTTTGAATTCAGGTATCATAAAAGACAAAGGAAAAAGGATAAAACAAAATTCAGTTCTCTGTCACATGAAGAATATATTTAGTGATAGATAATGTAAGATTAAATAATCATACATACATACATACATCAAATACTCGAAACAAAAATATAAATCCGACCTGCCGGATTCGAACCAGCGACCTAAGGATTCCTCTGCAGGATGTCACACCAACTACAGTCCTCCGCTCTACCAACTGAGCTAAGGTCGGATTCTGCAGAAGAGATAAAACTAATTAACACATACTGACACATGCTAAGATATTTGAAGATCATTAATGAAGAAATAAGACCAAGAATGAAAAGGCTTATATGCATGTTCGCTCAGCAACCAATCTAAATTACAAATTGAGCTATATTGTATATATAATTGCGAACTTGTCTGCTATAAACATATAATGATCCTGAAATGGTCAAACAGGAAAACGCAACAGTTATTGTAGAGATTATACTTTGCAGGGCAAATCATTGGTATATAGCTTATGGATCATATGATGCTCAGAAGAAAGGGAACAGAACATAGTTTTCTATCACATGGAGAAAATATTTGGTGATGGACAATACAAGATTAATAGTGATATAAATCATCAAATGCTCAAAAGTACAGGAATTTGGTGATAGAAAATATAAGAACAAATAGTGATACATACATCATCATCAAATGCTCAAAAGTACAGGAAAAAATGTAATCTGACCTGCCGGTTTCGAACCAGCGACCTAAGGATTTATCTGCAGGATATTCTACCAACTACAGTCCTCCGCTCTACCAACTGAGCTAAGGTCGGTTGTTGAACACAAACTAAAAATCAATACTATGTATTGATACTGAATGAGATCCTTCAGGATGAAAAGCATTCGTGGAAATACGACGAAGAAAAGAAGAGCTCGTCTGGAGATTCATTTGTCAACACACAACCTATTTAAATGAGTAAAGCCTCATTCACTCTTTCCAAATTATCTCAGTATAACATATATTGTAGCTAACTATGAAGTATGAACGACAGTTGATATAGGAATTATACGACTACGAATAAATCGTGAATTTCACGGTAATAGAACGACTCTACTGAATTATATCATAAACAGATCAAAAGTTGTAATGAGGGCAGCGGAAAAGCTTCAACTAAATGTCAGAAAAACATCTTATCCAGTATACTATTGGGATTATGTGTACCCTAAAGTCCTACATTTCTACGTCTCTCCCTGCCTCACCTATCATCACTAATTGCAAGCTGCAGCTACCCCAATTAATCAAGTCTCTAACAGATAGGTACTGTATCACAATTAGAACAATAGCTCAGACCCGATCAAAAGTAATCCATACATGATGTGATAAGTGAATCAGGTACTGTTACATAACGCAAATCACCACAACAGAAAAGTGATAAAATGGGAGTGAATTGTTTAATTGAAGATAACAAAGACAGACAGGTCAAGTTACTTAAATAATTATCACGTAATAGAAACTAGGGTTTTTTATAGCACGATAAGGTCACTAGATATAGTTTGTCCGGATCAATTGTATTATAGTAATTGCTGCAAATTGCCTGGAATTAAAGATCTGGAAGTGTTGAAAAATCAGACAGATAGATGAAGAGCGAAGTGTGTCATACCATCAATCATGAATGCGATGTACCTTGAAACCGTCCGACATAGTTTCTCTCTTCCTCGTTCATTGCCCTAAACAGATTTTGGTCAGACTAGTCTTCTTGCCAGTGACTAGGGTATCTTCTAAGTTATTGGGCTTTTGGGCCGTGGATGTATAGATGGGCCGAACATTTTGATGATCACACAATTAACTTTACCGAATTTTGAATCGTAATTTGTAGAACAGCAAAATTTTAATTTAAATAAAAGGAAATTGTAAAATACGAGAAATATAAGCATTGTTCGGTTATCCGGATAGGTGTCAAAAATTGGCCCGAATTGAAGAAATTGACCGATCGAAAACTGATTCAAACCGAACAAAAATGACTCAAATCACAAAAAAAAAATTAATATGTCAAGATAGCTAGCTAACGATTTCGACCAACATCTTTTTAAGTTACTAATCTAACAATCGGATACACAGTACACAAGCATGAGTGATGGTCAACCAATGTCACGTGGGCGTTACCAAATGATAAAAATAATTCTAAGGTTTGTTATGATGTAGGTTTAGTCGAAAACACTTGTGGGTATATGAGAGTATTGTTTCATGTTACGTTGTGATTGTCATATAAAAGGCCGAAGTATGTAAAGTCCGCAAACATCCTTTATTGATGGGCCGAACATTTTGATGATCACACAATTTACCGAATTTTGAATCGTAATTTGTAGAACAGCAAAATTTTAATTTAAAAAAAGGAAATTGTAAAATACGAGAAATATAAGCATTGTTCGGTTATCTGGATAGGTGTCAAAATTTGGCCCGAATTGAAGAAATTGACCGATCGAAAACTGATTCAAACCGAACAAAAATGACTCAAATCACAAAAAAAGAATAATATGTCAAGATAGCTAGCTAACGATTTCGACCAACATCATTTTAGGTTACTAATCTAACAATCGGATACACAGTACACAAGCATGAGTGATGGTCAACCAATGTCACGTGGGCGTTACCAAATGATAAAAATAATTCTAAGGCTTGTTATGGTGTAGGTTTAGTCGAAAACACTTGTGGGTATATGAGAGTATTGTTTCATGTTACGTTGTGATTGTCATATAAAAGGCCGAAGTATGTAAAGTCCGCAAACATCCTTTATTGTTGTTGCGCAATCAAGGTAAGTTATTTTAGCCCACTATTTGACGATTAATTTTTCGCATTTATCATATTCTTGTGTAGAAGATTACTGATTATGAAAACTTGTTTTGTAAGTTAATCTTATAATTTTTCTCGAAGGACTATTTCACAATTTACAACTATTGCATGATTTTTTTGATAAAGATTTTAGCCTTTTAAACTTTGATAGACTTGTCCAAACAAAACTTTTTGGTCAAAATAACGATCTGGATGGAAAAAATGAACTACCCTACTTAGTATTAGTATCTATAAATATTGTGTGTTATGAGTTATTATGTGTTTTGACATGTGTTTGGAGCTTATTGTGTGTTTTGACGTGAGTTTTGAGTTTATTTGCATTTTCATATTCAGGAACACATGGGACTGAAGATGGGTTGGGGTTTTTTAATTTCACTTATCAAATTCCTCGGCTATAGTACTTGTATTTCACGTTTTCATTGTTTCATCTCAATATTTCCTTATCACGATGTATTCATTCAGCATTGCTCATCACCCTTATAGTTTTTTTAGGGGCAGACATGAGACAAAATTGAGGTCATCTCAATCCTGTCCCAACTATTTTACAAGGGACGGGATCGGAATGGGCCTTCGGTATTTTAGATTGAATCTCATCGGATTCTATCCTGTTGGGATCGGGACGGGACGAGCCCAATCCCGCTTGTCCATTATTTATTAATTGTGTTTAAATTTTACGTTTTATACAAAAAAAATATACGTACATATCGCATATAAAACGCAAAAACATTAACATATTACAATTTACACTAAAATTTTCAACTATCCATAATAAAGCACATCAATATGAATTTAGACATATTGAATTTAGACCATTTGCCAATTTTAACTGTTTGACCAATATAATTTATTTTCTAAATATACAAGTATAACTATATAATAACTATATAAGTATATCCCTAATAAGGTTTTATTTATTATTTTAAATTATAAACTTTATGATACACGAGACGGGTTCGTGATGGAATTAATAATTTTGAATGAAATTCCGCCGGATCAGGGACGGGATTGACATTATTTATAATTTTAAATTAAAAACTTTATGATACACTAGAGGGGTTCGTAATGAAATCAATAATTTTGAATGAAATTCCGTCGGATTAGTACGGGATTGACAGGATTTATGCTCACTCCTAAGTTTTAATCGTGGGTTAAACATTGCGCCGATTGGATTTGAGACTTCATCTCCGACACCAGAGATTGCATGAGGGACCTGAGGGTGGACTGGAGGTCACCTTAGGCGGTGATCTTGCTCGAATCCACCTTTGGTGACAGTCTTTGTGTTTTAATTTTATAACATCAGGCACTACATGCATTTTATAGCAGCAACTCCAGCAAGAGAAAAGGGAGAACGAAAACTGTAGTTTGATTCGCGCTATTACGGGAAGCTAACAAGAGGACATGCCTTTTGTTTGCTGACCAACTTATGGATCATCCAAGGACAGCCCTGTGGTCTGAGTGCTTCCCTTGGACAATGGCCTAGCCTTTCGAAGGGAGTTTGCAGTAGCCATGATCAAGATGTCAACCCTTCCATTCAATTTAAACACCAAATGCAAGGTTTCAGATCAGATGGGAGGATCACTTCTGAACTGAATGCCTGCCAAATTTTCTTTCGATATTATGATTCAAAAATTTATGCAACGGTTTGTTACTTAAACTTCTCTTGTATATTAGCTTTTGAGGTGTTTAAGCTATTCATCCTCGTGGATAGAAAGAGTATAAAACATCACAGGAAGGGGCAATCAAAATTCTCTCATTGATTTACAATCAGCAAATTCAACATACATACTCATCGTAGAGTTGCAAAATCTGTCACAAGAACTACTCTCACACTTCAATGTTGAAATTTCCAATAAGTTGCTCATTCATCGGATATACTAACTTCTGTTTCTTGAGGGAAGTCGTCTTGGATGGCCATTTTGACCTCATCGCCAAGCAGGACGGCTCAGCACCCCTGAATCCAAGCAAAACACCAATATACAAAATTTTCACTGACCTGCCACAAGCCCACAAGGTGACAGGGTGGCCATTTTGACCTCATCGCCAAGCAGGACGGCTCAGCACCCCTGAATCCAAGCAAAACACCAATATACAAAATTTTCACTGACCTGCCACAAGCCCACAAGGTGACAGGGTATTGATCTACGTAGACATGAAATGGTTAGGAGTAGAACCTCCAGCATAGAAGAACTTTAATGCTCTTTCAAATTACTTTTTCTTGCAGGAAGGCGCGAACACTTTGCGGATTTGGCTTTACAATGCTATATCTGCTGGTTCTTTAATGAAAGAGAATGACACTAAAGCTTCTGATCATTAAAATACCCTAGCTGATACAAAAGTCAAATTCAAAGGGGGATTCAAGGCCGAACTTCAATTTGCTGAAATATTACTCGGTTGCACCCCAAAGAAACATACGACATGAAATGTGCTGAAATCTATCAGTCATCCACCAATCACACCCCACCACTAATATACAACAAAGATTAATCAGACATTTCATAGCATCTTGATCATGAAACTGAAGTTCACATGTAGGGTTGTTATCCACGCACTGGTAGCTCATACAGTCGTACTCAGCATAACCCAAACTTCAATTTGAACTGAACTTGAAAATGTGCTCATTCAGCTTGTTTAGACATTTGAACAAGGCATGGACCGAGCTACTAGAGATCAACTCATCTAGTTAACTTTAGCCAAAAGATAAAGAAGCTTCAATCAAGAAATCCAAGGGGCATTCCGAGAATTGAACTCGGGACCTCTCGCACCCTAAGCGAGAATCATACCACTAGACCAAATGCCCTATTGATGGCAATTTTCATATCATTCCAAACGTGATGCATACCTTGAAGAAGAAAATAATTCAAACAACAACAAAATTCACGGAAAGAAAGCAACCAAGAACATATAAACGGAATTAACTCCTCAAATAATTCTACTAGGCCAATAATCGAAAACAACTGGAAATGGAGCTAAAGTAAGGCAATATTGATTCACCAAGTTCAGGAAGTCAATCCAAATAAATATGAAGGCACATGATTGAATACAAGTTGGTAGCACTAAAAGGAACAACCACTAATAGTGGGCAGAATTAAACTAAAAATGTATTACACCTGAGAAATAATGACAGCACACTAAACCAATAGCCCACTTGATAATACTTGGAATATGACCCACTTCAGCAAGCTCAACATTGACCTGTATATATGAAACAATGGCAAAAATATAAACAGCTACAAGTTGAGGGGGCATTCCGAGAATCGAACTCGGGACCTCTCGCACCCAAAGCGAGAATCATACCACTAGACCAAATGCCCTCTTGATATTAAACCGCAGTAGATAGTTTCTACAATAGTGCTTGCTAGAAGTCAGTAAGTGAATCAACCATTCCTTGATATAGAGTAATCCAAGAAGGATACATCAAAATGAACATGTGACCACTAATGCTAAATTAAAGGTACAAGAATCAGTTGATAAATGATAAGCTAACACTCTACACAGCAATATCAGAACATGGAATTATAAAATAATAGCCTAGAAAAAAGTCAAACAACATTGCTAAAATACTGCACAAATTACATTGATTAAGGGTGGACATCTGTTGACCACTAGCCAAACGAAGATTACCCACTTGCCAACAAATGTTGAAAGATTACTGGGCAATCCAAGGATAGAAAAGGGAAAAAATCTTATCAGAACCATACTGCTTGACAGTTCAGTTAAATCAAGTATTGTTGTAAAGCACATATGATCACAATCCCAAAATAAACCTTCATAAGCATAGGGATGCAGATAACATAAGTAAAAGTCACAACCTTCTACACCCTAAGCAAGAAACACACCACTAGCCAAACGCCTTTCATAACTTAATATCTTAAGCAAACAGAAATTACCAACACAACATAAGTGAGAAAAAATAAAATCGGACCTGCCAAATTCGATCTAGCAACCAAAAAATTGCTCTGCTTCAATTGAGGGGCATTCCGAGAATCGAACTCGGGACCTCTCGCACCCAAAGCGAGAATCATACCACTAGACCAAATGCCCTCTTGATATTAAATTAGAGTAGATTGTTTCTACAATAATGCCGGATTCGAACCAGCGACCTAAGGATTCGAACCAGCGGATTTGAACCAGCGACCTAAGGATTCGAACCAGCGGATTTGAACCAGCGACCTAAGGATTCCTCTGCAAGATGTTACACCAACTACATTCCTCCGCTCTACCAACTGAGCTAAGGTCGGATTCTGTACAGCAGACAAAACTCATTAGTATATACTATCACCATGCTAAGATATTTCAAGGCGGGAAAAGAAGAACTAGGACAAAGAATGACAAGCTTATCTGCATGTTCATTGAACTACATTCACCGACCAATCTATTTTACCAGTTGAGCTAATGTAAGCCTTTGTTGCTATTTTTTCTGCTATCAACAAATACTGAAGCTTAAAATCAACAGAAAAAAAAATCATAGTTGTTTGAATTGAGGTATCATAAAAGACAAAGGAAAAAGGACAAAACAAAAATTAGTTCTCTGTCACATGGAGAATATGTTTGGTGATAGATAACGTAAGATTAAATAATTATACATACATACATCAAATACTCGAACCGAAAATATAAAATCCAACCTGCCGGACTCGAACAAGCGACCTAAGGATTCCTCAGCAGGATGTCACGCCAACTACAGTCCTCCGCTCTACCAACTGAGCTAAGGTCGGATTCTGCAGAAGAGATAAAACTAATTAGCATATACTGACACATGCTAAGATACTTGAAGATCAGTAATGCAGAAATAAACCAAGAATGAAAAGGCTTATATGCATGTTCGCTCAGCAACCTATCTAAATTACCAATTGAGCTAAATTGTATATATAATTGCTAACTTGTCTGCTATAAACATATAATGATCCTGAAATGGTCAAACAGGAAAACACAACAGTTATTGTAGAGATTATACTTTACAGGGCAAATCATTGGTCTATAGTTTATGGATCATATAATGCTCAAAAGAAAGGGAACAGAACATAGTTTTCTATCACGTGCAGAAAACATTTGATGATGGACAATACAAGATTAATAGTGATATAAATCATCAAATACTCAAAAGTACAGGAAAAAATATTGGGTGATAGGAAATATAAGAATAAATAGTGATACATACATCATCATCAAATACTCAAAGTACAGGAAAAAATGTAATCCGACCTGCCGGATTTGAACCAGCGACCTAAGGATTTCTCTGCAGGATATTCTACCAACTACAGTCCTCCGCTCTACCAACTGAGCTAAGGTCGGTTGTTGAACACAAACTAGAAATCAATACTGTGTATTGATACTGAATGAGATCTTTCAGGATGAAAAGCATTGGCAGAAATACGACGAAAAATAGAAGAGCTCGTCTGGAGATTCATTTGTCAACACACAACCTATTTAAATTAGTTAAGCCTCATTCACTCTTTCCAAATTATCTCAGTATAACATATACTGCAGCTAACTATGAACGACAGTTGATATAGGAATTATACGACTACGAATAAATCGTGAATTTCACGGTAATAGAACGAGTCTAGTGAATTATATCATAAACAGATCAAAAGTTGTAATGAGGACAGCGGAAGAGCTTCAACTAAATGTCAGAAAACCATCTTATCCAGTACACTATTGGGATTATGTGTACCCTAAAGTCCTACATTTCTACGTCTCTCCCTGCCTCACCTATCATCATTAATTGCAAGCCGTTAATCAAGTCTCTAACATATAGGTACTGTATCACAATTAGAACAATAGCTCAGACCCGATCAAAAGTAATCCATACATGATGTGATAAGTGAATTAGGTACTGTTACATAACGCAAATCACCACAACAGAAAAGTGATAAAATGGGAGTGAATTGTTTAATTGAAGATAACAAAGACAGACAGGTCAAATTGCTTAAATAATTATCACGTAATAGAAACTAGGGTTTTTCATAGCACGATAAGGTCACTATATATAGTTTGTCAGCGAACAATCCGGATCAATTGGATTATAGTATTTGCTGCAAATTGCCTGGAATTGAAGATCTGGAAGTGTTGAAAAATCAGACAGATAGATGGAGAGCGAAGTGTGTCATACCATCAATCATGAATGCGATGTACCACGAAACCGTCCGATGTAGTTTCTCTCTTCCTCCCTCGTTCATTGCCCTAAACAGATTTTGGTCAGACTAGTCTTCTTGCCAGTGATTAGGGTCTCTTCTAGGTTATTGGGCATTTGGGCCGTGGATGTATAGATGGGCCGAACATTGTGATGATCACACAAATAACTTGCGAGAAATATAAGCATTGTTCGGTTATCCAGATAGGTGTCAAAAATTGACCCGAATTGAAGAAATTGGCCGATCGAAAACTGATTCAACCCGAACAAAAATACTCAAATCACATAAAAATGAAAGGAAATTAAGAATGATGAGATCGAGTAGGGTAAAAATAAAATTTATAACATAGAAATATTAGAGCACATCATAAATTTTTGTTCATAAATTTTATGAACAAGGTAAAGCATTGGATAAATATTTATATGTCAAGATCGCTAGCTAACGATTCCGACCAACATTTTATTTATGTTACTAATCTAACAGTTGGGCTACAGAGTACACAAGCATGAGTGATCGTCAGTTAAGGTTACGTATCCGTAACCAAATGATAAAAATCATTTTGTAAGGTTTGTTATGATGTAGGTTTAGTCGAAAACACTTGTGGGAGTCGTGGGTATACGAGAGGCTTGTTTCTATGTTATGTTATGTTGTGTTTGTCATGTAAAAGGGCAAAGTATGTAAAGTCCGCAATCATCCTTTATTGTTGTTGTGTAATCAAGCTAAATTATTTTAGTTGACTATTTGACCATTAGTTTTTCGCATTTGTCATATTTCTCGTGTCGAAGGTGTGATTGTGAAAATTTGTTTCGTAAGTTAATCTTATGGTTTTTCTCGAAAGACTATTTCACAATTCACAACTATTGTAGGACTTTTTTGGTAAAGATTTGAGCCTTTCAAATTTTGATAGACAAGGACCACTTGGTCCAAAATAACGGCCCGAACGGAAAAATGAACTACCCTACTTAGTATTAGTATGTATAGTTATGGTAGTAGACCTCATTTCTAGTGATAAGGGTTTTTGGTATGAGCTTTTAGGAGGTTTTCTCTAAAATTAGCTTTTGTAAAATTGTTCCTCGACTCCCTTTGAATGGTTTAGTGAATTCATTTGGGTGATTTTGAATTCATTTGGGTAATTTAAAATTATGCCTAATTTTTGTGTTTAGTCTAATACATTGTGTGTTTTGAGTTTATTGTGTGTTTTGAATTTATTTGTAATTTTATATTCAGTAAATATGGACTTAAATATGGGTGGGGCTTTTGATGTCACTTATCAAATTCCTCGGCTATAGTATGTCTTTCACGTTTTCATTGTTCATCTCAATATTTCCTTATCAAGATGTATTCATTCAACGCTGCTCATCACCCTTCTTTTAGCTTTTTAGGGGTGGACACGAGACGGAATGGGACGGGATTGAGGTCATCGCAGTACCGTCCCAACTATTTTACAAGGGACGAGATCGGAATGGGCCTTGAGTATTTTACATTGAATCCCACCGGTTCTATCCGGGATCGGGATGTGACGAGTCAAATCCCGCTTGTCCATTAATTTATTTATTGTGTTTAAATTATACACTTTATACACAAATATATCCGTAAATATCGTACTTAAAATGCAAAAACATTGAAGTTTCAAATATCCATATTAATGTATTAGAGTTTGCATTAAAATTTCCAAATATTCATAATAAAACACATCTAAATGAATTTCGATCATTTGTCAATTTTGATGGTTTGACCAACATGGTTTATTTTTTAAATATATAATCATAACTATATAAGAATATCACTAATGCTTATGGATTTTAAGCTATTCATCCTCGTGGATAGAAACTAGAAGACTATAAAACATCACATGAAGGGGCAATCAAAATTCTCTCATGGATTCACAAACAGCAAATTCAACATAATAATCATCGTAGAGTTGCAAAATCTGTCGCAAGAACTACTCTTCCACAATTCAATGTTGAAATTTCCAATGAGTCGCTCGTTTATCGGATACTAACCTCTCTGTTTCTTGAAGGGAGACGTCTTGGATGGCCATTTTGACCTCATCACCAAGCAGGACGGCACAGCACCCCTGAATCCAAGCAAAACACCAATATACAAAATTTTCACCGACCTGCCACAAGCCCCACAAGGTGACAGGGTATTAATCTTCGTAGACATGAAATGGTTAGGGGTAGAACCTTGAGCATAAAAGAACTTCAATGCTCTTTCAAATTACTTTTTCTTGCAGGAAGGCGTGGACACCGCGTGAACACTTTGCAGATTTCGCTTTACAATGCTATCTGCTAGTTCTTTGATGAAAGAGAATGACACTAAAGCTTCTGTCCAATAAAATACCCTAGCTGATTCAGAAGCCAAATTCATAGGGGGATCAAGGCCTTCTTGCACTTGAAATTTCAAACACCAAGGAAATATTACTCTGTTGCACCCAAAGAAACATACGACAATCTTGCACTTGAAATTTCAAACACCAAGGAAATATTAATCTGTTGCACCCAAAGAAACATACGCCAAGAAATGTGCTGAAATCATTCAGTCATCCACCAATCACACCCCACCACTAATATACAACAAAGATTAATTAGACATTTCATAGCATCTTAATCATTAAACTAAAGTTCACATGTAGGGTTGTTATCCGCACATTGGTAGCTCATACTCAGCTTGACCCGAACTTCAATTTTGAAGTGAACTTGAAAATGTGCTCATATTCAGCTTGTTTAGACAATTGAACAATGATACAAGTATACAACCCTACAAGAGATTAACTCATCTAGTCATCTTTAGCCCAAAAGATAAAGAAGCTTCAATCAAGAAAACCCAAGGGGCATTCCGAGAATTCAACTCGGGACCTCTCGCACCCTAAGCGAGAATCATACCACTAGACCAAATGCCCTATTGATGGCAGTTTTCATATCATTCCCAACGTGATGCATACTTGAAGAAGAAAATAATTCAAAGTTTCAAACAACAACAAAAATTCACGGAAAGAAAGTAAGTTATAAAAAACAAGAACATATGACCGGAATTAACTCTTCAAATAATTCTACTAGGCCAATAATCAAAAACAACCGGATATGGAGCTAAAAAGAACGACAAGGCCCACTTGATAATACTTGGAATATGTATCACACACACCAGAGAAAGAACGACCAATAATAGTGGGCAGAATCAAACTAAACATGTATCACACACACCAGAGAAAGAACGACAAGGCCCACTTGATAATACTTGGAATATGACCCACTTCAGCAAGCTCAACATTGACCTGTAGATGAAACGATGACAAAATAATAAACAGCTACAAGTTGAGGGGGCATTCCGAGAATCGAACTCGGGACCTCTCGCACCCAAAGCGAGAATCATACCACTAGACCAAATGCCCTCTTGATATTAAGTTGCAGTAGATTGTTTCTACAATAGTGCTTGCTAGAAGTCAATAAGTGAATCAACCATTTTTTGATATAGAGTAATCCAAGAATGATACATCAAAATGAACATGTGACCACTAATGGTAAAGTCAAGGTACAAGAATCAGTTGATAAATGATAAGCTAACATCTACACAACAATATCAGAACATTGAGTTTTAAAATAATAGCCTAGAAAAAAGTCAAACAACATTGCTAGAATACTGCACACATTACATTTATCAAGGGTGGACATATGTTCACCTCACACCCAAAGCGAGATCAATAGCACAAGAATCAGCCCTTCACAAATGAAGATTACCCACTTGGCAACACATGTTGAAAGATTACTGGGCAATCCAAGGATCAAGGAAAAAATCTTATCAGAATCATACTGCTCAACGAAATGAAATATTGACAGTTCAGTTAAATCAAGTGTTGTTGTAAAGCAGATAAGATCAAAATCCCATAAAAAACCTTCATAAACATAGGGAGATGCCGATAACATAAGTAAAGTTCACAACCTTCTACACCCTAAGCAAGAAACACACCACTAGCCAAATGACTTAGAAAACTTAATATCTTAAGCAAATAGAAATTACCAACATAACATAAGTGAGAAAAATAAAATCGGACCTACCAAATTTATGCCAGCAACCAAAAAATTTAAGTAAAGTTCACAACCTTCTACACCCTAAGCAAGAAACACACCACTAGCCAAATGCCTTAGAAAACTTAATATCTTAAGCAAATAGAAATTACCAACATAACATAAGTGAGAAAAATAAAATCGGACCTACCAAATTTGAGCCAGCAACCAAAAAATTCCTCTGCTTCAATAGAGGGGCATTCCGAGAATCGAATGCGGGACCTCTCGCACCCAAAGTGAGAATCATACCACTAGACCAAATGCCCTCTTGATATTAAATTAGAGTAAGTTGTTTCTACAATATTGCATGCCAGATGTCAATATGAATACCAACCATTCCTTGATATAGAGTAATCCAAGAAGGATACATCAAAATGAAGAACATGTGACCGCTAATGCTAATTATAAGGTACAAGGGATCAGTGAACCAATCAGTCACTGATACATGGTAAGCTAATATCTACACCAATATCAGAAAATCGAGGTTTCCAATAATTGCCTAGAAAAAAGTCATACAAATTTGCTAAAATACTGCACACATTACATTGATTAAGGATGTCCGACCTAACAAGTCACACCAAAGTGAGATGAATAGCACAACAATCAGCCCTTGACAAACGAAGATTACCCACTTACCGATCAATGTTGAAAGCTTAACTAATGGGCAATCCAAGGATTAAGAAAAGAAAATCACATCATGCAACAATCATACTGCTTGACCAAATGGCATATTGACAATTCAGTAAGAAAACAGGTGTCATTGTAAAGCACATATGATCACGATCCCATTATAACCTTTATATACATAGGAAGATGTCGATTATATAAACCTTCTACACCCTAAGCAAGAAACACACCACTAGCTAAATGCCTTTAATGATTTACTATCTTAAAGAATAAAGGCAATTACAAACATAACATAAGTGAGAAAAAATAAATCCGACCTGCCGGATTCGAACCAGCGACCTAAGGATTCCTCTGCAGGATGCGGCACCAACTACAGTCCTCCGCTCTACCAACTGAGCTAAGGTCGGTTTCTGCACAACAGCTAAAGAACTAGTATAAATATCAACATGCTAAGAAATTTGAAGGCCAGAAATGCATAACTACGACAAAGAATGTAAACGCTTATCTGCATGTTCAATCACCAAACAAACTAATTAACGAATTGAGCTAAAGGGTAAGTATAGTTGCCAATTTATCTGCAATTAACATATAATGATTCTAAAAATGGTTCAACATGAAAATATGACAGTCATTGAAGGAATTATACAGTGAATATGAAATCATAGTTGTCTGATTGCAAGGATCATGTCATACTCGAAGGAAAAGGAAGAAAAGGGGAAACGAAAATGTTGTTATTTGTCACACAAAGAAAAATTTAGAGATATGTAATATAAGATTGAAGAGCAAAACATCAAAATGAAAGGAAAAAATAAATACCGACCTGCCAGATTTAAACCTGCGACTAAATAAGGATTCCTCTGCACGATGTGACACCAACTACAATTATCCGCTCTTCCGACAGAGCTAAGGTTTGTTTCTTTACAAGAGCTAAAACTCATTAGTATATACTATCAACATGCTAATACATTTGAAACCAGAAATGTATAACTAGAACAAAGAATGAAAAAGCATATCTGCATGTTCAATCACCAAACAAACTAATTTATTAATTGAGCTAAAGGTATCTATAGTTGCCAATTTATCTGCTATTAATATATAATGATTCTCAAATCCACAAAAGGTAAAAATAAAATCCGACCTGCCGGATTCGAACCAGCGACCTAAGGATTACTCTGCAGGATGTTACACCAACTACAGTCCTCCGCTCTACCAACTGAGCTAAGGTCGGCTTCTGTAGAACAGATAAAAACTCATTAGTATGTACTATCAACATGCTAAGATATTTCAAGGCCATAAATGAAGAACTAGGACAAAGAATGACAAGCTTATCAGCATGTTCATTCACATACAAATTTATTTTACCAGTTGAGCTAAAATGAACCCTTTGCTGCTAATTTTTCTGCTATCAACAAATACTGAAGCTTAAAATCAACAGGAAAACACAACAGTTACTGTACGAATTATACCGTAAAAATGATAGTTGTATGAATTCAGGTATCATAAAATACTAAAAGGAAAAAGGACAAAACAAAGACTAGTTCTCTGTCACATGGAGAATATATTTGGTGATAGATAATGTAACTTAAAATAATCATACTTACATCATCAAATACTCAAAAGGAAAATATAAAATCCGACCTGCCGGATTCGAACCAGCGACCTAAGGATTCCTCTGCAGGATGTCACACCAACTACAGTCCTCCGCTCTACCAACTGAGCTAAGGTCGGATTCTGCAGAAGAGATAAAACTAATTAGCATATACTGACACATGCTAAGATATTTGAAGGTCAGTAATGCAGAAATAAGACCAAGATTGAAAAACATTATATGCATGTTCGCTCAGCAACCAATCTATATTACCAATTGAGCTAATTCAGCTAAATTGTATGTATAATTGCTAACTTGTCTACTATAAACATATAATGATACTCAAATGGTCAAACAGGAAAACAACAGTTACCGTACGGATTATACTGTGTAGGACAAATCACAGGTCTATAGTTTACGGATCATATAATGCTCAAAGTAAAGGGAACAGAACATAATTCTCTATCACATGGAGAAATATTTGGTGATGGACAATACAAGAATAATAGTGATATAAATTATCAAATACTCAAAAGGAAAGGTAAAAGTAAAATCCGACCTGCTATCCACCTAAGGATTCCACTGCATGATGTTACATCAACTACAATTCTCCACTCTACCAACTGAGCTAAGGTCGGTTTCTACACAATAGCTATAACTCACTAGTACATACTGATACATGCCAATTGTCAAGATATTTCAAAGCCAGAAGCACAGAACTATGAACAAGTATGAAAAAAAATGTATGTTCAATCACCAAACAATCTGATTCATCAATAAAGCTAAAGTGCATTTTTAATTACTAACTCATCTGCTATCAACATATAATGATGTTTAAAATGGTACAACAGGAAAACACAACAGTTATTGGAGGAACGATACTGTGAAGAACAAATCATAGTTCTCCGATATTATGGATTATATAATACTCGAAGGAAAAAGAAGGGAAAATTATTATATAGTTTTCTTTCACAACTCACAATGCGAAAATATGTGTTGATAGACAATATAAGAATAATAAGTGATGCATCATCATCAAATACTCAAAAGTCGAAAGTCCAGGAAAAAAATAATCCGACCTGCCGGATTCGAACCAGCGACCTAAGGATTTCTCTGCAGGAAATAGTACCAACTACAGTCCTCCGCTCTACCAACTGAGCTAAGGTCGGTTGTTGAACACAAACTAAAAATCAATACTGTGTATTGATAATGCACGAAATCCTTCCGGATAAAAAGGATTTGTGGAAATGGGACGAAGAATAGAAGAGCAAGTGTGGAGATTCATTCGTCAACACTCCTATTTGACTGATTTAAATCTCGTACATTCATTCCAAATTATCTCAGTATAACATATACCACTGCTCACTATGAACAACAGTTGATTTGGGAATTATACGACTGCGAATAAATCGTGAATTTACTGTAATAGAACGAGTCCATTGAAATATATCATAAACAGATCAAAATTACTCAAATAATTTCAACCAGCTGTCAGAAAAAAACATCTTATCCAGTATACTCTCATGGGATTATGTGTACCCTAAAATCCTAAATTTCTGTTTCTTTCCCTGCCTCACCAGTCAATACGCTGCAACCATCCCAATTAATCAAGTTTCTAATACATAGGTGCTAAATCAGAATAAGATCGATGGCTCAGACACGATCAAAAGTAATCCATACATGATGTGATATTTCCTCAGAAGCTGAATGAAAAATAAGTGAATAGGTACCGTTACATAACGCAAAATCATCACAAACCACGATATAAAGCCGCTAAAATAGGAGTAATTTGTTTAATTCAACATAACAAAGACAGACAAGTCAAATTACTTAAATAATTATCACATAATAGAAACTAGCGTTTGTTCATAGCACGATAAGATCACTTGACATAGTTTGTCAGCGAACAATCCGGCTCAATTGCATTATAATATTTGCTGCGAATTGCCTGGAATTGAAGATTTGGAAGTGTTGAAATCAGACAGATAGACGGAGAGAGAAGTGTGTCATACCATCAATCATGAATGCGAGCTACCACGAAACCGTCCGATGTAGTTTCTCCTTTCCTCGTTCATTGCCCTAAACAGTTCTGGTCAGACAAGTCTTCTTGCCAGCGACTAGGGTATTTTCTAGGTAATTGGGCTTTTGGGCCGTGGATCAAGCGTATAATTGGGCCCAATATTTGTGATGATCACACAAATTAACCGATCTTTTAATCGTATTTTATAGCACAGTAAAATATTAATTGTGAAAAGTGAAATTGTAAAATACCAGAAATATAAGCACAGTCAGGTTATCCGAATAGGCGTACAAATTTATATCGATTTGAGAATATTCATCCGTTGAAAACCGAGTTAATCCGAAACAAAAGTAATGCATATCACAAAAAACAAATCGAAAAATAAAGAATGATGAGATCGACTTTGTTCATAACGAGATTTTAACACTAAGATATTGCCATGAACAAGGTAAGTGTCGAGTGAATATTAATATGTCGTATGAATAGGAGAAGGTCCTATTAATTGATATCGTATTTTATATATGTTGAATGTTGTTTGAGATCTCCCGTCATATAACTCTGGATCACTAGCTAGCGTTTTATACTGACATCTTTGTTACGACGTAGGCTTAGTGGGAAAACCATCATGGGTATACAATTGTTTTTGAAAGGGTGTGTTTGTCGTCTAAAAGGCTGAAGTATGTAATGTCCACAAGTATGTTTTATTATGTTTGTGTAATGAGATTATTTTAGCCAGCTAATTGGCTATTAAATTTTCGCATTTGTCATTTTGTTATTTAGAAGGTGTGCTATTGTGAAAGTTTGTTATTCGGTGCAATCTTAAGAGACCCTTTATGTGTTCAGGGCCTTTTTATAGCTTAAGTTTGGGTTTCCCATAGATCCGGACTTTACAACAATGCCCGCGTCTTATGCATTTTTTTTTTTGTAAAACAGTAATCGTAAATCACCCATAATGTTAACTTAAATTATGATTGATGTGGGGCTATCTCTAGCACGTCATCAAGTGTCAGTTACTATATCATAAGCTCGAGCATTGAATGACAAACTAGCTACACCTTCTTTGGATCCTATCATGAAAGGAGCAATCACGAGGTTAAGAACAAAGGTTATTCAAGATGAAGTTACAAGTATACTTACAACATGTACACACAAGGATACCTTACTCACTCTCAAGAAGCCTTTAGTGACAGGATGTAATAGAAGAGCCAAGTCATGACCAAAAAGATCCATCAAGCATCGAAAAAGGATAGGACGAAAAAAGAGTCTCAAAGAAGAAATCTCGGTCCACCTCCAAGAATCTCGGCCGAGATTGCCAACCGAGATTTGGCCTCTAACACGCACTTGAAGATCCAACCAACGATCTTATTTTTGGCAACTATATTTTATATTTTCTTACCTTAAATCTCTGAAACATTCCTAAGGTAATTGTTGTTTGTTTTATTTTGGGATTATTATTTTTATCTTTTAAAGATATATTTCCTAAAGATTATCTTTAAAAAGATATTCTTCCTAGTTTCATAGTTAATCTGCCTTATAAATAGCCTTAGTGAGGGAGATTGTTAGATAGATTAGATTTGATATATTTTCCACATGCTGTGTGAACTTGCAACTTCGTTTATAAAGTTTGTATTTTATTCAATCCTATTCAATCTAAGGAGAGTTTTGGTTGAATCGTTGTGAAGTCATTGCTAGATTGTGCTTGTGTGTTAATCTTTTTGAAGGTTGGCGCTCCTGGTCAATTTTAGTCTCTCTTTGTGCTTGTCTTACTTAAAAGACTTGTTAAGGTTAAAGAAGTGAGGGTTAAGGTAGACTCTTCGTTGAGGGGTTTTGACACATCATTAGTCAAGATTCTTTGCGGGAATATGTTTGTTCATATCTTCCTATACTTGTCATTTATCAATCCATATTCATCTTCTTGTCTTTCCATTTCATCCACTAATCCGATTTATGAGTTTTCTTAAAATCTCGAATTGTTTTTCACAAAATCTCGTCCGAGATATCTCAGTCCCGTCCCAACTATTTTACATGGGACAGGGTCGCGATGGGCCTTGGGTATATTAGAGTGATTCGGGTTCTATCCCGATTGAGATCGGAACGAGACGAGTTCAATCCTGCTTGTTCATTAATTTATTTATTATGTTAAATTTTACACTTATACACAAAAATATCCGTACTTACAACGCAAAAACATTAAGAGTTTGTTTGGTATCTATATATACTACTAAAACACATCCCTCTTAGTCCACATGTCAACATATTAGCCATGTCACCTAAGATTTTTGGAAAAATAATTACGGATTTGCCATTTTTTAATTACAGATTTGTCATATTTTAATTACAATTTTAATTCAAAATTAAAATATTTTCCATCTTATCATGACAATTCAATAAAAAGAATTCCATCTCATCATGTACAATATCTTACGGTTATAACAATACGATTTTGTTTGTAACCAAATCTATAACCATCTATAATAACTCATTTGTAGTGCCTAAATATTGTGTCAACAAAATTAATATGCTTGAGTATAATTAGGCTAATTTATTTATAAGGTTAAAAAAGATATGTTATCCAAATCTATAACCATCTATAATAACTCATTTGTAGTGCCTAAATATTGTGTCAACAAAATTAATATGCTTGAATATATTTAGGCTAATTTATTTATAAGCTTAAAAAAGGTATGTTATATGAGAATTAAATTAAAGTCTAAATAATGAGACACTTCTTCATTCGCAAATATTTTATCATCGTGAGAATAATTGAATGACTATTATAATGTTTCGTAAATATATCATTAGTTAATACACTCATGACATATTACTAATATTTTGGAAGATATCACCGGTTCTTTTTTGGATGAGTTGGCTAAGTAGACACTTTTTGTCTATTGTAGTATAAAGCAGGCCCTTTTTGGAAGATATCACCGGTTCTCATTTATTAATAAAGATTAATTGAAAGGTTTAATTAGTAATTTTAATTTAAATTAGTCCAAGCCCAATTTCAATTGAAGATGGGCATTACAAAATATAAATGTTGTAGCTAGTGAGTATCGAACTCTGGACGACAAACCCTCCTTAGTTAATACACTCATGACATATTACTAATATTTTGGAAGATATCACCGGTTCTTTTTTGGATGAGTTGGCTAAGTAGACACTTTTTGTCTATTGTAGTATAAAGTAGGCCCTTTTTGGAAGATATCACCGGTTCTCATTTATTAATAAAGATTAATTGAAAGGTTTAATTAGTAATTTTAATTTAAATTAGTCCAAGCCCAATTTCAATTGAAGATGGGCATTACAAAATATAAATGTTGTAGCTAGTGAGTATCTAACTCTGGACGACAAACCCTCCTTAGTTAATACACTCATGACATATTACTAATATTTTGGAAGATATCACCGGTTCTTTTTTGGATGAGTTGGCTAAGTAGACACTTTTTGTCTATTGTAGTATAAAGTAGGCCCTTTTTGGAAGATATCACCGGTTCTCATTTATTAATAAAGATTAATTGAAAGGTTTAATTAGTAATTTTAATTTAAATTAGTCCAAGCCCAATTTCAATTGAAGATGGGCATTACAAAATATAAATGTTGTAGCTAGTGAGTATTGAACTCTGGACGACAAACCCTCCTCCCACCCTTATACCAGCTGGACTAATTGAACTTCGTGTATTTCCTTGTTCATACATGGTATTAGTACATAATGCTTAATACACAATTTTAATACACAAGTTCATTTACACAAGGTCATTTACACAATGTTAATACATAATTTTCATTTACACAGTCCGTCGTTTACACAAGCATACCGTTTACACAAGTCCGTCTTTGTTTCAAGCCCATTCGAGTTACACAAGCCAAATTATAATTGTAAAATATGTAGTTAATATCCCATATTTATAAAATATGTACTCAATATCCCGTATTTATAACTGCAAAAATTAAAATTTAGTTTTTTATTTTTGTAATTATCCAGTTTGGGGCAATTTTACACAAGGGTTGATTTCAAGCTCATCGAGTTACACAAGCCCAATTATAACTGTAAAATATGTAGTCAATATTCCGTATTTATAAATTGAGACAGTTGGTGGACTTTAAAAACTCGTGCCTATTCGTGCAAAAAATAAACTTTAGTTTTTTATATTTGTAATTATCCAATTTGGGACAATTTTGCAAATTCCACAAATGTGGGTCATAAATGCAATTAAAAACAAGGGAGCTTTTTTGTAAATATGCCAACATTTCAAAAATGACGTTAGGGCTTCCTGGGCTTGCACTGCGGCTGGAACGAGGACTGCACAACGGCGGCTCCGGGACTGCACAACGGCTAGAACGAGGACTGCACGGCGGCTCCGGGACTGCACAACGGATGGAACGAGGACTGCACGGCGGCTCCGGCCAAGCGGCAAGCAGTCACCAATCCAACCAACACTGTTTTTGGAACAAAACGTCTGATTGGAAAACACTTTGAAGATCCACAAACACAAAAAGAGATGAAGATGGTGCCGTTTAAGATTGTTAAGGCTCCTAACGGGGATGCTTGGGTGGAAGCTAATGGGCAACAATATTCACCAAGCCAAATTGGAGCTTTTATCTTGACTAAAATGAAGGAAACTATAGAGGCTTACGTGGGAAAAACTGTTTCAAAAGCCGTGATCACTGTCCCGACATACTTCAACGATGCCTAGAGGCAAGCAACAAATGTAGGTGCAGATCGAAGGCGGCTTGTCTTCTCCGAACGGCTACGAAAAACCTAATTGAGGTATTGGGATGATTTTATAGGTTTTTTATTTTTAAGTTCCCCTTCTACCCCTCTAATTATTTAATTTTGGATTTAAAATTTTAGGCCAAAAATAGAGGGGCCTAGTTAGTATACACAAAACGAAAAGGACTCTATTTCACCAATTTTCTCTTCTTTTTTCCCCTACGCTTCTCTCTTCTCCCACCCTCCATCTATCTCCTCTTCTCTCATACTAATCCTTTCTTCTTTCTTTAGATTTGTGAAAATTTCTCAAATCTAATATATGATATACTACAACATACCAAAAAGGATATCAGATATCAATCTGATACCCATATATTGATATCCATATCTGATATCCATAATTAGGATATCAATACCAACCGACACACAACGTTTCCAATTATCCATAATAACATATTACAATTGACTCATAGCATGATTTATTGTCATAGTTTAGGCATGCATTTATGTAGATTTTTCCTTTTGTTTAGCATGAATATGCTTAAGTTTGTGTCATTTGCACTTATTTTTTTTTACTTTGAAATTATGGATGTCTACACCATCTTTTGTCAAATTTTCAAGTAAAACGGTGGATTTTGAACCTAAATGAGACATTTGAGGATCAAGCCTCGGAGTGGGGCATGCTAAGAGCTTGGGGGAGACAAATAGGAAAGCCAAGAGAAGCCCACAAGCAAGGAAGCAAGGCAAACGATCAAGTAAAGGAGCAATGATGACCTTTTTGTGAAATCTCGGGTGTGCAAGTATGCATCTCGGTCGAGATTTGCATTTCCGAGGAAATTACCAACGAGATTGTCAAAGTCGAGAGCAATCTCGACCCCTATCCCGGGCCGAGATTTTGGACACTTTTGTCGAGATTTCTAGAAAGCAAAGGCCAAAGTTGACGACTTCAAAAATCCCGGGCCCAACTTTGCGTGTATCTCAACCCAGTATTGACAGCATATGGGCCGAGATTCCTTCACTGCAAACTGATTTGACAACTTTTTTAGAACTTTTCGGTCGACTCTTGCTTTTCCTGACTTGGAGTATATGTGTGGACTTGCAAGCTTTTGTTGAAAACCCTTCCTTGACACTCTAGACACAACTCAAACCTTTTGTTTTTCCACTTTCTGCATTTTTCATTTCATCCTTGAACTTGTGAGTTTTAGAGGAAAATTTGGAGATTTTTTCTTGGTTTTTGGCTGAATAAAATAGATTGTTTGTTGTTGAATTTTAGATTTCGTTTCCATTTGCTTGAAGGCGTAAGTTAGCTAAGTTTACCTTGTCTTTTCTTGTGTTTTCACTATATGAACTGCATGTATCTTTCCTTGTTGTTTGCTGAATTTGAAATGTACATCATTGGTTAGTTTTCTTGAGATTTTAGGGGGGTAGTTTTTTTTATTATGGCCTGGATAGTGATAGACGAGCTTGCATGTTAGGTTAGGTTGACTGGTTGCATAAACACTGGAGTTTGTAGAGCTAAAACTAAGTTGGATTTGTCTAATTGCAAAACAACTCACCTCAGTCTTTGTGTTCGACCTTGGAGTACTTACCTTGCGAGGAACGACACATACATTGTGTGTTCGCTAAGTAGTCATAAACATTTATTGCAAGAAAATAATTTAAAACTTAAGCATCGTTTTTGGAGTGAACATTTACATTAGAGACCAACATGATTTATTTTTTAAATATATATAAATAATTATATAAGTATATCACTATTGCTTAGGGATTTTATTTATTATTTTAAATAAAAACTTTATTATATACGAGACGAATCTAGCGGTATGAAGAAGTTAAGACCCATATTCCGTATGTTAGCTTTGTGATTCATGTTGTATAGTATAGATTACATCGTGCACGCAATCGAATTGATCTGTAATAGATTCCTAGGTCTAGGGTATTGGATTAAGGTGACTAATGCTTGCTATAGGTGACTAATGTTGTCCTAGTTGTTGGTTCTAGTAAGATTCACTAAACCCTGGTAGCCTGGACTCATTAGAAGCTGTGACTCGTGTTGTTCTCCTATATCTGATATGTAGAGCTGACTTTATGGGTTTGAGTTGTTGTCTTCTGGACAACTGCTTATATTTGTTGGACTGGACCAGGTTCGAGCTATGAAGATTATCTTTGAGTTTTGGCTTGGTTTGGCACCGCTAAATGAAACACTGCGTTTGGACTTTGAGGAGGTGCTATATAAGTTGGCGCTTACCTCATCTAACCCTAAGTGAGATATTGGACCCTTGCCGCCAATAGAGAGAGAGTTCTTCCTCTGAGAGAAAAGAGAGAGAGCGACATAAGAGAAGTCGGAGGTGGTTCGATTGGGCTGAGACGCTCATCTTCTCCCAGATCTCTCCAGCCGAAGATCTTCGGATTGAAGGTAGCAAAGCTTGGCCGAAAGCTTTGCTTAGCCTTACAGGGGCTATTTCGATACCTTGCTCTTCGTATCTCGTTTTGTTCTTGCTTGTTCTAGATATAGGTTTTGTTACAGATTGATCTTGCGTGCATCTTGTAATCGAAACTATATTGTACACATCTTGAATGCCTAGTAAAATCTGGGATCGGACCTCCCTCTCTTGAGGTTCCGCAGATGTAGGGTTTTAACACTTGAACTGCGTAAACAATTGTTGTGTTGATCTTTCTAACTTTGACATATATCCTTAGATTACATGATAAACATATTACACCGTACAAGACAGTTTTTGACGGGACGGATTAGGGACAAGATTTCTAAATTTTAAAAATGAAATCCCGCCAGAATCGGAACGGGACCGAAATTATAGGATTTGTGCCCAACCCTAAGTTTTTCCATCCTCCGGTTTTTCTATCACCCAACTCTGTCGTTACCGGTTCAATTGTGGGTTAAACATTGCACCGACTGGATTTGAGACTTCATCTCCAGCACCATAGATTACATGAGGGTGGAGGTCAACATAGGCGGTGTTCTTGTTCGAATCCACCTTTGGTGGCGATCTTTGTGGTTAAATTTTATAACATCAGCCGTACATGCATTTTATAGCAGCAACTCCAGCAAGAGAAAAGGGAGAACGAAAACTGTAGTTTGATTCGGACTATTACGGAAAGCTAGCAAGAGGACACGCGTTTTGTTTGCTGACCAACTTATGGCTCATCAAAGGACAACCATGTATGTGGTCTGAGTGCTTGTCCCGGATAGTGGCTTAGCCTCTCGAAGGGAGTTTGCAGTAGCCATGATTAAGATGTCAACCCTTCCATTCCATTTTTAAACCAAATACAAGGTTTCATATCAGATGGGATGATCACTTCTGAACTGAATGCCTTAAAAATTTTCTTTTGACATTATGATTCAAAAACTTATGTTAACGGTTTGTTAATTTAAGGCCTGTTTGGTATTGTATTCTAACAGATTCATTTAGATTTTTTTGACGAGATTCATGGGGATGGCAAAACTTACCTTGTAAGTTAGCTTTTGAGGTGTTTAAGCTATTCATCCTCGTGGATAGAATCTAGAAGAGTATAAATCATCACATGAAGGGGCAATCAAAATTCTCTCATTGATTCACAGACAGCATAGTCAACATATATAATCATGGCAGAGTTGCAAAATATGTCACAAGAACTACTCTTCCAGACTTCAATGTTGAAATTTCCAAAGAGTTGCTCATTTATCGGATACTAACCTCTGTTTCTTGAGGGAAGACGTCTTGGATGGGCATTTTGAGCTCATCAACAAGCAAGTCGGCTCAGCACCCACTGAATCCAAGCAAAAACACCAGTATACAAAATTTTCACTGACCTGCCACAAGCGCACAAGGTGACAGGGTATTAATCTTCGTAGACATGAATGGTTAGGAGTAGAACCTCGAGCATAAAAGAACTCCAATGCTCTTTCAAATTACTTTTTCTTGCAGGAAGGCATGGACACTGCGTGTATTCCGCTTTACAATGCTATATCTGCTAGTTCTTTGATGAAAGAGAATGACACTAAAGCTTCTGTCAAATAAAATACCCTAGCTGATACAGAAGCCAAATTCATAGGGGGATCAAGGCCTTCTTGCACTTGAAAGTTCAAACACCAAGGAAATATTACTCTGTTGCACCCAAAGAAATATACGACAAGAAATGTGCTGAAATCATTCAGTCATCCACCAATCACACCCCAGCACTAATATACAACAAAGATTAATTAGACATTTCATAGCATCTTAATCATTAAACTAAAGTTCACATGTAGGGTTGTTATCCGCACATTGGTAGCTCATACTCAGCTTGACCCGAACTTCAATTTTGAAGTGAACTTGGAAATGTGCTCATATTCAGCTTGCTTAGACAATTGAACAAGCATGAATCGACTTTACTTGAACCAAACTCGAGTAGTTCGGCTCATACAAGTATACAACCCTACAAGAGATTAACTCATCTATTCATCTTTAGCCAAAAGATAAAGAAGCTTCAATCAAGAAACCCAAGGGCCATTCCGAGAAGTGAACTCGGGACCTCTCGCACCCTATGCGAGAATCATACCACTAGACCAAATGCCCTATTGATGGCAGTTTTCATATCATTCCCAACGTGAAGCATACTTGAAGAAAAAAAATAATTCAAATTTTCAGACAACAACAAAAATTCACGGAAAAAAGTAAGTTATTAAAAACCATGAACATATGACCGGAATTAACCCTTCAAATAATTCTACTAGGCCAATAATAAAAAACAACCGGATATGGAGCTAAAGTAAGGCAATATTGATTCACCAAGTTCAGGAAGTCAATCCAAATAAATATGAAGGCACAAGACTGAATACAAGTAGGTAGCACTAAAAGAACAACCAATAATAGTGGGCAGAATCAAACTAAACATGTATCACACCAGAGAAAGAATGACAGCACACTAAACCAATAGCCCAATTGATAATACTTGGAATATGACCCACTTCAGCAAGCTCAACATTGACCTGTATGTCAAACGATGGAAAAAATATAAACAGCTACAAGTTGAGGGGGCATTCCGAGAATCGAACTCGGGACCTCTCGCACCCAAAGCGAGAATCATACCACTAGACCAAATGCCCTCTTGATATTAAGTTGCAGTAGATTGTTTCTACAATAGTGCTTGCTAGAAGTCAACAAGTGAATCAACCATTCCTTGATATAGAGTAATCCAAGAAGGATACATCAAAATGAACATGTGACCACTAATGCTAAATTCAAGGTACAAGAATCAGTTCGATAAATGATAAGCCAACATCTACACAACAATATCAGAACATTGAGTTTTAAAATAATAGCCTAGAAAAAAGTCAAACAACATTGCTAAAATACTGCACACATTACATTGTTTAAGGGTGGACATATGTTGACCTCACACCCAAAGCGAGATCAATAGCACAAGAATCAGCCCTTCACAAATGAAGATTACCCACTTGGCAACACATGTTGAAAGATTACAGGGCAATCCAAGGATCAAGAAGGAAAATAAAATCAGACCTACCAAGTGCCTTAGAAAACTTAATATCTTAAGCAAATAGAAATTACCAAAATAACATAAGTGAGAAAAATAAAATCGGACCTACCAAATTCGAGGCAGAAACCAAAAAAATCCTATGCTTCAATGAGGGGCATTCCGAGAATCAAACTCGGGACCTCTCGCACCCAAAGCGAGAATCATACCACTAGACCAAATGCCCTCTTGATATTAAATTAGAGTAGATTGTTTCTACAATAGTTCTTGCTAGATGTCAATGTGGACCAACCATTCCTTGATATAGAGTAATCCAAGAAGGATACTTCAATATGAAGAACATGTGACTGCTAATGCTAAGTTAAAGTTACAAGGGATCAGTTCAGTTTTTGATAAATAGTAAGCTAATATCTACACACCAATATCAGAAAATCGAAGTTTCAAATAATGTCTAGAAAAAAGTCATACAACATTGCTAAAATACTGCACACGATACTATGATTAAGGATGGACATCTGTTGACCTAACAAGTCACACCCAAAGCGAGATCAATAGCACAAGAATCAGCCCTTGACAAACGAAGATTACCCACTTGCCGATCAATGTTGAAAGTTTAACTAATGGGCAATCCAAGGATTAAGAAAAGAAAATCACATCATGCAACAATCATACTGCTTGACCAAATGGCATATTAACAAATTCAGTAAAAAAAACAGGTGTCGTTGTAAAGCACATATGATCACGATCCCATTATAACCTTTATATACATAGGGAGATGTCGATTATATAAACCTTCTACACCCTAAGCAAGAAACCCAGCACTAGCTAAATGCATTTAATAATTTACTATCTTAAAGAATAAAGGCAATTACAAACATAACATAAGTGAGAAAAAATAAATCCGACCTGCCGGATTCGAACCAGCGACCTAAGGATTCCTCTGCAGGATGCGGCACCAACTACAGTCCTCCGCTCTACCAACTGAGCTAAGGTCGGTTTCTGCACAACAGCTAGAAAATAGTATAAAATATCAACATGCTAAGAAATTTGAAGGCCAGAAATGCATAACAACGACAAAGAATGTGAACGCTTATCTGCATGTTCAATCACCAAACAAACTAATTAACGAATTGAGCTAAAGGGTAAGTATAGTTGCCAATTTATCTGCATTTAACATATAATGATTCTAAAAATGGTTCAACATGAAAATATGACAGTCATTGAAGGATATATACAGAGAGTATGAAATCATAGTTGTCTGATTGCAAGGATCATGTCATACTCGAAGGAAAAGGAAGAAAAGGGGGAAGGAAAATGTTGTTATTTGTCACACGGAGAAAAAAGTTTAGAAATATGTAATATAAGATTGAAGAGCAACACATCAAAATGAAATGAAAAAATAAATACTGACCTGCCAGATTTGAACCAGCGACTAAATAAGGATTCCTCTGCACGATGTGACACCAACTACAACTATCCGCTTTCCGACTGAGCTAAGGTTTGTTTCTGTACAAGAGCTAAAACTCATTAGTATATACTATCAACATGCTAGTACATTTGAAACCAGAAATACATAACTAGAACAA
The DNA here is from genome assembly GCA_033239045.1 of Fagopyrum esculentum. Lineage (NCBI taxonomy): Eukaryota > Viridiplantae > Streptophyta > Magnoliopsida > Caryophyllales > Polygonaceae > Fagopyrum > Fagopyrum esculentum. Next base: position 3,827,273 of record BSUD01000003.1, read on the forward strand.
AGAATGAAAAAGCATATATGCATGTTCAATCACCAAGCAAACTAATTTATTAATTGAGCTAAAGGTATCTATAGTTGCCAGTTTATCTGCTATTAACATATAATGATTCTCAAATACTCAAAAGGTAAAAATAAAATCCGACCTGCCGGATTCGAACCAGCGACCTAAGGATTACTCTGCAGGATGTTACACCAACTACAGTCCTCCGCTCTACCAACTGAGCTAAGGTCGGCTTCTGTAGAACAGATAAAACTCATTAGTATGTACTATCAACATGCTAAGATATTTCAAGGCCAGAAATGAAGAACTAGGACAAAGAATGACAAGCTTATCAGCATGTTCATTCACATAAAAATTTATTTTACCAGTTGAGCTAAAGTGAACCCTTTGCTGCTAATTTTTCTGCTATCAACAAATACTGAAGCTTAAAATCAACAGGAAAGCACAACAGTTACTGTACGAATTATACCGTAAAAATCATAGTTGTATATATTCAGGTATCATAAAAATACTGAAAGGAAAAAGCACAAAACAAAAACTAGTTCTCTGTCACATGGAGAATATATTTGGTGATAGATTATGTAAGATTAAATAATCATACATACATCATCAAATACTCAAAAGGAAAATATAAAATCCGACCTGCCGGATTCGAACCAGCGACCTAAGGATTCCTCTGAAGGATGTTGCACCAACTACAGTCCTCCGCTCTACCAACTGAGCTAAGGTCGGTTTCTGCACAAGAGATAAAACTAATTAGCACATACTGATACATGCTAAGATATTTCAAGGTCAGAAGTGCAGAAATAAGACCAAGAATGAAAAAGCTTATGTGCATGTTCGTTCAGCAACCAATCTAACTTACCAATTGAGCTAAAGGGTATCTATAATCGCTAATTTGTCTGCTATAAACAAACCATGATACTTAGATGGTCAAACAGGAAAACAACAGCTACTGTAGGGATTATACTGTGTAGGACAAATCACAGGTCTATAGTTTACGGATCATATAATGCTCAAAGGAAAAGGAACAGAACATATTTCTCTACTACATGGAGAAATATTTGGTGATGGACAATACAAGAATAATAGTGATATAAATTATCAAATACTCAAAAGGAAAGGTAAAAGTAAAATCCGACTTTCCGGAAACGAACCAGCGACCTAAGGATTCCACTGCATGATGTTACATCAACTACAATCCTCCACTCTACCAACTGAGCTAAGGTCAGTTTCTACACAATAGCTATAACTCACTAGTACATACTCATACATGCCAATTGCCAAGATATTTCAAAGCCGAAGCACAGAACTATGAACAAGAATGAAAAAAAAATGTATGTTCAATCACCAAACGATCTGATTCATCAATAAAGCTAAGGCGCAGTTTAACTTCCTAACTTATCTGCTATCAACATATAATGATGTTTAAAATGGTACAACAGGAAAATACAACAATTATTGGAGGAACGGTACTGTGAAGAACAAATCATAGTTCTCCGATATTATGAATTATATAATACTCGAAGGAAAAAGAAGGGAAAATAATTATATAGTTTTCTTTCACAGCTCACAATGCGAAAATATGCATTGATAGACAATATAAGAATAAAGAGTGATGCATCATCATCAAATACTCAAAAGCCAAAAGTCCAGAAAAAATATAATCCGACCTGCCGGATTCGAACCAGCGACCTAAGGATTTCTCTGCAGGAAATTGTACCAACTACAGTCCTCCGCTCTACCAACTGAGCTAAGGTCGGTTGTTGAACACAAACTAAAAATCAATACAGTGTATTGATAATGCACGAAATCCTTCAGGATAAAAAGGATTTGTGGAAATGGGACGAAGAATGTAAGAGCACGTGTGGCGATTCATTTGTCAACACTCCTATTTGACTGAGTTAAATCTCATTCATTCATTCCAAATTATCTCAGTATAACATATACCACTGCTCACTATGAACAACAGTTGATTTAGGAATTATACAACCACAGATCAATGTTGCAATGAGCAGACAGCAGTGGAAAAGCTTCAACCAACTGTCAGAAAAAACATCTTATCCAGTATACTCTCATGGGATTATGTGTACCCTAAAATCCTAAATTTCTATTTCTCTCCCTGCCTCACCTGTCAATACGCTGCAACCATCCCAATTAATCAAGTTTCTAATACATAGGTACTAAATCAGAATAAGATCGATGGCTCAGACACAATCAAAAGTAATCCATACATGATGTGATATTTCCTCAGAAGGTGAATGAAAAATAAGTGAATAGGATAACGCAAAATCATCACAAACCACGATATAAAGCCGCTAAGATAGGAGTAATTTGTTTAATTCCACATAACAAAGACAGACAGGTCAAATTACTTAAATAATTATCACATAATAGAAACTAGCGTTTGTTCATAGCATGATAAGATCACTTGACATAGTTTGTCAGCGAACAATCCGCCTCAATTGCATTATAATATTTGCTGCGAATTGCCTGGAATTGAAGATTTGGAAGTGTTGAAATAAGACAGATAGACAGAGAGAGATGTGTGTCATACCATCAATCATGAATGCGAGCTACCACGAAACCGTCCGACGTAGTTTCTCCTTTCCTCGTTCATTGCCCTAAACAGATTTTGGTCAGGCAAGTCTTCTTCCCAGCGACTAGGGTATTTTCTAGGTTATTGGGCTTTTGGGCCGTGGATCAAGCGTATAAATGGGCCCAATATTTGTGATGATCACACAAATAAATTAACCGATTTTTAATCGTATTTTATAGCATAGTAAAATATTAATTTTGAAAAGTGAAATTGTAAAATACGAGAAATATAAGCACAGTCCGGTTATCCGAATAGGTGTACAAATTTATATCGATTTGAAATTATTTATCAGTCGAAAACGAGTTAATCAGAAACAAAAATAATGTAGATCATAAAAAAAACGAAAAATAGAGAATGCTGAGATCGACTTTGTTAACAGTAAGATATTAACGGTAAGATATTGTTATGAACAAGGTAAAGCGTATAGATCGTTAGCTAAAATTTTATATTGACATCTTTGCTACGACGTAGGTTAGTGGGAAAACACTCGTGGGTATACAATTGTTTTTGTAAAAGGGTGTGTTTGTCATGTAAAAGGTTGAAGTATGTAATATCCACAAGTATGTTTTATTATGGTTATGTAATGTAAATTATTTTAGCCAACTATTGGCTATTAATTTTTCGCATTTGCCATGTTTGTTTTTTAAAAGGTCCACTATTGTGAAAATTTGTTATTCAGTGTAATCTTACGAGACCTTTTATGTGTTCAGGGAAAACCTACAACCAAGTGGCACGGGGGAGGGTTACTCCCCTCATATCATCCAAGATTAAAGCTCTAACGTGTAAGGACAGATCAAGAAGGTGATGAACACCAAAATCCATACTAAAAGCAAAATTAGCTAAAGAGCTGGCAACTCGATTGCCTTCTCTGAAAGTGTGCGTGAAACTGATAGACCAGACTCTAATAGCAAAGTCTTGACAATGTGTTACCAGGCTAGAGAGCGGGTGGACCTGGTCAACCCCTCTCTCGATCCACCTAACCACGATGAGCGAGTCCAAGTCCACCTCCACTTGTCGGAATCCCATCTCCCACGCCATACCCATACCATGTATAACCCCCACACCTCAGCTTCTGGTGCCGAGCAGGCTCCCAAATTAATAGCCACTCCACGTACCCATCCTCCTTGGTCATCCCGTATGACAGCTCCAGCCGTAGAAAGCGCCTGATCCCCTATAGAAGCACCATCAAAATTTATTTTAATCCACCCCTTCTCTGGTATCATCCACCTAAACAAATGAACCGTCTTTCGTGTTTGCCCTATTGTTGTGCATCGGTTAGCCACCTCCCTATATTCATTGTAACAGTTTCGGATATAATCAGCTTTATTCTGTGCAATGTGTCCTTCCCCAAGCACTCTGGCATTCCGCCACCACCAAATACACCAAACAGGCATAGCAAACAGATCGCTCCAGTTGACGTTCATAGAGACGACCATGCCAATACTTGTATTTTCAAATAGCCAGACATTCCAGTCCAAAGTGAAGAATGTCAACAGCAATTCCTGTGGCACAAGCTCCCACCAAATATGTTGTGCAAAAGGGCAACCCCTGAGAAAGTGAGAAGGTGGATCAACGACTCCTCCTCCATTGGGAACACAAGGCAGAACGGGTCTTCCGCCAAATGCCGACGGACCCACTCTTGATTCGTTAAGGGGACTCCCCAAGCAAGTTGCCAGAGAAAGAATCGAATACGCTCATGCGTTTTAATTCTCTAGATATTATGATCCATAATATCATTTCTAGATATATGGTTTTTTCGTTTAGGCTTTTAGGAGGCGTTCTCTAAAATGGCTTTTGTAAAATTGCTCCCTCTAACGTCTACTAAATTCCTTTTTGAGTGTTTTAAGGTTGTACCTAATTTTTGAGTGTTTAGAGAATTCATTTTTTGTGTTTTAAGATTGTTCATAATTTTTATGTTAGTCTACAAAAAAGACTAATTTGTGTGTTTTGAGTTTATTCCTTATTTTACACTGTTGATCAATTAAGCTATGTTTTAAAAGTCGGGTTACGTTTTTAAACACCAAATGCAAAGTAGGGTTGTGCATACGGTCCGGACCGGCATACCGTAAATTGATAACACCCTGGACCGTAAACCGAACTGGACCGTAACGGTCCGGTTCCGGGTTTGACCGACTTGTACCTAAATTGTGCAATTTTGAATATTTCGGACCAGACCGGACCTAACACTACAACACTCACGATTGCAGAGGAGTAGAGGACAACACTCATGATGCATCAGAGATTCAGAGGAGTAGAGGACAGCGAGAGTAGTCACTTGTCGAAATCGAAGGTCATCGAAGGGCTGAGCCGGCGAGACTTCGAGAGTGAGGACGAGCTGGCGAGACTGAGGGTGAGCTGGTGATGGACTGAAGGAGAACATCGAAACTGCAAAAGGGCTCAAGTCTGAAGGAGAACAGTGAAAGGGGCAGGGCCGGAGAGAGTGAGGGGGAGCTGATGAGTGTGAGGTCGAGCGACGAGACGAAGTCGAAGGTCTGAGAGAAAGGGTCTGAGAAGTGAGAGAGGCTGTCTGAGACACTGAGAGATATCTCACCGGAAAACTTTAGGGCTAAAAAAAAAAAAAAGCCTAATAGCAATACGGTCCAACCTGAAAATTTGCAGTTTACAGTCTAACCCGGGTTACGGTTTAATACGGTCCAAAACCGAATCCGGACCATAACCTGGGTTTTCAAAAAAATATGGACGGTAGACTAGACCGTTACCGGTCTGATTTTGCACAGCCCTAATGCAAAGTCCATATCAGATGATCACATGAAAGGTCAATCAAAATTCTATCATTGTCAGAACTACTCTTCGCCACTTGCTCGTTTATCGGATACTAACCTCCTTTTCTTGAGGGAAGACGTCTCAGATGGCCTTCTTGGCCTCATCATCAAGCAACACGGCTCAATACCTCTGAATCCGCACAAAGCACCAATATGCAAGTTTTACACTGACCTGCCACAAGCCCAAAATGTGACACAGACTAGGGTATATTGATCTTTGTAGACATGTGGTTAGGAGTTGAACCTCGAGCAGAACAACTTTAATGCTCTTTCAAATTAATTTTCCTTGCAGGAAGGCTTCACAGATTTACCTTTACAATGTTATCAATGCTAGTCTTTGATGAAAGTGAATGACACTAAAGCTTCTGTCCAATAAAATACCCTAGCTGATACAGAAGTCAAATTCATAAGGGTATCAAGGCCTTTGTGCATTTGGATAGTTCAAACACCAAGGAAAGATTATACGCAGTGGCAAACAAAGTAAAATAGGACACTAAAACTAAATGTTGAATCACAGGCTTTCAAGCATATCACTGAAATAATTGTGTGAATTAATGTGCTGAAATATTTCAGTCATCCACCAATCACACCTCACTAATATACAACAAAGACTAATTAGACATTTCATAGCATCTTGATCATGAAACTGAAGTTCACATGTATGGTTGTTATCCGAGCTTTGGTAGCTCATTCTCAGCTTGAACCGAACATAAATTTTGAACTGAATTTGAAAATGTGCTTATATTCAGCTTGTCTAGACAAATGAACTAGCACAAAAAATGAGCTTTAGTCGAACCGAAATCAAGTAGTTCGGCTCATACAACAACCCTACTATAATTCAAGTCATCTAGTGATCTTTAGGGTTGTTATCTGAGCTGAGCTTTGATATGCTCATGTTCAACTCGTTTGAGCTCTAACAAAGCCTAACTATATAACTAAACTTAAATTGTGCTCGAAATCCGATTATTTAGTCAAGTGAATGAGTCTGAGTTGAGATTTCTACCACTAGACAAAAGATAAAATGAGCTTTAGTCGAACCGAAATCAAGTAGTTCGGCTCATACAACAACCCTACTATATAACTAAACTTAAATTGTGCTCGAACTCCGATTATTTAGTCAAATGAATGAGTCTGAGTTGAGATTTCTACCACTAGACAAAAGATAAAAGATGCTTCAATCAAGAATCCAAGGGGGCATTCCGAGAATTGAACTCGGGACCTCTCGCACCCTAAGCGAGAATCATACCACTAGACCAAATGCCCTGTTGATGGAAGATTTTATATGATTCCAAACGTAATGTACACTTGGAAGAAGAAAATGATCCAAACAATAAAAAAAATCAATGACAGAAAGCAAGTTAGAAAAACAAAGAACCTATGACCGGAATTAACTCTTTAAATAATTCTAATAGGCCAATAATTGAAAACAACCGGATATAGATCTAAAGTAAACCAATAATGATTCACGGATTCACCAAGTTCAGGAAGTCAATCCAAGTAATTATGAAAGCAAAGGATCGAATAAAAGTTGGTAACACTAAAAAATCAACCAATAACAGTGGGCATCAGAGAAACAAACTAAACATGTATCACACCAGAGAAAGAATGACAAACACTAAACCAAAATCCCACTTAATAAAACTACGAACGACCATTTCAGCAAGCTCATCATTGATCTGTATATGAAACATTGACAAAATATAAACCAGCTTCACATAGAGGGGCATTCCGAGAATCGAACTCGGGACCTCTCGCACCCAAAGCGAGAATCATACCACTAGACCAAATGCCCTCTTGATTAAGGGTGGACATATGTTGACCTCACAAGTCACACCAAAGTGAGATCAATAGCACAAGAATCAGCCCTTGACAAACGAAGATTACTCGCTTTCCGATCAATGTCGAAAGCTTGATTAATGGGCAATCCAAGATAACTAAGAAAAGAAAATCACATCATGCAACAATCATACTGCTTGACCAATTGGCATATGACAATTCAGTAAAAACCAGGTGTCATTGTAAAGCAGATATGATCAGGATCCTTCTATAACCGTTATAAACATAGGGAGATGCCGATTACATAAGTACAACATCACAACTTCTACACCCTAAGCAAAAAAACACAACACTAGCTAACTGCCTTTAATAATTTACTATGATACTATCTTCAGCATATAGGCAATTACCAACATAACATAAGTGAGAAAAAATAAATCCGACCTGCCGGATTCGAACCAGCGACCTAAGGATTCCTCTGCAGGATGTGATACCAACTACAGTCCTCCGCTCTACCAACTGAGCTAAGGTCGGTTTCTGCACAACAGCTAAAAGAATTAGTATATAATATCAACATGCTATGAAATTTGTAGGCCAGAAACACATAACTACGACAAAGAATGTAAGAGCTCATCTGCATGTTCAATCACCAAACAAACTAATTAACTAATTGAGCTAAAGGGTATGTATATTGTATAGTTGACAATTTATCTGCTATTAACATATAATGATTCTAAAGATGGTTCAATATGAAAAGATGAGAGTTATTGACTTATTGTAGTGATTATACAGTGAATATGAAATCATAGTTGTCTGATTGCATGGATCATGTCATACTCAAAGGAAAAGGAAGAAAGGGGGAAAGGAAAACGTAGTTATTTGTCACATGGAGAAAAAAAATTGGTGATTTGTAATATAAGATTGAATAGCAACACAGCAAAATGAAAGGAAAGAATAAAATCTGACCAGCCAGATTTGAACCAGAGAGGAAATAAGGATTTCTCTGCACGATGTGACACCAACTATAGTCCTCCGCTCTTCCGACCGAACTCAGGTTTGTTTTTGGACAAGAGCTAAAACTCATTAGCATATACCATCAACATGCAAATATATTTGAAAGCCAGAAAAGCATAGCTAGAACAAAGAACGAAAAAGTTTATCTGCATGTTCAATCACCGAAAAAACTAATTTACTAATTGAGCTACAGGTATATATAGTTGCCGATTTATCTGCTATAAAAATATAATGTTTCTCAAATAGTCAAAAGGTAAAAATAAAATCCGAACTGCCGGATTCGAATACTATCAACATGCTAAGACATTTCAAGGCCAGAAATGAACAACAAGGACAAAGAATGACAAGCTTATCTGCATGTTCATTCACCGACCAATCTATTTTACCGGTTGCGCTATAGTAAACCCATAGTTGCTAATTTTTCTGCTATCAACAAATACCGAAGCTTAAAAACAGGAAATCACAACAGTTATTGTACGGATTATAATGTAAAAACAAATCATAGTTATCTGAATTCAGGGATCATAAAAATACTAAAAAGGAAAAAGGACAAAACAAAATTAGTTCTATGTAACATGAAGAAAATAGTTGGTGATAGATAATGTAAGATTAAATAATCATATATACATCATCAAATACTCGAAAGGAAAAAATAAAATCCGACCTGCCGGATTCGAACCAGCGACCTAAGGATTCCTCTGCATGATGTTACACCAACTACAGTCCTCCGCTCTACCAACTGAGCTAAGGTCGGTTTCTGCACAAGAAATAAAACTAATTAGTACATACACATGCTAAGATATGTCAAGGTCAGAAATGCAGATATAAGACCAAGAATGAAAAAGCGTGTCCGTTCAGCAACGAATCGAACTTACCAATTGAGCTAAGTTGTATATATAATTGCTAATTTGTCTACTATAAAACATATAATGATGCTTATAAGGGTCAAACAGGAAAACACAACTGCTATTGTAGAGATTATACTTTGCAGGGCAAATCATTGGTCTATAGTCATATAATGATCAAAGGAAAGGGAACAGAACATAGTTTTCGGTGATATGTAACACGAGAATAAATTGCGATATAAATTATCGAATACTCAAAATGAAAGGAAAAATAAAATCCGACCTGCCGGATTCGAACCAGCGACCTAAGGATTCCTCTGAAGGATGTTGCACCAACTACAGTCCTCCGCTCTACCAACTGAGCTAAGGTCGGTTTCTGCACAAGAGATAAAACTAATTAGCACATACTGATACATGCTAAGATATTTCAAGGTCAGAAGTGCATAAATAAGACCAAGAATGAAAAAGCTTATGTGCATGTTCGTTCAGCAACCAATCTAACTTACCAATTGAGCTAAAGTGTATCTATAATCGCTAATTTGTCTGCTATAAACAAACATGATACTTAGATGGTCAAACAGGAAAACACAATGGTTATTAGCGATTATACTTTGTAGGACAAATCATTGGTCTATAGTTCATAGATCATATAATGCTCAAAGGAAAGGGAGCATAACATAGTGCTCTATTATGTGGAGAAAATATTTGATGATGGACAATACAAGATCAATAGTTTTCATATAAATCATCAAATACTCCAAAGGAAAGGTAAAAGTAAAATCCGACCCGCCGGATTCGAAACAGCGACCTAAGGCTTCCTCTGCACGATGTTATACCAACTACAGTCCTCCGCTCTACCAACTCAGCTAAGGTCGGTTTTTACACAATAGCTACAACTCATTAGTACATACTGATACATGCCAAGATATTTCAAGGCCAGAAACGCAGAACTATGAACAAAAATGAAAAAAATGTATCTGTATATTCAGTCACCAAACAATATAATTCATCAATAAAGCTAAGGTGCATTTTTTCAGTTGTTAATTTATCTGCTATCAGCAGTCCAGGAAAAATATAAGAATAAATAGTTATACATATAACATACATAATCATCAAATACTCAAAGTCCAGAAAAATATAATCCGACCTGCCGGATTCGAACCAGCTACCTAAGGATTTCTCTGCAGGAAATTATACCAACTACAGTCCTCCGCTCTACCAACTGAGCTAAGGTCGGTTGTTGTACACCAACTAAAACTCAATACAGTACTCCGCTCTACCAACTGAGTTTTAATAAATATTTAATACTTAGAAATTTATATGTATATTTTTGTAAAATAAAATCCGGATAATGAAATTGTAATCATTATTATGATTTTTTATTCTCTTTTCAGTATTTATCTCTTCTAATTAATTAAATTTTTTAAATTGATTTGTTAAGATATGCTTGTTGCTAAAAAAATCCATAAAAGTTTAAAAACTATTTTTATAAAAATATTTTTAAAAAAATTTAAAAATCAATTTCCAATTTATATTAACATTTAAAAATCAATTTTTATAATAATTTTTTAGACTTCGAGAAACATGGCGTTGACACGTGGCAATAGAGGCTTCTGCTTTAATAGATATAAGATTTGTCAAAATATGGACGAAGAATAGAAGAGCTAGTGTGGAGATTCATTTGTCAATAACTTACTTGACTGAGTTAAATCTCATTCATTCTTTCCAAATTATCTCACTATAACATATACCGCGGCTCACTATGAACAACAGTTTACTTAGGAATTATATGACTACAGAGTACAGAACTACAGATACATTGTGAATTTCAGTGTAATGGAACGAGTCTAATGAAATATGTCACAAACAGATCAAAGTTGTAATGAGCAAACGGCAGCAGAAAAAGCTTCAACAAATGTCAGAAAAAACATCTTATCCACTATACTATTGGGATTATGTGTACTCTAAAATCCTACATTTCTACTACTCTCCCTGCCTCACCTGTCATTGTTAATTGCAAGTTTGCATCCCCCACTTAATCAATTTTTTAATAGATAAGTAATAAGGGCCTGTTTGGCATTCATATCTTGATATAAGATATAGGTAACAACATTAAAAAAAACTCATATCTAGTGTCAAGTATATAAGTATATGGATATCAATCTCATATACTAATACTCCTCCTAACACACTTTTTATATACTCCAAAAAACTAGCGGTATTCCATATCTTACATTTTTTCCATCCTCTTCCATTCTTCCTATCCGAAACTCTTTCTCTAGAGAAAAATCTTCCTTCATATACTAAAATCTATCAAAGAAGATATTGGATATCATTATCATCCACATATCTTGATACCGATATCTGATTTACGGATATTAGATATGAATACCAAACAGATCCTAAACAACAATAAGAATGATACCTAAGACCCAATCAAAAGTAATCCATACATGATGCGATATTTCCTCTGAAGGTGATTGAGAAATAAGTGAATTAGCTACCGTTACATAACGCAAATCATCACTAACCACGAGAGACAAACTGCTAAAATAGGGAGTGTATTGTTTAATTGAAGATTACAAAGACAGACAGGTCAAACTACTAATAAAATTATCACATAGGGTTTGTTCATAGCACTTGATGTAGTTTGTCAGCGAACAATCCGGATCAATTGTATTATAATATTTGCTGCGAATTGCCTGGAATTGAAGATTTGGAAGTGCTGAAATCAGACAGATAGATGGAGAGAGAAGTGTGTCATACCATCAATAATGAATGCGAGCAACCACGAAACCGTCCGATGTAGTTTCTCTCTTCCTTGTTCATTGCCCCTTTGCCCTAATCAATTTTTGAACAGACTAGTTTTCTTGTCAGCGACTACGGTATCTTACTACCTTGTAGCTTATTGGGCTTTTAGGGCTTAATGGATGACATTTATGGGCCGAACATTGTAGCCCAAAAACAGTACAAGAATTTTTTAATTTTTTTATTTTTTAAATGTTACGTTTCCGGATTGGCTTCGCCTATGTCCGGATAGAGTACGTAATGTAGTGGCCCATATAAGGGATACCCTCCTAGCACCACAACCACTAGACCGACCAACTGAGTATTGGTAGAAAATATTAATTTCGTCAAACCATCGTGGCCCATCTCAGGGGATACCCTCCTAGCATACATTTTTTTGATGTGAGTTTCCTCTGAGAAATCGCGGTTGAATTTGTTTGTGGAAAGGAGTTGGGTATGTGATCGAAATCTGAAGTCGTCTTGAAAGCTTTACTCTTCACTCCTTCCAAAGACACATGCTCGTCTTTCGAAGACACATTCTCGTTGCTCTTTCTCATTTTGTTTGTCAAGTGTTTTCTTGGTTCTCCTAGTTATTCGATTTGTTGTGATTTAATTTTTCGTCGCGGTATTCTTTTGTTTTTGTTTGTTTTTTTATTAGTTACCGCGGTCTGTCCATGTGCAATTTTTTATGGTCATTTAATATATTATGTCTATCTAATACATCAAATTTGTTTTCTTTTTTATAAAAATTAATTTTAAACCTAAACATTTGTTGGGAGATTACGCCCAACAAAATTGCGCTATAGAAGAATGCAATATTTGTCAACAATTAACAAAAAAATCAATCTTACAATTAGGCAATTTATATTGAATTTTATCCATTTTTAATGAGCATTCGTTTACGTGGTGACCCTTTGATGCTATCAAACTTAATCAAGAACCTCTATTTTTGTTACATCCCAAACGAGTTTATCAAAAACCACGCGCCCCATACTTGAAATCGTAAGCCTATAAATCTCCCGGCAAGAATACCGGACTTACGTTCAATCGGAAAAGCATTGCAAAGACATGCATTATAATCTCATATATTGTCCTCTTTTAGAGCAAAGATTGTCATTCCAGTATATGATCCAAAAACCGGATATAGTAGGGAGAGAGCACATCCGTCGTAGTACTGCAGTAAACTAGAAGTGAAGCGGAACTCAGATCGCCACCGCAATCATCTTTAAGATTAGGATCAGTGTAATTTGTTAACGTGACAACTCATAAATAAGGACTAAGCCTTTGGCACAAAGTTATCTGTTTCGCAAAATCATACCAATGTTATGGACCCCTCCCACAATCCATGCCCATCATCATCACTTAGAACCCCACAAAATCTCGCAAAATCATACGAATGTTATGGACCCCTCCCACAATCCATGTCCATCATCATCACTTAGAACCCCACAAAATCCCCACGACTTTTAACCAAGCCATAGGAGTCTCATTACACCCGATCCACATTACAATGCTCTCAATGAATGAAAAACACCTTCCCTATCCTCTCTTGCCCCCAATTGGTGAACCCATGTTTCCACCTCATCAAACTCTCGTGCTTGTTTCAAGATGAACAAATCGCTACAATACGGCCTCGACCCACCCTGTAAAGTTCTTTGGTTATAATGAAAAAAGGGGCCTTCCGAGAATCGAAAAAAGAGACCAAATTTACTTATTTAAATGTTGAAAATATATTCATCATTTAACAATTTTAGGTCTTATAATGAAATAAAGGGGCATTCCGAGAATCGAACTCGGGACCTCTCGCACCCAAAGCGAGAATCATACCACTAGACCAAATGCCCTCCTCATGTCAGTTATTACGAGTAGACATTTATCAATGGCAAATGGATGTTAGACACAACCTAAATCAATTGAGCTATATATAGCCAACAGAAAATACTCTGCCAAGTACCAACTACAGTCATCAAATAAAATACACATTTGTGACAGTCACATAAATACTTATGTTCTACCAACTACACATTTGTGACAGTCACATAAATACTTATGTTCTACCAACTACAGCAGAGCTAAGGTCAGTTGGTTGCTACACCAACATTTTGATGTCAAGATTCAATTTACCACCCAAAAACTATTTTACAAACCAAGCTCACAATCATCCATTTTAAAAGCCAATGAATCTCTACACAATTGAACTTTCTCTATATGCAACGTACCTTCTTTGGATTCAGCTACAGGGCGTTTTCCGTTTCTTTTGGCTTCCATCTGTGTAAGTAAATAAGCAACGGTATAGATTAAATTTTTTACAGAAGACAAATGACAACAAGGAAAAAGTAATTTTGGACAAATAATTTACTTTGATAAGGAGCTCTATCTCTCTATATATATATATATCAGTATTCGGGCAATTCGAAACTGAAAACAGAAAAAAGATTTGAGAAAATGGGGTAATAATAGCAATGCAAGGGTCACATAAATACATATGTTCTACCAACTACAGAAGACCTAAGGCCAGTTGATGGTTGCTACACCAACATACTGATGTCAAGATTCATTCATCACCCGAAATCTATTTTACAAACCAAGTTCATGATCATCCATTCTAAAGGCCAATTTATCTTTACACAATTGAACTTTCTTTATATGTAACATACCCTCTTTGGATTCAGCTACAGGGCGTTTTCCGTTTCTTTTGGCTTCCATCTGTGTAAGTAAATAACCAAGGATATAGATTAGATTTTCTAACAGAAGACAAATGACAGCAAGGAAAAGGTAATTTTGGACAAATAATTTACTTTGACCAGGAGCTAAATATATTGGTATTCAGGCAATTCGAAACTGAAAACAGAAATGATTTGAGAAAATGGAGAAACAATAGTAAGGCAAAATCAATTCCAGTATCCATTTATTTGTTACTCTCTGCCAAAAGCTCTTTTTTCCTTCTGCATATCAACCATAGCGTACTAGCTTAGAAGACATCCTCGACAGATATCCTACTTGTACTGAATGAAAGTGCATCCAGAACTTTTTCTATTACTGTAATCGATTATCAGTTGATCTCTGCACATATTAGATTCTGGTTTGCTCAAGAAAATTATAATATAAAAATGTTTTCCAAAAACAAGCTAACATTTCATGACACTTAAAAAACCTATCTTAATTTGAAGGGGCATTCCGAGAATTGAACTCGGGACCTCTCGCACCCTAAGCGAGAATCATACCACTAGACCAAATGCCCTCTTGATAAATATATTTTCATTAAAGTAAAAATTAAAAACCCTCAAAGGTTACTTTATCCGCACATTGTCTTAGGCGAATTTAAAACAGCAAAATTTGTCAAGCGCCTAGACATCAGATGAACAAAAGGTCAACTTATAGAGGTATGTAACTGTAAGTGTGCTGTTGTGCTGTATTTTGGTTTGAAAATGCAAAGCCCTTTTGGTTTGAATCTCTGGTTTCCTAGATTCATCTCTTTTTCATAGATTAGCATGCTGTTACAGAGCCAGTGATCTGACTACCTGAGGACTCACTTGGTTCGGCTTTATCAAGAATCAACTATAGTTCTCGAGTTGGATATTCATCAAAGAGATTGGAGCAACCAGATGTTGAACAAAAAACACTGACCTGCCAAATGTGATACACAACGGATCAGTTTAGTATCAGACAAACAGAACAATCAATCACAAAAAGTACTAATACATAAAAATCACCTTGACAGTAAAAAAAGTCAATGATCACAAACAGAAAAATCACCTTGACAGTCAAAAAAGTAAATATAATGATCTATAGTAACCTAGTAAGCCAATCTTGACCCAGTACTATATCTTCATACGCCCTCTTGGTTAAATTTTAAATATTCGTTTTACAAGAGTCAGCAAGTGAACATATCGGTAATTAGTGATATTCAATAATAACGATTCACCAAGATCAGAGAACCAAGAACATGATTATGTTTTCAAGCCATGCTAACAAAAAATCAATGATCAAATAAACTCATCATCCTAGAGTAGCAATGTTTCTATCAGCAAATTACAAAACTACGGGTATGTTCTTCTGAAGCATCCAAAAACCACTTATAGTGAGATGTTTTATAGGTCTTAACACTAGTGGTATGATTCTCGCTTTGGGTGCGACCAAGAGGGCGTATGAAGATATAGTCAATGATCAAATAAACTCAATGATCAAATAAACTCATCATCCTAGAGTAGCAATGTTTCTATCAGCAAATTACAAAACTACGGGTATGTTCTTCTGAAGCATCCAAAAACCACTTATAGTGAGATGTTTTATAGGTCTTAACACTTGCTGTTAAGCCTTCAAAAAATTGTGGATGCAAAATCTCATTAAGACCCCAAATTTAAAAATATAGTTACAAATGTAAATATAACGATCTATAGTAACCTAATAAGCCAATCTTGACCCACCACTATATCTTCATACGCACTCTTGGTTAACTTTGATATCTTCGATTTACAAGAGGCAGCAAGTGAACATCTCGGTAATTAGTGATATTCAATAATGACGATTCATCGAGATCAGAAAACCAAGAAAATGATTATTTTTTCAAGCCGTGCTAACAAAAAGTCAATGATCAAACAAACTCATCATCCTAGACTAGCAATGTTTCTATCAGCAAATCACAAAACTAAGGGTATTTTCTTGTGAAGCATCCAAAAACCACTTAGGGCCAGTTTGGTTTTAACTTCGGAATCGTAAACGGAATGAAAACGAATCTAGTCCATACGTATACACCCTCGTTCATGAAAACTTTTGGAATCATTCCTCGTGGTTTGAAGTAATTGGAGTAGAGTTTGATTACTTTTGATACTACCCATAAGGAATGATTCCATAAAATTTCATGAAAACGGATATACATACGAACTAAATTAGTTTCCATTCCGTTTTCAGAGTTGGAACCAAACGGGCCCTTATAGTGAGATGTTTTATAGGTCTTAACACTTGTTGTTAAGCCTTCAAAAAATTGTGGACGCAAAATCTTATTAAGACCCCCAATTTAAAAATACAGTTACAAATGTGGGGCATTCCGAGAATCGAACTCGGGACCTCTCGCACCCAAAGCGAGAATCATACCACTAGACCAAATGCCCTCTTGATATCAATCTTCAAACAAGTGGTACCTGACTATGACCAACTTATTCATTCATGATCCTAGAGTAAGACAAGGAATCACCAAGATCGGGAAATTGAGAATAAGAAATAATTGTCTAGACAAAATTGAAACAACATCGCTAGCACACTTGACACACTAATTATTAACTGATAATGTGGGTATTAGCCTAACTCACAACAGCTTGCACCCAAAAGTATGATTAAATAGGATACCTTCCAAGCCATTATTATGCTAGGCACCCAAATCAATATTCATAGCAGTGTAGTAGTAGACCACATTAAAGTATGACATCAAATTGGGATTTGACAATATAGGAACACCATTCACCAAATTTCCAAATTAAATAGAACAATACTAGGCATTCCAGGAATCACGCACAAGAGAATAAGTCACAATCTCTTACACTCGTATCGCAAAAAGTGCCAAAAACATGGTGTTCTGACAAGCTTTCAGGAATCTCTGAGTTACTCTGTAGATTACAATTAGAGCATCTTCATCCGAGAACTAGAAATGAGTTTCTTATCTGATTTTTTTATTACTATTTATCTATAATATTAGTTAAAGAACTCATCTCCTCCATCCCAAAATTCACTAGGGTTTCTTTAATTATTTTTGTTTTATAAAACTTTAACAAAACACCAATCAATTCCCTACATTTAGGCAAAAGTAACAAAAACAAATCTGATTTTACTCTTGATTTACGTAAGCTGGGCAAGAACCTGTCAGATTTCATTTCTTCTTCAAGAGACTTCTCTCCACTCATTATCTCTATTCCCTCACCCATTCTGACATTTATTTTTAATTTTACAAATTTAAATAGGGGAAGAAACTCACAATATCTGGGATGCAGATGCTCTTAATGTGGATCTGAACACTTTCAGTCAATCTACCAATCAACACCTCGCCACTAATATGATAATTAAGAGCATCTTGATCATGTAAATGATGTTCACATAGAAAAAATATTTGGTGACAGACACTATAAAATTAAAAAATGAGATGTATATCATATAAAATCAAAGGAAAAGGAAAAAATATAATCCGACCTGCCGGATTAGAACCAGCAACCTAAGGATTTTTCTGCAGGAATTTCTACCAACTGCAGTCCTCCACTCTACCAACTGAGTAGATCTGTTCATATCCGGGCTCGGACCGGGCTATATAAAAATTTGTCCGTTTATCCCGACTCGGGCCAAGCCCTGGCGGGCCTGTAGTGGCCGCCGTACCCGACTGGCCAGGCTGCCCGGAGATGATCAGGTCTACAACTGAGCTAAGGTTGGTTATGTACAAAAATTAAAAGCAATTGTACGCATGATAACTTGCTAAGGAACAACAAGACATATGTGGATATAGGACCCAGAATAGAAGAGCTCATCTAGATATTGATTTACTGACCATGATATTTTTTACCGACTAAGCCAAATCCCTTCATTCTTAAAACTAACATGACAGTAAAGAGAATCTGACAAAGGGTGTGTTTGCATGGACCAAATAACTAGATATTCCACTAGTTGAAGTTGAGATTGCAGATATAACAGCATTTGCACTGATCATTGATAGTAGTTTAATGTTTAAATACGAATTGAAGATGCTAACGCACTAGGGCAAGGGTTTGTTGTAACAGCGGAGTGTCTTTGGGGTTGTGTAAACACAATCTTATGCTTACTGTTCAAAATATATACACAATGACATAGGGTATGTAAGCGAGATACTCCACTTTTTAGTGACGGTGACTAAAATTTGGGAACATGCAAAAGGCTTATTGCTGAACAAACACTCAAGGCTGTGAACATTAGTGCATTAGATTTGTGCAGATGAGAATAAAGTTTGGGTCATTTTTGGTCTGGAATGAAAACTTGAGATAGTGAGCGGTGACCTTGAAAACATGTAGCTGAATAAGAAAGAAATTAAAGCTGCGTTCAATCCCTAGTGGCTTCTTAAATGAGTGAGCATGTGGCATTGCGATCCATCGAGAAAAAACAGGGGGAAATGAGCATTGCTTGGAATTTGTGAGGCACATGGACATCAAAAACTAGATTTGTGATATGATACCAACCAAATAGATGTGTTCCTTCACTCGTCAGTCGTGCAAGCAAAAACTGTCAAAAAGCTTCGATCAAGTTATTCTAATGGGGCATTCCGAGAATTGAACTCGGGACCTCTCGCACCCTAAGCGAGAATCATACCACTAGACCAAATGCCCTCTTTGCAAATTAATCATCCACAACTTGCAATCTTCTTTTGTGCAAACAACTAAAATTAAGCCAAACACTCACCCTCAAACAACCAAGTAATCAATCTTGCTGATCCTGGAGTTATTGGACATACATAGCATGTACACAAACATATAAACAGTTATTCAAGTATGGAAAACAAAATGGATCTCACCTTCCTTAACATCAGACGAACACGCATTGGTCGTGTGCAGAAGCCTCTAGCAACCTAAGAGCAAAATTAACAACTTCCAAGCACCGAGACATCATAATAAACAAAAATATATTTAACAAAGGTGGTTGTAGATATAAGATGTGCCATTTTTATGCAATGAAAATAATTGTCACATAAATACTGATAAAATAGAAGTGTAAACATATGAAAATGTACGAAAAAGAAACCTTGCAGAGCAAACATTGATTCGTCTTGCTGAATTTGAACCAATGACTTGAGGATTTACCTAGTTTACAGGGGCTATACTTCTCTAGTTGGATGTTCCTCGTATGCTCTGCAAGGATAGATCAAACTTTATACATATAAAAAAGATTGCAATGACCAGATTCTTTAAAGAGAAAATAAGATCTGACCTGCAGGTTAGAGCCAGAGATGACTTTTTTCTTATACACACTATGGCCGCCCTCCACTTAGCAACTAAGGCAATGTCTGTTTCTACCATAATTGTTGGGCTTTCTGATTAGCAAAACATGATATTCACAAGTGATTCTGCTGGGTCATTTTGATCATCAAATACAGGACCTTGCACACCTAAAAAGCCATTGACCTGTAGTAAGTGGATATGAGCACTAAACAAGATATGAAATTTAACAGAGACTTCAAAGTGTGGAAACACAAACATAATTAATTAAAGATGATTCAAATTATAAAAACAATTGACAGAGTGAGGGGCATTCCGAGAATCGAACTCGGGACCTCTCGCACCCAAAGCGAGAATCATACCACTAGACCAAATGCCCGACTATAGTATTTTTTTAATATAATATTAGTAGTGGTGTAAACAAAAAATGAAAGAAAGCAAGTTATGATTCGAAAGCTAGGAGCCTATAACATATTAAGCCACGGGATCAAATATTAAGTAAGCAGTATTGGTTCACCACGACCAAGTACAGGAAGTTAAATAAAAAAGATATGAAAGCACAGGATCACATATAGATTGGTAACACTGGAGAACATTGCCTAGTTGTGGACATGAATCAAACTAAATGTCTCACACCAAATCAAGAACCACAACACTAGACCAAATGCCAAACTTGATGAACTTGTAATACGACCATTGTAAGTTATATTTAGAAAACATCAATGAATGAACCAACATGTACATAATTGATCTATATATTCCAAGTCTGTATTGGTTCAAACAGATAAAAAAGAAAAGGAAGAATTGGAGGTTGTTGATACACAACAACAAAAATCATTGACAAAATATAAAAGAGCTAGACCAAATGCCACGGGATCAAATTTAAGTAAGCAGTATTGGTTCACCATGACCAATTACAGGAAGTTAAATAAAAAAGATATGAAAGCACAGGATCACATATAGATTGGTAACACTGGAGAACATTGCCTAGTTGTGGACATGAATCAAACTAAATGTCTCACACCAAATCAAGAACCACAACACTATACCAAATGCCAAACTTGATGAACTTGTAATACGACCATTGTAAGTTATATTTAGAAAACATCAATGAATGAACCAATATGTACATAATTGATCTATATATTCCAAGTCTGTATTGGTTCAAACAGATAAAAAAGAAAAGGAAGAATTGGAGGTTGTTGAGACACAACAACAAAAATCATTGACAAAATATAAAAGAGCTTCATTGTGGGGCATTCCGAGAATCGAACTCGGGACCTCTCGCACCCAAAGCGAGAATCATACCACTAGACCAAATGCCCTCTTGGCATCAATCTCGATTGCCTCTATAATGGTGCTTGCTAGAAGTCAATGAATAAAATAACATTCCTTGATCTAGTGTAATCCAAGAAGGATTCACAAAGATGAAGAACATATGACTACTGATGTAAATCAAAGTTACAAGGATCAATAAACCCATCATCCATGGATCAATTGTAAGATGATATAGACACACCAAACACAAAAAACTGGGAATTCAAGTGATTGTCCAGAAAAAAATCAGACAACATTACCAACATACTGCACACAATAATCATTGATGATGGGACATTAACCAATTGTGAGTTGTGACCTCGTAACTAGAAAGAGCTTCCACTAGACAAATGATCTCACAACAATTGATTTTCATACTCGAGTATGATAATTTCCAACTAGCCAATCAATTCCGAAAGATGACTAGGCACTCCAACAATCGAGAACAAAAATCCTCAGATAGTCGCATACAAGAATCATACTATTGATACTCAGTATTAACTATATTAACTGTAAAACAAATATGATCACAATCCCAAGTTAAAAATTCATCAACTTAGAAACACACAAATAACATAAGCCACAACTCACAACCTTTGAAATCCTATGAAGGAAAATACCACTAAACCAAATGCTCTTTCGATAATTAAGATCTCACGCATCATAAACTAAAATTAGTTTACATGGACAAAATATTGTGACAAAAAACACAAGATTAAACAATGAATCGAAAACATAAGATCAAAGAATGGTAAAAATATAATCCGACCTGCCGGATTCGAACCAGCGACCTAAGGATCTCTGCAAGGATGGTGTACCAACTACAGTCCTCCGCTCTACCAACTGAGCTAAGGTCGGTTTGCTGCACATCACCATATTCATAACTTATGAGATACTTCAACGTCGGATAAGCATCGGCAGAAGTAGGACAATATTAGAAGAGCTTATCCAAAGACTCATTTACCCAGAGTCTATCTCACATACTAAGTTCATGTTCATCCATTCTTATCAATTTATTTCAATCTAGCATATAATAATGTATCTTACTATGATAAACAGTTCATTTGGGAATTAAACTATGCAAAAATAACTTCATAAGAAATCCATCTTACATGTAGTACTCACTGTACTTGTGATAACAAAAGATACAGATTACAGCAAACAGCTTAGTGAGAAAATCCATCTTATTCAGTGTACTCTTGGAGTCTTGGACATTATATTCACACACATGCCACCTTTGGATGTCAAGAGGAAGGATCGCAACAACTAAGACCCAATCAAATCTAATTCACAATTGCTGTTGGACTTCCTCTGAAAGTCACGCAGATCATTAGATTCATCATAATCACGCAGATCACTAGATTCATTCGGTAATGTGTAACATATGGAGTGAATTGTTTAATCACATAAGTAAAAATTTTCCACGGACACATAGATTAATCTACTTTAATTCGCCTAAATAAGATAATAGGGTTCCATCCTAGCACGACGCAATCACTTCATGGTTCGTAAGCACACAATCCGGGTCAAATATAAAAAATAGTGGCGAATTGACTACACGCCTACAACTCTACAAGTGAAAGTTTCAGGTATTGGAATGCTTTTCATCATTTTCTGCCCAGTTGATTAGGTTTTCGTAGTTATCTCCGCAAACGAGCAAGAAAGGGAGAGGATGGACATACCAAGCATATAACTGATAATCGATAATAACTTCCATGAATTCGTAGGAGAGAGCTCTCCTCCTTCCCTCTTCTAATCGTCCGTACTTCGCAGTAGGGGTGTGTAGTAGGTGCGGCGGCAAATTAGGTTGGCTGGATAATTGGCTGGATATTTTATACTCTGATTCTCATTCTCAATAATTGACAATTTTTTTGGGAAAAAATATACTAATACGAAGAAAAAAAACTCTCCTAAAATCCTTCTCTAAAATAAAAGGAAACATTGATGGTTTAACAAGATTATGAATGTTTTATGAGAAGCAACAAGGTTAAATATAAAAAGATCGAAATTGTGGATGATAACTTATGTGTTATAAGGCACTCTAAAGATTTTGGAATTGTCCTTAGGAGATGAGATGATCGTATATGATTTTCAGACTACATTGAGGAAGGTCATGTCAGACATGTGTTCAGAAAAATCAACTGTGTTGTTGACCGATTGACCCATGCGGGAATCTCGAAACCCAACACACCCTTTTCTGACGATCCCGAACTTCGTGTTCTCGTCCGCAATGATGTTTTATGACGGACTAACTCGAGAAGATAGTCTTTTATAACCGTTTTTTTTTTTAAAAAAAAAGATTATGAATGTTTAACAGGAACCTAGATAATTAGTAAGATAATCAACAACTATACTAGTTATGTCAGGTGCGAATATTTCAGTTTTTATTGAGAAAGTCGTGACAAACATCTACCAGGCTAGCAAGTGGACGTGCGATACTCACCCAATGGCAAGCATTTACCAGGCTAGCAAGTGGATGTGCGATACCAACCGCCTTCAACAGATAGCCCTCAACAACCTTAGAAGTTGTCTCAGCTCAACATTGCGGCAACCTAGTTTCCAACATAGAGACAAGCCCAAGTGAATGCCCCAAAACTCCGCAATGACCACCAAACATGTACCAATATTGTGGACGTCTCCTCTCACCCATTTGTCTTCGTCATTATGTAGCACGTCCCCCACAGTAGCGCGCCCAATGCCTTGATTCATGGCTCCATGTAAGCTCCATTTCACCCGACCATACTTAGGACGACGTCAATGGACATGTATTTCATATGCAACCGTACTTCGACCCATCACCTATCTCTTTGGCTTATATCATGATATTCTCTTACCTGACTCAGTATACAACTATACATTGTGTCTTTCTTGGAAGAGGACTAACCCCTTCGAAAATCCTGGCATTGCGCCATCGTCACATCCACCACAAAGTGTAAGCAAAAATGTCACACCAAGGATAACAGTTAATAGTGACATCTTCGAATCCACCACAAAGTGTAAGCAAAAATGTCACACCAAGGATAACCGTTAATAGTGATACACTTATCTTAAATATTAAAGACAAATCATAAATCACACATATTAGAATAAAAGGAGCTCGAGGTGTTCTCGAAAAGTAATTTCGGCCACAACTCCCTAGCAACAGAGCAATCCCTCACAATGTGAAGCAACGACTAAACCATAGATGCACTTATCATGAGAAATGTGTCTCTTGTGTCTTTCGGCATTAGTGCGAACCTTGCCCGTAGCCGCAAGCCAAAGAAAAGTCGAACTTTTTCAAGTACCTAGGACTTTCATATCTTAGAGAAAATAGTGTTTTGAGGGTTAAACCCGTGGCCAAATTTGACAAAGAAATACCCAAATTGAATGGTATACTCGTCATCGTTGCTAAACGGCCAACATATAACATCCAAACTCTAGAACATCTTCAATGGCTAGAGCTGCCAACTTCATAATGATGAAAGGCGGAAACAAGCTTGCAACAACCATCCAGTTCCAACCCATGTAATTGGACCACAAGTCATTGACCAAGCTACCGAGAAGAACCTCATCGACAAGTTGAATAGCAAGATCAAAGAGGCGGTTGTCAGCAATCCATCTATCAGACTAGAAACTCGACATCCTCCCACCACCCACTTTCCAAGCATGACCAGGCTTGATGACTTTGTTAATGCTTCTCCTGCGGTACTTTTTATAATATGTGAGCCCCTTTTAGTCCTCTACATGTCAGCGATACCTCGAGTCCCCCCAAGTCTGTATTTTTCAATAAGCAAAGAGGCCCAAAGAGAATCACTCAATCCCTGCAACCTCCATCCCAGATTTCAACAAACCGAGTACCCCACAAACGAGTCCAACCCACTAAGTTATTCTCTATCCAAAAAATATTTATGAAGCTTAAACCTGAACAAAAAACCGGTAGATCACATGAGAATTTTTCATAAGATCCTATTAAAAACAAAACAAAATATTTGTTTTAAAATTTCAGTTCTCTATTCTAAGATGTCTAAAACTAATAAAAATGAAATAAACTATTGATTTTAAAATTCCATTTCAATACTATAACATGTGTAAAACTAATAAAAAAAACGATATAAACTATTGATTTTAAAATTCCATTTCAATACTATAACATGTGTAAAACTAATAAAAAACGAAATAAACCATTAATTCTAAAATTCCGATTTTCTATTCTAATAATCTTTAAAACTAGTAAAAAACGAAATAAAGGTATCAATTATACGACATCAGTTCTCAATTATACCATGCCTAAAACTAGGAAATAAATTGGAAAAAAGGGAATTAACAATCGTGGTAAATGAAATAATATACTTACTCCATAAGTGTAAGAAACTCTTTTGGATCGCTATACCTATTTTCATCGAACAGAAAATTAATGCTTTCACCATCGGTTCAACTTCGATCTCTTTGGAAAATGTCGACATATTTTACGAGGTTTTTTGGATTGAAATGTCGAATTGTGATTTGGATTTACGTAAAATATATATTGAGGCAGCGGCTAGGATAAGTGAGATGGGCAAGACCCGTTCAAAAGATAAGGCCCGGGCGTAGTTGAAGATAGAGAACGGGGCACAATTTCAATGCGCCTCTAGGGTACAATTTCAATGCCCCTCCGGGGCACAGTCACAATGCCCCCCAAAGGTGCAGCCATAGTGCGCTCCAAAGGCGCACTTGGACTCCACCCGGGATGCATAGACGCAATGCGTCCATGTTGCCTCCCGTGTTTGAACGGATAAAATCACTTTTTCATGGATTTTACAATCCCACACCGGTTATCAGGTAAGGGTAATAGTTTGAGAACTTGTATAAATAGAGAGTTTTAGGATTAAACAAATCATATACTTATTGGCCTTTTGTTTAAATTCAAGATACAATTTTTAATTATACTAGTATGGGCACACGTGCTACGCACGAGCGCTGTGATTTACGTAATGATCGAAAGGAGAAAGTATTATATTGAAACGAATCATAAAATTTATCATTAAATGAACGAGATAAGAAAGCGTTACATTTAAATCAGCTCGATGTTACATTAAAATAAAATGTTAAATTTATGGTTAAATTACTGATTTTGCCTGCAGGGGAGGTAAACATGTCTGGTTGAATTCCATTAGTCTTTCTCCATTCTCTGACCAAAATACAAAGACAACTTTTTCATCAAAGAGTAAAGAGCGCATACAACCTAATGGAGGGGAGGTTTCATTCAACTTTAATTGGGGAGTCAAGCAACTAAAGCAGCTAGATGATTGTAATTTGTAAATAGCTCAAGAAGATAATATTGACTTTTGTGGAAATACATCTTTATGACGAGGAAGAGTTCCAAACGATTATAAACAAACGGTCAATTCTATCTCCAAATTGTTTTAAAATGGAATCTTATATGTTGGATTTTTGGCGCATAATGTGTCCATATAGACATACAAAACCTCACGTTATTTGACTCAACATACTTCGTCAATCTCACTTCAAAAGAGAAGTAATATATACTTGCAATGGTAGCATTATCCCATCCTTGGAGGAAGTTATAATAGTGGCAGCAAGAGCCACAAGTACTACTCCCTTCATCTCTGCAAAAATGGCAAAGGAACTTTAAGCTTTGGATGAAGCTACTCAATTATGAGCTTAAACCATAAGATAATATATAGTGGCGATATGAAAGATGTATGACCAAGACAATTGAAAATGAAAAGATGACCAGAAAAAAGAAAAAGAAAAAGAAGAATGCAAACATGGAGGCAAGTTCATACCAAGTGTTCAAGAAAGTTTATTAAGTTAACTTGGAAGTACCATTACTGCAACAAATAGTATCATATAAAGAGCCAAATCAGATAGAATACTAACAGATAAAAACAAGCATAAACTGATGTTCTTAACTTTAATGCACAATAAAAAAAAGTGCATAACATTAAGAGTTATACAAAACCCTCCCAATCTTTGATATTTGAAAAAGTAATCCTCTAAATGACCAACAAAAGCGTGGGCGCAGAAATAACTTCATTCTCCTTGATTTCAGTCACTCATAAGAAGCATGAAAAATGCAAACATCATAAGATCAGTAAAGTAAATATCTACCATTTTTTCAAGCAAATCTTCAAGTTTGAACGACGTTAAGAGAGATACAAAACGAATTCAAGATCAGGATTGCAAACAAAGATGCAATCTCACAAAACTTAGAGCAAATCATCAAGTAAATAGCAGAGTTAAAATAAGATCCAAGTTCGAACCAGTAACCAGATCTTGACGAAATATTCAGCATTCACCAACTGCATAAAGAGATTAACATAAAAGCTAAAATTCGAAAGCAATGGAATAATGGAAAAACAAGTTAAAATTCAAATGTTACAATTTTCATGTGTGGTTTCTAATAAATTAGAAATGGTCAATTGGTCGCTTTATAATGTAAATTGGTAGTATTGTAGCTATAAGTTATAAAGTACATTGAACCAACCTTCCTCTCTGTAGCAGTTTTGATCTATAATCACCTTTCATCTTCAGATATTAGTGTGTATAACATAGTAATCAAAGCAAATCAATTTGATTAAACGGCAGTACCATATATTTTGGAGAAAGCAATAACCTTGTTTTAAATAGAGAAATTGATGAAGTTGGTATCTACAATAACCATGTAAGGTGGTTTCAAGGTTGCATGGTGTTTGAGGAATAAATTTGATGACACATACGACGTACATCATATAAGAACCAAAACTATATTCATTATAAAACATATACAAGGATAAACAATTTTGTTTCTAAATTCATAATTAAAGCTTACACATTTCTGTGAAGCTTCTCAAGGTCCTTGTTGGTGTTAACCTCTTGTTTATGTTTGAATATTAAAAAAAAAAGATATTAGTACCAAGGAATTTCAATAACCATTAAACGTTGAGTAAAAAGAGATGAGAAATAGGATTTTTACTCTTTAAGAGTTCAAATATAAAAAAGTTGGAGGAGGAAACTCAGACGGGACGGTCTTAATCAAGAAGTTGGGTGAAACTCACCGCTGCACATAGTACAGGATCATTGGGACACATTGGAACTGCTCCTAACTGCAAGAACTCTTGACAAGAGTGTTTGCCATAAATGTGAGTTACAAGAAAACTCAAACGGATTGATGAAAAAAAATTTGCGTTGAGTCCAGTGCCTTATAAAGGAGCCTAGAGAAGTACAAGCTACATATATTAACAAACCTCATGTTTAGAACAATTTGCCCAATTCAGTAAAATTACAGTTAAACTAATTGGAAATTCTGGGATTTCTAAACTTTTGGTTTAGAAGCTCAAAATATGTAATATTAGAAAATAAGACACATCAACATCGAAGAGTATAGAGCGCATACCGCTTTAATTTGTCCATTATCATATTCTAAGTTCCTCCGCATTGGCCTGTTTTTTATTATCAGTTTTCCTACCTATACAATCAGAGAAAGTAAGTAAGATTAACTAAACAAAGAAACAGGAAATAACTATGCAAGGAAACACAACCTTGCTTTGAGAGGTTATATACATGCTCCTATAATTTAGTTTACCCATGCTGATTCTTTCATCAGGAGAGGGACTGTAGTTTACCCATGTTGGTTCTTTCATCAATCATGAAGACGAAAGTAGCAAATTTAAGATGAATGGTTGCAAAGCAATAAGAAATCCTGTCAAATTAAAAATTATTTTCAAAACCAAAATAAAATATAAGGTAAACGGGGAGTTTGAATTGCATGTGAAGTTCCAATCCATATGAAATCAAACGCAAATCACAAAACAACAAATAAAAACCCATCAAAAGAAGGGGAAAAATGACAAATTACCAAAACAAGTCTTCTGGGTGGTGAGCTTATAAACAAGAACCATGATACCAGCAACATGAATAGCTTTAGAAGCAACAAAGAAATGTGTTTGTTGCTTAACTTTAATGAAGCAACATACAAAAACACAATTCACTGTTATGAGTGCTTAATGGATCCCATGTTGAAAGAAAGTCAATATCCTTTAATAAAGAGGATAGTGGTGAATCTCATCACAGTTGCCATGAAAGTGGTGTACGATCAAATGACTCTTGGATATGGGCAACAATTGTTATAAAAAGGATCATTTTTAATCATAGTTGAAGGATCCAAAAACTGAAAAGAAAAGTTGGTAAAAGCTATTAGTAATCAAACAAACCTATTTAAACAGTATAACAACAAGGAGCACGAATCATTGACCAATTGGATCAAGTTCAACTGCTTACAATTAACGATCAAATCCATAATCAATCAAAATTAAGAGCCGAACGAAATCTAGTAAAAAGAGGCTTACCCAAGAAGGAGATTATCCAACTATGAAGAAGGGATCAAGAGGTTGAGAAGAAGAAGGAATGATAGAAGTCAAAGTAAAACCACTATGGCTACCGAGAAAAACACATCACTGCTGCTGGCGTCCACCGCCGACATCCCACCAGCTTGTTCAACCCAAATGCAGCGTTTTGGTTGTGTTGAATTGCTAAAGAAGCCATAATTCCAGTTAGTTTATTTTCTGTATTTTTTGAAACCCTTTTTCAGTCAATTGAAGATCAAGGTTATGAGATTAGAGAAACGGTTGATTTGGATTAGAATTTGTGGCGGAAAAAGTTGGTGATGATGATCTAGGCCATCTTAATTTCAATACAACGGCAACAACAACAACAACAACAACAACAACAACAACAACAACAACAACAACAACAACAACAACAAGAGAGCAGAAGATGAGCATAAGATCCAAAGGGTAACAATTACCTGCTATGCAATTAGCGTTCAAGAATAACTCGAGGCCAAGGGATATGGGCGCCAGCGACGGAGAAAGGTTAGGCCCAACGGTGGTGGTTCCGATTTCATCGTCCGAGTGGCTCTCCATTTCCCAGGCCATATAAATTCGCACTCTGGAGCGAGAGGTCAAATTAGGGTTCAACCCGGTGGCGTTGCTTTTGTGGGTATGGCAAGATGAAGGTTGTTCCCGGCATAAAGGTCTGGTGAGATTCGAAAGAGAGAGAGTAATGGGGAAAAAAGAGATATAAGAGAAGGAAGCTTACTACAAAATACTAATGAAGATGAGAAAGAGAGTTGTGCTGGATGCAAGAGGAAGATACACGTAACAATTTTGCTGGAGGCCAAAGAAATAATACGACGCGTGTAAAGATAGCAGGGTTAGGGATGGAGCACGGAGGTAAGCTGTCAAACAGATGAGGATGACATTGCAACGTAATTAATGAAAAAGAGTGAGGGTAAAACATGAAAATACAGAATGGAAGGGCAAATGTGGAATACCCTTATTCATTTGGGAGAACTCTCACATTTAGTATAGTAAGAATTAGGTAAGTAAGTAATTGTATGAGGTCATTAGATGCGTCAATTATTCTTGTTACGCAATAAAATAATACAAAAATAGTGTAAACAACTTAAATTTGCATGTCTTTGTTGCACCCACCATAACTCCTTCATGATCTTCCTTCACACGGTTGTTGTCGTTCATGATCTTCGTTCACACAGTTGTTGTCGAGTTGGAAGCATTCCGGGTTTTGACGAAAACATGGTCTTTGACTCTATAGTAATTTATTGGACTAGTTTGAAGAAAAACAATAAAAAGTTGGTTGCTTTATTATCGATTCATGTGAATAAGAGGAATAAACATTCAAAATAGTGCAAGGAGATGAATGGGAGTATTTGTATTATTTGTTTTACAACATTCACACTTGGGGAATATTAAGTAAAAAGCAAAATCCTAGAAATAAATTGAACGACGAGCATATCTTGTATGATTGACGATGAGAAAGAAATACGATGACGAATAGGATGCACTTTGTAAATGAACTGATGCTCTATTTTGACATGGAGCTCTCATAATTAACGTTATAAAACCCTTATTTTTAAATTACATATATATATTTAGAACGAATTTAGCCACAAAATCCTTATTTTCAAAATTACTTATTTTTGTTGGATCATTATTTAAATTTATGCTAATATTTCTTAAGATTTTTAAAAGTGATTTTATTCAACACCGTAAAAAATACGTTGCATGAGCCCCATCATTGCGCTTCTTGAGGCGCACAAGGGGAAGCAGGCGGTGTGTGCACACGTATGACCTACTTTTGCCGCCTGAATAGCAATCTTGTTTTTTAACTTAAAGATTTTGTAGTTTTTATTTTGTAGTACAATTTTACGTTAATTTTTGTTTTCGAACAACTTTGTAGCTTGATTTTCGAACAATTTTACGTTATTTCTTTTAGTATAGAATTACCGGTTGTTAATTTTGTTTGTAAGTACGATTTTTGTAATGATTTTTTTTGAACGATTTTTCTTTAATTTTTTCGAAGGCCATTCTATTTACGTTAAATATTTTCATGTATTTTACTATTTTAGATTGGTTATCAAGTAAGGCTAACAATTTGAGATTTTGTATGAATAGAGAGTTCAATAATTAAACAAATCATATATTTCTTGATCTTTTGACTAAGCTAAAGTATAACTTTTAATCATATCGGGTAAATATATGCATGTGCACCATTTTATTGTTATTTTGTAATACTTTTTTATAAATATTTTTTAATTGCAAAGAATTTTATTACTTTTATCATCAAGTTTTATTTGTACTTTATATCACACAAATATAGTGAACATTTTTAGTTTGATAAATTTTTTAGATGTAATCACAACTACATGATAAATTGGATCAACAATTATGGTGTTATTTTCCTAACTAAACACACATACTTTTTAACATAAATACAAGTTTACCTCCAACAAATTTTAACTAATAATATTCACATATAACAATTTACCCACATAAAAATATCTTCGTACAAGGCATAGACATTAAACTAGGGTTTTTACATAACGAATATTCATTATGGTTTGACGAATATTTATTTATATCAGCAAGCCGACATTCATTTGTAATACGGTTCTGCCTTATACCTCTTTGGAACTTCTAAAGGCATGACGATGGTTTTACAAAACGCAACATAAAGCGCAATTCGAATGCGCCACGAATCCGCAATGTGTATGCATGCAAGAACTGATGCAGAGACGCATTGCGGATCCGCGACGGTTCTCTATTGCGGATGTGTTTCACATAAAAACCTACAAACCACGCATCCGCAACGAGCAACCGCAATCAACATCCCCACAAGCAAACGAAGTGACAACGAGAGAGAGCGCGAAAGGCGACCAAGTTTAAAGTGAGACCGAGAGCGAGTTCGAGATCATCCCGACAATGGGCCAAGGTGGTGATGATGGATGACCCTTCCACAAGCGAAAACACACTACGACGAAGGTAAACCGAGAACCCCGATTACGAGTTTGTATGGTTTGATTTGTTTAGGTAAGATTATCTCCGAATTGATTTGATTATATTTAAATTGAGGTCGTTTAGGTTGGAATCGATTATATTAATATCAAATTCAGGAATTCTCGATGATATGCAATGGAAGATTTTTGGGTAAGAGGAACAATTCCGGATGCGGGCTAGACAATTTTCGTGCATCCGGAATTATATAACGAAGTATATTGATTTAAATTTAATTATATTAAATTATATTGAATTATATTTATACAATTAATTGTATTAATTTTTAATTAAGCGTATTTGATTTATAATTAATTAAATTAAATGTATAATTAAATATAATTAATATAGGTGTCAGATATTAGAGGCGATGTGATGAGGCGACATAAATGATACGGCCTCGGTTCATAGAGCTAGTTGAGGGGGTTGAGGTAGTCTTCTCAACCACTTGGACCATCATCTTTTGATCCATCTCTAGTTGCACGAGTATAGGTGTTACCTGATCCATTATATCAGATTGAGTCTAAGGAGGAGGATGTGGATCTCAGTCAGACTTCTTCCATACAACTAGAGATCCAACTTGATGATGTTACTCCTGCTGCTCAACATGCAAAGATCCCAAATGACGAGCATGCAAATATCCCAGCCGACGAGCATGTAGAGATCCCAGATGGCGAGTATGCGGAGATCTTAGATGGCGAGCATGTGAGCTTGCTTCTAGATCGGCTAATCCGGTTGCCGATCGAGGCTGTGTTGTTCCTGACACGAGGGCTCCCTTGATTGGAGGCGTGCTGACATACTATTTTGGCCACCGGGCTTGTGGTATTCGGATGACGAGGTAGATAACTTGATCATACTTGTAAGTGTTTTCTATACTATAAATTAATGAAATATTTAAATGATTGCACATTTATTTATGAAGGAGGATTTCAAGAAGCTGATTACTACACCCAGGCGGTTGAACCATATCAGTTCTCTTACCTAGTGGATATCGGATAGGGATAGAGTGGACCCCACATCGTGGTTCGGGCTCGCATCACAGAGAGATGATATCCATAGACAAACATTTTTTTGCCTTCCATGGGGTAAAATGACCATTACTATCCATGATGTTGTTATTATCATGATGGCGTTTCCACACAATGGTCATAGGATGTAAAGGTGAATCTTTTTTTTTGGTCTAAACCTTAAAAAAAAACCATATAATCGTCAAAGTAAAGACTTTTTCATTATAGTAGGACCATAAACAAGTTAGTAAAGAGATATAACTTACAACTACAAAGTGATTACCGCCAATCAATGCTATTGTACAAATCTCTGGCGGTGGTTCTCGTTTCTCAACCATTGTCATCATAGGTAAACATGTCTCGGGATTCGTCCAAATATAACCACAACGCAAGATAACGTGTTGTTGCTGCCAAACAGACGATCGATAATTGCATCCAACGTGGTGGGGGCAAGGTTCATCCTCGGTCTAGAAAACAGACTTGATGACTTCATCAATAGGCTTGAAATAAGACGTGTGTGGCCATAGAACAATAAAAATGGTTAAGGAATGAAAGAGATGAACAAACAATGGTTAATGAATGAAAGATATATTTATTGTTGCATAAAAGTATTATCTCATGAACAACTCTATGACCAATTCTCTCCATATGATCAAATATTCTTCCTTAGATTAACCAGAAAACCACAACGAGGGCTCTAAATCCACAATGTCCGTCGGCTTTTACATCCAAAGCCGAAGAGACGAACGAATTCATGAACTTATGGATCTGATCAGTCTTGAAGCGATAAATTTAGATCGTTGCGGGATAGTTTTCTTGTCACATGGTTTACTACACGGAGTTTGTTCCTCTTGTTCGTGCTCTTCAACCTTAACTTCATCATATTGACTTGGTTTGGCCTCTTCCACCTTAACTTCAGCATATTGACATGATTTTGGTGGGTGACCCCGAGGACGTAAACGGGCCAACCCTTAACCGTGCTCGAAACCACCTTGTGCTCTCCTTGTTAAACAAGTACCATATTTTTTTGGTCTTCCTTTAGTTCTTATATGCTGCTCCGGTTCTCTAATAGTTGTATTACATGGATGTATCATGTCCTCATATGTTGAAGTCATCCGCTCAGTTTGATCTTTACTCATCAAATTCAGATTCATTCTCTCCCTAAAGTTGTTTAGTGACACAATGTGTGGATCGGTGTGGACTATATCGTCTTCTACGATCAGATCCACTATTTTCCATCGTACTTGCCACAAATATGGATAGATATGATCCAAACGTATTGTCACCCGAGCCCTAATAGCAAGGAAGAACTCATGCACAACGACAATCCATGAGTTGCCCTTCAATATGAATCCCATGTTGTCATACACCTAAGTTTCCTTGCCTTGTTATAGATCACCAACAATATCGTGAAACGCTCGTTGCTTAATTTGATTCAGAGCAAATAAAAAATTAGAACTCACATCATCCAACAACATCCTCTCGCGTGAAGTCTCTATTGATGTTTGGATCTTTTCAATCTGATCAATTATCATCAAGTCGATATTGTCCACCAACAACTAAAATTCTTGCACACTAGAACACATTGTACTCTTCAACAAAGAGTGTGCGGCCTCGCACCTAAGAATCATTATCGAATCAATATACTATTATAAATTTAAAATAAAAATTTATAAGCAAGGTAGGATTGAGTTCTTACGTGTTTGTTGTTCTCGTGCCAAAATGTTGATACAAGTTGCACCATGCTCGAACATTTACCTCCTTGTATACTATCAACCATGTAGTCTCAAAATACTCCATCAACCTCGAATAGCTTTGCAAATTAACTTTCATTTCTGTCTGACGCCTCTCGTAACTCTCAGAAGATCTGGATTCAAACAAGGTACTATAGTGTGATGCCAAAAGAGATTGTGTTTGCTTTGACCGTGTCACTGCTCAAGATCTATATTGAATGTTGCACTTTATATGAAATATGCAAATCATGTGCTTCACATCCGGGAACACGACACCTAGTGCACTTATAAGTCCAAGCTCTCTATCCGTGACCATGACTCCCGATGTAACACTTTTGCATACATGTCGGAGTCTCTGTAATGTCTACTCGTAGTGATTCGAGTTTTCCTTAGAGATGAAAACAAATGATATTGCGAACATCAACTTTGTGTTGATGATCCCGACTATCACAAACAACGATATCTTCTACCTATAGAGGACACACATTCAAGACTCTAGTTTTCATTAGACATGAACACAAACGTAGTGATTTCAAAATATTCCTTGGCTTGAAACCCGAACCAATTCACGTCCCACCTTCCGATATTATGCGGAGGTCAATCGGCCAACATACGCATGTCTCTTAGCTGTCGGGAAGTGTATGGTTGCACACTTCACAAATAATATGCCACATCCATTTATTGGCTTTGCTTTGTACTCCCTCAAGCTCAAATGAACATCCATCTTTTCTCGATTTTTGTGATCGTTTAGATGATGGCTCGGTATCAAGATCAACATTTTTCTTCTTCCGATGGTTTTTAAAACATTCGCATGTCAACCGAAACGTTATGAATCCCCTAACATTTTGCCATGACCTATTTGTGACTAATACCCTATTCATCGTCTCTCCCATGAAACGAGCCCAATCAACCATTGTCTCTCTATCGTAGTAAAAACCATGAATTTCAAACATAACAAAATAGTTTGTCCCTTCATCACGCGAATAATTTGGTAGACCATAATTGAAGGAAATAGAACAAGAGGATTTTTTGATTCGGTACAATCAACAACTTACAATAAGTTAAAATATTCTTACCTCAAAATGTGGAAGAAATTCGTCTGAGTGACTAAATTTTGGATCATCGAACCGAATCAACATCTCTTCATCGTCTTTTGTTGTCATTTTCGGTACCGATTTTTTGGAGAGTTTGTGAGGTTGATCAACTTCTTTTTTGGCTCTCAATACAATAACCGAACATACATAACGTTCGAATAACAACAGTCATATTTTTAATTTATTACCGCTGCTCAACGACTATTTTTGAAAGACCAAATCAACACGTGATGCGCATCCGCAATGCGCAACAGTCGTGGTTCCGCAATGCATCCACACGTCAGTTATGTGGCACATATGCGATGTAGAACAATAACACATTCGAAATATGCTTCTGATTGGTGTTTGTAAATCCATCTCCCTATATTTAAAATCCCTCTTTTTGTTAATAATGGTTTGACGAAAATTTGCCTTATACATCTTAATCCTGATTTGGCGAATATTTGTTTATATCAACAATGACATTCATTTGGAATACGGCATCTTTTTGATGGTTTTTGTCACAACTTTGTTTGATGGTTTTTAGGCAAAAAAACAGCGTTGTTTTGATGGTTTTGGGCAAAAAATTGTTTGCGTGGAACCAAACAGCTCCTATTGACATGAAGGCTGTGTTTGGCACACGGATACTACTAGTGTTTTTGATTGTTTTGTAGTGTATCTCGTTTTTACGAGTGTTTGGCACGGAGAGAAACAGTGGTGATTAGTGTTTCTCCGATTGTTTGTGAAACTCCCATCTGAGCAAGAGTTTTGGGGTTACACTAGGGTTTCTCCGTGCAAAATACCCAAAATACCCTCATCTATTAACAAGAATTACGCATTAACCGGGTATATAATTAACACCCTCTCTCATCAACTTTGCTATCTTCTTCCCCGATCTGGAGCAACCCTGCGACGACAACGGCAAAGAGAAACTGACGGCGGCAAGAGGACGAGAAAAGACGACGAGTTTGAGGTACGTTTCGGATTGCTGCATTACAGTAACATCAAAACCCTTAAACCGTGTTTGTGATTGCAATGCATTTGAAGTTCCTGCATCTATTCGAGTTCCTGTTTTGTTCGAATCTGGATAATGATGAGGACTGCTCTTTTCGAATCTGTTTTGTTCGAATCTGTTTTGCTCTTTTCGAATTCGAATCTGATGGTGGTGATTGTTCTTTCCAATTCGAATCTGATGGTGGTGATTGCAATGCATTTGAAGTTCCTGCATCTATTCGAGTTCCTGTTTTGTTCGAATCTGGATAATGATGAGGACTGCTCTTTTCGAATCTGTTTTGTTCGAATCTGTTTTGCTCTTTTCGAATTCGAATCTGATGGTGGTGATTGTTCTTTCCAATTCGAATCTGATGGTGGTGATTGCTCAAATCTGAATTCCAATTCGAGTTTATAATTTGAGTTCCTGCATCTATTTTGCTTTTCGAATCTGAGTCATAACTTGGCTGCAGTGAGTTATTAGATTTTGTAGTATAATCTGAGTCTTCCTGCATCTATTCGGATTAAACGAATCTGAGTTTATATAATTTGCAGTGAGTTATTGACTGCTCTGTTCGAATCTGAGTTCATGTTTAATATAATGCTTCCATTTCGAATTTGATACTAGCCAAGGGTCAGTCTGTATACATGTTGTTATCACTAAAAAATGAATGTGGAAACTTGTTATCACTAAAATGAATGTGGAAACTTGTAGTTGCTTCGGGTTGCTTTTCGAATCTGAGTTTATAATTTGCAGTGAGTTATTGACTCCTCTGTTCGAATCTGAGTTCATGTTTAATATATAATGCTTCCATTTCGAATTTGATACTAGCCAAGGGTCAGTCTGTATACATGTTCTATCTACTGAAATTGGTATGATTATTCTTACCATAAGGTTGTAGTTGCTGCGTTTGATTGATTGTTACATTTTATTTCCAAACTGATGTAATTTACTCTTCTCTTCAGAGTTGTAATTTTGTGACTATTGACTTCTGTAATTTATGGGTTGCAATTGTGTCCATTTATAATCTTTGTTAAAGTGACTGTTGCTGAAACTTCTTCATACTCTTGCAATTGTGTCCATTTAAGCTCCATTTAATCTTTGTTCTTGTGTGGTCTGATATTTGTGGAACTGCTAAACTTCAAATAAACTGTTAGGTTCTATATTCATCGATAGTTTGAAGTTAAGAATTTATTGCTGCAGTTTTGTATGGTATGATCCATCGATAGTTTGAGAAACTTCTCTATTCTTATACCAGTATAAATGCTTGCAGTGTAGCCAATCTGATTTTTAGAATGCTTCCAGTGTACCTAATCTTATACATTTTTAATTTTTAGAGTGATTGTGGTGTTTTGTTTGTACTAAACATATGTTATATTGTTTTGAGCTTGTAGATGGACAATAATAATCTCTCACAAAAGTGTAGGGGTCCAAATTTTCCTTGGACTTTTGAACTAGTTAAACTTCTAGTGTCAATTTTAAATGACTTTCAAAAGAAAAACGGAAGCAAGCAAACTTACAATTGGAAGGAGATCTCAGCTACATTTGTTAGTAAGGCTGGGAAGGAAGGAGTTAAGGATTTCTGTAAAAATAAATACGAGTCAATGAAAAAGGAATACAAGGCATGGAATCATCTTAGGAAATCTGAGACTGGTCTAGGATGGGACGAGAAGACTCGAATGATTACGGCTTCCAATGAATGGTGGGATAGAAAGATAAAGGTAATTTATCAATGTCAGTATCTACGTTGTTACAGCTTCTACACATATTAATTTGTGATGTTTAATAATTTATTTAACTTGATGTGCTTTATGTATTGTAGGAAGACGTAAATTGTAAGAAGTATAAAAACAAGGGAATGGATGCGGACTATGAGAAGTTGCTGACTTCGTTGTTTGCTAGAAATGTAGCTACAGGCCGTCTAGCCATGTCAGCTGGAATGGTTCGTGAGGCAACACCTGAGCCTATCTCACTTGCAGATGATGAGGAATTAGGTATAGGTGAAGATGACGGTGATGGTGGTGATTTTTTCCGTAATTTTGTTGGCACTGTTAATGAAGGTGGCGGTTCTAGCTACTCTGGAGTTCAAGCAGATGCCAATGATGAACCGATTCAATCCACCGAACCAACACCGACAACTAAGGGTAATAAAAGATAAGGGTCCGATGAAGAGGAAAAGAAGACAATCAGTTGGCTCTTCCAAATTGGAAGCCTTTTTGGAACGTTCACAAGATAATAGTGACAGATTGCTTGCAGTACTCCAAGAAGAGGTAAATTCTAAGGCAAGAGATGAAGAGAGAGTGACTCAGAAAGGGTTGGATGTAGTCAAAAGGATGGTCCAGAATAACTTGGTTGAAAGTGGAAGTCCATTGTGGTGCTACATTATTGGGAGGACTAAAATTAGGAAGGATATGAACATACTACTGCACCTGGATAATGATGAGGAGAGGTTGAGTTGGTTGACATGGGAGTATGAGCGGTCATTGATGTAATTGTCCGAGTGTTAGATTTATTTTATGAAAGTACTTTTATTAAGAAAAACATGTTGGATTGTGTGTATGTGTTGTTGGATTATTTATTTTGAAATTTCATGAAAATCATTTCCTTATTACCTACAAATAAGTTGCATCATAGTACATTCTTTAATAGTAGTACTTATTTGCACAAATTTTTGTTCCAGGTTTTTAATGTCAAGTTCTAGTACTGATAGCAGTGACAGTGACGGCAATGAGCGTAGACAAATTCGACGGTTCAACATCATTGAGTCACACCAAGAATTGCAAAGACAATATGCCGTTGCCGCTGATCACTACTACAAGCACATATACAAGGAGCCTTGTTACACTGAGTATGATCGGGGGAGACTTTGGATGGAGGAGATCTTGAATGGTCATCACATTCGAACAGTGAACATGTTCAGAATGGATGCTGAAGTTTTCCGACGTTTATGTAACGAGTTGGAGCAGAACTATGGCCTCACTTCTTCTATTGAAGTCTCCATAATTGAAAAGGTTGGTTTGTTCTTATACACCCTTGCACAAGGGTGCTCGGTTCGTGTTGTTGCTGAACACTTTCAAAGGTCAACCGAAACTGTACACCGCTCTTTCCATAGCGTATTGAACTCTATTACCGGACGTGGACATGAAGGGTGTGGACTAGCAGGTGATATCATCCGTCCCCGGAACCCAAATTTTCCTAGAACACCATCCCACATCGCAGCTGACCCGAGGTACCAAGATTACTTTAAGGTAAACAAAATCATTTGTAGTAGGTGATTTTCTTCATATAAAAAATATATATACAGTGGACTTATCTGAACTAACCAATTCAGGACTGCATTGGTTGTTTGGATGGTACGCACATTAGTGCATGCATTGAAGAAGTTGCTCAAGTTCCTTTTGTCGGAAGGAAACATACTGTCACTTTCAACGTCCTCGCCGTATGTGACTTTAATATGTTGTTCACATTTGTCTTGTCCGGTTGGGAAGGGTCGGCTCATGACGCCAAGGTTCTCGAAAATGCAATCTGCAACCCCGATCTCAACTTCCCGCTTCCACCACCAGATAAGT
The DNA here is from genome assembly GCA_033239045.1 of Fagopyrum esculentum. Classification (NCBI taxonomy): domain Eukaryota; kingdom Viridiplantae; phylum Streptophyta; class Magnoliopsida; order Caryophyllales; family Polygonaceae; genus Fagopyrum; species Fagopyrum esculentum. Next base: position 3,868,022 of record BSUD01000003.1, read on the forward strand.
ACTATCTTTGTGACAAGGGTTATGCTGATAGACCGGGGTTCCTAGTTCCATATTCAAAGACTCGATATCACCTAAATCAGTTTGACAATGAGCCTCCTAGCAATAAAAAGGAAGCGTTTAACAAAGCACATTCTTCGCTGAGAAGCTGCATTGAACGTTGCTTTGGAATCCTAAAGAAGAGATGGAAGTTATTATCTGCTATGCCTTGTTACCCGGACTACACCCAATTTGACATTCATCTTGCTTGCTTTGCATTACACAATTTTATTCGTCTATACTCAGGGTACGATGACTTATCAGAAGATGAAGATGAGTTGCCAACAACTAATCAAGACGAGGTAGAAGAAGTGGAAGAGACCAATGACAATGGAAGAGGTATGGGTCATATTCGTGATCGTATTGCAGCAGCAATATGGAATGCAAGAAGGATTATGTAGTAATATCGTTGATGTATAACCGACATTGTCCAACTTTTATTTATGTACTCTTTTATGAACATTTCTCATCAATCAGAATTTATTAAAACACTCCTTTATGTTGTTGTTGACACTATTTTTATAATTTGTAAACAACATTCTATTAATACGTTTGAGTTATAAAAAGCAAAGACACAAGGCCAATAACATTAACCAAATTAATACATTGTTGATTCTTGGGTAAGGACACCCTTAGTACGTTACATAACAAGTAATTGAAACCCCGCAAAGTAAACCCCTAGTAGTACATTACATAAAAAGCAATTGCAACCCCACAAACTAAACCCCAAGCAAATGATCGCACACAATTTTCAGTCCGGATTTTATCGTTCAGTTGTCTCTCTTTTTTAAGTTCTCCCTTCAATGCATCAATCATGATAGCAGCATCAGTTTCCCACAAGCGCAATACTCGAACTTCATAATTCAATCTTCTCCTCTCTTCACGTAGTCCTTGCACAAAATCCCTCAAACTTGATGAACATCCACTATCATCGAATGCGTACGTTAGCATCTCATCTTCGATGGGATCATCATCTGACATGTGTATGTCGCTCTCAAAACCGGAGTAGTCGTCCATTGCTATCTAACACACAGCACATTCAATAGATTAACAATCTGTCATGTAAGGAATTGATAAAGTAAATGTTTTGACACCAATCTCAACTTAGATAGAAGCAATAATTCCCAAAAACACCACAGCACATTGAGACAGAAGCTACAGAGAAGCAAGAATAAACATGGCATGATAATTCTCAAAAGACTTTGCATCCATGGTTTTCCCTCTTGTGAATCTGTGCCCCAGAAAGTAATGCAAAGATCATCAATGTTGAAAAGAAACTATTCATGTTTAATGCTAAATGCTAATTGCTGGATCTACTATTTTCTTATAACGTTTTGCAATAGATGTTGGACTGAAGTGTTGCTCAGCAAACTGCTTACTTGACCTTGTGGGATATTTCTGTTTTAGCCTTTAAAGCCTAAACTATTCATGATCTTTCTGTTTCAGCTAAATGCTAATTGTTGTTTCAGCCTTTAACTAAACTATTCATGATCTTTTCAACTGCTTACTTAACCTTGAGGACTTTGTTGTGTCTGACTATTTGTATGAAGAGAATGAGGAAATTGATCCCGTAGCTAACATACTATTCAAGCAGGAAATCAACAGAAGACTTAAATTTCTACATGAATATACACATCATAATCAATTAGAAAATAGTCTTCTTGTTTAATACTAAATAGTAAATACTTTAAGCAGTTGAAAAGAAACTAAGCAAGAACTTTGCATCCATGGCTATCCTAGAAGATGATTCAGTCCAAGAAACTAAGCAGTTGTACATGTATACGAGGCCGAGATGAATGAGTCAATGTTCAAAAGATCAGTAAATAGTCCTTTTTTTTATAGTTAGCAAGTAAACGAAATCAACCTAATTCTATCAGCAGCTTGCCTTAAGTTTCTTGGACTGAGATTCAGTAACCTAATTCTATCAGCAACCTAATTCTACCCTGCATTTTACAAAACACGATGCACATCACTTTCCTATTGTGAGCACATCATACAAGTTGATAGTTAGCAAGTAAACAAAATCAACCTAATTCTATCAGCAACCTAATTCTACCCTGCATAACCTGCTGTTCAGTAACAAAACACGATGCACATCACTTTCTGTTTCAGCAACCCAATACTACCCTGCATAATTCTATCAGCAACCCAATACTACCCTGCTGTTTACACGATGCACATCACTTTCTGTTTACAGATGAAATCAACAGAAGACTTAAATTTATGTTTCAGCAACCCAATACTACCCTGCATAATTCTATCAGCAACCCAATACTACCCTGCTGTTTACACGATGCACATCACTTTCTGTTTACAGATGAAATCAACAGAAGACTTAAATTTCTGTTTCAGCAACCCAATACTACCCTGCATAATTCTATCAGCAACCCAATACTACCCTGCTGTTTACAGATGAATTGCCTTATTTTGTTCATGAACTTTGCATAACCTGCTGTAATTAAATGAGAAACATATAATGTAGAGGCTATATATATGATAAATTAGCTTCCAACTGCTTAAAATCAGATTGCCAACATTAATGTCAAACCAGTCATATGCAATCGATAAAACAGAGCAGCCAAAACCAGTCATATGCAAGCAGCCAAAACCAGTCATATGCAAGACAATCGATAAAACTTCAACATACTTATGCAACCACTCATCAAAACTTCAACCAATACCATAAAAATGTGAAACCAGTTATCATATATGTACACAATTTCACCAGATTTCACCACATTGGAACAATCAGATTCGAAATCGATAGCTATGCAGGAAAAAGAATGGATGCAGGGATAGAAGATACGAAGAAACACACAAACCGAATGCAAAAATCAATTTCACCAACCCTAATATACCGGCTATCCTCGATGAATAGATGTAGGAACTGAAGAGGCGAAGAAACACACAACAAACCCTAATATACCGGCTAACCTCGATGGATAATGAACGATGTTGACAAAGGGAGCGACGGCCGATGTTGATGAGGGGGAACGATGCCCTGAGGACGACGACGGTGCTCTCGCCGAATCGCCCAAAAAATCGCCCACAGAAGCTAGAAGATGATTCAGTTTGAGAAATGCGAAAACCCAACAACAACCCTGAAAATCTGGCTACGAAACACTAGTGTTTCTGCCAAACACGGTTTAAGGGTTTCAGGACTCCTAACACTAGTGTTACTAGAAACAACCCCTATTAAACAGTGGTGTTTCCTAACACCAATGTAAATGGCCGTGTGCCAAACACAGCCGAAATTTAAGATATTTTACGGGGGTGTAGTGCACAACTCTTAATATATAAATTAATTTTCAATTCTAACACATTTTAGGATTTTTCCGGACGGTGCCCTCTAGGTTTTGGCTTTTCCGGACGGTGCCCAAACTTTTTTTGGTTTCCGATTGGTACCCCTAAGATTTTTCCGGATGCTTTTCCTTTTTCTATTTTTTTTTAAATAAATAAACGAACGTTAGTTTGGATGGATTATAAGCAAAGAGGGTACGGAACGGAACTATAAAAATCTTAGGGGTACCAAACGAAAACCAAAAAAAGTTTGGACACCATCTGGAAAAGCCGAAACCTAGAGGGCACCATCCGAAAAAATCCTACATTTTAAATATAAGCTATATTAAATTATTAAAATTTTATACTTATAATAATAGTTAATTTACCATTATTTTTATTTTTTTTTTATTTTTTTTAATAATGGGAAGCGGTTCGATCCCATAGACGGCGCGCCGACTATTGGATCGAAAGGCCGAAAAAGATTGGCAGACGGACTCACCGTCACTAGGGACAACAACAAAGGAGAAAAAGAAAACACAAAAATACATCATAAAAACCTAAAAGCAGGGACGTCTTCTGGGGGAAAGCAGAATGATCCAGTCATCCGGAAGCGACGAGTATTGACGTTCATCTTCGAAGGAAGTACACAGGTAGGAAGCCTGGGGAACAACTGTGAACAACTCAGATTTGGACTGCAACAGAGCCGTCAGGAGTCGATCACAAAACCACAGGAGTCGATCACAAAACCACAAAACCACGCTCTCGACAAACACTGAACCACCACCAAGACAGAATAGTTTACCCATTATCATATTAGTGTTATTTACGCAATATTTTATTTGTTTATGCAACATTCCAATAATTTCACGCCATCAAAACTTTGTATACTTGTGATCACCAGTCACCACCGTGAACAAGTTCATAAGCATCTTCTGCTATAAAACAACTTACGAATACAAAGCAAATCGAATCTACTGCTATAATTTCCAACCAAACAAACAAGCTATAAAATCAGACAGCAGTCTTACACAGGCCAACACAAAGCAGTTCATAATTTCAGATCATGAAAAATAGCAACAGCATAGCACCAAGCAAACTCAACATCATTAGAATCCAATGCCCTTGTCTAGCGTCTCCTGCTATGCCTTCTACTCTTCTTTCGGCGGGATGGACGATCGTCAGAATCCGAGTCCGAATCCGAACCGTCTTCAGAGTCGTCCTCTGAAGATGAGGTGTATTTCTTGCTCCTACTACGCCTTACAGTCTTCTTCTGCTTCCTTTTCTTCCTTCTTCTCCTATCTTCTTCCGAATCCGAGGATGAGCTATCGCTTGATGAATTCGAGTCCGAGCCAGTAACTGAAGAAGACCCAGACCTGCTATCAGAGTCGAAAACCGAAGCCTCACTATCACTTCCAGACTTTGAATCTTCTCTGTATTTCCTCTTACTTTTCTTCTTCTTCTTCCCAGCTTTCTCATCATCCTTCTTTTCCACATTTTCCTCATCTTGAATATCAGGGTTATCCATTTCATATGAGGTCATCAGTTTCTGTCTAAGCTTGGGATTCTTAAGCTGTTGGCTCCGAGAAGGGCGCGAGATGTAAACCCGCTCATTCTTGCACTCATAAGTCCAGTGGCCGGTTTGGAAGCACTTTTGACACTGAGAAGCAACACCTCCCCCCATAGCAGCACTTGTGGTCTTCCTCTCACCAAGCCTCACCGCCTTCTCGGTACTCATCAGATACATCTGACGCTTTGCTTCCTTTCTCTCCTGCCATCTGCTCGGTCCTTCTTCCTTCTGCCCATATGCGTTAACATTTCGAGCTGCTGCTGTTGCTGCCCTCTCTGCTTGAGCTCTGCTTAGTCCCTTTGCAGCTGTCAGGGTTGCAGCTTTGATCTTATCAGCTGCAGCCTGGCTTTTCTCTTCTTTCTTACTTGACATAATTCAATCACAGGTGAATACTAACAACTCAAAACACAAAGCCTACAAAGAGAAACCTTCCTGTTCCCAAATCTTTCACACACAAAGCTTATCCAACAGCAATCCTACCTTCAACAGACCTATAAAAAAGAGAAAGAAAAGTTAATTCATTAAAATAATACAAAACATGTAGATAATGATGCAAATTTAGAGGAATTCAAATAGTTATACCAACAACAAGGTTTTGTGCACTAAGTATCATACATACTGATGACGATAGATCATTGGGTACTCAGAGGCTCCCCAGCCATGTTAGCCAAACTGACGAAATTCATAGTCAATATGATACTACTACAAAATAGAGCTATACATTTTTTTTGCATTTTGCTAAGTTTGAGTGATCAGTTAACATGGGGATTCTAGGATTGGGTTTGAAATCAATAAGAACGATTCAAATATAAACATGCTGGATGTTCAAATGCCTATAGCCTACCGCCCTACCAACTCAGCTGAAGTAAGTTGTTGCAAACCAGCTAGAAGTAATTACTCCAGATTATTCTTAACTCATAAGATACTTCAGGGTACAAGGCTAGATTGCAGATTTAGACAATAGAGCCTAGGCAATACTTACGGAAATATCTTAATATCCTAACAACTCAGCTGAAGTAAGTTGTTGCAAACCAGCTTTGATTGCAGATGCAGACAATAGACTTGTAGTGGTTGAACTACGATGGGAGGGGAAGAAAAGAAGAGTCTGCCAGAAGAGTAGAACTTATCTAGTAAGATAAGAATAAGAACTGGGAAAATATCAGTAAATCATTTGATATCATAATATTAACAATTTTAATAATACAACTTCCTTAAGCTATTTTTAAACACAAAAGAGAACTTTTTAAGAGAAATATCTCTAATTTTATCTCCTTCGTAACAGAAAGGCGCAGACCCCCCGGCGCCCTGCGCCTGATTGAAACCGCCTGGCATTGGCCTAGTCGGGTGCAGATCCCCTTATGGCTAGGCACATCTAGGAGAACCCTATACGAAACTAGGACCAACAATAGAAGAGCTTATCAGAAGATCAATCGACCACCCAGTCTATTTTACTGACTTAAGTTAAACATCTTCGCATTCTAGTCAATTTCTTTCAATCTAACAACATATCATGCAGCTTGCTATCACAGACAGTTGATGAATATGCTATGAAGTATAACTCACAAATGTCTAGTTGCATGGATATCTAACAATAACAGAACGAGTCAAATGAAGTAGATGACAACTAAATCAAAGTTATAATCAGCAGAAAAAGATACAAATAGCAGCAGAAAATCTTCAGCCAGCAGTAAGAAAAATCATTGTATACTATTTGGAATTTATGGGTATCGGGAATTTCAAGGATAACAACCGGATCGTATTCAGTAACGCTAAGCAACTCCAACCTTTATATTGTTCAAGTCTGGAGATTTCAAGGGCAGATCCATAAAAAAAAACTCAAAAAGGACCCAAAACAGAAAATAGGGTTTCTCGACTTTCTTCATAGCACGAAGGAATCAATTCGTCGTTCGTTAGCACAATCCAGATCAATTGTACAATTGCTACGAAGTAATTTCAAGCCTCCGAGTGAGGATTACAGCATTTTCTACACACAGTTACTTTCTAGGTTTACTCTTGCACAATTGTATCCCAAATCAAACGAGAAACTTCAAGCGAAGTGTTAAATCAAACAGAGAGATAGGGATAAGTCGAACATACCAAACATGCGATGCGAGCACTCAAACAATCGTCCATTGCTACTATGAATCCATAGGACGGAGCTTCTCTCTTCCTCTCTAGGTTTACTCGTGCATAAGTGTACCCCAAATGCAAAATAGAACGCACCCTTTCTTCTTTGTAGACCCCACTCTCTCTCAGTTAAAAAAATATTTTGTAAAACCCAAAAATAACCCTCACATTATCATCTCGTACTAGAAAGAAGGTTCCTAATTAATTCCCATCACCGCCATGAATGCACTCCATTACAACTCCACTTTGCTTCCTCCACAACCAACCTTTCAATATACCCTGCAATGACTCCAATCTCTCTTTGCTTCATTTCCACACTTGTCCTTTTCTTCTATAAACAAACATCCCTTCACCAAATCACTAATCTGCTAGTCAACTTCACTCTCACTCTTTAGCATACAATGTCAAGCACCCAATCTCTTGACGTAGAGCCCAAATCCATGGAGTCCACTTACAAATTCAAGTTCAAGAAATTAAGATTCTTCGTTGAGCCTTCTCTTGGAATCCTAGCATTCTTCTTGCTCCTCGTTTTCCTCATCTTTTGCTTCTTTTACTTGGATTATAAAACGGTTGATAAAGGATTTCACTTCCATTTCCAATCTGTTAGGTTTCAATGGCTTCAGATTAGTGATACAAGTAACGGGTATCACCTTTCTTCTTCAATGTTCAACAGTGGTGAGAGGAAGGTTCAGTTTTTGAGTCAAAATGGAAATGCCTGTGATGTGTTCGATGGCGATTGGTTTTGGGATGAAAATTACCCTTTGTACAAATCTAGGGATTGTGGATTCTTGGATGATGGGTTTAGGTGCTCTGAAAATGGCAGACCTGATGGATTTTACACCAAATGGCGCTGGCAACCAAGAAATTGTGACTTGCCCAGGTTCATTTCTTCATTCAATTGCATCTCCCCTTTTTTTTTACATGCTTTCTGCATCTGGATCAGTTGTTTGCTTGATTAATCTATGTTCTATTGGGCTGAACTTATATTGGGATGAAAGCACGCCTCGGCCTCTCCACCACTTTTTTTTAAAATTCTTTTCTATTTTTGAGTCCATGAATTTACTACTCTCCTCCATGGAAGACAACAATAGCGACAGAACTTGTTCGTTGTTGCTCTCAAATTGATTGCCTCATTTTAGATACAATCCAACGGTAAACTTGTATTTGTTTTTATCCTTTCTTTGTTGCTGCTGTTCTTTCCTTGTCAACCACTTGTTCTGTTTTTGTTTATTTTTCATATCTTTCTATTCACTTTACTTGCCCGTGAACCTTTGAATAATAGTATAAGTATATATACAGTTGATTGACTATCAAGGGACACACTTTAACTTTTTGTTAATTAAATGGAACTCTCTCTTGCTGTAGATCAATTAACCAAGATGATTTTGACCTAATTTGATCAGATTCGATGCGAAACTTATGTTGGAGAAGCTACGGAATAAACGAGTGGTTTTTGCTGGTGACTCGATAGGGAGGAACCAATGGGAATCCTTTCTATGTTTGCTTGCATCTGGAGTTACTAATCAGAGTAGTATATATGAAGTGAACGGTAATCCAATAACTAAACACAAAGGATTCCTGGTGTTCAAGTTCGAGAACTATAATTGCACTGTGGAGTATTATCGCGCTCCTTTTCTCGTCTTACAAAGCCGTCCTCCTGAAGGGGCTGCACAATATATAAAGACGACGTTGAAATTGGATCAAATGGATTGGACTGCAATGCAATGGAAAGATGCTGATTTGCTTGTCTTGAACACTGGTCACTGGTGGAACTATGAAAAGACCATTAGAGGGTAATTTAACTGCTCTATTTGAATCTGATCAACAATGAGGTCTTTCAAGTGGTTACTTGATTAGAGCATGATTTATGTTTGAAGATTTTCGTTTATTCATTTGACTGTGAAATTTGTATTTATCAGAGGATGCTACTTTCAACAAGGAAATGATGTGAAATCGGATATGGAGGTGAAGAGCGCATATCACAAGTCCATAGATACTGTGATTGAATGGGTAGACAAAGAAGTGAACATGAGCAAGACAAGGGTGTTCTTTCGTACATACGCACCGGTCCACTTCAGGTCAGTTATAATGCTCTCAAAGCTTACACAAGTCTAGGGCTGAGCAGATTGCGGTTCGGTTCACCGAACCGGACCAAAACCGCAAATTGCGGTTAGAACCGCAACTACTCGGTTCGGTTTGCGGTACAACATATTTTGTGTTGCGGTTTGAGATTTGGTTGATGAACCGAACCGCAAAATACGGTCCAAACCGCAACCGAACCACAAAAACCGCAAAACCGCAATTTGTGGTCCACTTCAGGTAAGTTATAACGCTCTCAAAGCTTACACAAGTCTAGGGCGGAGTAGATTGCGGTTCGGTCCGAACCAAATCCGCAACCGAACCGCAACTAATCGGTTCGGTTTCGGTTGATGAACCGAAACGCAAAATGCGGTCCAAACCGCAACTGAACCGTTAAAACCGCAAAAAAAGCCAAAAAAAACCCCGGAAAAAACCGCAACCGTGCGGTTTGAACCACAACTGAATCGCAACCACGCGGTTCGGTTGCGATTTTGCAGTTTTAAACCGATGTTCAGTCCTACGCAAGTCAATTCTAGTAAGTCTGAAAAAACATGCATTTGGCTAAACTGCAGGGGCGGTAATTGGAACACAGGAGGAACCTGCCATCTAGAGACGCTACCCGACTTGGGTTCGTCTTTAGTCCCGTCTCAAACATGGCCAAAGTTCAACACATTTGTAGACTCCCTATCAACTCATTCTCACCTATCAAAGGTAAAGGACATGGACATACTGAACATAACTCATTTAACTTCCCAGAGAAAAGACGGGCATCAGTCGTTGTACTATCTCGGGCCCAATAAGGGACCTTCATCCCTCCGCAGGCAAGACTGCAGTCATTGGTGTTTGCCTGGAGTTCCGGACACATGGAATGAGCTCCTCTACGCGATTTATCTCAAGCGTGAGATCTCTGATGGGTGGAACTCATCTGCATCTGTATTGGAGGTTTGACGTTTAGCTGAATAGAATCGTTTTCGTCTAACAAGGAGAGGAGAGGAGAGGAGGAATGTATGTGAAGAGAAGCTGGTTGATTGCTCAATTGGACAATCCAAGACAGAAGCCGCTCTATCATGGGGCCAAAACAGATTTGTATTCTTACAGGAATGGATCACTTTTATAGTTTCTCTGTCTTGTTATCTGATAGTATCAACTAAGATTGGTGAATAGGGAATTTTGGGCTTGGATTGAACTATGTATATGTATGCTTTACTAGAAAAGATAGGGCAATTGGCCATTTTACATAATTATTTGTTGATTTTGCGTGGGATCTAACAATTTTGTGTGGTACACATGATTAATAAGCGAAAACACATGGAAGATTTCCACTTTAATATTCATATATAGATGTAAGAATATTTTATGATGGGGCACATTTTTACTCAAATTTCTTTCCTTCTAAAAGCATACTTATTCAAATCATGAACAAATTGGTTCACAATTTAAACCATTTGAGAAAAATGCATACAAAAATATTACAATGATGAAAAGTACAAAAACATGGAAAAAATCCGACCTGCCGGATTCGAACCAGCGACCTAAGGATTATCTGTCTGACAACTACAGTCCTCCGCTCTACCAACTGAGCTAAGGTCGGTTGTTGTACTCTAAATAAAATTACATTATTCAATACCTACTATATTGTGGTGATTCTAAAGAGTCGCTATATTTTGCAGGAAATGACCAGCAGCCTCAGGGTTTTCATTGCTGCATATCATCACAAGACAATGAAGACATTAGTGAGTGCTGAAGGCCTCTTTCGTTAATGACAAGAAAGAGTTTAATGAGTGTCAACTGATGGAGATCTTATGTGATCGGTACAAAGATGGCACTACAATAAGTAGGGTTGTGAAACCAGACCGAATGTTCCGGAATTTTCAAAAAGCCAGTCTGGACCAGCTTCAGACCTTTGTGGACCGCAATATTCACACATGTCGGGTCTTTTTCTCTTAGTTTTTTGAAATTTGACGTTTTTATATATATTTTCGGTCCGACATGGTTCACTCATTTCACTGGTTTTTTACATTCTTGGACCGGGACCGGAAATTATGTTAAAGGAGGACCCAGCACCGGACCGTAAAATCTCGCTCATATCCAGTTCAAAACTGCACAACCCTAAGAATAAGGTGCAAACTTGACTGTACTCTAGTGATCAAACCTTTTATCATAAAACCATATGTTCTTGAGCATAAGTAAAATGTGTAAGTTCGTCAAAATGCTGCCATGCTCCAACATGCTGTGAGAAAGAGGTCATCTTTCAGCTGTTGAATGAAATGTGAAAACCACAAGCCGTGTTAGAACAAAAAGCAAGGTTCATTGGATAAGATGCTGAAGTGTCTTTTAAACTCCATTGAAACCAGGAAAGCAAAAGACATGATGGAGAGGAAGGCAAAAAGGAAAATGCACAACTATGCGAGAACTTGACATTGTCTCTATATGGATGATTGGCTCAAAAATTTTACTGGGGCATTCCGAGAATTGAACTCGGGACCACTAGACCAAATGCCCTTTTTTGAAAGATTGTATGACATAAAAACAGGTACTCATGAAAACAAAATTGACAAATAGACCTCACCTTCTTGTGCATCAGATTAACACTTATTTGTTGCACACAGGGACCTGGAGAGCTGAATGCGAAATCTCTAGCATCCTAAGAAAATATAAAATATAAAATAAAATCTTTCAAACACCAAGAAATCAAGATAAGCAAAATATCTACTAGCCAAGGTGGCTAAAGATGTAGCCATGTAGGATGTGCCATCTTTATGCACACTTAATAACTGTCACATATATACTGATCAATTAGTATCCTATATGCAATGTAAGAAAAATAAACAGTGCAGAACAAACATTGATCCAATCTGCTAATTTTGTACTGGTGACTTGAGGATTGCCTAGTTTGCTTTCATATATTATGTTTAATGTTTCTGTAGTTGGATGTTCCTCTATGCTGTACAAAGATTGATCAATTTATTTGTGTACCGGAAAGAAGGAAACAATCAGACTTTGAGTATGGGAAACTAGATCTGACCTGCTGATTCAACTCTTAAGAATTTCACCATGACTTTAAAATTAGAAAAATACTGTAAATGGAAGTTAGAAGAGACGATGATTGGAAGCCAAGAAGTACAAATTTCAGATTTTCAAGGCCATATGAGTTGTAAATGGAAGTTAGAAGAGACGATGATTGGAAATTAGTGAATGATCTATATAGTATGCCCATACTGATACACCTAACGGTGACTGCAAACAAAAAAACACAATGACTACTTGTGAGGCTGTTAAGAATCAAGCACAGGACATCTCATACCCGAAGCAAGAACTGAAACACTAGAATGTGCTCTTAAATTGATCTGTCGAAAGGGTATGTCTAGGAGTGTCGATAGTTCATCCTATCAGTATTTCATATCTGCATCCATAGTGAGGCAATATTAGTTCACGAAACTCAAAAAAATTAAGAACTCAAAAGGAGTTGACAAGGGTCAAGGAACAACTCAAACAACATTGCTAAAATTATATTCTCATGGAGAAAAATACTGTTAGAAAATAAAGATTTGATAGACATTCCCAAGCATTTTGCTCATTTAATCGAAGTCTACATGAACAACAAAAAGTTTTGTGAAGAAAAAAGATAAAGTAATGAAGATGACACACAATAAAGGTCGTAAATCATTTACTTTGAGAATACCAAAGGGATACTAAAAAGAATAATATAACGCCTGCCCGATTCAAACCAGCGACATAAGGATATTTTTGCAGGATGATAAACCAATTACAGTCCTCCTGCTCCTCCGCTCTACCAACTGAGCTAAGGTCGGTTACTTCACACCAAGGAAACAGATTGTTATGCAGATCAATACAATAGTTCTAGGCAAGTAGTGCAATCAGATGCCAAAAACGAACCAGCCTTATTTGCAGCCTTTCACACCAATCGATATATTTTTACTCATTAAGGCAAGTCCGTTCATTCTTGGTCAAGTATCTTCTTGTAACATAGTAACATATGATGAATCTTATAATGGTCCGACAAAGGAATCATATTGTGAAGAACAAAATCATAGTTTTCAGATTTCACGAATCTCTTTCTCACTATCAATTTCAGAATAGGTACAAGATGGTTACTGAAATATATGACAGCTAACTTGAAGTTGCAGTGAGCTATAAAAGGTACAAACTGGAGCAAGAGATCTCCGCCCAGCAATAAAAACTTTAGTTATTGAGTATTATCTTGGAAATCATTCTCATTCTAAATCAGTGATGACAGATTGACAGTGAGGCGTTTCGGAAAATGAAACAGGTGAGAATCATACCATTAGACCAATTGCTGGTTTAATTTAATTTGACAGGATCCTTCTCTAAGTCAGGATAAGGACAGGATTCAATAAGCCTATCAGGCATTGATCTTTATCAAGCTAAACAACTTCAAAAACATTAAGAAGTCTTCGACTGCACAAAGTAGTTGTTGATAATATATAAAAAGTCAATAATGACTCACTCAAATCGGAGAGTAAAAAAATAAATACTTCTCCACGCCATGCTACCAATAGGTCGATGGTGGAACCAATCACTCATCTTTCTGTAGTAAGCCAATGTTTGATTCAAAAAGTTCAGAAAATTAAGACTTCAAAATATTTGGAGGCAAACCACAAATTAATGCTGCCAAAATATTTACAAAAAAAATTGCCAAAAGAAAATATATATAACTAATTAAGGGGAACCAATCACTCATATTTCTGTAGTAAGCCAAAGTTTGATTAAAAAACATCAGAAAATTAAGACTTTAAAACATTTGGAAGACCTGCCAAAAGAAAAAAATATATATAAATAATTAAGGGGCATTCCGAGAATCGAACTCGGGACCTCTCGCACCCAAAGCGAGAATCATACCACTAGACCAAATGCCCTCTTGCGAATGTTCACATAATTGATTCAGAGTGATGATTTGTTAAGAGTTCAATAATTAAAGATATTGCTCATTGATCTACTGTAAACCAAAAAGAAATACAAGCATCAGAAGAGCAAGCAGTTAAATGCTTATGCAAAATCAAAGTGGCAAGAGATAATCATTGAAAAAATTAGGCAGTGGTTATAGTAAGGTAATAATAATCACCAAGATCAGAAAGTCCGGAACTAGGAAAAAGGGTGTTGAGGCGCAAACCCAACTAACATTCACAATTCACAAACATAAAACCAACGACTGTTAATGAGTAAGCCAGCAACAAGAGGTCAATAACCTATAGTAATCCAACAATAAGAGGACAATAATCTATAGTCGGACATCAAGTGTACAAATCAATCATTACTGATACAGCAAATCAATAATATTGACTTACTGGTTAATATAACTATTTCTCCAAGCCGTGCTAACAGTATATCAAAGATGGAACCAATACCATAACTATTTGTGGAAGAAACTCAGGCACAACCATATATGACTGTTCAGACGAAGAAATTATTGTGGTGCAATGTAAAGATATAATATTGTAGGAAGGACGAAAACAGAAATATGTAATAATTCAAATGGTAAGGAAAAGAATAAAATCCAACCTGCAGGATTCAAACCAGCAACCTACGGATTTCTCTGCAGCATGTTCTACCAACTACTGTCCCTCCGCTCAACCAACTGAGACAAGGACAGTTACTGCAGGCTAGCTAAAATCAGTCACTATATATTGTCATATTGATAATTTATGAGACGCGTTAGGGACAAACAGGCATCTCCATAAACTATGAACAGTAATAGAAGACCTTACCAATAACATAACTATGTGTGTAGGACAATTTTAGGGACAAAGCACAACCAAATATGAGTGTTCACATGAAATTATTGTGGCATGATGTATGAGATAAAATAACGAATAAATGAGGACAATAGAAATATACATCATGAATTCAAATGGTAAGGGAGAAAATAAATAACCCGACCTGCGGATTTGAACCAGCGACCTAAGGGTTTCTCTACAGGATGTGTTCTACCAGCTACAGTCCCCTGCTCTACAAACTGAGCTAAGGTCGGTTTCTGCACGCTAGCTAAAACCAATTATCACGTATTGTCATATTGTTCGTGAGATATCTCAGGGCCAAAGAGGTGTCTCCATAAAACTGTGACCGGTAATAAAAGATCTTATCATCTTAACAACATACCTATTTAGCTATTTGTAGAGGAGAGTATTAAGCACAACCAAATATGACTGTTTACATGAAGAAATTATTGTGCCATGATGTATAGTATAAAATAATGAAGAAAAGATGATAATTGTCATAAATCCAATTGGTAAAGGAAAAATAAAATCCGACCTGCCGGATTCGAACCAGCGACCTAAGGATTTCTCTGCAGGATATTCAACCAACTACAGTCTTCCGCTCTACCAACTGAGCTAAGGTCGGTTTCTGCAAACTAGCCAAAATGAATTACTATACTGCGTATTGTCATATTGATTAGGGGTGTGCATATCCGATCCGAAGCCTCGAATATCTAATCCGATAGTTTTATAAAAGGCCAATCTGGATCTGAATCCGATCCGAAAACATCCGGATATCCAACACTTTTAGCCGGATCGGATATCCGATCCGAGGAATATTACTGGATCGGTCAGATATATCCAACTTTATTCTCAAAACTCCGATCCGTATGAAAATCTTCCCATATCAGATTCGGATCATCAACTAACGGATATTGTCGGATTCAGATTTTGCGGATCGGATCTTCAGATTAGTGAATGAGATTAGTCGGATTGGATTTTTTTACCTACCCTAATATTGATAGCTCGTGAGATATTTTAGGGCCAAAGAGGAATCTCCGCAAACTATGACCAGTAATAGAAGACCTTAACAACAGCATAACTATTTGTAGACGGAAATATTAGGCACAACCAAATATGAATGTTCACATGAAGTAATTATCGTGCCATTATGTATAAGATAAAATATTGAAGAAACGATAGTAATGGTCACGAATTCAATTGTTAAGGGAAAAAAAAAAATCCGACCTGCCGGATTCGAACCAGCGACCTAAGGATTTGTCTGCAGGATGTTCTACCAAGTACCAACTACAGTCCTCCAACTACAGTCCTCCGCTCTACCAACTGAGCTAAGGTCGGTATCTGCAGGCTAGCTAAAATCAATTACTATACTAAATATTGCCATTCATAACCCGTGAGATAATTCAGGGCCAAAGAGGCATCTTTATAGACTATGACCAGTAATAGAAGACCTTAACAATAACCTAACTACTTGTAGGGGGGGAATATTTGACACAACCAAATATGACTTTTCACAATAAGAAATTATTGCGCTGTGATGTATAAGATAAAATATTGAAGAAAGAATGATAATTATCATGAATTCATACTGCAAAAGGAAATAAAACCCAACCTGCCGGATTTGAACCAGTGACCTAAGGGTTTCTCTGCAGGATGTTCTACCAAGTACAATCCTCCGTCTACAAACTGAGCTACGGTCGGTTTCGGCAGGCTGGCTAAAACCAATTACTATGCATTGTCATATTGTTTGTGAGATATTTCAGGCCCAAAGAGGTTTCTCCAAAAACTGTGACCGGTAGTAGAAGACCTTAACAACAACATACCTATTTGTAGAGGAAAATATTAGGCACAACCAAATATGACTGTTTACATAAAGAAATTATTGTGCCATGATGTATAAGATAAGATATGGAAGAAAGGATGATACTTATCATGATTCCAATTAGTAAGGGAAAAAATAAAATCCGACCTGCCGGATTTGAACCAGCGACCTAAGGATTTCTCTGCAGGATATTCTACCAACTACAGTCCTCCGCTCTACCAACTGAGCTAAGGTCGGTTTCTGCAGGCTAACTAAAATCAATTACTATACTATGTATTGTCAGATTGATAACTTGTTAGATATTTCAGGACCACAGAGGCATCTCCATAAACTATGATCAGTAATAGAAGACCTTAACAATAGCATAACTATTTGTAGAAGAAAATATAAGCACAACCACATATTACTGTTCACATGAAGAAATTACTGTGCCATGATGATGTATAAGATAAATTTTGAAGAAAGAATGGTAATGAGCATGAATTCAACTGATAAGGAAAAAAATAAAATCCGACCTGCCGGATTCGAACCAGCGACCTAAGGATTTCTCTGCAGGATGTGCTACCAAGTACCAACTACAGTCCTCCGCTCTACCAACTGAGCTAAGGTCGGTTTCTGCAGGCTGGCTAAAGTCAATTACTACGTATTGTCATATTCATAACTCGTAAGATATTTCAGGGCCAAAGAGATATCTCCATAATCTCTGACCGGTAATAGAAGAACTTATTAATAACATAACTATTTGCAGAGGAAAATATAAGGCACGCCCAAATATGAATTTTCACAAGATTTATAAAAATTTGAAGGATGATCATTTTGCAAGGGAAAAATAAAATCTAACCTGCAGTATTCGTACAGTATTTGGTTGTGCCTAATATTTTCTCTACAAATAATTATGCTACAGTCCTCCGCTCTTCACACTGAGCCACAGTTGATTTCTGCAGGCTAGCTAAAACCAATTACTACATATTGTCGTATTGTTAACTCATGAGATATTTCAGGGCCAGAGAGGCATCTCCATAAACTATGATCGGTAATAGAAGACCTTACCATCTACAGTATACATCAAGACTTAGTTAATGCTGATTTGCCAAATTCTTTCAATCGAACATATAAGTGTTGTCGTGTGAATCATGTAAAGAAGAATAACTCACAAATTTCCAGCCTCACTGATCCCTTACACTCGGTTTCTGTTTAGAAGAACAGCAAAAAAGATACAAATTTTAGAAGAAAAAAATCTCAGGGAGGAATTCATCTTATCCAGTAACTGTTGGAATTATGTATTTCAATTGTTCTACTTGCCTTAACTAGACCCAATCAACTCTAACTGAAATGCTTTTGGACTGAAGGTTAATGAACAAGAAAGAACTAGGACTACTAATTGAGTCATTTTGAGTAAGGCTAAAGCACACAGATCGTCCCAAGGAACCAAAAAAAAAGCCTATCATATGGATTGAATTGTTTAATTAGACCAGTCTAGATCCAGATGGGTCAAAATTACTTTAAATTTCCTATAAATAAAAAATAGGGTTTCATCCTAGCACGACGCAGTCACTTGATAGTACGCCAGCGCACAATCCGGAATCCTGAATCGTCAATTGTGTATAATTGCTTCGAATTGGCTACAGCTACAAGTAAAGATTGCAATCAATTTTGTTAACCAAGTTGCTTAGGTTTACTCGTTCATATATTGCATCGGAGAACAAGCAAAAAACTATAAGAAAGTGGAGAACTAACAGAAAGATAGGGAGTATCAATCCATACCAACCACCAATAACTTGGATGAATCCATGGGACGGAGATGGAGCTTCGCTCTTCCTCCCCTTGGCTAATCGGCCGTACTCTAGTCTCGTTGTAGACGCGAACCATCAAGGAAAAATAAAATCTCACGTGGTTCATTCTTTTGGGTAAATTACGCAAACCACCAATTAAGCCCTTTTTTCCCTAAAATTACGCTTAGTCAGTTTGGATTTTTTTTTTTTTTTAAATGTATAGCGGTTAGAATGAACTAGATCAACATAAAAGTTGGTGATGACGTCAGAATGTCCAAATTTTTATATGGGTTAATCGGTTTGCAACAAAGTTTACCTCCCTAAAAACATGTCTAATATGGACTTCGCCATCATCAAAGAACATGAGGTCCAATTTGGAGTCAGAAATAGTCATTTTGATATCTCAAGGGCAACTCCAACAACCTTAGAGTTCGTTAATAACATATATGTTATCCCCTTCAATTTCAATATTTTCTTTATTTGTATTAGGGCAAAAGCTTTCGCTTTTAAGATCGAATTAAAGTGTTTTTTTTGCATCCAAGCTTACGACTTTTCTATTGTGCTCCCGGATCACGTAACCAATAGAAGTAATACCAGACTCTAATTTTGAACCGTCAAATTTTAGTTTATGAAAGTCCGGTTTTGGTTTATCTCATTTAATATTATGTTTTTTTCCTTATGGTAGGGTTTACATTCTTTTGTTATTTAATGTCATAGTTATCTTCGTCAAAAGTGTTGACCTTCCAATTATGTATTTGAAATCTGAGGAAGCCGTTGATCTTGTTGTATGATCCAACGGGTTCACTGTCAAAGATGATTTTGTTTCTAAAGTACCAAATGCTCCACCAAATGGTTGCAGTGCAAGCAAGTTTGTTTAGTCCTAGTTTGTTTATAAGATCAATTAGAATTTCATGAGATTTTTTGTTGTTATAGTTTAATTTATTTAGTTCTAGTGAGTTTGGAACTTTGGAAGATATTACCTCCCTTTCAATGTTAATACGTAATTTCAATCATATAATGTTAATACATAATTAAAATTATTTCAATTACATAATGTAATACATAATTCCAATTGCAATCTTATATGTATTAAAGGAGAGACTCTTTTTGCCACGTGTCAACGCCACCTTTATCGAAGCATAAAAATTATTTTCAAAAAGTTAAATAATTATAAGATTTACTAAAATAATTAAAACGTTAATTATCTTTAGAAAATTTGTTGGATACGTTATTTAAACAAATTGTAATTGGATTTTTTTTTAAAGTTCATATCATCTTACCAAATCCTAATATTTAAACAGATTTTGTTTTGATTGTAGATTTCAATGTAAATTAAAAATGTAATTATAATTTTTATATTAAATTTATTAAATATTGAACAATTTTCAACTTTACTTATGGGATGTCGTAAACTAAACTTCTTTAATGTAAATATAATTCGCGAGTATAATATTATTTATTTGTAGAATAACGTTATATCTTCACTTTTTCGACATATAAATATCATCTATTGTTTGTCTAATTTTTCATAAAAATTATTAAGTAGTGATAACTTTTATCCATACATTTATGTATAGATTTAAAAAGATCTAACAAAAATTTAAAAATAACACAGTATGATATATATATAATTCACTATTGTTCAAAACCCGCACACAGTGCGGGTATTACACTAGTGTTAACTTATATAGTCGACAAAATCGGTCATTTCTCAATTAAACGAGTTCGGATGCGATGCGGCAAGAACGGTCGAAGGGGTCAGGGCTTCATGAATCCGGCGAGATCAAGGCTCCACAAATCCGTCAAATTTGGGTGAGTCGAGCACCGTTCTTCAGGTGGAAACCATCGATGAGGCTATTATTGTCTTGTGACCTCCGGGAGGTTTATAAACGAGCCAATGGAAAGAAGGAAGCACAAGCTCAAATGAAAGCAATTGAACTAAAAAAAAACACATATGTAATGGGGCATTCCGAGAATCGAACTCGGGACCTCTCGCACCCAAAGCGAGAATCATACCACTAGACCAAATGCCCAATACGCATTGTCCAACTTCGAAGTTAATGATTTAACGAAAACAATCATCATTAATCCATATATACCAAGTCAACATGGGATCAATAAACCAATTAGAAATTGTTGGACAACTTATGTAAAGATTAAAAAAGCAAGAATATATGACAGCTTATGCAAGATAGAGATTTCAAATAATTGTATACAAAACTCAATCAACATAGCTTAAATGCCCAGGATAGCATCCAATGCGAGATTCATAGAACTCCACGTTTAAGATTCTAACATTGACAAATAGTGATCGAGCTAGAGAAGCCAAACATGAAAAGCTAGAAACAATAGCAAACTTAACATAAAAAGCAAGAATCAAGCTCATATTAGACTCAATATTAACAAGATTCACCAGCGACCTATGGATTTCTCTGCAGGATTTTGTACCAACTACATACAGCCCTCCGCTGTACCAACTGTGATAAGGTCGGTTGCTGCAGATTTGCCAAAAATGCGATAACTCATGAGATGAATCAGAGCCAAAAAGATATTTGGACATCAAGGAACACAATGTCTACAGACTAAGCCAAAGCAAAGCTCACTTATGCATATAAGAATTAATAAAGATGATTTTGAAGATACATCAAAAATCAAGCATCCACCCATGGGGGCATTCCGAGAATTGAACTCGGGACCTCTCGCACCCTAAGCGAGAATCATACCACTAGACCAAATGCCCTTTTTGCCTGAGTGTGTCTTGTCCTCAAAGAGGACCTGTATTGGTAATCCTAAAGTCAATGGACAACCCATAAGCCATAGCTATGTACTCAAATATAAAATGGGTAATCAATTGTGAAAAACAAATGAATCTTACCTTCTTGCGCAATAGAAAGCACCCTCAAGCTTAGCCATCTTTATGCAAATTAAATTACTGAGCAAGTTAGTGTCCAATATCGACATTGCAAAGCAAACACTGAACCGACGTGCTAAGCTTGAGCTAGTGACTGTATTTCTCTAGTTGGATGTTCCTCAATGCCCTGCAAGAATAGAACCATTTTTATATGTACAAAAGAAATGGCAACGACCGAGTTCTGTAAGGAAAAAATAGATCTGACCTGCAAATTGGAACCAAAGACTTGTTTTGTGATACACACTACCAACTGAGACAATGCACAGCTTAAGTCATATGGGTTTAACAGAAATTTAAGGAAAAAATAAAATAAATGTTTGAAAGGGGCATTCCGAGAATCGAACTCGGGACCTCTCGCACCCAAAGCGAGAATCATACCACTAGACCAAATGCCCTCTTGGTATCAAGATTCATAATATTTTTACTTGAATGTATTCTTTCAGAGAAGTTCATATCCAAATAAGTTAAGTCATATGACTCGTATGGAAACAAAAGAGCACAGAGAATTTAAAACTACATTAGGGAGGCCGGAGGGGGGAAAACTCACATTGTATATATATAGAATGAGAAGAAATGAAACTGAAGCAGAACAATGATCAGGCCTGCCGGATTTCCCTGCAGATTTTTGCACCAACTATCATCCGCTCTACCACCTGAGCTAAGGACGGTTTCTGCATACCAGCTGCGAATAACTATACCTTGAAATTTTATTGAGGAACTGTACAAACTGATAAGATACTTCATTTCTATAACAGGAATCCAAACAAGGACGACGGTGCAGCAGCATACAAGTGCCTATAAGCAGGTTCATATAGAAAATAGAGTATATTCTACAAACTGGCAAAACCCCCTTGTAACAGATTGTTCAGAAAGTAATCTATAATATACACTGGGAGTCATTGGATATCAGAAGAAATATAACTGGAGATTCAACACACACTGAATTGCAGATATGTAGACAAATAACTTGTGTATGAACTGTATTGGGAAGGATAAGACATGGTCTTTTAGCTTTCATCAATTTTCATCTCTGTGAATATCTAGAGTATTTCACAATCAAGCAATCATATAATGAGCAAACAGAGGACTTTCAGTACACTCTTGCAAATCAAATATGTATTGTGGAATCTTAAGCTGCAGTAAATCCAATTAAACATAATATAGAAGGATTTTCATTTCTGGCTGCATAAAGAAGCCGCACTAACAAGGTAAGTTCAGTGAAACTAAATCATGAAAAACATTAAAGATAACCACACTATAAAGAAAACTACCCAAGATAATACAATCGCTGCACAACTATCTACATCCATTCTTGTTTTGGGGTTGTTCCTTTGATTCTGTTGTTTTTTCGACGAGACCTTGCCACAGTTAGCTAACAGCTGGGAAACAGCAAGCAATGCAGACAGATGTTTGTTATCTGATCAGCTTTCTCCTCTCACGTGAGTATTTTGATCGGTTACTCATGTTTGCCTTTTCTGTCTTCAGCTTCACATTCGTAGAATCAACCAACAATTTAGTCCTAGGTTCAGGTATCATACCCTTAGATACCATCTCTTCAAAATACCTCAGTGCGTCTTCAACCCTCTCTTGTTCCAACAGTCCATGAACCATGACGGTATATGATCGTTGATCGGGTCCCAACCCATCCCTCTCCATAGTATCCCAGATTAATTCAACATTCTCCTCACAACCCCACTTTAAGTACAGCCTCAACAACAGGTTGTATATATCCCCAGTCACCTCACAATCATTATCCTTCATTCTAAGCAGTAAATCGGAAATCTCCTCCTTGCATCTCACGGATTTCAACAGATAAGTAAACGTAATAGCATTAGGCAAACAATTCCCCTTCTTCTCCTCCATCTCATCCAAAAGTTCATACACCTTCTCCATCCTCCGAATCCTGCACAGGTGTTTTATAAACGAGTTGTAAGTAGCAACATCCGGTGCGCAATCTCGATCATTCATCAACTGGATGATCTCGAACGCCTGTGGTATTCTCTTCTTAAAACAAAGTCCATCAATCACAGAGTTGCAGATCACAACATCCGGGACACAGCCCTTATCCCACATTGCACGGAGGAGCTTCACTGCAGTGCTGATCTTCCCTGACGTGCACAAAGAGTTTATAAATATCCCATAGGTGAACTTGTCTGGCCTGCATTTTGATCGGATTATCTCTTTCCAGAACCTCTTTGCCTCGTGTAAATTTCCCAGTACGCACCACCCGTTTAGTATGATATTCCATGTCTTGATATCATACTCGAATTCATCTTTCTTTGAATGGAACAGGAACTCTGCCTCTTCTACATGCTTATACCGGCACAATGATAACAAGAGTGTTTGGAAGGCATCAACATCAAGCTTTAACCCATAACATCTCCTCTTGTAAAACGCGCTGATCGCCGCCTCAGTGTTGTGAGCAGCTGCATATCTGTACATAAGATCACACATTACTACATGCTTATATGTATTGAAATATGTGAGTAAATTTTCTGCAACGCCTACAACAAGCATACCTGTGAACTACAATCTGATATGTCCTTTCATTAATCAAACCCTCTTTCTTAGACATTTCTTCGAACAGTTGGTGCAACTCGTCGAATCTCTTCATTTTCCCCAGTATTCCCAAAATTTCATTATAAACACCAGATCCGGGGTTGTATCTCAACAGATGCGAGCCTCTGGAGACCCAGTTGAAGAACCGAAATGCCGGTTTCCAGTCAGAACGATGTCGACTAAGCACGTCGACTACTGTATCATCATTCAACAATGGTAGCCCAAAGCCATCAAGTTGTCGATAAAGCTCCTCGTCTGAGCTGTTCGACAATGACTTGAGTAGATTCTGGACCCTGCGAGCGACATTGTTGATTTGAGCATCTTCGGAAGAGGAAGGTAGTCTAAGTGCGCCAATTTCTTGAGAGTGGTACTGGGATTGGAACTTCGGCGTGCCGGTGTGATCAGAGGGATCCGAATATGGATGGCAAGTGCATAACGGGAGGAAACTAACGAGAGGTTGAAGATGGTGTATCTGCTGATCAAATGCTTTCAGCGTTCGACACAGCCGGTACATGATTGTTCATTCACCACCGTGAACGAACAGTGCTTTTCTCATCCTTCGATGCCAAGCTTACAACTAACTTTATAGACAACAACTAAATGTGAAGTGTTATGCGGGAGAGGAGCAAAACACAAAGCATCATGGGTGATATAGCTGGTTGTAGATTTCTGCACCGACACAAATAGTGAATTTTACTTAGTATGCAATTGAATTCGTGGAGACACAAATGAGATGTCATAGTTCCAAAAAATAGGACATTAATAAGCATTAATCTCTTGTATCACCCTACCTTTTGCCCTTTTCATGACTTTCCCTACATAGACAAGAAAAGTATTCTAACCTAACATAAAACTCCTATATATATAAAGCCGGGCGTATTTATATATTCAATTTTTATTAGAACAAAACAGTTAAGGCTACAGACCAATGTTGTCACAAGCTCGAAAAATCATTCCATTATTATATATCACCTTCAAATTTTCACTTTGTAATTGTTTTTACATTTGGCCTCCAACACACATTTGGCTGCTGAACTTGCTTAGTACATTGACTACTAATCTACAATTTCTAATGGTTGGGTGTTTTACTTTTTTTCTTCATCCCCACTAGCTTAAACAATTTTTGAGTATCCTCTTTATGAAAATGAATACCAACATATTCAATAAGCTATCTACTTCAGAATACAAACAAAGGTAATCACAGACAGTTCAGCCTACAACCACTAATTTTCAGAATCAAATTAGGGTTTTCTTAACAGCTAGCTGCAATCACTTCTCAGTGTCAGCGAACAACCCGGGTAAATTCAAATTCTTTAATCGATCCAAAACTTGCTACAAGTAAAAAAAAAATCAAATTAGGGTTTTCTTAACAGCTAGCTGCAATCACTTCTCAGTGTCAGCGAACAACCCGGAATAATTCAAATTCTTTAATCGATCCAAAACTTGCTACAAGTAAAAAGAATCCACATAGTCGCTTTCACCATCCAATTTCTAGGGTTTTCATTTCCATAACTGTCTACGCATAAATACTTAACTTAGGTATGAAATTAACGAAAGAGATAAAAAATACAATACCATAAATTGCGGCTGTAGAACATGGCAATGTCGATAACCCGTCCAAAGAAGCTTCTACATCCCTTTCATCAGTCATCACCTCTTGTCTTCTTACTTCCAAGTTCCAAGTATCAGGCAGTGTATCAGTGCTATTTCGATTTTGATTTTTCAAAATTTGTGAAATTTGAGGCTGGCTGAAACCCACATTGACCCATATTATGGGCTTCAGGCCCAATTTCTTTGTCCCAACATTTTGGGCTTTATTAAGCCCATTAGAATTTGGGCTTTATTAAGCCCATTAGAATTTGGGCTTTATTAAGCCCATAATAATTTGGGCTCTAATAAGCCCATTAGAATTTGGGCTTTAATAAGCCCACGCGAATGATTTTAAATTGAGTTATCATGTTTTACAAAATTTTATCGTCGTTACTAATATATTTATATAAATAATATAATGTATATATAACTCATTTTAATCATTTTATGATTTCCATCATTTAATGTCATACAAACTTAAAATAAAAAAACTGAATATAACTCTCACAAAATTTCATACAAAATGAATACTGATCCCACGATTAGATCGAGTTTATTATATGATTAAATTGATTTTTATAAAGTTATAAGAGGATATTATAAGAAAGATAAAGATTACATAGGTAATACAATATAAATTAAGTTATAAATATATCTAAGTATTATCATACACATGTATCTTTCAATAAAAAAAAAACTAAATCAACAAACGAAATTTCCTTCTCAAAATATCAAGTAATTTTTGTTTGAAAAAACTGATTTTATTAAGGGTTTACCGTTGAGTTTTATATCCCTTTTTTATAGGATGACAATTTTATCCGAACTCGACAGACACCCGATAACCCGATTCATAATAAAAGGGTGAAAATCCGACATGAAGTGGGTGAAAGCGGATGAAGCGGTGATGGATCGGGTCGGATTCGGATGGACCATTCATCCACCCATCATCCGATCCATCATCCATTCACCCATCCCACCCGTTTCACCCGCTTATACCCGTTATAAATTTTATTGAGTGTTTACTTGTTTAGTGATCTTTAGTTCCCTTTTGTTTCTAAATTGGCGATTTGCTGATTGTTTAGCAAATTTTGTACATTTGTTCATTTCATATTATGATCTTACTGTATGTTATGTATTGCTAAATTTCTCTATTTTTCAAGAACTTAAACTTACAACACTTCTTGTAATATTTTCACTTGGATGATTTGTGTTGACTTTATATTTACCATGTTTTTTTATGGATAAGACTTTTTCGGATTGAATTTATTTTTATTATTATTAATTTTTCGCATTTGAATCCGAGTTTAATATCAATTTGAAGGAAATGTGTTGAACACCCGATTGTCACCTGTTCCACCCGCTTCATCCTTTGGATGCGGATGGATTGGGTGTGGGTGGCGTGTCGGGTGGGGTGGATGAGATTTTTTCGCGGGTCGGTGACGAACAGGGTCATCCGCCCACCACCCTATCCATTGTCATCCCTACTTCCTTGCAACATAAATCTTTTGTCTCACTTATGTGTAAGAATCTCACATCGCACATTCTCGATTGACTAGTTATAACAAATTAATTGCTAATTTTAATATGAAGTTAATCAATGAACACAAGATTGGGACGGGCGAAAGAGACATAAATTTGTATTGTTTCCATGTCCCCTTCGAAAAATAAAATTAACTAATATTAAAGACTCGTTTGATATTGATGCAAGATATATACTAAGATATATATCGGTGAATGACATCAAGAATGATATCTTTAAAGTATAGTTGAGTACATCAAAATAACATTCAAAATATCAACCGACATCATACTGACAAATTCAATAGATTTTGATTACATCAAACATCATATATGAGATTCGTATCGATATTTTATATGTTATACTCATATCTTGATATCGCTATATGATGTCAAACAAGGCTTAAAAGTCTTAAGTTCTCATGTGAGTGTGAATAGTGCTTCTTTTCTTTGGTGCATATATGGCTTTGGTTACATGTCCTACTGCATTGTCGGTAGGTATGGAAGAGTGAAAGAGAGAATGAAGAGAGACAAGTGAGAATGGATAGAGCACTAGCTTTGTTTGGCTACCACCACCGGCACCGTGCTCACGGGCCAACATTACCATTACTCATTTCATTATTTTAGGGGCCCATTAGGGTTTGTGGGATAGGAGATGGATGCCTACACCACCAAACAAATTCTTTTCTTCCCAACTTTCTCCATACCTCACTTTCATGTTAGTTTATCATAGATTTTGGCACACCAAGTAATGTCGGGGTGTTAGGTCATGCCTGATCGTATGCATATCACTCCTGCTCTATGATCCTTCTGTGTTGGACTTTAAGGGCCCGTTTGATATGAACTCCAGAATCGGAAATGGAATAAAAACGAATCTAACCATATGTATACCCTTATTCATGAAAGTTTTTTGAATCATTCCTTGTGGTTTGAAGTAATTGAAGTTGAATTTGATTACTTTTACCCTTAACAAAATATGGGGAGACACGTGCATTTTGCATGTAAACACAAAGAATGATTCTATAACATTTCATGAATAAGGATATACATATGAACTAAATTCGTTTCCATTCCGTTTCCGGAATTTGAACCAAACGAGCCCTAGTTGTATTAGCACGGTTAATACTCGGTTGGTTTAGACTGTTTAATGATAAAGTGGCCCAGACTCTTAAGTGTTGGCTTTGAGATTCAAGTTCGAATCCTTCTAACATGCATTGAAAAAATTGATAGGTCTACCCAAATGGGTCACGACCGTACCCGGCCCGGACGTAGAACGGCTTTTGGCCAATTGAACCAGACGAAAAAAAAAACAAAAATAATGTTATCAGGTCATGTATTAGCCCAATACACTAGTTTGATATAGTTTCTTCACATACTCCCTCAAGTGGTTGGTAGTATGAATTACGGTAAGAAGATCAATATGTCAAGATTTATGACATAACCGTTAGAATACCCTGATGTATTTATATATATGAAGAACGCATCGTGCGTTAGAAATTCAACATATAAGCCTGATATGATTTCAGTGAAACCTTCGTTAGGTAAAAAACCGATTATTAGGTTGTTTTTTAATAATGGTGGACCTAAAATATCATCTTGAAGCCATTGAGGTTTGTGGTGGTACCTAGGTTGGTCTAGATGTAGTTCCTTAGCATAAAAATATGTCCAAAATATAGCAATTACAAGTATGTGATGCTTTAGCTCGAGCACTAATATGTTACATCTATAGTTATTACATTATTTCAAGGAAGTAAACCATGTGCGATGATGTATACTCAACGAGCCTATGTCACGATGGTATCCATTCGCGAGTTTGATACTTCAATACAAAGCTTATGTAAAGAGATTAAACTTTCAAATTGTTTCATGTGTTTAGTGAAAGAACAATGTTACATGTCTCCTAGCTATTCTAGTTTTTAGTTAAAACATTGATTTGACTATACTATATGAACCGTCTGCGAATGTTTTATCTTCGATCTTTTGCATATTGTCAAAGTCTGATACAACGGACCGGTAGAGTGGAGGTCGTATGCATACGAGCGCACATGCGCATTATGTCCAATCCCAGCACATAAACCCCATGGAATTCCATCCTAAAAACAATTGACAATAGGAGGAGGAATCCACCGACCTTATATACTAAGCTCGAAATGTTCCCAACTTTCGATGTAAAACTTATTATCTCCAACACATACCGAGCTAAGGAATTGAACTATTATGACTACTTAGTTTGTATTAAATCACCAATAAAGCACAAACGTGAAATATAACAAACCTTCTTATAAAAAATAAAAAATAAATCATCATATGATAACAATATATATATATATATAGATAGAGAGAGAGGCTAGTTCCGGTGAGGAGAAGCCTTATGGATAGGAATTAGGAGCTATGTGAGCCATTGGATCAAATTTAAATCAATGGTTCACAAACACTCATCATTAATGGCATCTTGTAATTACATAAATCTGAAGAAAAAAAACAAAAAAAAAAAGAGTACAACACTACAGCACTCTCGCTGATCGAACGACTCACAAATCACAACACTCTCACATTCTTCATCCAACAAGCTATATATTTGGCCGATTTTCAACCAAATCAAAGACGGATTATATAAAAATGATGAAATCAAAGAGAATATTAGACGATTCAGGTATTGTCTCTTCGAAATTTCTATTCTTAAGGTTTAGGTTTTTCATTCTTATAGTTTAGGAATCATTATGATTGATGTCAATTTTTGAAATCAAATTTGTTGAATCATTTTTTGTTTTGATAGGTTTGATTGAGATCATATATGTATATACATATGTTGAGTTGGTCTAATACTTCCAATTGAAACAATCTATAAGCTTTTTTTAGTGTGCACGACAATTGTTCGACAAAATGTCTAATAGGAAAATAGTCTACAATATTTACATGAACATGAAATAAAAATTATGAACACCCAAGAATAAAAACATGAACAATGACGTATAAAAGTATGAACACCAATGAATAAAAAGTATGAACTTACACTGGTATAATTTTACATTGTTTTACAAATTCAGTGTTGTTAGGTATGCAATCATCACCAATCATTGTGTCGGGATTGAGGGCGAATGCTCCATGTAATGAAGGTGGAACTATTATACAAGTAACTCCAAATTACTCCACCACTTGGGTTCTAATTTGTGATGATACATTGAAGTTACATGTTGGTCAACAATTTTTAAGTGTGGAGGAAGTTGAAGACTTCTATAGGAGGCCTCTATTTGTAAATTTGAGATTCGTGTTTCATGTAATCAAAAACCCAACAATTTTGGTATGAACAAGGGAAGGTAAAAAAAAATGGCAAACATAGTACGGGCAAAAGGAAGACAACTTCCAATCGATGTGGTTGTAATGCAAGAGTTGCGTTTAAGATTATGGAGGGTGGAAAGTATTTTGTGAAGTGGGTTCATGAAGCTCATTAATTTGGATAGTGTTTAATGCATTGTTGTCTTTTTTTTTAGTGTTCAATGCATTGATGTCTGTTTTATACATACATAACATATTATGATCATATTTACATGAACAATGACGTATAAAAGTATGAACACCGATGAATAAAAACATGAACAATGACGTATAAACGTATGAACACTAGTGACTTATCTATAACTTTTACACATACATAACATATTATGATCATATTTTCACGTTTTGTGATGAATTTTTTTAAAATTTTTTGTGGTTATATACTGTAAATGAACATCTATGTGTTATAAAATAAACACAAATGAATAAATGAACATGACACTTTGATGAATACAAATACTATGAACACCGATGAATAAAAACATGAACAATGACATATAAAAGTATGAACACTGATCACCTATCTATGAACGTAGGGGATTTGTCCAAATTTTAAGTCAATCTACAAAAATGCCATTAATGATGAGCATGTGTGAGCCATTGATTTAAAACTCATCCAATAACTCACAACCCTCCTAATTCCTATCTACAAGCTCTCTCCTCAGTTGAACTAAAATCTATATCTATATATATATATATATATATAGACTTTAACAAGCAAACAGCTCATGTTAATTTAAAAAAATATATAATTTTTTTGGTAATTTTAAATTAATTTTGTACTAACTTAAAAAAAAATTATTTAGAGATTTTATTGTAAATTATTTTTAATCATCAAATATAAGTTAGTTACATATAGATCATTATATATTATTATTGTTCATATATTTTGTATATATTTTCAACATTGGTTAAATTTTGTTTCTGAGCTTAGACTCGTTTCCTTTATAAACAAGTCAACATAAGGCTTTCAAAATCCATCTCGTTCGGCACAAATAACAACCCTAGAAGTTCTTAGTTACAATTGTATCACGCGTGAAGTTTGCACGAATTAATATTTTTTTTAATTAATTTTAGAACAAAAATAGTAATCTCGCGTTCTGAGTTATACCGAAATAGTTGACCTGGGTTTTACGATAAAATCCATAAATTACATATCCGGACAAAATTGACAGATCCGGATCGGATCATTCAAATTCATTAAGTTTTCAGATTGATATTAACACGGACTGTTCAGAATTGGTCAATTTTGGAAGTACTAGTAAGCCAAAACTAGACAACCAGCAACATTTGTCTCTAACACAAATAAACAACTCTTCCAATCCCTCATTTTATGTATAAAATAAATAAAGTTATTTTAATATATATTTCACCGACATATTTTTACAATTTTTATTTATTTTTAATTTAGATGCTTTATTTTTATTTAATTTAGCACTGTTCTTTTCAGATTGTATTATACATGTCACATAAAAATAAAAATATTTTATAGGAAAAGTTTGGAGATCTCTCGATCACTTGATATTTTATGTACGGTCTCATAATGCTACTTAGCATTATGTTTATAATAGGGGTATCTTATTTGCGCCCATTAAGGGTCAAATCAAGTACCATTTTTATTTTTATTTTATATTTTTCTTTTTACCCACAACTTTCTAGTATTTATATTTAGGGTACCTAGTTTATAATAAGTTGCATTTATATCCTTGCTTAAAACTTTAAGTCGTATTTTTGTAATTTTGTGTGATCCTGTCATTTGGTATCAGAGCCAAGTGATTAAGTAAACTTAAAAAATTAAAAAATTAAAAAATTAAAAATTAAAAAATTAAGCAAAACTGGAGGTTTCCGAAAATTGTCCACATAAATTAGCACCACATGCAAAACATTTAAACGCTGGACAAGGTCATCACGAAGCTATTTTAAATACTATAATCGACGATATTGCAGATTTAAAAAGTAAGCTTAATTAAGTTGAGAACAACCCTTACAAAATATAGGGAAGAAATATCTGCTACCTTATTATCTATCAAAGAAGAAAATAAAAAATTAGTTCTTGAAAATACCAACGAAATTAGACATCTTGGTGCAACACCTTTCATAAACCCTCCAACAAAAAAGTCAGCCGGTTTTTCTTATAAGTATCCTTTCCAAAACGAAAATCCCCAAAAGAAGTTTTCAGTACCAAGTTTAACTAAAAAACCCGAAACGAAAGAAGAACAAGAAGAAAAGTTAGATAATCAAGGAGACTCTTGATATGTCTGACAAAGAAATGAGTTCTTTTAGTAGTGACGAATCTGGTTACTACACTGATGAAGAAGAAATGTATCAACAAATGGGATTAATCAAACTTAAAGACCTAGAAACTATTCCCTTAAGTGAAGTTAAACGAAAACTAGATAAAAAGATGGGAAAAAGAGTTGTGGATGTTAATGAAGTTGAAGAAGAAATAGTTCCAGAACAAGAAGTTAACAAGGCCACTAGATCTTATTATCGAGAATATGAACAAGGGTCAACGAGTCAACAAAGAGTTAATCTAAAACCCAAAGAATTTTTAGAAAAAGCATCTAAATTTGGAGTTAGGATTATGCCAAACCATAGACCTAACAAAAGAGAACTTTTGCTTGAACCCATCAGTGAAACCGGATATAAGCTTAATCTAGATGGAGTAAGAAACCGAGAAGATGTGCTAGACTTTTGGAAGAAAAGTATGATGAGTGTCTTAAACATAAACGCTGAATGGAGATCTGCAAATTTCCTAAATTATATCGAACATAGTTTGTATGGAATTGTGGCATATTGGTATGAATCAATCGATGAAGAAATTAAAGAAACCTTAAGAGCAATAGAACCACCAGATGTTATGTTTAGGCAATTCTGCAAAGCCTTAGAATCTGAGTTTATTGGAGACAAAGATGATAAAGATAAAAAATTAATCGAATGGCAAAGAAAATTAAACACTCTTGAAATCTGTAATATGAGATATTTGGAAAACTATCTTTCAGAATTTGAGTACTATTACTATAAGGTCGGAGAAAACGGGATAAACCTTCAAATGTTATTCGATAAACTTCCTAAGCCCATAAATGAAGAAATCAGTGAAGGGTACTAAGAATGGATAGAAAAATTTAATTCAAGAGATACCCTAGGAAATAGACTAAGGTTCATTAGAAAATGGGTAGAGAAAAAATGTCGAGAAGTTAAGGGAACTCAACATATGAAAAGACAATTTCTAAATTGTTGGGATCTTCCTGGAGAATGGGGATGTAACCGAAGAGATAATCAGAAAAATGGTTATGGAAGAAAATATTATAGGAAGAAAAGCTTTAATAAACAAAGAGGGGAAAAATATCAGAAAAAATATTATCGAAAACCCTTTGTTAAGAAAAGAAGATTCTTTAGGAAAGCCTCTTATTGCCCCAAGAAGAAAAAGAGTTGCAAATGTTGGGCATGCGGGGAAATAGGTCATTATGCTAATGAATGTAAAAATAGAAAGAATAATAAACTTGCTGAAGCTTTAGGGAGCTTAGATTATATTGAAATAACAGAAGAAGAAGCTCTTGACTTAGCCTTAAATAATAATAAAGGAATTGTAGAAGTAGTAGAGGAAGAAGAAGAATCTGAAAATTCAGATTATGAGGAAGTATGTGAAATGATGCAAGGAGAGGATAGTGAAGCTCAAAGAAAAATGGAAGAAATGTTTTCTTCAGAAGAAACAACTACTCTAGCCCAATTACAAGAAGCTGATACTTCCATCGACGAAGAACAATTGGAAAAAATGCATAGATCAGGGGCTGAATTCCCGATCATTGCTAAAGAACAGTTCTTTAAAAGAACGTTCATTCCAATATTCTTCAAATTCGTATGTGAAGAGATGGCTGGAGATATCGTAGTAAAAAATAATGAAAATCAAGCTACTGAGATAAACTTGATTAACTGGAAAAATATCCAAAAACACAATAAAGACAAAAAATATAAGTACATTTATGTTTGTGCAATTCAGGTCATCATTACTCCATTACAAGACTTTGGTAAGAATGTGCATTGCATTAATTTTGTCTGTGACACTAGGCACAAGAAATTTAGTGATCAAACGATCAGTGGAGTAATATGCAATCTAAGTCAAGGACCAGTATCATGGGTATGTAGACCAAATTATTATGTAAGTTTAGAAGATCAGTTTGCGCATAAATTCCTAGCATTAAAATTGCTAACTGAAGGAATTAGTAAGCACAAAGGGACTTGTCCTTTACAACTGAAATGGAAGGTCATTTACAAACTAGAAAATACTACAAATCCACCTGCTAGAACTCAGATGGTAGAAGCTGATAAATATGAAGTAGTTGGACCAGGACAAAAAGCTGTACCAGTCAAAGTAAGGCCTGACCAAATAAGTTTAAAGACATCGTGGATAAATGCCTTCGAAAATCCTTCTAGTCCCAACCAAGGAAGAATTTTAACCGTTGATGAAGAAGGGAGAATACACACGAATTCTCATCCACCTCCAATAAATAGAAGTCTTTCCAGGAGTCAAAGTTATAGGGTTAATCCTCATTTTAACTTGCCTCCACAAAATCAAGTAAGTAGAAATCCTAGAGAAGAACCTTCCTTTAAAGTAGATGATGAAATTGCTAGCCTATTAGCAGCCCTAAACAGAAAATTAGAAGCCAATAACTTGGGAAAAAATATTAGGGAACCTGCTAGACATAGTATAGATCTAGGAAACACTGGATCTAGCTATAGACCACATCTGGAAGGTCCAGGACCTAGCAATCTAATAAATACATCACAAACACAAGGAGAAGCCTCAAGTTCTAAAAAATTAATAGGCTATAAAACAAAAACAATTAGTCAACCTGTGTTTGAAGATGATGAAGAACTTAATTTGCAAATTGAAGTATGCTTAAGGATTACTAATCCAAACAGCATTTACATTCCTATCACCATATGCATCGAAAGTTTTAATAATTATGATTTATGTGCATTTGTTGATAGCGGTTGTTCTGTTTGCTTTGGAAAGAAAAATTTATTTCCTGCATTCATGTGGAAAACTGCATCTAAACCAATTCAGGTTAGGATAGCTAATAATAGCATCATGACACATTCTGAGATCATTCAGGATTTACCCATCATGATAGGAGGTTATCCATGCATAATTCCTATACTTTGGGCTACCGAGCAAACATCACATGACATGATAATAGGAAATAACTTCCAAAGATTATATTCTCCATGCACACAAAGTCTAGGTGAAATGATATTCACTATAAATGGGGAAAAAGCTTTGGTAAAAAAGATGAAAGAAGCATACACTCATCAAACTATTGAGTTCACGCGCAGTAAGCGTGGTGAGGAATATATTGTTCCTACTCAAAAAGAATTTGCACTTGCTATTAATGAAGTAACTCTTAAAGAACAAATAATAGATCAACAAAAAGAGTTGTGCAAAGAATTATATTCTGAAAACCCATTGAAATTCTGGGATAAGGATAAATCATTTGCTACAATAGAGTTAAAAGAACCTAAATTGGTTATTAGAGTTAAGCAGATGGTTTACACTTATAAAGATCAACAAGAGTTCAAGGAACAGATAGATGAGTTACTGAAAAAGAATCTAATTAGAGAAAGTAAGAGTCCTCATTCTAGTCCTGCATTTATGGTTAGAAATCATGCTGAAGAAAAAAGAGGTAAAGCTAGAATGGTGATTAACTATAAAAAGCTAAACGATAATACTGTCTTTGATGGCTATTATATCCCTAATAAAACAGTCTTATTTAATAGAATCCAAGGAGCCACTTGGTTCTCTAAAATGGACTGCAAAAGTGGATATTGGCAAGTTAAGATGGATAAAGATAGTATTCCGTTAACAGCTTTTAGTGCACCACAAGGACATTACGAATGGTTAGTTATGCCATTTGGATTAAAAAATGCACCTCAGGTATTTCAAAGAAGAATGGATAAGATATTTAAAAACTTGAAACATTATTGTCTAGTTTACATTGATGATATCTTAATCTTCTCAAAAACCATAGAACAACATATGCATGATCTTAAAGCTGTAACACAAAAATGCATAAATCATGGCATCATCTTAGGACAGAAGAAATGCATCTATGCAGAACAAGAAATAGAGTTTCTTGGGTTAAAAATAAAAGCTGGAGAAATAGTATTGCAAGAGCATGTCCTAGAAAAGATAGAAAAATTTCCAGATAAAATAGAAGATAGAAAACAATTAGAAAGGTTTCTAGGATGTCTCACGTATGCATCAGATTTTATTAAGGATTTAGCTAAGCTTAGAAAGCCTTTACAAGTTAAGCTGAAAAAGGAACAAACTTGGACTTGGACCAATCTGGATACTCAGATAGTTCAAGATCTTAAGAAACGTTGTATGAAGTTACTAGTCTTAACTTTACCAAATGTAAATGATGATCTAGTACTTGAAACTGATGCAAGCAACTACCATTGGAGATCTATCTTAAAAATCAAAAAAGATAATAAGCTTTGCAGGTATAGTAGTGGAAGTTTCAATAAAGCCGAATGCAATTACACTACTATGGAGAAAGAAATACTTGCTATCCTAAAAGGGATAGATAAATTTATAATTTTTCTTGCTCCAAAACATTTCACTATCAGAACTGATTGCAAAGGAATATTAGGCTTTGTTCGAAATAATTTGAGTAACATGAAAGCGCAAGGGAGGCTCCTGCGTTGGCAACTCACACTAAATCAATATTCCTTTGATATTGAACATGTGCAGGGATCAAAAAACTCTCTAGCAGATAGCCTAACTCGAGAGCTTGCGTACGAGCATTCCCAAGCAATCGATGACATCTTCCAGCAAACCAAAACTGAAAAAATCAATAGGAAAACTATATCACTCCTCAATGATAACGGAAGAGAAAGAAGAGTTGGACGAGATGGTGCAGTCTGCCCTCTACATGCAAGTAGAGGAGGTAGACAAACAAAAATATAAAGAAGAAACCGAATATCATCTAAGATGGGTAACACCTCTTAGTTACTACTATGTTAATCTTTTGCAAAAATTTTCAGAAAAAAGATCATGAAATGGTTTAATCCTATCCTGCGATAGAATGACTCGAAGAATTCTGGAGTTGGAGTTAGTTCAGTTTATGCTTTGCCTTCCTTTTGATGTCCAAGAGAAGATGAAAGGCTACTGGAAGTACAAAGAGTTTCCTAATTGGTATTCATATGTGATGAGTGGAATAAAGTGTCCATATTATGATATCTATCATGAATGGAGTCCCTTGGTGAACCGATTCAACAAATCTGGATTGAAGGCGGTGAGTTTACCAGCAAACCCATTTGAAGATTGTGACCTTTTATATGCATGAGATTATGGAATGTGTCAAGGGCTATTCGGAAGTCTTCCAACACCATGGAGTCCAATCAGGAAGCATTTCACGAAGTTTCAAAGTTATGTATTTAACAGGGTCAAGAAGTGGGAAGGAGCTGAGAAACTATTGTATTATATTCATCCAGCAAATATGGAGGTTGAAGCAGGAAGATCTAGAGCACCACATTATTTGATCATATTTCGAACAATAACAGATCAGTTCTCCCAAGATCCAATTACAGTAAACCAACCCAGCATCCAGAATCATATTCAAGCTAGGGCAAATGGATTTTTCTACATTTATGAGTATATCAAGCAACATCTGAAAGACAAGAACAGTATTATCTTCAAGGTTGGATTTACTACGGTCGTAATCCCTGAAATCTTAAGACCATACTTCTTAGAAGCAATCGAGTTCTCAGATTCAATTTCAGACTATATAAGGGACTTAGAATTGGGAAAATTTATGTCTTCAGAGTGCCAATATTTTTTCTATGACACCCTCTTAAGTTGGGATGATGAATACGCAAAAAATATTTATGAAGCCCTTAATGAGGATGTTGATGAAGATTATGAAGATAATATCGGAGAAGAGGGGATGTACAACATCAATCATTGCATGGATTAGTCAGAAACATCATCATCACAAGCCTGAAGGAATCTCGTGAGTGCTGTGTCAGAGTCTATCTCTTTCTTTTAACTTTTTCTTTTGCTT
This sequence comes from Fagopyrum esculentum, assembly GCA_033239045.1. Taxonomy (NCBI): domain Eukaryota; kingdom Viridiplantae; phylum Streptophyta; class Magnoliopsida; order Caryophyllales; family Polygonaceae; genus Fagopyrum; species Fagopyrum esculentum. The sequence goes on from BSUD01000003.1 coordinate 3,906,443, forward strand.
TTTGAATTATTGAACGTTGGCACTGTTGGCCATGTGGAGAGAGTCAATAATGTTGGGGGTAAAATGGTAATAGAGCAAGAGCATCCAATGTCTCTTCAGCTCTATAAATAGACCCCTTGTGAGTCATTGTAAGGCATCGAAAGCCATAGAGTCTAAGAGTGAGAAACACCAAAAACTAGAAAGAGAAAGAGCAATCGATTTTGAGCTTACAGAGTAGTGGATCCTCCTCTCTCTAAGATCAAAACGCTTTGTTGGATCTTTCTAGCTTGAAGTGTTTGAAGTGAGTTGAGTCTTTTCAGTGTGTTTGAGTGCTTGTAATCCTCTTTCAAAATCAATAAAAGTTTGCTTTTAAGTAAGGGAAAGCTACTTAATTGAAAGCTATGTTTTGAATAATCTATTTTCTTGATTACATTTCCTTCATCCTCATAAAAGAGAGATTTGAGTGAGAGACTACGGTCTGAGGTAGGAAACGAAATAGATTTGTGTTGTGCTTGGGCTAAGGTAGTCTTGGTTGAGGATTAGCCATCCCTAGAAAGCCGGAAGCTACAAGAAAGCCGGTGGTCCAGTGATACTACGTCCAGGTATCGGTCAAAACTCTCTCATTAAAATTTCTTAATTACGGAGCATGGTGGGCATGTGATCATATAAAATTTATTATTCATAATATAGTTAGTAGATTATGGTAGCAAGTACCACATAAAGTCCATATATTCAATCTAGAGTGTTTGTTTGTTTGAAAGCTTGCAATATATAAAGTGGGGGTTGAAAACTGTAATTTGGCAAAAAGTAGGGATAGAAGCTGAAATTGAAAAATTAGTAATAATTGCCTAATCATTGCCTATTAAGGGGTGCGAATAGTAAAATCCTTATAATAATGTATCAAGATATGCAAATCATTGTCTATCACCATCAAAAGCGAACGATCTTTCATCGCATTCTTTTTCCTTTTCTCTTGTTGTCTCGGTAACTTGTTGTCGAGACTTTCTCATTACAAATCGGATATGTTTAGAGAAGAAAATAGGGTGACAAACTCACTTATTAATTTTACCTTTCTTACGGTTGGTTTTCATGTACTTAAAGACTATACTCCTGGTATTTCTAGACTTTTTGTGGAGGATGATGATATGGTTGAGAAGACAACACAAATTGTGATAATATTATGATAACATTTATATAGGGATTACAAAGAGAATTATTTTTAGAAGCAAATAGGAAAATAAATAACAAAGAGATACGATCTTGATATTATAACGGACTCGATTTATCACGGTTTTATCACGTTATCGATCTTATCATACTTCCTCAAGCCGGTTGTGGGCGACACACAACATCGAACTGAGACTTAATAAATTGATACTCTGGCCTAAAACCTTCGTAAATAGACCCGCAATTGATCGGTAGAACGTGTAAAGCAAGTGCGAGCGATATGTTTTTACTAACGCTCCTTTTGACGCGCCTTAGAATATATTTATTCAATTTGAGACAATGAGTTTTGAGTAAAAGTGTGGGTTGCCCTTTGTTTTTTTTTGCAACAATAAGACGCCGATTAAGTTTGTTTCTAGTTGACGACCCTAGAGCGTTGGTAGATTGGATACCATGATATTTATAGTGGATAAGACAACACAAATTGTGAATATATAACTGAATTTACGTTGATATAACGATAACATTTTATATAGAGATTGCAAGAGAATAATAGTTATGATAAACAGAAAATAAATAACAATGAGATATGATCTCATTATTACGATCTCGATCTTATCAAATGACGAGAGAGTCAATCTCTCGTACATGACTCGTTTGTAATGTTGGGTTTTTGTGTGCCCATTAACACATTGAAAGCTTCACTCCTTTCACACAAAAAACCTTTTTTAAAAAAATTTGTTTTGGAAGTAACGTATCCTATTTGTAAACAAATTATCCCATATTGCTTCAGATGTTTGATCGGTTTGAGTGTTTGTCGTAAAGGGAACGTGGATTTGTGATGACTCCTGATGGCTATGTTGCATTCTAAATCTGAGGTCTCCACAATTGTTTCTCAGACTTTTTGTTTACTTCATTCGAAGATGAACGTTTATTCTCGTTGTCTAATGTTGGTTGGATCATCCTGATTTCCCTTGACTTTTCTTCTCTTGGGTTCCTTTTGATGTATTTTTGTGTATTTCTTTTCTCCTTTTGTTGTATGACCCTTCATGACGGTTAGTCCGTCTGCCGAGTTTTTTCGGTCTTTCGATCCAGTAGACGACGCGTCGTCTGATGATTCGAACCGCTTTCTTTCTTTTTTTTTTTTTTTT
>BSUD01000003.1:3908980-3997038 GCA_033239045.1 Fagopyrum esculentum
TTTTTTTTAAATTATCCCACATTGATCGTAGTCTATACTGTATATTGCATACTTCTTCCTCTTTATATTCCACGATCTTTTGCATTGAATCTTAGGTTGGACTTTGTTGCCTATTACCATCATTCGGTTCTTCGTGGAGTCTACTATACATTTGATTTCTGTACATTTATTGCCCGTTTGGTTGGATCGGTGGAATGGAAACGGAATGGAATCGGATAAGGGTTAGGAAAGGAAATGGAAATGATGAGATTACTTTCATGTGTTAAAAAACCTCTAACCAAACGCATTTTTTTATTGATTCGGAATCATTCCGTTACCGGAAATGATTCCTAGTGCTACCAAACGAGCCCTTAATTTCTTTGTCGATAATGATGTGCAATCTGCAACTAGGAGGTAATTGAGTTGTATAATAATGGGTCGAGATGTGCAATGATGTATACTCGAGGCATGTTCGTTAAAAATTAAGCATCCGACTGTGGAGGTGAAGGCGATATGAAACATGATCCGGTGAGAAAACACTAGTCGCGTATCCTTTCGAGATAAGTGTTGGCATTAAAATTGACGCGTATTGATGAGTTCGGTTAGGATTGACGCGTATTGTTCCGACCTAGTCACACTGTCGAACAGAGTTGAGTTGGTCATGTAATCGAGATTTGTTGAAAACAATAAGTTCCAACATCGAAAATTTGGGACATTTTAAGACTATTATATAAAGTCGGTGGTCTACTCCTATAAACAATTGGTTTTAGGATAGAACCTCATCGGGTTTATGTTCTCAGATTTGGCCTAACGTGCATGTTCGCTCGTACGCACATGAACCTCGCTCTATTGGCCGTCTGTATTGGACACTATGACATGGTATCGAAGCGGTTATCCTCTATTCGGCTTGCGATCCTAACCGGAGGCGTGTTGAAGATAATAAGTTTCCACATCATAGGGCTGTTAAAACGGTTCTTAAACAATGATTTTTTTAAGAACCAGGAACCGAACCATTTTAGTTATGCGGTTCGGTTCCTTTACTTTTAAGAGGAGGAACCGTTTGGAACCGAACCAAATAAGGAACCGAACCATTTTAGGTATACGGTTCGGTTCTTGTATTTTTTTTATGAGTGGAACCGAATTACAAAGGAACCGTTTTGAACTTAACAAAAATTATTTAACGACTTTCATTTGCATATGAATTGTAGGAGAAAGTCCAAATACTTTAATTTTGTTAAGAACATAGATGTTTTTAATTTTTAAATGTTTTGTCTTAATTTTCTCTAATTTTCGATAACTCAAGAATGCTTTATAATAAGTAATTAAGCATTGCTACAACGGAGGATAAAATTTGAAACCTCAAGTCTATCTCGTCGAACTACACCATTGTCTTATAAATGGGAGAATTCAATTTTTTTTATAGTCTAAGTTAAAGAAACTAACAACAAAATGGTTGTAGACAAATAAATTCTGGATTGAAGACAAACTTAGTTACAAAAGTTGTTGAACAACTAGATAAACCGATTTAGTGAGGAACAAATGAATGTGAGAGATGTATATAAGACAATATTATAGTCATTATACCAAAGAAAGAGACCAATACCTTTTTTAAACCTTTTGGTTTTGTTATATATTATGTTATTTTATTTTTACTAGTTTACCTAAAAATATAAACGGTTCCGATCTATTTTTTCTAAGGAACCAAACCGGACCGAACCGTTTTTAAGAGGAACCGAACCGACAAATAATTAAGAGGAACCGAACCGAACAGTAAAAATTAGGTTCGGTTCCAACGGTTCCGTCAGGAACCGGTTCCGATTAACAGCCCTAATAAAACATCGTTACGTGTTGAGATGTGTGGAATGCCCCACATCGACAATATGATATTGTGTGAACTTAGGGCTCGTTTGGTACGTTTCCCATGGAATCAGGAATCGGAATCGGAATGAACCATACCAATACCTCGCGTTTGGTAAAGCTCGGAATCGGAATGAGAATGATTCCATGGAATGACTCATTCCAACTTTAGAGAAGAAGTTGATTCCATAATTTAAAGTGGGTTTCATCCATTCCAACATAAACTCATTTTAAATTTAAAATAACATTTTATATATTTTCCACATATATATATATTTATACTTGCTTATTCAGTTTCACAAAATAAAAAATATATATTTTATAGAAAAATTTATTGTTCATCAATTAGTTTGAATTATATTATTATTTATAAAAAATATGATTTTTACAAAAAAAAGTTTATAACTATAATACACATATTTCATTCAAGATTTAACGTAACCGAAAAATACTCGAAAAAATTATAATTGGTTCAATTAAAAAAATATATATTTGATAGAAGAAGTTTTATACCCATATATTTATTTGGGTTGACGATTGTTTAAAGTTTATTCTTTAAGTTATTAGTTAGTCTTCATTTTTCTTAAATGTAGTTTACAAAATAACATATATTTATATTATAAACTTTCACACATAAATTATTAAATATAATACGATTTCTCGTTTCATAAATCATATAAAATAAAAAAAACATGTCTGAAAAGTCTTTCATTCCAACATCATACCAAACATAAAGTATCGGGAATGATTTATTTCAATTCCTTATATCATTCCGATTCCTGATTTCAACCCCATTCCTACAGTCATACCAAACGAGCCCTTAATATATACGTCATCAGTCATATTATCAATTAATTTTAGGATGAAACCCCAAAGTCTTATGTGTACGTTTACTAATGATCTGATCAGATTCATTATCATGTGTTTGACTTTGTGTCAACGTGTAAAATATCACCTAAGGTTTTAGGATGAAACTTTCTTGTGTGTAGGTTCACGGTGCAATCATATTTGATAAATTACCCAAAAAAAATCGGTTTTAACGTCTCATCTAGTAATGTAATTTAATAAACAAAAATGTCCACTCTCCCGATTACATATTTAAAATAATACCTTAATAAAAAAAATTATATTTATTAAAATCTTATATCATTATGATCTTACCTTACCAAATTAACACTAAAATTTGTTAGGCTAATTCATATTTTCAAATATAAATATTGTGATAATGGGTCACTCCAGAAGGTGAATGAACATTCCGGAAGAAGGAGGAATATTTTGAAAGATGATGTAACATTCCGGAATATGGTGGAACCTTCTGGAATGAAGTGGAATACTCCGGATGGTGACGGAACTTTCCGGAAGGAGGCGGAAGATGATGGAGACATCTAGAACTCGACGGGACCATGTAGACTAGATTAGAAATCTAGGGAGAGTTCTAGAGTTGTATAGGATTGTGTGAGAAGGCTCCGGAATTATCCAGGAGAATCGAGTTCTGGAACCTTCCCGTAGAGGAGGTGGCCATGACTATAAATAAGGGAGGTCACCGCACATTTGTGTAACTCCATCCAGAAGAGAGTAATAAAAGACTTCTAAAGAGAGCTTGCAAGTGAGGTTTTGTTAGAATGTGAGTGCGCAACAAATACCCGCTTATATACTCGGTGTGTGTCGGGACTTGCAGAGTTTTTCCCAACAACATTAATGTTTTATTTTCAATTTATTCCGTATATTAAACCCATAATCAAAGTTGTTTCATTGTTTAATGAAACAAAATAGATTTATGAACATGGTTTGTTTTGTTGAAGATCGTCTTGTACAATCCTTCTTTGTAGAACAACTCGCCTTCATTTAAGCCTTTACTAAGCCTATACACACATGTTTTAAGTGAGATTGATATATATATCCAACCTCATAATAAAAAAAATGTCGAGCATAGTATATAAGGTTGGTGTACTTATATGCTGATATTAAGATGTAAGTTTATTGGACTTATGTATTCGACTTTAATATGTTATTAAAACGATTAGTCTTTAATCAGCTCGGTCCGTCCGTGTACAATTTTAACAGAAAATATCAATTGATCAACAAACTCAAATATTGTTAAATCCAGTCTACTTGTTTTTTTTCAATATTTCGATCCACTAGACGACACGTCGTCTAAAATTTCAAACCGCTTTCTGTTATAAAAAAAACATATGTATATCGTTCTCTTTACGGGATGACGATACAATTAATTGAGAGTGAGAAATAACCAGATCAATAAACCTTACATACTTCATATTTTAGATGACGTTTTTTTTTTTGTTAATTATCTCAACACAACTTGGGAATATTTCATAAATAAGTTTTTAATTTATATCAATTTATCATCTTTGAGTCATTACCGATTTATAATCTTTTTTTGGCTTTTGTCGACAAACAAGGCTTCATGCCACTCTTGTGAGAGTTCAGAAACCCTTCTTAATATATTTTATTAAAAATTCAATAATAACTAAAAAAGTTTAATTAAAAACATTAAATTAATCAGGATTACATTAAATTTTAAAATAATTTATTTTTATATAAATGTTAAATAATGTTATAAAGTATTTTTAATTTAAAATTTTAGCACAGTAAATTTAAAGTTTTTTTTTAAATTGTTGAATTAAAATAAAATTATAATTTTTATTTATTTCATATTGGTACTCATGACACGATATATACTTCTAAACTGACACACAATATAAGCTATCATAAATGTTTAACTAGTAGAATATATATATATATATATATACTCGGTAATTATTGGTGTAAATAGTTTTTAATCTTTTATCATTAAGATTTTACATGTGCGGGAGAGTGGTAATATTTTACGTTTTTCAAAACCCTAATCAAATGGATGATAGATTAAAACGTGCTCAAACTTGGCTCGTTTAGAAAGTGAACGAGCTCGAGCCGAGCTTTTGACGAGCCGAGCCCGAGCCGAGCCCGCGTAACTCGGCTAAAATAATGCTTATATAGTGTTATTTTAGCCGAACGAGCCGAACTTTATCCGAACGAGCCGAGCTTTGACATGCTCAAGCTCGGCTTGTTTATAAACGAGTCGAGCCCAAGTCGAGCCTAAAAATTATAGGAGCTTTAAAATGTGCTCAAACTTGACTCGTTTAGAAAATGAACGAACTCGAGCCGAGCTTTTGACGAGCCGAGCCCGAGCCGAGCCCGAGTAGCTTGTCTCATATTACAACCTAAGTAAAACCACTTTACATAATTTAAATTATTAATAAACCACCTAAAATCAATTTTTTATGCAAATAAATCATTTTGAAAATATTTATTTGTATAAAAAATTGATATTAAACTTAGTAATTTTTATAATATAATTAGGTTTTCGTTTATTTAAAAAAAACATTTTAGATGTTTTAATAAAAATAAGGCACTTTGTTGTAAAAATTATTAAAAAAATTTTAACACTATGTTTTAAAATCCTTATTATAATAGGTGTATTTTTGAAAAATAGTTTTATTTACTAACTAAAATTTATAAATAAATAACCAATAATTCAGTATAGACCTATATGCGAATCAAGTTGCGATCCATGGAGAATATCCAATAATTTACTAATGAGATATTGCAATAACGTACCATGGCATTATATTAGCTTTAATAAAGGAAACTATTATAGTGCAAAAGATATATAATAATTCAATTGAGACCTCACATAGATTTCCTTTTGAAAATAATATCGCGATTGTAAATAATGAAATAACCAGTATACAAAATTTATTTAATATTGTTTTGGTAATTCACTGATCTTAAGATGAAATGTTAGAATTATGTATTAAACTTTATTATTACATACATGTTTATACAAACCCTAAATTTTAATTTATCAGAATTTAATAATTATTAAATTTGATCCAACAATTATTTTTTTGATAAAAAAAAACGGTTAGATTGGCTTGTATATTCATACATAGCATGTAAAAAACTCGATAAGAACAAATCAATGGCAAGGGTGATAATCTAAGTACTAAACGAGCAAGTTTTATTGGAAGATATCATATATAATAACTAGAGAAGTTATCTTATTATTTTAGGTTAGTTTTTATTTGAGATTATATTCCTAAATCTATAAATAGCAAACTCGGTATTAATTTGGTTCAATTTTTATCATTTGTGTTGTCTTTTTCACCGTAAAACTATTATGGTGTCAGAGCAAAATAATTTGAATTTCAAAATCAAGCTAGCACTAATCTATTGGTTAGAGCATCCCAATAGCTTATCCATTTTAAAATATTTGAAGAATTTTAAAGATATTTTGGTCCAACGGATTCTCCATTTCATTCTCCAAAATGGAGAATAATGGAAAAAAGTGGGAATTCTTCCCTAAATTTGAAGACATTCTCCAAATAAATGGAGAATTCTTTAAGATAGGGATTCTGTTGGACTTTTGGGGAATATTGAATGATATTTTGACCTAACAATTTCTCCATCTAATTCTCCAAAATGGGGATGCAGAGTAAAAAAATGGGGTTCTTCCCCAAATATAGGATATTCCCATATATTTTGTTGGATTCTCTAAAATGAAGAAAATGTTGGATTTTAAGTTTTTTTTTTTTAGAGAATGTGAGTTTTGTTACTTCATTATAAAGAACCATTTTGAAAAACTCTTGGTAATAGCATCCCCAACAGCTTCCCTAAACTCTTCTCCACAATGGAAGATTAAAAGTAAAAATCTACCCTTTATATTTTTATCAAATCCAACAGATTTCCTATCTTGGAGAATTCTCCATTTATTTAGAGAATGTCTTCAAAATTAGGAAAGAGTTCCCACTTTTTCCTATTATTCTTCATTTTGGAGAATGAAATGGAGAATCTGTTGGACTAAAAAATCTTTAAAATTCTCCAAATATTTTAAAATGGAGAAGCTATTGGCGATGCTCTAATGCTCTAAAGGGTAGATTTTTACTTTTGAATCTTCATTTTAAAGAAGAGTTTAGAGAAGTTGTTGGGATGCTCTTAACATATTGTTGAAACTGATATACATGAAACATCTCATTGAAATTTGTCAATAGAATGTTTGAGTCTCCGACGTCGTTACTCTACCGTCGCTTCAACCGCATAAACGTATAATAAGATATCATAATTAACATATAATAATTAGAGAACTTATATTATTAATTTAGTTTAGTTTTTGTTTTAGATTATATCCTTTAACTCTATAAATAGGGCGATAACAAATTTAGTATTAATGTGTTTCTATTTACATTATTTGTATGAACTTCTTACCGCAAATCTATCAAACTTCTAAACCCGTATACAAACTCCGCCCATATCTCTCGACCATTCCGCCACTCCGAAAAACTCTTTGTACTCGAATTTAAAAATCCATAAATATACTATTTTGATCCAAATAGTCAAACGTAGTGACCCTACGTACAAGTATCGTTCATTCCTTCTTGTATGGGACGTGAGGAGAAGGTAAGATACATTCTGTTTGGATTTTTGTTATGTGTCACATGTTGCACTTCTTACTTTTGCCTGCCTAACACATACATATTGCCTTTATATTGATGGGCCACAATATACTTTAAGATTTTTTGGAATAAGAGATTATATTCGATTTTGTTTTTAAAATTTGAATTTTTAATGATGTTTAACTTAAGTGTGTTTTAAGATAATGAAACTCACCAATACTCAGTTGGTCTAGTGGGATGTGGTCACTAAACTCTTTAAGTGCTTAGTTTGGAGATTTGATATGGTGATAAGACTCATAACAAATAATATTAAAAATTTGAATTTTAAACCTCGGTTAAAAAAATCTTTTATCTCACCAATTAGAATGAAAGGTTTTTAACATGTTTTTTTAGTTTCATATGTTATGAAACTATATATATATATATAGAGAGAGTATAGATCTTATGAGAACACCCCCTAACGTGAGAACATGAGAACATATTCGTAATTATTATCAGTTTTTTTACGAATGTGCCATATCGTTTAATGTATTATTCATAGTTATTGTTGGTTGAGTGGATTATTCGTAGTTATTGTTGGATTCATAATTATTATTATTCGTAGTTATTATTATTTTTGATATCTACTATAAATCTCAACCCTTAATACTCACATCCAACAGTGTACAATTGTTCTCATGTTCTCACGTTAGGGGTGTTCTCATGGGAACCACACCCTATATATATATATATATAGAGAGGATAGATCATATGAGAACAACCTCTAACATGAGAACATGAGAACAAATCATGACCATCCAATTTTTAAAATTCAATGGTCTAGATTAATGGTAGAAAATGATAAATAGGAAACCAAATAATATATAATAATTACTCACTCTCATTAAAAGAGAGTGAACCCACTCTCTCTTAATTGTTTTTTAAAAATATATATTGTATTATAGGAAACCGTTAGTTAAAAAAGATTCACCAGATATCTCCTTCCTCCTCTCTATTATACGTAAACTCCATTAACAGTTCTCCCCAATTCCGCCAAATCAAGAAAATCATATTCCGTCAAGAAAATCATATCCCGTCAAGAAAGCAGTTTGTTTCTCCATATGCAAATCTGAGTAAGTGTATGTATTCAAATTTAATCGTTGTAATTGAATCGCTTTGACAAGCTGTCATATCCTGTCAAGAAAATCATAACAACAGAATTCAACAAGCTGTTCAAGTCGATCATAACAACATTTGTTCAAGTCGATCATAACAACATAATTCAACAAGCTGTCATATCCTGTCAAGAAAATCATATCCCGTCAAGAAAGCAGTTTGTTTCTCCATATGCAAATCTGAGTAAGTGTATGTATTCAAATTTAATCGTTGTAATTGAATCGCTTTGACATAAATCGTGTGAATAACCACATGAATTGTAGAGTTGCATTGTTGAAACTCGTAAGAAGAACCGATAGACAAAAAGAATTCGTTGTTGATAATAAATAGATTAACTACGAATAACACACTTGTATTATATTTAGTTTCAGTTGAAAAGATCATTATAAGTACGAATAAACAAATTCCAGGTAGATAATAAATATAATAAACAGAGTAACTACGAATAACACATTTGTATCATTTTAGTTTCAGTTGAAAATATCATTATAATTACGAATGAAATAAATTGACGTCTAATAGAGTATTTGTTTTTTCAGGTACAACCAAACAATGGGAGTTGCATTGGAAGATGGAGATTTGATTTGTAAAGGAGTCGATTTAGGGTAAGCAGGATCCTGAACAGCCAGGCGAATTACAACGAGAGAAAAACCGCTGCTTGTGCGGCCACAACCGAGTCGCCGGACGCAGTACAGGGCAAACGAGCCGCATGGAGGTTGCCAGACGCAGTAGAGGGTAAACGAGCCGCCGGTGGATCTAGATCCACGACGAGCCGCCTGGAGGTCGCCGGACGCAATACAGAACAACCGCAACTGAGTTCCCGGAATGCTCCTTGTCGTCTTTGTTGCGCCACCAACACCGGGAGGTTCGTTGATTCGGCTTCAAAACACCCTATTCGACTGCCACAACCCTAAAACCTTCTTTCCGAATGTGCAGCTTGTATGGAGTGAAATTAGGGATTCCAAATTGTGCTATATTTGGAAGCGCGCGTGTGTTGAAATTTTATTAATAATTACGATACTAACCCTAAATCTCGACCCTTAATAAAAACAATCCTACGGTCTGTGATTGTTCTCATGTTCTCATGTTAGAGGTTGTTCTCATGGGAACCACACCCTATATATATATATATATATATATATATATATATATATATATATTATTTTTTAAAAATAAAGATCAACTAATAACTTAATTAAAGTTTGTTTGGCACAATGGTTTTTTAATGTGTTCATGAGAGGGTAAAGGTGATCAAGAACTCAAATCCTTTATGTGTCAACATTAATTTTACCCTTTTTTTTGTATATATATATATATATATGAACCTTTAAATTTGTTCCCCTTAATTTTTAACTTTTTTCATATATATGTAAATTATTTTTATCATAATTTATTATCTAAGATAAATTTAACCTACCCAAAATCTTAATCCTAGATCCGTTCATGGTGTAATTGAATCAGTTATATTGTTGTTTAGTACTTTCAGATGCCATATCATCTTAACCGAAATATTCGTATTTTAGTTGATTATTAATTTAATAGTTTTTTAAAAAATCATACAAAATAATTTAAATATATTTCAAATTAATCGATGTGTAATTTTATAAAAAAAATTTATTATTTTATTTTATAGATTTAAATAAGAGTGTATAAAATATATACGATGAAAATATATGTTTGAATTTAAATATAAAATGGGTGATATCTTAAAATAATGGATATTCATCAAACACCGAGTACGAATATAACTCATTCCAATTTCATAAAAATCGTACCAAACGAACACTTACATTCGCTTCTATAAAATTTTCTAACTTACCATAACTTCAATTTTAAATACAGTAATCTCTTTTTCAATTAGAAGAACTAAAATAATCTAAAAATTTTCCCAAACAAATCTCAAAATCATTGCATGAAAGTTCCAAAATGATGATAACAAATCTCGCTAATGATATACTTTCCCAACACTATTATTCATGTGTTAAGTATTCATTAATGATGTGACATTAGGAGGCCCCATGGAGAAATTGGAATACAGATAAGCCTCCATATGCCTTTTATTCATCTCCCCCATCTCGTCAATAATGATTTATGACCCACAAATGACATTATAATGCATAGATGAATGTTTTATTTTAATACATTCTTCGACAATTACAAATTTTAAGTCGTATTTTTTAGTGAGCTCAAAATATTTTCAGATAAGTCCATTTAAATTTTGTCAACTATTAGTGATTATAGTATCGGCCCTTAAAAAACCGTTAATAATTATTTTTATTTTATGTTTGGTGAGTAAGAACGGAGACTTATCTGGCTCGAACATTTATATTAAAAGAATTTACGAAGCTACAAAATTGGAAGAAGGTGGGAAACTAACCCATATAAGTCAAGTAAAACAAGGGAATAAATGAATAATTGAGGAGTGTCTTAAACATGTACCCCGAGATTTAGAAAAGACAAAATTGGCAACTTGGCAAGCGAATCTGCCATCCTATTACCTTATCGGAAACATATGGTCAAGAGCGACATCCCACTCTCGGGTCAAAAAACCTTGACACGATGTATCAAGTTAGAAAACGGATGCGAGGGAGTCACACTGTTGTCAATAAGCTTGAGAACAAGACGAGAGTTCACTTATACTTTCACCTTTCGAAATCTTTCATTCCAAGCAAGCTAAATTATGTCCGATATTAACACTTGAGTATATACATGACGATTTTTGAGAGGGTTTTGTGATAAATGTTAACACTTGAGTATATACATGACGATTTTTGATAAATCAATATAACTTGTGGTCCGCACTTTTCGCAGCACGCCATCCGATATTAAAAATTTATAACTGTTATATAAATAAGCCGAGCTACTCGAGTTCATGTTCAACTCAAACCTGTTCACTTTTTAAAAAATATGAAAAAAATAACTTTTTTTTTAGTTTGGTTAAATTTGATCTCAGCTCGTTTGACTCAAAATAACCACCTTACATATGAATCTACTAGTCAATCTTTAGAGGTGTTGAACTCAATTTTAAACAAGTAATATATATATATATATATATATACTAACAAAACTCTAAAAGTACGTCCCAAATATCATACAATCATACATGTGAGATCTCTTTACTCACGATAAAAACTCCAAATAACAAATGATTCAAACTACGTGATACTCGACAAGAACTCGATCCCCCTAAAATATACTTTGTCTAGGGTGAGCAAAAATATCCGGTCCGATTAATCCGATCCGCTAATCCTAAATTTTGATTCGGAAAAATCCGAATCCAAAAATATCCGGCAATTAGTGATCTGAGTTTGATCCGATCCGAACATATTTTTTGGATCATCGGATTAGATACGATATTTGGAAAAAAAGTCATATCGGACTGGATCTATCCGATTAGCCTAAGAATAAATACTCGGATCAGATATTCGAATTGGATCTTTAGATATCCAATGCGAATAACTATCGGATATCCGAGTGCTCTCGGATTGGACTTTCGTAAGATTTTCAGATCGGATATCCAAAAATGTTCACCCTAACTTTGTCCCCCTATTCAAGTCCATAACATATAGTATATATGGGGTTTAATTTACACTACAATTAAGTTTCTTATTACTTAGATGTCCAAGAAAACCTAATAACTACCATTAGACATTCATTCTCCCAAAAAAGCCCCCAATCACACACACTCAACATTCACTCAACTCCTTTATATACCTCACTCTACTCTCCCAAACCCTCACACTCATCACAACCCCCTCTCACTCCCCAAAACCACCATGTCAACCACCACACTCCTCCCTCTCTTCCTCCTCCTCTCCCTCGCCACCGCCCTCCACCACAACCCGAACCCAAACCCGACATGCCACAACCCAAACCAACCCAAATCAACTCTCCAAATCATCCACATCAATAGCCCATGCTCCCCTTTCAAACAATCCCTCCCATGGGAAGAAACCATCCTCCATATGCAATCCAACGACGCTTCTCGCCTCCTCTACCTCACAAGCCTCGTCGCCTCCAAATCCGTCGCCCCTATTGCCTCCGGCCGCCAAATCATCCAAAGCCCTACTTACATTGTCCCCGTTAAAGTCGGAACGCCCCCTCAAACACTCCTCATGGCTCTCGACACTAGCAACGACGCCGCTTGGCTCCCTTGCTCCGGTTGCCTTGGTTGCGGCTCCGCCATCTTTGACACTAACAAATCCTCTTCTTATCTCCCTCTTGGCTGCCAAGCTTCTCAATGCTCTCAGGTACGTATAACGTTACATTTAATTTTTAAAAATAAAGTTACCATATATGTTGGTGAGCTTGTGACAAGACGTACGTACATTATTGTTTAATTTGCCTGAAAGCGACAAGGTTTGTTCACGTTACTCATCTAGCTTGCTTCTCTGGCATGGCTCAGGAGTCACATGATACATAACGTTTGGATTTTACTAAAATTAAATTTGCGGTTAATACACTTAATAATCTACTAATTAATTCAAATTAACCAGTAATTTGTAAGTTGTACAATTATTAATCTACTGTGTATTACCCGTTTCCTGCACGGGATATGATTTAATATTTATCATAGATATAAATATAAAAGATTTTAGGTACGTTTTTTTTTCTTCAAATTATCCAATTTATATCATCAATTAAAAGATATATATATTTAAATTAAATGAAAAGATTTAAAAAAGTTCGTGGGTTGAGGAGAAATATGACTAAAATTTTTAGTAATTATTTTTGGATTTAAATAATAATATTGAAGTTATCGAATTGAATGATTCAAGATTAAAGATTTAAGATTTAAGAAAGTTAATTAAAAAATTTAAGATGATTATTAATTGTTAAAATGACACGTAACATTAGAGTTCTCAAGTTGAGACACGTAGAATTAGATACTAATTCTCCTCCTATAATATATTTATAAGATTTATTCAAATTAAGCTGGTGCACTGAAAAAATGAATTTTATAATACATGTACTTAAGGTATAAGTGAATGATTTTTTATCAAGGAATTATTTTTTAATCTATTTAGATTTTTTTTTTGCATGGAATTTATCCGAGAATATGCCCAAATCCAAGGGTAATTAAGTAAACGTGTGATAAAATTCTAAAGCATTTGGTCGTCCAGGTGGTAATGTGCGTAGAGAGTACGTCATAGCTAGGTCATAATCTGAAAAAAATGTAGAAAAGTAATGATAAAATATAGATAGTTATTTAGAATAAATAATAATTTACAAATAAAAATAACAAATAAAATTATATTTATATAAGGTGTATGCATTAATATTTTGAAACAATTTTCTAGTATTTAGTACATATTTAATTATATGAATAACATGTGTGTTTTGTTGTATTTTTTAAAAATTACAATTTTAATTAATTTAGATCCTAAAGTTATAAATTTATTTTTAAATCTTGGATCCATCCAACAATGTGAAATTTTAATATTTAAATGATTAAATAAATTTTGATTTTCTAGCTACTTGCTAAAATTTTTTGGAGGCACTTCTTTGGAAATGTGACTAGGAAGGACACATCTGAACAATGGGGTCATACATCACATTATGCTCAATTAATTGGAAATTATTGGTGCAATTATGTTATTATCATCTAAAAAAGAGATTTAAAGCTTATATATAATATATAAGGTTAGTTGATAATTCATATAATGAATTGGTTTTAAGATGAAAAACCATTAAATTTATGTGTTGGCGTTCTACGTTACAATGTATTTTAGCAATTACCTTCGCATCCCTTGTCGAGTCTGGTGATTTGTTGTCAAGACTTCTTTATCGGGATTGACTTATTGATCTCGACTATGTGTTTCCGGAAGGTAACAGGGTGGCGAATGCGCTAACAGCGGTTGATTTCTCTTATAAGATAGGGGTTCATAGACTAGGGTCACCCCCTTTATTCTTGCTATCTTTATGAACGATGTTTGGGTGTTAGCATTCCCCGATTTCTCGTTTGTAATTTTCGTTTGTCCTTTTAACGGAGTAGTGTACTCCCTTTAACCAACAAAAAAATGTATTTTAAGAATTATAAACTTGTTTATATCATTTAAAAGAAAAATTCACGCCAAAAATCTTACATTCAACTGTTTTTTATGATCAATCTATAAATAGGTATCAAATCCATCTTGTGACGGGACTACATGCAACTTCAACCTGACCTACGGCAGCTCCGTGGTGGCGGCCGCCCTCTCGCAGGACACCGTAACCCTAGCCGCTGACCCGGTCCCCGGCTACACCTTCGGTTGCATCCAGAAGGCCTCCGGAAGCTCCATCCCTGCACAAGGACTATTGGGCCTGGGCCGAGGCCCATTATCATTGTTGTCCCAAACCCAAAGTCTCTATCAATCCACATTCTCCTATTGCTTACCCAACTTTAGGTCACTTAACTTCTCTGGCTCTCTAAGATTAGGACCCATTGCTCAACCTAAGAGCATTAAGGTCACTCCATTGCTTAGGAACCCTAGGAGATCTTCATTCTACTATGTTAACTTGATCGGAATCAAAGTTGGTCGGAAAACCGTCGATATCCCACCTGCCGCCCTCGCCTTCAATCCCACCACCGGCGCTGGGACCATTTTCGATTCAGGTATACATCCTACCTAATACTTTGAAATGTTTAAAGTCGGGTTGGTCCATCCGGATAAATGAGCGAATATGGAATAGGTGTCTATGCCCACTTGGGTCGGAAAGCCCGACTTAGTGGGTATGGGCTTTAGCCCAAAATCATGGGCATAATCCAGAAAAAATGGGCATTCTTTTTTTCCAAATGGTCTGACCTGAATCCGGTTTTGCCTAGGTCTACATGTTGTGAAACATATATTATAGTCCCTCTGAGCATAAATAAATGACGTTTTAGTATTATAAATTTGATCACAATTATTTGTCGTTTTAAGTTTTTTAGGCCATTAAATGAACAATAATTATAAGAAATGTTCTTGAAAATTGGTGTAAATGATTATTTTTAGTTCTAAAATCTTTCTTATTGGTTTAAAAGAAGGATAAATATTAAACAACTCATAAGATTTAGAAAAACTTAACAAAATCTATGTTATTTAATATTTTTCTTAAAAATTGTGTTAAAGATAGTTAATTATGATAAGAGGGGGTATTGATCCACCGGAATTTGTAACTTGTAATGTATCCAAAACATAATAAGGTGTTTTCCTTTGTAGGCACCGTGTTTACGAGATTGGTGGCGCCGGCGTACGCAGCAGTGAGAGACGAGTTCCGTGCAAGGATGGGAACCGCAACCGTGTCATCGCTCGGAGGATTCGACACTTGTTACTCCGTCCCAATCACAATTCCATCCATCACATTCATGTTCCAAGGAATGAACATGACATTGAATCAAGACAACTTCCTCCTCCATAGCGCCGCCACGAGTATTAGTTGCCTTGCCATGGCGCCATCTGCTGCCGACGGGATCAACTCGGTTCTCAATGTCATAGCTAACATGCAGCAACAGAACCACCGTATTCTCTTCGATGTGCCTAACTCTAGGCTTGGAGTTGCTCGTGAGCTTTGCACTAAATGAGATTAAGACTATTAATCATATGTAGTAGTACTACTATGGATTGTACGGATTTTATCTCTAAGGATTCATGACCCCTTGTGATCCGTTTGGTAAACGAAAATTGGGCTTTTGTATCGTGCATCCTCCCAAGTTCCAATTGATATTAATCAGTTTTTCATCAACCATGTCAAAGTCCGAATACAGACGGACCGGTAGAGCGGGGGTCGTGTGCATACGAGCGCACATGCGCATTAGGCCCAAGTCCAGTACATAAACCCGGCGAGGTTCCATCCTAAAACCAATTGGCAATAGGAGGAGTAGCCCACCGACCTTATATACCAGGCTCGGAGTGTCTCCATCTTTCGATGTGGGACTTTATTATCTCCAACAAACCCTGTGAATTACATTTCCGACTATTTATCACATATTTTCCCTTCCATATTTTTGTAAAAAATATAGAAAAATGCATAAAAATTCCAAATAAATCCATCACAAATTTGGGTTTGCCAAAATCTACTCTCATCGTAATTCGTAATCAAGTTTAACTTATCATACCAATACTCAATTGGTCTAGTGATATGACCAAAACTAGATACGGAAAATCTTGCTCAAAGTGCCCTTTGCCCGTTTGTGGTACTTGATCCAAAACCTCCATCTTTGAAGAAGCGAAAGCAGTCGCGGATCACCTCACTTCTCTTGCGTTTGATGCTCCTTTGGTTATTACGTTCTTCATTATCCTCCCTCTAGTTTAGTAGTATGAGTTTTGAATAACAATGTCCAAATAATAGCGACCCAAAAACTTATCACATGTTAGATTCTTTTGTTTTATTTAATACGTAAACCAACGGGTGAGATCTTGATCTCCTCGTCTCCGCTCTCCACTACCAAAAAAATTATATACATACATACAAATTTTGCAAATAAAAACTTACACACTCACACCAAGTATTGTTATATTAAATATCTAAATGAATTTACTATAAATTATTGATTTTTTTTTTAAAAAATGTATAGAATATAATTAAAGGTATTATTAAACTTACTTGAATATAAATCTACACTCCTGATAAAAAAAAAAAAAAATTTGGACTTGTTTTGTTTATCTTGTTGGGCCGAAACCCACTGTCGTTGACCTTATTGGGCTAAATTTGGAATACATGGGCCGAACACGGTAATTAATGGACTAATTTGGGCCTAAAAGCCCAAATTTAAATTTGTATTTTCAGACGCCTGTCTAAATTCAGTGAATTCACTCGTCATTGACTCGTTGCGATTCTAACAAATCCCAATTCCAATCCTGCGAAGGAAGTTGAAATTCTACTCTCGTCTCTCTAGTTCTCCTTGTCAGTTGGGATCAACGCCGCCGTGATGGCGCCAGCTCTGCCTCGCAATCGCCCTGCTTCCGCTTCCTCTACCACCCCTTCCCCATCTGTAAAGGTGCGATCTATTTTTTAGCTCAATTTCGGTGTCCAATTAGTGTTTTGAAGCTCCTAACCTTTGTATATATCCATGACGTGGCTAGGTTCCGCTGAATACAGATTCGTTTTTAAATGAATTGAAGGCCATGTTTGAAGGAAGTCTCGAGACAGGCTCAGTTTGGGTCACTCTCAAACGATGCAAGTGCATATGACCTTGTTGTTTAGTTTTTTTGTGTGTGTGCACGGCTGCTCGTTTCCAATTCGCGATCTCGATCTGGTTTATAATTATGTTTGATTTGAAATTTGTAGCATCCTTGAAGTCTAAGGTTCAGAAAAACAAAATGGCGTCTGCCGGTGAACCGGTCGAGTACAAGTGCCTTGTTCGTGCTACTAATGGAAAAAAGAACATTTCAACTTCTGTAAGCTCGTGATCTTTCTTCTGCTAAATTCTGCATGTGATCATGGAAGTGCACTATGACCTTTCACAATATTGCTGCTTGCTAGTAGGTTTTGGTACCTGGCAATAGTAATAGTAGAAGATCATATAAGGTTACAGCATTAATGTGTTTGCTCTAAATAATGGGAATAAATTGTAGATGAATTTATGAGCATTTTGGTTTAGTTCATAGTACTACAGAATTTTGGTTTATGAGCAAACTTTGATGCTTGATTGATGTTGTTGGTCATTATTTTAGTTTGATTGCTCAGGGCTTGTAATATCAGTTTGTAGGCATTCTTTTCTGAGGTTTGACCATGTCAGCAAGTATGAATAAGTGTACGAATAGTGATTGTTCTAGTCTATGAGTGTGATCACATAGATGGCAATTATATTTAACACTGCATGCATAAGAACGTGAAAAAACAGGAATAGTTATCAGCAATGACTGAGCATGATCTACTTTTTTTCATTCTTAAGTTTCTCTGTTTATCTATAATTCACTTGAGTCATAACCGCATAACATGTAACTTTCTTCGAGGTTATTTGGCATGATGGTTGTGCATATTTGATGTCTTTCTGTATCGAAAAGATCCCTGAGCTGGGATTGCACTGTTATTGTGTTTCTAATTATCCCATTAGGAGAGAAATACATGTTTGGTTGCTTACTTGCTTGGCATAATGGAATGGGATAACAAAATTAGCTGTAGATTTTATATGTAATGTTCATATAGCATTATAGCCTATGATGTTTGTTGAATTGTGTATAGTCGGTCTCTGTTGATGCAGCATAATCGTCTATCTTGGACTTGAACAAATATAGCTCGTCAGTCGTCTATATGCATTCATGTCGTGCATTACTTTGATTGCCTATTTGGAATGAATTGAAGAGATGAGCATTAGTAGCATGTGTCCTGGTTGATATGGTTGCCATTGTGATTTGTTACTTTTCTTCATGGTAGTAGAGCAGAAGTATTAGTGATGATTTATATCTAAGCTGTATACAAAGCAGGAGGAGAAACGATTGAGAACCATGATAAAAACTATAAAGTGAGTTATGTGGTGAAAATACTAATTGATAATTAAGACACGCAACAAAATGGAAGGAAAAGAAAGCAAGAAACTTTGAGACTATGATGTTGCTGGAACCATATTTTCTAGTTTCCATAGAACCTATAGATAATGCTTCATGAAAAGAATGAACCAACGGTGTGTCCTTGTTGGTCATCAGTAACTTAAAGCCAAATTACACTTGTATTTATGGTACATAATGTCTATTCAGAGTTTACTCCCTTTTGCTTGAACCCGCTCAAGTCAGCTCATAATTGTGTAGAAGACTAGGGTTCATTGCTTGTTTTGAGTATGAAGAGGAAGTATATTAAATGGGATGGAAAGAGCTCAAAAGGGTTGTAGGAGAGCAGATTGAAGATCATGTTGGGACTGTAAGAGGTCTCTGTTTATATCATGAGATAACAAACTTCTGAAAATAACTAGGAGATGGTGAAGAGATGTTTGGTAGGTCACAAACCAGTAAACCACTTGGAGTTGTTAAGCTAAGATCATGGTTGCAATCAACGTGCAAGTTGAATTTGTAAATGATGAATAGAGGAATAGAAACATTCCATGTGTAGTCCAATGCTCCAAGCCCTAATTCAAGTCTAACAATAAGTCAAAAACCATATTTCTGGGGCATATTGTCTTTTGGTTTTGGATTGCTATTGAACAAATATGGGTTGCTGTTTGACAATTTTACCATAAGTAATTGTAAATGCTGTATTGTGATTTATCTTATGACTTGTTGTTCAAAATGCATATAGGTATGCCTAAGTGAAAACAGGTTAAAGAAAATATAAAGAAACTTATAAGTAAGTTAAGTAACATACCATGTAAGATAATCAACGTTCTCATACCAATTAACGCTACATTGTTGAATTCTGATGGTAGGCACTTTTTTTTTTTTTCTGGTGTGTTTCTGGAATTTATTTTATGCTTAAAGACTGATAATTTTTTTAAATATTGAACGGTAAACCAAGTAGCATGATACTAATTTTGATTTAGTACAGCTTGGTTCTTAAAGTGTTATGATGCAGTTTGATTTTGCTGGCAGTCCACTATATTTGCAAGTGGCAGAGGATGAGCATAACAAGTACTTTGTTTGATGGAAAATGATTCACTTCTTTTAGAATATTTCTGCTGTTTTTTTTTATTGAATAAATAAATTTTAGGCCAAACAAGTGTGCCTTTAATCAGTAAACTTACTAAATTTGTTGTTCTTTCACTATCAACTTAGGCCTCTCATTTTTGTTTTGGGACAACAACTGTGTGGCTTCTTTTAAGAGTTCACCGGAGCACTCTTCAGCATGCAATTTTTTAAATGTTCACCAAAGTGGCCTTCCTGTGGGTTACTCTATTATATTTTGATGTTGTAAAACCGAAACCAATAGTTGTATATTTGCTTGTTATTGTGATATTGGTTTTATGGTGAGAAAGAATCTTGAATATCATATGAACAATTGGATATAGATGCTTGTAACTTGTCCAAAGGTCTCCATTAGGGATCAGCTTGACAAAACTCTTTGTTTTCATATGTAAAACAAGTACTCTAGGTATATTGGGCCTATGTTACAACTATGAATCTCTTCATGGTCAGTTCCAGCAGCTTCATTACCTTAGATATTCGTATTCTATAAGCACAACGAATCTTAACATTTGTTCTTGTGCCTGGTCATACTTGTGCATCCAAGAAGTATATTTGTGTGATGTATTAGTGTTCATATTTGTGCATCCCTTTTGCAATTCCCTTATGTTTTGTGTTTTTACTTCAGTTGGGCGTGAGGGATCACCAACGTTTTCAAGCTTCATACGCGACAATTCTCAAGGCTCATATGACCACATTGAAGAAAAGAGAGAGGAGAGACAAAAGGAAAGCAGCAGAAGCAGATAAGAAGCCGGATGGTTCTAAGAAGGCATCTTCTTCATCATCGTAGTTTCTCTTTTGAACAATTGGCACGAAGACTGACATCTTTTGTATGCGTCTCTGAGATTTTGGATTTGATGGAGATTACAGATTTAGCTTTTGCTTTGTTTGCTTGTTTGGAGGAGGGAAGTAAACAAGTTTTCATTGGATGAATAGGACTTGAGTGTTTTGATCCAATATGGGAAGAACAGTAAAATATTTTGAGGGTTTAACTGAATATACGTTGATTATAATTTTTGTGGAATTTTGTCATTTGGTATTAGAGTTTGGTAGCTAAGTAAACCTATAAAATTATTTGTAATTTTTGCTGATATGCAACGGACTAAGGGCATGGCCGGCTCGATGGGGTCCATAAGGACGCTTCGGGGCCCCTATGTATAAAAAAAGTTGAATATACGTTACAAAAATCGTTTAGTCTAGATGGTAACGTACTCGTCACTTTTTAATTTTCATTTTACTTTTATTGCTCCCTTTTTGTACTTTTTCTTCTTTTCCAAATCAAATTTTAACGATTTCTTCATGGATTAAAAAAAATGTAAATGGTGTACTTTGTATAGGTAATTTTCGCTTTTTTTTTTCTCGCTCTTTAAGGGGCCTAAAGTTATTCTTTGAGAAGTGCCCTGACTAAAGGTCCTTTTGATAGAGATGAAGTTATGAAGATGAAAGAAAATAAAAATTCCTTGATAATTATGTAATTCTACTAAAATAAATTTTAAAAAAATGTTAGATGAACTCATTTCCAATATTTATTAATTTAGATAATTCTGCACTTTAGGTGCGGAATCACTAGTTCATTTAAAAATATAAAAAATTGAATAAAAAAAATAGTTCATTTGAATAAAAATCGTGTTTTTAAAATTTCGGGTTAGCTCAAGTTTGGTTGCACATCCCAAATGCGAAATTAATTAATCTCAATTTTTCTTTTCAATTTCAATTGTAAAATTATTTAAACTCAATTTCGACTCTCCAATTGTGGATTTAGTTAAACTCAATTTCGATTTCACATATCAAGTGCAGAATTAATCAATATTTATCTTATGTTATCGGATACTCAATCATCTTGTTGTCGGCACAACTGCATAATCTTTGTTAGAGTTGTAATATGAGACATGTTACTCGAGTTCGGCTCGCGCTAAGCTCGTCAAAAGCTCGGGTCGTTCGAGTAAATCTCTGCTCGTTCTTTTAAAAAACACTATAGGAGCATAATTTTAGCCGAACTACTTGGCTCAGGCTCGGCTCATCTAAAATTCGAGCTCGTTCACTTTTTGAACGAGCTGAATATGAACACATTTTAAAGCTCGTATAAAATTTATGATCAACTCATCTAAAGCTCGAGCTCGTTCAATTTTTAATCAAGCTGAATATAAACACATTTTAAAGTGCGTATAACATATAGATTCAGCTCGTTTGAATCGTATTATACCCTAATCTTTGGGGTATTTGCAAGTTTGGCACTCGTCATCTTCCTATAAACAATATAATGTCATTGAACTGAAAATTAAAAAGATAATGAACGTTGAAGTTGGATTAACCAAATGGTCGAACGTGTTGCCACAGTGGAGGTTGTTGAACATTGAAAATATAAAATAAAACTATTGGATTATTAACTTTTTACCGACAAAATGGATATAAAAATAACTTATTGGAAAACCACCCTTATATGTTACACAAAATTTTCCACTAAAAATTATTTATTATAAAATTTACATCCCTAGTTCAACTAACCCAACTGAATTGCATATTGCTCTGATCTTAGCCGACTAATTGACACCCCTAATGAGTTATTATACATATGTCAAAGTCGTGTAACATTCGGCTCGAACCTGACACATAAATTGGTTGAGTTTCATCCTAAAATCAATTGATAATAAAAAAAATAGATACTGATTTTATATACTAGTCTTGAATTGTCAATATTCAATGTAGGAACTTATTATCTCCGATAATATATGTTCTGATCTTAGCCAACTGAATTACCCATTTATCACTTGCTTCTCAAGCTTTTAAGAATATTTTCTCAACACTTTGTTTTTTAGGGCTAGTTTTTGTAATATTACAATTTGTGAAGGCTATTTTGAAAAGAAAAAAAAAAATTTGTGGGTGACTTTGTATAATAGACAATAGGTAAGCTTAATGTTTCAAATACATTCTCTTCTAAAAATATATATAACAAAGAAAATAAAATGAAATCTAAAATAAACTATGCTGATCAATAAACATGGAGTTGGATACATCAAGTAGCGGGGGTGTACAATCTTATTAAAACTATGTTATTTGACTTTAGATAACTTTTTATAGAAATTTTTTCTAATAGAAAAAGAAGAAAACTCATTCATATATTATTCAAATCAAACAAATAATTTAAATATCCATAAATAATTATCCGACTCAATATAGTTAAAATCATTTTATAATATTAAGTTGTAGGGTTCAGATCAACGAATAATTCAGCTATCTGTTTTAGATAATTAACAAACGCACAAAACGCAAATTTACTTTCATACCTAAAACGTAACATAACATTTCAAACCTACTTAAATACTGATATTACTATTATTTTTTAATTTGGAAATCAATATCGAAAATAGTATATTATATCAAAATATATTTTATAAAAAAAATTAGTAGATCAATTTGAACGGATAAATTGCAAAAACCACGATTATATTGACAGTGTCGATAACAAAATTGGCCAAATTTGCTAAATAGGTTTTTTTTAGATTTTGTTCTACTAATTAGGCTCTACCATAAACACGTTCAGTAAATGTACTTTTTTTTTTAGTGCGCGGGGGCCGTGAGCGTTGGCGGATGACGCCGGCGACAAGCCTTTTTTTCGTTATGGGCGGCGGCTGATTGCGCCGACGCTTTTTTTTTTTCTTGGAAAAAAGACACCACATTACCAGAAACTCATACTATAAACCATACCAGAAACTCATATCAGAAACTCATACCAAAAACCTTATCAAAAACTCATACCAAAAACCATATAAAAAACTCAACCAGAAACCATACCATAAATTCATACCAGAAACTCAACTAGAAAGCACAAAAAACTCAACCAGAAACCATACCTGAAATTCATACAAAAAACTAATACTAGAAACCATACCAAAAACTCAACCAGAAAATTCATACCAGAAAATCACACTAGAAATTCATACCAGAAATCATATCAGAAACTCAACCAGAAATCTACTAGAAATTTATACCAGAAACTCAACCAAAAACCATACCAGAAATTCATATAAGAAACCATATCAGAAATTCATACAAAAAACTCAACCATAAATTCATAACAGAAACTCGTACCAGGCAAAAAAGGGGCGAAACCAAACAAAATAAAAAACGCAGTCAACAATTACTTTTACCTAACAAATAAAAAAAATTCATTTATTTATTTATTTTAAATAGAGGATTAATTATTTTTAACTAACATTAATAAGAGTAATAAAAATTAAAAAATACACAAAATAAAAGAAAATAAAAAAGGGTCTAGCCAAATTCTTTCAACAAAATTTTGAATTATTAGTTCGAAGGTTTCATCTAAATTCGATTAAAATTTTGACTATATTTTTTTGGCGAAATAAAAAGTAATAGTAATATCAGTATTTAATAAGGTTTGCAATGAAAAATTATATTATATTAAACAAAAGTTTTCATTAAATGAAATAAATAATTTTCTTAAAAAAATTTGACTATATAACACCCAACAATTATCACCTCAATCATAGCACGTAAACATATTCAATATGATATTGGATAAAGGAATATTTGTATTCACATTACGAATGAAGATGTCAAATAGGCGAAAATCCAACTATATAACTCAAATCTCTATCATTAAGCGGCAGGCACCAACTTTCTCTCACATCTTTGAAATCTGGCCTTTTGTCCCCAAGGCTATGGCGGATTAGGATCTACTGCCGCCGACAACATATCAGATCATGATCTTCAACCTTCAATCAGCCAGAAAGAGAACTCAAAATCATATTGCCTATCAACAAACTGGATCTTCATCAGAAGAAGAACGAGAGCGAGAAGAATCGTTAGGGCAAGCTTCGGAAATGGAGGTGAAGCGTCGTACAGCCAACATGCTGGTTTCTCGTCTTGGTTCTGTTTCGGAACAGACTCGGATCGCAGCCTTGTGTGAGCTCCGGCTGTTGTCGAAATCTGATCCGGAGATCCGTCCTATGATCGCTGAAGAAGGTGCTATACCTTTCCTTGCTGAGACGCTTTATTCCACTGCTGCTGTTGCGCAGGAGAACGCTGCTGCTGCGATCCTGAACGTGTCAATCTCATCTCGAGAATCAGTGATGATAACTCCAGGAGTTCTCGATGCTCTTTCTCATGTTCTTCGTAATCATTCCTCTGTTAACGCGGCAGCTGTTCAATCGTCGGCTGCTACGCTATTTAGTCTTCTCGTTGATGAAAATCACCGGAAAACAATCGGATCTAAGCGGGATATCCTCTATGCGTTGATTGATATAGTCAAAAGTCCTAATTCTCACGCGAGATCAATCAAGGATGCGTTGAAAGCGTTGTTTGGTATCGCGCTTTACCAGCCTAATCGAGCGAGTATAATCGATTTAGGAGCTATTCCGCCGTTGTTCTCTCTGGTGGTGAACGACGGCCGTGTTGGATTGACGGAGGATGCAACGGCGGTTATTGCGCAGGTGGCCGGATGTGATTCGGCTTCGGAGGCGTTTCGTCGGGTTTCAGGGATCGCTGTGCTGGTGGATTTGATCGATCCAGCAACTGGTTCGAGTGGGAGGATTAGAGAGAATGCGATCTCCGCGCTGTTGAATTTGGTGAAGTTCTGCGGAGATCTAGTGAAGGAAGAGATTAGGGAAATTGGGGGAGAAATTAGGGTTTCGGAATCAATTGGAGATGTGGTTGAAAGAGGAAGTCCCAAGGGGAAGAGTAAAGCTGATGCTCTGTTGAGAGCTCTGGACATTAACATCAACAATGGTGGTGGAATTTACAGGATGAATCATTGGTCAAGGGATACATCGAGTAGGGTATCAGAACCATTGACGAGCAACAATTCTGCTTGAATCAACACCAGTTCATCCTGTATGATTCCTATACAATGATGATGTACCACATGAGCAATACTATACGTAAACTCTCAACCCTTCCTCTTTAATGACTTCCTTTTGTTTATGGTTCTGATTGTTGTATCATGTATATGGTTTATGATCTTGGTAGTGATTCGGGTGTACAAATTTTATGCTTGTTTGTAAATTTTGACAAACATCTTATCAATATTGCCATAGTTTCTGATCTTATTGTATTTTTTGACAAAGCTTTTGCATTTGGCATACATAAACTTCTAGGCTATGTAGTATTAAGAGATGTTTATCTTTTGTTTCATTCTTTTTCTCTATTCTGCTCCCAATTAGGGCCCGTTTGGTTCCGACTCTGAAAACGAAAACAGAATGGAAACGAATTTAGTCCATATGTATACTATTATTAATGAAATTTTATGGAATCATTCCTTATGGTTTTAAGTAATTGCAGTAAAATTTGATTAGTATTGATATCCTATAGGGTAACAAAATGAGGAAACAACTACATGTTAATGCAACTGCAACCACAAGGAATCATTCCAAAAATATTCATGGATAAGGTAAGCATACGGACTAGATTCATTTCCATTCCGTTTCCGGACTTCTAACCAAACGGGGGTTAGTCTATTTCTTGTACCGGAGCAATGTCATTGCTCATTGTTTATTAATAGGGTTGTTATATGAGACAAGCTAGCGGGAACTCATTCAATTTTTGGACCAGTAAAATATGAACCCGTTTAAAGTTCGTATAAAATTTAGTTTCAACTCGTTTATGAACGCGCTATTAGATAGTAAAATATAAACGATTTTGTTCAGTACATCCCTACTAAAAGAGTTATCCATACTTGTACTGATCGATTGACATATGAAATGGTCTTATCATTTGGTGCAAATTGATTATATAGGCAGATTAGAGGTCTTTGAAAATTGCGTTTATACACAGTCGTAGTTGAACTAGTCGTTTTGTACTGATCAACTGCCATGGACATTAAATCAGTTAAAATTGACTTCCACCTGAAGTCATACATCGGGCTGTTCTTTCTAGGATTTATCGAGCACACATTTATGGTTTAGGCATCTTAAATATGCTACTACTGTACCAACTACTGCCCAAACGTGGGAAGAAAACCACTTACCAACTACCAACTCTTTTACTATTTGTAATGAATGAAACATGAACCACAACTAGGTTTTACCTTGTGTTAAGGTCAAAGTCCGATACAGACGGACCGGTAGAGCGGGGGTCGTCGCACATGCGCATTAGGCCCAAGCCCAGCATATAAACCTGGCGAGGTTCCATCCTAAAATCAATTGTCAATAGGAGGAGTAGCTCACCTACCTTATATACTAGGCTCGGAGTATCTTTATCCTTCGATGTGGGACCTTATTATTTCCAACAGTTTATATCGAAAAGTTTGGTTGTAAGTGTTTATAAACTAGTGTAAGAGACTTCATGACTCGTAATATCCAAACGGGCATGTAACTTGTTATTCTCTTTTCGTTATTAGACCTCAAACCTATTGGCGTCTAAACCTATTATTGTCACCGATCTAATAGTAATCTTATTGATCTACTTTTATCTTCGATCTATTAGTTGTTTTGTCGCTCTATTGTTGTCACCAATCTACTAGTGGTACAATCGATCTACTGATCTACATGCGGTATCATTGATCTACTTTAAATGCAGGGTGTATGAGAAGATATGATTTGGAGAATATTATGGTTAAATCGGTACTAGGCTATTATTTTATTTTTTAGGTTAATGTTGATTGATTATCACTTAGTGTATTTTTGTCCCACCGTAGTTTATCAAGCATCACCGGATGTTTTCTCCCTCTCTTAGATCCACCAAATTAACATGGTCGGTTTGATAGATAATCCTCTCAAATAATCTTTTCAAATCACCAACGGATCTTTATTTTTAACTTCACATCAATATTAGTATATTACATTTATAATAGGTTCATACGAGTAAGATCAACTCATCCTCCAAACCACGACCTTTGTTATCTTAATAACAATATCACCTACTCCTCATTTTCTTTTCATAAAGTCTATAGTTTTTTTTTTTTTGAAAGATTGAACTACTCTGAGAGGTAGACCAATCTAAAGCATTCCTGTGGACGAAAACACAAAGTTTGAGATCATCATAAAAGTTGGTGTTGGAAGCAAGTTTTCTAGATGGATCAATCGGTCAACAACATAGTTAATTTATTTGAAAACAGGCATGATCTGAACGTCGTTAAAATTAGATGGTTTTCGAACTATGGACAAAATTAGATGGTTTTCTTCTTTATGGCATGTCTAACAATATCACATTCTTCAAAGTATTTGGCTTGAAATAGTTTTTATAAAGAAACGTGAACTTCTAACATTTTCCCCTATAGAAAATTCATCCTTCTATAAGTAGTCGCAATTCTATTGTTTCAACCTAACACATTTCTTGCCTATCTAAGGTGAGAAGGTTAGCAACTCCTTGAAAAACCCTTTTTTTAACATTCATTTATAATCATTTTAAACAACATACCTAGTCATATGAAGATATTTGATAATCGGACTGTTGGCCTCAAGTTTATTTAGAATAGTGTAGAGAATAGAAGGGTGAAAGTATGATTATTTCATTGACTTAATACCACCTTGTTAGGCTGAGGACAATGGCGATCCAAATCATCTGTTCCCGATGTTGTCTCCGATGTTGTCCCTGAATTCTTATTCGTCTGGTAAACCCTATTTTTAATATCTAAACCAAACCAACAATTAAAGCTTCAATTTTTTATAAATAACTTCGGCCACGTGGACGAATAGGAATTCTGGGACAGCATCAGGGACAGATGATTTGGATTGGGACAATGGGACGTCGACACTAGGAAGCTAAAGTAAAGTCGTCGGGAATCTCGATGAGGGATAACCACATGTAGTTAGGTTGTAATATGAGATAAACTACCCAGGCTCGACTCGCGTACGGGTCGTTAAAAGCTCAGTTTGAGCTTAATCATTTTCTAAACGAGCCGAATACGAACACATTTTAAAGCTTGCACAAAGTTTAGGCTTGGCTCGATCGGGCTCTACTCGTTTATAAACGAGTCGAAGTTGAGCATGTCAATGATCGGCTCGTTTTTGTTAAGCTCGACTAAAATAACACTATAGGAGCATTATTTTAGCCGACTTACTCGGGCTCGGCAAGGCTCGAGCTCGTTCACTTTCTAAACGAGCCGAATATGAACACATTTTAAAGATCATATAAAATTTAGACACGGCTCGGGTTTGACTTGCTTATAAACGAGCCGACCTTAATCATGCCGATGGTCGGCTCTTTTGGCTCCTATTACAGCCCTACCGACAAATATCAAATTCTATTATTTTAAAATGAATAAAATATAAAGTAATAAATAAGTATGTAATAAAATAAGGTCAATTCTATTATTTTAAAATGAATAATCTATCCTTAAAAAATCTCTCTAACAAATATCAAATCACCACGAAAATAAAATCAAATCTATTAAAATAAAATGCTATATCATCTTTAACACAATCACAAGATTTCTTTTTAATAAAAAATAGTTAATCAAACAACTACTCAACTTAATTAAATAACTCCAAATATTTTTAATATAGATCAATTATATTATTAAAATTTATTATATTCGAAACAACAAGTAATCAAACTTAACTTCCAGCAAAAAACAATGTGTAAACAACAATAGTCCTTCACTTATCGTTTATCTCTTATATTTATATATTTTTAATCGTGGAAATTCTTTTATTTTAATGCTTTATATTAATTTATTTGAAAAATTAGAGTTTAGAAAGATTTTTGAGGAAAAATTTGAAAATGTTTTGAAAAACTAACGGAGCTGAGAAGAATATTGAAGAGCTTTAATTTTCTTCATTCAATTTTCCAATTTATTATAAATATTTTTTTTTCCGATAAATATATCATATAAATTTATCGACCAATCTTCTCCAATGAAAATTATGAAACTCCAATTAGATTTCTCGTTATATTTTTTAATTTTACAAACCTTTTCAATAAACTAATCAAATAACTACAAAAAAGAATCTACTAAAAAAGTTTCAACTACGCAAAAACTTCTCGTTACTGAACACGCCTTTAGGGTTGGAGATAGGGTTGGATAAGACGGGTTGATGTCTTCTTATAATCTCATGTTTTATCTCGGCTATCATATATGAGACGGGATCGGAACCGGTAATGTGCTTTTAGACTGAAAATCGTTGCCGGCTCCTATCCCAGTTGAACTGGAACGGGACAAAGCCAATTTCGCTTGACCTATATATAATTTGATTACAGTTTACCTAAATACTTAATGTAAGAAAATATTTGTTACATCGTGCTTGTAAATGAAAGACTTCAAAATGTTCAATAATTCGTAATATTTTTTAATTAATCTTCTTAAAACATAATTAACATGTCTAAACAAAAAAAAAAATATTAGAACAAAATTACACATTGATCATTCATTATCGCCGCCTTGAACTAATGGGCATAAAGAAACTTGGTCTATATGAACTATAAAGTATTAAACTGTATAATTTTACGAGCCTATTTCACAATTTCATTATTTATCAGTTTAGACCAAATATATTTTTAAATCTATATATTTTACTAAAACAGAACTCACTTCGTTCACATGTCGCGTGTTAAGGCCAGTCACATCAGTTTTTTTCCAATTTATTTACAATATTGCTACAAAATATTTACGGATTTGCCATAATATCTTTCATAATCAAAAATCATTAAAACTAATAAATTTTTTTTAGTATTTGTTTTTTCGATAAATACATCATATAAATTTATCAACCAATCTTCTCCAATCAAACTCCAATTAGATTTCTCATTATATTTTTTAATTTTACAAACCTTTTCAATAAACTAATCAAATAACTAAAAAAAAAAATCTACTAAAAAAGTTTCAACTACGCAAAAACTTCTCGTTACTGAACACGCCTTTAGGGTTGGATAAGACGGGTTGATGTCTTTTTATAATCTCATGTTTTATCTCGGCTATCATATATGAGACGGAATCGAAACCGGTCTTGTGCTTTAAGACTGAAAATCGTTGCCGGCTCCTATCCAAGTTGAACCGGTACGGGACAAAGCCAATTCCGCTTGACCTATATATAATTTGATTACAGTTTACCTAAATAGTTTATACAATAAAATATTCGTTACCTTGTAAATGAAAGACTTCAAAATGTTCAATAATTCGTAATAATTTTTTAATTAATCTTCTTAAAACATAATTAACATGTCTAAACATTCAAAAAAAATATTAGAACAAAATTACACATTGAGCATTCATGTATTTAAAATACCAAATCAAAATCGATAAGAACTTAGGATAATCATGTAATGACTTTTTTTAACATCTATTTTCGATTACCTTTTTTATTTGTCAATTGTGTCAGGTTTGAACTTCGAAGACACATATATATGAATGAAGCAATGACGAATTCCGTCTTAAAAACTGACGTCCGCCGCCGGACAGGCGGTTTGTCGGCCGGCCAGTATTGATGCCGGATTATGACTATGGATAATTTAGACCCCGATTATGTATACGCAATGTGTAGCCGTATTAATAAGCTCATTTCGTTCAAAAATAAAGAAAATTAGCTATGACTACGCTTGACGGATGCGTAGCCATACTACGCATACGTCATGTATAGTCGTAGAGCGTATGTGTAGTAGTCCATACGCATTGCGTAGGCGTAGAAGAGATACATATATAATTTAGTTTATTTCGAGTGTTACCTTCTCTGATTGTTCATTTAGATTATTTTGAGTATTTTGATGAGTTATACTCGTTTGTAATACAAGATTACATGAAAATTTGGCTATAATGATACTTGTTGTCTTTCTTATATTTGAATTTATTTATTTTTTTAGTGACATTATGTATGTATAATTGGATTGTAAATTTTTGTTAAATGCATTATATTATTTGTTTTGAATGATAAATTCAAAAAAAAAAACATATAATCAAGTACATACAGTCATTCGGGCCGGGCCGACATCCCATTTTTTATGTGAATGGACATGAACAACGTTTGTGGTTCAGATAAGATGGATCCAACCCGCATCTTCCGAGTAAAATTTTTAGTTATGATCCGATCTGAACCGGCGCTTTTGTATAGGTCTACAAAAGGCCTTCGTGAACGTAACAAAAATGTTGCATTTTAAACACTTACCTCATAAAATAAAATTTGATACAATAGTGGAAAACTGCATTATGCATCATCATTGACACTATCTTGTGTCATAATGTCATATATGCTACTTTTCTTCATCACAAAACACTAACTCAAAATTAGATTACAATGCTCACTTTACGTGTCATTACTTTGAATAATATATAAAAGAATTGTAATTAAAACGAAACAACACTTATGGAAGTGCTTGCAAATTCCACACAACCACTCTCCATCACTATCTCGAACTAGGGCATGTTGACACCATCGCCCAATAACTTATGGTATGCTCCTAGAGGACGAAAGTCCGGTTAACCGCAAAACCCGAGATTGTCTCCCGATAACGGATTGTTTATGACATTAATCATTTATGGAGCGTGATTCATTGTGAGTAGATTTGAACAAAGTTGGGTTGATCAGTCCGTCCACAAAAAAAAAAAAAAACAGGCGGACATAAACACACCCTTATAACCGGAAATCCTGCTCGGGTGGATATGTACGGGTAAGGGCACATGCCCGATCACGCCGAAAACTAGTTCAAAAGGCCGTTTTTGATTTAAATATAAAAATATATATTAAATATAGAAGCGGATGTTAATATTTTTCTTATTCTTTTTTAATAATTAATATGATTAGTTTTTCCCTTTTTAAAAAAAAATTCCAGACTCGTTCACCCGATCCGTACGTAGCCTGAATTCTGGACTCGATCCTAGTCCAGTGCGAAAAAGTGGACACTTTTTTTCCCTTCAAAAGTCCGTCCCTAAGTCCGGTCTAATTGTGGCCCCTTGATTTTTGGTCGTGTATCAGGTCCAATATGATTAGGGACCGTTTGAAAATCACTAACTTATCGAAGATGAAACTGATTGACATTAGTGAGTGATTGAAATAAGTTTAACCAAAATTCTTTAGTGATAAGTTTGCTGGTTGTTTGGAAAAACAGAGTTTATGATAGCCGATGTAAGGTAAAATGATCAAAAATTTTTTATTTTGTATTTTAATATATATTTTTTATATGATTATATTTATAATATAAAATAAGATAATTGCAATACTCTTCATAAACTTATTCATAATTACGATTGCAGAAAAGAAACAAAGATTAACAAACCCTAAAAAAAAGGAACTTCCTTTTTCCTTTCCTTATTTTGGGTGTTTTTCCTACGAAACTGCCTCTCACAAAACGCCAAAGCCGAAGCACGAGCACTTTTGCGAATCAGATGAGACTTTTTCCAAAAGCACACTTTGAATCTTGACCTAACACCCATCACGATCCATAAGCCGCGTGAGTTTGACTACCCTTCAATCCATCCCCATCTCCATCCCAATCTCTATGATTTTCTGTGGGTAATGTTCTGTGTAATAATGGCGTAGTTAGCCATTTGAGACTTTTTCCTTTTTTCTTCTGGGTTGTTTGTCTCTTCTTGTCAGTGGGTGTAAATTGTAAATTACTCCCTCCTTTTTATGGATATCTGATCGGGACGAGGAAGACGAAGATGGGTAAATGTATAAGTTGCCAATTTGGATTTTGGAGTTAGATAGCAGCATTTCCCTCTCTTTCTACCTTAATATATAACTTCCAACCCTAATTTCATTTCTGTTCAATACGCAATTTGAAAGAGGAGAACAATGTGCGATTTGGTGGCTAGAACGGGTCGCCAACTGCAAAGATACAAGGATGGATGTCGCCTTGTTGCTGGGTACTAATCCTCTCTTTGATAAGACTTAATTTGTTGTTGCGTTCTTTCTTTATGGTTTTTGTATTGGTGATGTTGTCGTTTTCTGGAGCTGTTGCTTTCTATGCCAGATGTTAATGTATTAATTATTTGTTGTATGATACATTGATACTATGTTGCATTGTTTTGATTGTTTGATCTCTTCTGTTCTATTGGGGTATGTGTTATTAGTTTCTTGCAAGATTTTGACTAGGTCTAAGAAAATTGAAATGGGTGGGTTAATACAATCACTGCTAATCATCAGTGATTCTGTTGCAGGAAATATCATTTATTATTGATTTTTTTTCCTGAGGTTTTTATCAAGGAGATTGTGTATATATATATATGTTTTGGCGTGATAAGTTTCTGTAGCTTGTGATTGATAACCGCCTCCTCCCCATTATATCTGTGTGAATAAGGAGATGTGAGCTATTTAAATGATTGGTGTTAAGGGCTATGTGTTTTTTTTGTCCTACGAAACTAGTCAAACTACTAAAAGAAACACTAATTCTTTCTAACTTTTGCTTAGTCTATAACTGAGCATGGATGATTATTGTCAAATGAATTGCTAGTATAGGGGAAATCGGGAAAGTACTTGATGAATCACAGTTGATGGAAGAAGTGATTGCAAAAGTAATGAGCAAAAATCGATTGTTGTTTAGGAAGTGATTTTTTCGTCACAAATACTAACAATGCAAATATAATTTGGCAGTTGTGTACCCTTTCGATACAAGAATTCTGATGAAAGTAGTGATGAAAACTCAAGCGAGGCAGTGGAGGTGCTTATGATCAATTCAATAGGTGGAACTGGTTTTCTTTTTCCAAAGGTATATGATAAATCAATAAGCTTATGGGGTTCTACAGTCATGGCCTTGGTTATATTTCTGTTTTCTATTTTCCTTTCTTTATGAAGCTTTCTTCTGAGATTATTGTAAAATAAGGTTTCCTTGAATTGTTTTTTGAAAAGATAAAAAAAAAAAATCAGCAAACTTAAATACAGAATCTCCTTTCAACTATATTATATGTTCAGCTGGCTTTCAAGTTCCAACAGTGCAAAAAGTTATTTCTACCTACACAGTCCATAACAGTTATTGACTGTTCATTTATAAGCCTTCATACAACGATAAAGTTCTCCTGCAGGATGCCA
This sequence comes from Fagopyrum esculentum, assembly GCA_033239045.1. NCBI lineage: Eukaryota > Viridiplantae > Streptophyta > Magnoliopsida > Caryophyllales > Polygonaceae > Fagopyrum > Fagopyrum esculentum. The sequence continues at coordinate 3,943,913 of BSUD01000003.1, forward strand.
TTCATATACAAACAATAGATCACACAAAATATGGCTAGCTTTTAGCTCAATGTACTCTTTTCTAGTGTAAAAAATATATGCATTGAAAAGTTGAATAAATAGTTGACATTATCTTTCTCTGGCTCTGAATTTTTTAGCAGTTGCTTTAAAATTGATTAGCAACAATGAATAGATGTTACATTGAGATGAAATCATGGTGAGCACTAATGAACGATTTGAATTAATAGAATGTTGTCTAGAATATATGCAGTTTGCAAGTTTGGTTTCCAAAATCTGCTTAGCAAGACAGCAACAATCGGACAAGTGGGGAATGTTTGAGTGAACCAGAAAAGTTTGGGTAGAGTCGGGTCTAAAATTTGGCTAGGTAAACGACTAGTAATTTTAGATGTGCCTTTGAACATGCTCGAGGGGAGGGTTCCATTATTCTTGTTTGTGGACTATTTTCCATGAATGACAAGCTCGGTAGAAGATAGAATGAGAGGCAAGTAAAGTAGAGCCTCGGGGTTTTCTTGGAAAAGCAGTAGTTGTGTAAATCAAATGCATCTGTAAGCACTCCAGTAAGATAATCAGACAAGAAGATATTCAAACATGCACGGCTTGTTAAAAAAGAGACATTTACATTTCAATTGTCAATTTTAGTAAGTGTATACATATTAAATTATTAATCATATGATGTGGAGACTAAAGAGGACGAGAAAAGTAGTTTTTTATATAATTCTGATGTACTTGAGCATTCCTTCGTTTGTTTTTAGGGAGGATGGGAGACCGATGAAACAGAGGAGGAAGCGGCTGCAAGGGAAGCAGTTGAAGAGGCCGGTGTCAGGGGCGATATAAAGGTACATATATAACAAGGAAAATGTTATTCACATGTTATGTTTTCCAGTATTAAGAAAAAGTTACAAATTTAACTAGGAAAATGTTATTTTCCATCGGAAGAACTTTAAAGTTAGATTTCTCAAACAATCCAAATAATAAGGATGCATTTTGTGTAATGAACCACTTGATCACACATCTAACAAGTGATTTCTTAGTGTGAAACTGTGAATATTAGGACTTGCTGAATTTCTTGGATTATCTTTTAGTTTAAATCACTCATGTTTAAGTGTATAGTTGTCTGTCAGAATAGAAAAAAATGTCTGCTATCAAATAAGATCAGGTAAAAAATTATTAAAACGATTCTCATTTATGGAATGCAGTAAATTAGTGACAGTTCAACAGACTCTGACCTTATACTTCAATGCGAACTGATGATAGAAGATCAGTGATAATTGATATTGCTGACTGTTCACTGTAGTCATTATTTGATGCCTCCCTACACTCAAGTCTCTGTCTCCAACCCCTTAAAATAAGCTCCTGAATTTACTGTCATATATTAGTATCATCAAACCAACACCTAGTAGACTGCTGTCAAATTTTAGTACTATGAAGACTGACATGCAACAATTTTATGAACAACTGATTGCAACAAGCAAACAACTTATGTTTAGTATATTTTTCTTTCATATGTTTTGTAAGGAATGATCTGAATAAGATTCATTACTTATCGAGTTCTCGTTCTTTAATATGTAAACTGTTAGTTAAAGCAAGTTTTTGCGTGAAAATGCTACAGGGGTTTCTCGGATACTACGAGTTCAAGAGCAAAACCCTGCAAGAAGAGTGCAGCAAGGAAGGGCATTGCAAAGCAGCCATGTTCGCCCTGCTAGTGAAGGAGGAGCTGTCTTCATGGCCCGAACAAAGCACCCGAGAAAGGCGTTGGCTCGGAATTTCTGAAGCTGCTGAAAATTGTCGGTATCCATGGTTGAGAGAAGCCCTCATCAAAGGCTTCTTAAGATGGCATCAAGACAATCATGTCAGTATCCTAGGAGACGGCGAATCTGACAATGTATAGTTGGAACTTGGAATGATCGAGCTCGAGGAGGACCGAGATTCAATTCGAGTCCTATGCTTCTTTATTCTTTTCTTCTTTGAAGGCTTTAGAGTTATATTTACTTGCTAATTCTCTGCAGTTGGTGTTTATGATTTGCATTTTTAGGATAGAAGAGTAGCTTATGGTGCCAAAGGCAAGCATTTGTTTCTCATGTAATAATCATTTATGCTTTACATTAGAACCAATATTTAAATCATCTAGTATTTATGCCTAACATTAGAATCACTATTTGTTGTGATTTGTAGTAAAAAAAAATGTGATTACTTCGAACCAAATATTCAAATTCTCTAGTATTTATGTATTGTTTTTCTAAGGAATATCCTGATATCAAGTATAACATAAATACATAAAGAAAGTATATTATGTTTATAAATATTTTTTTTTATTGAATATCACTATAAAATGAATACTATGTACAACTGCATATAAAATACGACATCTTTAGCATATTTCATATGTATATATTGACATTAATTAAAGACAAATATGTACTTAAAAGTATTCAATACATTCATATGAGGATTCAATCTTCTAAACATGAATATTTAACATGGTAAATTGTGATTAACACTCTATAAAATGAAGTATATGACATGCAAATATTAATGGTAAAAGCAAATATTTAATATAAAAATATAATATTTAGTCTTCAGATTAATGTTAAAGATGAAATATTATAAAGTATTATTTGTAAAATACAAGATATTTTAAAAGTTATGTATTATATTCTCAAATCTACTATGCTCCACACTAATCATCATTATAAAGATTTACAATGACTTTTACTATTATTTTTATCGAACTATTAAAGATGGTAAGGGGATAATAATACATTTTCTCTGATAAGTTAAAAGGTCTATTTGAACGATTTCTTTTAAACAAACAAGTAAATAGAATGTTAAATGTCGACGTTAAATATATATTACAAACAATTAATAAGAAATAAAAAGATTATACATTTCTTATTTATTTATGTAATATCATACAGTTTCTACTCCCTAAATTTACACATTTAGAATGTATATACATAGTATACACTTCACCCAACAATGCCTTTAATATATTGCTCATTTTCAAAGATATAATCATGTACTAATAAGAGGATATTCCATATTTTACACTTTCTATTATCATTTTTAACAAGAGTAATAAGTGGGACACAATCAAGTTGTTCATAAAATATGAATAAGAATTGATAAAATATACTTTTTGTAAATCAATAATGATCCCATTCCTTGGTTTTTGCATAACTATTTACCTTATTTATAAATTTTAGAAAATCATGTATCAAAACAAGAAAAGCGCGTGAACAACACCAACAAAGAGTGAATGGTCTGGGTGGGGTCACACAAGAGAAATGACTGAAACGCATCCATCATACACTTCATGCTTTCAAGCCATTTTTCCCCAATCACCCATAAGAGACAGCCTCAGAAATTGAGAACAGTAAATACATTACAATACATATACAGAGTTACAGACTATAAGGAAAAAAACATATACTTGTCAAAGCACTAAGCTTTTATTTAATACTCCTTGGGAAGTGGATGATTTGTGTGCCACAAAAAGACGTCTAGAGATTGGAAGGATCCAAAGTCCAAGCGTCTCTCTCTTTCTTCGCTCTAGCTTTCCTTCTCGCTTACTACTAAATTCAAGGGAAGAGGGAAAAAGGGAAGTACTAGAGATCTAAAAATCAGTTGGGTTTGTGGGTTTTTGGTGGCTGGTGGTTTAGATTAAGAAGTTGTAAACGGGTATTCACCAACTAACTTCGAGTGATAAGCGGGTTTGCGGTAAGATCCTCTTTTATACACTTTTGAGTTATTTTTAGCTTGTGGGTTGTGTTCAAATTGAGTTTGAGCTTTTGGATAATTGCTCTTTAGGTGGGATTCTGCTCATTTTTTGAGCTGCTAGGTTGGCTTTTTGTTTTACTTTCGTCTATTTTAATCGATTTGCATTTGGTTTTTGTCTGGAATACTCAGTTTGCTTAACTTCTTGTGCTCAATTGAGTATTTTTGGAACCCATCTGGAATTGTATTTGATCTGGGTCTTCTATTTCTAGGGTTTGCTGCTTATTGTTTCTTTCGGTTTGGATTATGGTTTGCTATTTGAATATTGGATTCTGAGGAAAGGGTTATGTGTTAGCACTTTTATTGTTGTTATAAGTTCATCTTCTTTACAAAGGCAGATTAGATTGATTACCAGTTTTAGCATAAGCTGAAAGCTTGGTTTGATATTGGAAGCTATTAGCTGCATTGTTCTTAGTGTTAATTTATTGAAAATTACATTTCTTATGTTGCTGTAAGAGAACGTTGAAAGTAAAAGACCAGTGTAATTTGATAGAGGAGACTGAAAGGTTGATGTGTGAGGAATAGAAGGGATCGAGTTTTGATAAATCTTCACATTGCTTCGTCTTTGTTTATTGATGTGGTAGATTCCACTATGATGTTTTTATTGTTTGCATTTCCTTTTGATCCAGGTTTTTTCGATTTGGGCATCAATGGTTTCCTTTATATTCCAAGGAATGCAGTTTCCCTTAACCTAAAATAATTCTGTTTCATGAAGGATTATATTGAATGGTTCGAATTAGTTATGTCCCTATCACTTTAGTTAATTCTAGTACTAGAATACAGCTCTACGGTGCATTCATGTTGTTTCTATAACGCCTATAGGCTTTATTTCATTTTCATTGGTGTGTTCATTAATACCCAGCCCCATTGTGTTCTGTGGTACTGTCTGGCAGTCTGGAACCTATGTTTCGTTTTCGGGCGACATGCCTTTCTGCAAAATACTTGATCTCCATCTCATAATGCTCGTTTTTGGTTGCTTATAGTTTTGAATTGTGGAATTGGATCTCTGGAAGGATGGTGGCTTTAGATCTTGTCTACTGAAGAGAAAATATCAAGGAGATGTTCAGATTTGCCATGTAGGTGGACACTTTCTGTTAATGCTTTGGACAATATTATCCGTAGAGCTCAGGAGCTTCTAAATTCTATATAGGGTTTGTCCTATAAATTATGCAAGCTCATTCAAGCTATATGAACTGGTGTGCACAATTTATATTTTGATGCATAAAATGGTAGCAACTAGCGAGTCACAAAGTAAAAAGCAATTCCAAAACTGAATTTAGTGTTTTTATGACTTTTTGTATCTTAAATCATATTATTAGAAGCAGTTATCTCCCTTGGTTCCAAAATAGTTGTCTCATTTTATAATTTTTTTTTCTCTCTTCCAATGTCTTAAAATGGAGGAGGCAATAAATTGGAATCTGGGAAGCATATTGAATTCTTAACATTATTACACAATCCACATGATTCATACGAAGAGATTGTCCAATTTAATGTCCGGTGCACATTAATTTTGTTCAAAATAAGGACAAATGTGATTACCAAATGAAGTTACTAATGAACTCTGTATCGTTGAGTATTTTCTTAAACACGCTGATGCTGTCATTAGGCTTTCAATTTTAAGCTGACTCATGGAATTAACTTATGCGTGTTTCAGCTGCACAGGCAGAAGCTATGTCCATTTACGCAGATATATTATTTATCTAGAGGAGAAATCAGGTATGTTAACATGCATCCCATGCAATAGATTTTAGTAGAAACTGTTGTGTAAATATTCTTGACACACTATCATTGCTCTTTAGGGCTTTAAGACCATGTTTGGTACTATTTTCTTATTATTTTGTTGTCAAACTCAAAGAAACAAACCTTCCTTTGATATAAAATTATCTTGGACGTGTCAGTGATGGGTAGTGAGTGGGCAGTATGACAAATTGAGTGTGTGTTGAATGAGTTGGCTTCCTAATTTTTGATTTCCCAAACCTGAAGAGTAACAAATAAAGATATCATAGTCTTTATCGAAAAAGGTGTATTGCTAAGCTTAGTGCTATAGGGTGTTTCACATTCCCCCCCCTCTTCATGGAATCTATGCAACTGTGCCCTTGTTTCTTGATTCACTCTCTTTGACAGTGGTAGGACAAAAGGAAACTTTAATTAGGTGATTATGGTAATAGGGTAAACAGGGTGTTATAGATAGACGAGTAGAAACAAAGTCAATGCTTTAATTTTGTTATTACATATTTTTGTGAGTTAAAAGTTTAAATAATACAATTGTATAACAAAAATGAAATATTTTCCTGTTGTCTGATCTTTTTGCTGCATTTTTCAGCTTAGCTTCTTGAGAATCTTAATTTCCAGATTGTTTTTACCTTTCTTTTACAGCCATCATCCTCCTTTAATAATCCATCAGCTATTGGAATAAGGTGTTCATCTGTGAGACTTTGGCGTCATAAAACAGTCAACGACAGAACATAGATTCGAGTTCTAGCAGTAGTTAAGATAACCGGGCTGAGTTAGCCATGGCGGATGCTAGTCCAAGGACCGACATCTCAACAGATTTGGATACTGAGGATAGAAATCATAGGGTAATCTTATCCCTGAAGCTCGTCACATGTTTTCTTTGTTGAATTTCCATTTTCCTATAAATTATAATATTAAATTCATCTTTGATGGGTTTGTTGTCATGTTTTCCACTTGAAATTTGGATTAAAATCCCATTGATGGTTCTGCAGCTTGAAAATGCTCTTGCTGTAGCTAATGCTTCTGATTCAAGTGGATCAAAGGACAATAAAGATCAAAAGGTTCTAAGATGCAATTATTTTCTTTTTTAAATGGTCTTGACACAATTGTTTGCCTTAAGAACATGTTTTTGTGTATGTTTTGCAGACTCTCAGGAGGCTTGCTCAAAACCGCGAAGCTGCAAGAAAAAGTCGATTAAGGAAGAAAGTTAGTGATACATTGTTTCCCTAATCTTCATTGATTTCTCTTATTTTATACGTTTATCATCTCAATATCTCATCATCTAATATTGAATATATTTCTCTAATCTGTTCCATGAAAGTTCATGAAAAATGATCTGTTTAAACTAGTCCTCGTGGTATAACAGAAGTTTAGTTTTATCATATTTGTCTTATGATTTTGAGAAACTGAATGAACTAGGTCCACCATTGACCCTGATCCCTAGGCACTAGGTAGAAACCTATAAGTATGATCTTGATGGTATATTCATTGGTACTCTCTTCAAAGTATGATTTTGATGAAGTTCATGAATTTTTTTTTGGTTTAGTTTTGTTTTTGTCTGTACTCGTGGTAGTTTCATTTAGAGCACCTGCAAATTCTTCACTATATAAGTTGATGGATTTACCCTTGTGGACAGAACCTAAGTTTGCACTGTTTTCTGGATAGTCTTGGGGTAAATTTGGGCAAAAATAGCTTGGTTGAGACTTTCAGTTATATGAGGCCTCTTTACTCTGCCACCTTTTACTCACGACTTAAGGTGCTATCCAAATCTTAAGTGGACACAACTTTTTTCCACCTGAGAAAGTTTACATGATGAGATTGGGTGTAATACTGTAATTTAGGAGACACAAGGATGACCAGCGATAAAATGAGACTACTGCTCAAAAGTGGTTACAAAACTACAACGGAAAGTTAGTGATACATTGTTTCCCTGATTATTTTCAATTATTAATGTGATAAGGTTGATCATCGAATCTGCTGACAGGATGATGGTGAATAGTAACATTTTCTCTGGTTTCTCAGAAGATTACTTGTGTGATGTGAGTTGGATGACGTGGTTGATTTTTTTCTAGATTTAACAGTACTTTTATTGTAAGCAATGTGCTTATATAGGATATATAATTTGTACCTGTGGTCAATTTCAAGTATAACGTGGGCGGTCTTAATTGTGCGGGGTTTCAGCTGTTTGATGGGGAAAAAGTTTTTTTCTTTGTCTAAGAGGAGCTTTCAGTGTTACTGTGTTACTTGCTGCTAGTCTTGCTGCCTGTTCTTTTGCTTGACTACCACTACATAACCCTGATATAGGTTATGATGGCTATATTAACAGTACATTTGGACGTTTATTTGATTACTGAGTAGAATTATTTTCTAGTGAAAAAGCATAGGACCTGCTTCATGCTTTTTTGTTTATGTTCAGCACATGCGGCTTGGCACACGATGCTAAAATAAAAAATAAGTGCACTGTTTCGGGTGAATCAAGCGTCCTTGTTGTAGAACAACTTTAAAGTTACAGTTATTTTTGCTCTGCTGACAAGTTTACGCTGTTTAACATTTCTGAACTATTTCCTCACATTTTTGTTCGCATTTTGTTGCTAGCATTTTTTGTTCAATCTTAGCTTCGCGGGTTGTTGGTTGATCACGACACGTTTTGTTTTCTTGGAATAGGCATATGTGCAACAACTTGAGAGTAGCAGGCTGAAGCTTACTCAATTGGAGCAGGAGCTCCAGCGAGCACGGCAGCAGGTTAAATATGGTTTATTAATTTACCAGCTATCTAAATTTAGTGGTATTTAATCCTTCTGAGGCCTGAGGGTTTTGTCTGTCTTTTTTCATCAGGGAATTTTCATCTCAAGTTCAGGAGATCAGGCGCATTCAATGAATGGGAATGGTACTGTCTCTTTCCAAATTTAAGTATCGTTGTGAGTCTTGTGACTACACATGGCAGGAATTCCTTGAATACCATAGAAATTCCTCACCATGGTGACTGAAAATAATTGTGTAAACCATTATCATCGCGGCTTGACATATACAGTGCTACTTTGTTTGAAAAGAGACCATGTTGCTGAATATGGCACTATAGAATGCTAATGATAATAATTGAAAGATTTAATTTTTGGATGGCTGCTCAATTTCCTGACAATTGACATTGCCCTTAATATTCAAGATCCTCAATATTGAATAATTCTAGATCAGCCATTTTCTAATTCACGTTTGAAAAGCGGAAACATCTAAGAAATCACCGCAATGATATCATATTTTGCAATAATAACATGTAGATGAAGTTGTATGAATAATTTCAACTTGCTATGTACGGCAAAACAGAAATAGGTTGGTTTTGATACTGTAAATAAGTATGTTATTACTCCTTTACTGACATGGCAAAGTGCTGTATAATTTAGTTCTGAGATTTTTTTCCAACACCAAAAATAGAATGATATGATTAATACGGGTGTCACAGTAGACTATGTTGTGACTTACACCAGGTTGGGATATATAAACAGATATTTCCATGTAACCCATTTTGTCAGAATGGCATACAATTCAGATTTGTATTAAGAAAAACATAAGAAAATCTCTCGATTGTTCAATTTTTAAAAAAAATTTAAGTTCCATTGCTTTTACTGCAATCCTATATTTTGTTTCATCAAATTCTCTTCTTAAACATCAAAAGGTCTGTATTTATCCATTTAGATAACCACTAAATTCATTTAATTTCCACCAATAATGTTGTAGGGGCAATGGCATTTGATGTGGAATATGCACGGTGGCTTGAGGAGCATAACCGCCAAATCAACGAGTTGAGATCAGCTGTTAATGCTCATGCTGGTGATGGTGAACTTCGTATTATCGTTGATGGTATTATGGCACATTATGATGAAATATTCAGGTTAAAGGCAAATGCTGCAAAGAATGATGTTTTTCATTTGTTATCGGGTATGTGGAAAACACCTGCTGAGAGGTGTTTCTTATGGCTTGGTGGTTTTCGTTCTTCTGAGCTACTTAAGGTGCGTGTTTTAGTATATAACACGTTCCACCTGATTTTTCGTTCTTCCGCAACACCATATGAGCTTTTGCATTCGGCTTGATAAGTTGTGATTCCTTCAAAGGCCAATGCTGTCAGCCACATAATTATTTCTTTCTGGTTTAACACTACCCTGCATGACTGGGTAGCTATATTTTACCTTTCTGTCCCTCATTCTAGTTTTTCCATCTTCAGTAGTTCTTAGAGCTTCTGAGGATGAAACCGCTAATCATCTCTTGTCTGCAGCTATATACTACTTTGTCATGATTAAAAAAAATGGAACTTGTTTTCTTGGCTGACTAAGACTGTCTTTTCGACAGCTCCTTGTAAGTCAACTTGAACCGTTGACCGAACAACAAGTAGTCGCCATTGGTAATCTGCAAGAGTCCTCCCAACAGGCAGAAGATGCACTGTCACAAGGAATGGAAGCATTACAACAATCTTTGGCTGAGACTCTGTCGAGCAGTACTCTTGGCACATCTGGTTCCTCAGGAAATGTCGCAAACTATATGGGTCAGATGGCTATGGCTATGGGCAAACTCGGTACTCTAGAAGGGTTTATTCATCAGGTAGACCTTCTTCCCTTACAGACTCTTGCTTGTTTCGACGCATAATGCAAATTTTATAAGACATATTTTCTTGCCTATAACACATTTCAGCTAAAGCATCAACAAACACTGATGTATACTACATTTTGCACTAAAACTGCATATGTTTGGTAAATAGAGCGTATTGAGGTTGAAGGTGATTTTTTTTTACTAGAGATAGATGAATAAAGAGAAAAATGGTAGTTGATTTGATGGGTTGAAGCTGAAAAAATTAAGTTAGGTGGGTGTTTGGTATGAGAGGGATAGATATGGGTAAAAATACGAAAATGGATTGAAGGCGGACGTAATTTGGTACAAGGCGGAATCATCTTAAGGAGAAGAAGATGAAAAAATCTAGAATCTCATCTTGTATAGTCTTTACACTTTAGCTTATTTCATATGCTTGGGACCTCTGTTTTTCTCAGGCTGATAATCTACGCCAACAAACGCTTCAGCAAATGCACCGGATACTGACAACGCGGCAGGCAGCTCGCGCCCTCCTTGCAATTCATGAATACTTCTCTAGGCTCCGTGCTCTGAGTTCCCTATGGCTCGCTCGCCCGAGAGAGTAAATAAACAGAAATGAAAAGAAAAAAAATCAAAGGATGCAAAAGTGCAGTAGACACAGATTAGGCTGTGACATTGATGATCAAGAAGAGGAGAGGAGGAAGAATGGGCTTGATGTTATTTTTAGTTTGTGCCTCTCTTCTTTTTTACAATTCTTATGATATCCAATTGCCCAAATGCACATATAACTCAACTCTAATGTCTTTTGACCATTTTTATCAACTTTAAACTCTAAGTGAAGCTATTTTTGTTGCCTGATCATCCCCATGAATTCCTCTTTGCTTATGTTTAGAGGAACACAAATCTGACAATTTTGTTTGCCTTTTCTTTCGTTTGCCATTTGGTTTTGTCAGATTAGAGATTCTTCACCAAGTATTTGGCCCTTAGTGGTGGATGATAAGAAAATCAAGTAACTTTTACTCATTGTTTTGGATGATCATTGTGGTTATTTTGGGTTAAAAGTTCTATTACTACATGTAACAATGAAAGCTTTATATATATGTTGAAGTATTGTTATGTTTTTGTTATATCTTCTAACTATACAAACCTTGATTCTTGACTCATTTTTCTCTTCGATTTCATATCTCTCTCGTGATTGTTAAATTCTACTTAAAGTTATCAATTGATGATTTTATTAGAAATTTATTATCTTTTATGGAATATAAGCTAACCAATCAGAAGAGTGAAATATGAGATTAGGACAGGTGAATGAGACTAATTAAAGATGGTAAATAGATCAATTCCACTCACATAATCTTGTGGTAATCATTGTATAAAAATAATCTGAATATTTTTTTATTTTTATTTTTTTTTTGATACAAGGTAAGCAGAATAGGTGGATCAGTTTCTAGAGACCGATCGACCTACAGCATCCTTACGGATGAGTAGAACCACATCTTCTGGAAGACCTTCGTCATCCGCTAGCGCGGAGTGTCCGTGCATTGCTAGCTTGTCTGCAACCGTGTTGATTTCCCTAAAGATGTGGGTAATACTGGACTGGGGGAAGCCCGCGATTAAGGCGGAAATATCTGAGATGATCATGTCCGTCTCCCATGGGGGTTTCCAAGTCTTGTTAATTGAGTTGATCAACGTCAAATTGTCCCCCTCAATCTCGATAGTTGAAAACCCTAAGAGTATGGCCTTTTGAAGGCCCTCCCGCAGAGCGAAAGCTTCTGCTTCAAGAATTGATTCCGCATTGCATTTCCCTTTTCCAAAAGCCAGAGGATGACCTTGGTTATCACGAATAATGAAACCATAAGCGAAATGATTTGTGTTGTTTGTTGACGCGTCAAAATTGAGTTTGACATAGTTTCCTTTAGGTTTTTGCCATCTGATGTTCTTGGTTTTCCGTCTGCTTCGGGTTTGATTATTGGTCTTATGTTTAGTGTTGGCTTGTTCCCATTCATCTATTTGTTTCAACGCAACTTGTTTCAGATTCGACGTTGGTTTTTTGTTGTTAAAGATAATTTGGTTCCTATCCAACCAAATGTTCCACCATATCATAACTATTTGTCTAAACTGTGTCGGTGATGTTTTCTCCTTCAGGAATAGAAGAGTATCATAGATTGTGTTGTTATATGTATCGATATCTCTCAGGATTGTGGATATTTTGGTATTATCCAGAACACGGTGAGTGCATTGACAATCAAAGAACAGATGTTGAGCACTCTCAGTGTGATGATTGCAGAATTCACAGTGCATTACCACCGGGATCTTTTGTTTGTCAAGGTTTTCCTTTGTTGGGAGCCCATTTAGAGTCAATTTCCATAGGAAATTTTTTACTTTTGGCATGATGTTCATTTTCCATAGCCAAGTTTTGTCTTCTGAGACTCCTACTTTCCGTTGTAGAATCATCATCATGGCCGATTTGGTGGAATACCAACCCTCGTCATTATTTGACCAGTATATTCTATCTCTAATGTCAGTTGTAGGGAGGTTATAATTCTTGATTCTATTGATAATGCTGGTCGGAATGATGACACCCAATTGATCAAGAAGTGGTTCGTTCCACTTTTTGTCCAAAATAAGTGAACACACAGTTTCAGATGGTTTTATTAGGGTTTGATCAGAAATTATAGAGCTTAGTGGTTCCTCCATTAGCCACCTGTCTTTCCAGAACTTTATTGTATTTCCGTCTCCCACCCGCCATCGAAGGCCTTTATTAAATTCGTCTTTCAATTTAATCAACTTTTTCCATTGCCAAGACGAGTTTTTTCTACACTCGTAGTTCCATAAGCATTGCCCACGAAGATATTTTTCTTCTATAATTTTAACCCATATATTATCAGGTTCGGCCATGATCTTCCACAAGAGTTTCTATTGATCTTATCTAGTTCATTATGTATGCTAGTGGGTAGCATGAAGGCTTGCATGAGATAACTTGGTTTGGCATTGAGATTTGCTTTGATTAATGTTGTTCTTCCCTCTTGTGAGAGAGATGTTGCTTTCCATTTAGTAAGTTGTTGTTTGGATTTCTGAATGACTGTATTGAAAATTTCTTTATTAGCCCTTCCATTGATAATAGGACATCCTAGGTACAACTCTAAGTTTGTAGATGAGGATATACCAAGGTGAGCTTGGATTCTCCTTTTGTTTGATGGGTCTACATTGTTAGATGTTTGGAATGAGGATTTATGGTAGTTAATTACTTGGCCGGAAGTTTGGCAGTAATCTCTTAGTACCGATAGGATTTTGTTGCTTGCTTCAGTAGTTGCCTTGGAAAAAATAATGATGTCATCCGCAAAGGCGAGGAAAGGTATTATTGTTCCGTTACTTGTTATAGGGAAGCCTATTGAACTCGGGTTATCTCTACTTATTTTTTGAATATTTCTTGCTAGTATTTCAGCTCCTATGTTAAAGAGGAGCGGGGACAATGGGTCTCCTTGTCTAATTCCTCTTTGAGGAACAAAAAGGGTTGTTGGTGAGTCATTAATCAATAAAGAGTAAGAGACAGTTGTTATACATTCGTAGATCCAGTTTCTAAATTTCTCACTGAAGCCAAATTGTTGTAGGACCAACATTAAGAAATTCCATTCTAGCTTGTCATAAGCTTTTTCCATGTCCAATTTAATGGCCATGTATCCCTCTTTTCCTTTTTTTGATCTAAACCCGTGGAATATTTCATGGGCTATAAGAACATTATCATGGATTGCTCTATTTTTTGTGAAAGCACTTTGTAAAGGATGAATTAGTTTAGGCAAGACTAATCCTAATCTTCTTGCTAGAATCTTGGCTATTATTTTATAGACCGTTGAGCAGAGGCTAATTGGTCTATAATTGGCAGTTGTTGTTGGGTTATCAACCTTTGGCAGGAGGGCAATAAATGTATGGTTTAGCTGTTTAAGGATTTTTCCGGTTCTATAAAAACTTTTCACTGCTCTAGTGACGGCTGGGCCGATAATGTGCCAGTACTTCTGGTAGAAGCCAGCAGTCATTCCATCCGGCCCGGGCGATTTCTCACTGCCGATGTCAAACAAGGCAGATTTAATTTCACTAGTAGAGAAAGGTTTCCCTAACTCTAAGTTATCATCGTTGGTGATCTCTGGTTGTATTACTTCCAATAGTTTATGAAGTTTCTGGGTGTCGATTGTTGAAGCTTGGAACCGGATTTTGTAATCATTAAGGAACTCCTCACTTATTTCACTATCTTTGAATAGGATAGTTCCGTCATTTCTTGTTATATTTGAAATCATCTTTTTATTCCTTCTTCCAATAGCTTTCCTATGGTGGAAACTCGTGTTTTTATCCCCTAGACGCAGATTTGCTGTTTTTGCTCGCTGCATCCAATACTTATGTTGGTATTCTAGTATGCACTCTCTTTTCTTGCATAACCTAATAATTTTATCATTTATTTGTTGATTAAAAGAGGAGTGTAGTTTCACTTGAAGGTCTTCTATTTGTTCATCGACAGCCTTTAATTGCGTATTGATATTGCCGAATTTCGCGCGGCTCCAATCTTTCAATTTTTGTTTAAGGAGGTTAGTTTTTTTCACAAGATTGAACATGTGTGTTCCTGGGAATTGAGTTCTCCACGTTTGTCTGATTAGGTATTCACAGTCTTGTCGTTGCATCCACATAGATTCGAAACGGAATGGCTTGTTTCTATATGTTATTTGTTGATTTTGAAGATTAACCGAAATCATGCAATGATCCGAGGTAGTACAAGTGTGGTTTCTTGTATGTATACTCGGATACTCTTGTAAGACTTCAATAGTTGTCATTGTTCTATCCAGTTTTTCATACGTATTATCATCTCCTTCCTTCCTTTTTTTCCACGCATATTCATTTCCTTTAATCGGAAGATCAATGAGTCCACATTGATCAGTTATGTCTTGTAGTCTGTCAAATTTATTATTTGCAATGGGAGCTCCTCCCTTTTTATCGGAGGGTGTCCTTATTTCATTGTAGTCTCCCATGACTATAGTCGGTTTCGTCGAGGATTTAAATTCCGTAGTAAATTGTGACCAAAATTCGTTTTTGTTTTGTTCGTTGGGCGGTGCATAAATCCCGAAGATCCTTGTTTCAAAAGCAGAGTTTATGTTTCTATGGTTTAGAAGGAAGTACCTACTATGGGTTCTGATGACCTCAATCTTTTCTTGTCTAAGTTGATACTCCTTCCATAGCATGCATAGGCCTCCCGAGAAACCAACTGCTGGTATGAAAAGAATTTTGTCGAAACCTGCGCTTTTCCATAATGACTCGTCAGGTTTAGAACTTGTTTTTGTTTCTGCCAAGATCAGGACTTGTATGCATTCATTTTTACATATAATATTTAAGTTAATCTGAATATAAAACTATACTTAAACTAAATCAACTGAAAAAGAATTTAGAAATAAACGGATTATTATATCAAAAAAATTGTCTATGCAAAATATTCGTATTTTACTATTAAAAATAACTAGTTTAATTCTCATACCTTGTACGGGTTGATATGATATAAACAATTTATTTTATTTTCAAAAAATTTTGGAATTAAAATTTTTGTATTTTGATTTTATAAATACTCGGATAGATATAAAATGTAGGCGTAATATCTAATTTAAATAGAAGTTGTAGTTATAACGGAATTAAAATCTAAACTAATTTAATAGAAGTTTTTTATTTATTTTATTATCTTAAAAAAGGGAATGAGATTACAAAGTAAAATATAAATAAAATAGAAGTTTTAATAAAAATGGAAGTAAGTTATTAAATGAAAGTGGGTGAGTTGGGTAATAAACTCTTTTTAGGTATGCTCTTTTGTTTGTGGGTTTCGAACTTGACTCATAGCCCCTCTTACCTTATTACCAGTTGGAGTAGCTGAATTTCACTATTATGTTATTATTATTTTTATAAATTATACTTAATACCTAACGTTAATCCACAATGTTGATACACATTTTTCCTATGAAAATATGTACTATTTTGAAAGTGGTTGTGTACTACTATCTCGAAACTGCTTGTGTACTTGCTATGATTTTTTTTTGAAATTGCTTATGTAATTACTATTTTCAAAATTTTCTTCTGTAGTTGTTTTGGGTAAATGATAACACAATCTTCACTATGATAGTTTTTGGATGATCTTTTTAATTGAAGAAGAGTTAATTAAGGAGGAGAGATTGATATAATTAAGAAGGAAATACTTTATTTATTTAATTTTATTAATAGGTTAGTGGGGGTGAGGGGCCTGGTGGGGTGAAGGGGCCTAGTTTATTTTCATCCGTCTAGATGTTGTAGGACGTTTATCTCTAGAGACTAGGAATGAAAATGGGTCGGTTTATGGGTGGAAGTTCCACTTCCACTAACCACCCATCTTATTTGAACTCTCATCCACCCCGTCCACCACCTGCCTAACACTTCACCCGTCACCCACCCAACCATCACCCACCGGGTGTTCGGGTGAAATAACCGGGTGTGTATTGTGTAGTATATCTTTTTGTTTTTGAAACATTTACATGTATAAAGTAAAAGTAACACAAATATAAATCTACTAAATTACGGAACATTATCCAAAATTACAAACCAACATGAAAAATGAATTCCAATTATTACAAAATATGCAAATAAACGCAATATTTTTGCATACAACAAACATATATCCTACAATCAAACTCCTTTAGATCTCATATTTACAAAGATAAAGAGTGTCTCCTGCAATCTTCCGTAAACAAAATGGTAAAATGTCAGCTAGAATTGACCATCGACCTGTCTACTCTCATATTCTAAAAGGTTCGAAAATTTCGGACTGATATCATATAGAGAGACAATACGCACAAGCTCCCGCAAAATGTAATGACACTCATGATTAAGTAATGGGACAACTTTCAAATAAGTTGCCTTAATCCAAAATTATGAAACTAAAACATTAATTCAAACACATGGTAGAACTAAGAAGATGTATGAATCGTATAATTGACTGAACGGATGAAGTGAGTGTTGTGTTGAAGGGAGTGTTTGGGTCTAAAATCGAATATAGATCTGAGAAAAAGATGGAGAGAAGACACCGGTGAAGATTAATTATATGTTGAGAGAATCAAGCGAGCATTGCGCTGAAGTGAGTGACCGAACAGGAGAGGGAGTGTGTGGCTCACCGGCGGCAAACTGAGGTAGTGCGGTATGACAATTTGGCGGAGGTCCTACGGTTTTAGCGAGTCTAGCTACTAGAGAATTAGCGATCCATATAAAAAATTCATATTGGGAAGGGGTAAGGTGAATGGTGACGAGGCTGCACTCTTGATAATTTAGAATTTTTATGTTTTTATATTTTTAGTAACTTATATGGGTAGAATTTAGGTTTTTTTTTATTTAAATTTTTTAAATAATATATACGGGTGATGCGGGGCGGGTGGTGGATGGTTCGGGTGGTGAGTGGTTGTACCTACACCCATACCCACCCCACCACCCGCCAATTCCACCCGTCAACCGCCCACCACCGAAATTCTTCGGGTTTTCACCCACGAATTTGGGTCGGCTGACCGGTTGGATCGGGTGGTTGTGCACCCATTCCATCCCTATTGGAGACTAATCCTACATTTCTCTTTTCTTTGTATCAAGAAAAAGAGAAGGCATTATTTCACCAATTCTCTCAATAAAGCTGTCTAATTATAAAAGTTGTATATAATTTAAATAAAAGTTGTTTATTTTATTTAATAGTAATTGAAGTAAAATATAAACTGAATAGATTTTAAAGAAAAAAAGAAAATAATTTGGTGGTTTTAATTCTCAACACGACACGTAGACGAAACGAACATGGACACGACACCTAAGTTGTATTACCTTTACTTTAGTACTAATATATATATAATCTTTTTCATAATTTGCATTTTCATCCAAACACTTATATAAATTTAATTTTTTAAATTTTAATCTAAATTAAATTCCTTTAATCCCCAACCAAACACAACTTAAATGTGAAATTTAATTGGGCAATTTGATAACTAAGCTTTTTTAAAAAGCAGAGCAGTAACTAGGCTTTTTAATGTTTCAATTAAGTAAATATAGCCCAATCTTTTGTATTTATATTCAAACTCTACATACTCTTTTCTCAAGGGGTACATTTACAAAACGCAAAACTAGAAAAAGACTATTAAACCAAATTGTTTCAATTTAATTTTAATTTATTTTAACTTATCTAGTAATGATAATAAAAAAAAGTATTTTAAAATATTATAATAATTGATAAAATTTATATAGTTTAGCATAAAGTCTTCATATGTTCACAAAAATTGTGATATTTTGAACCATGAAGTAAACATAAATCAATGTCGTTGATGATTATTTATGAAAATATTTTATTTCTAGATTTTTTTTTCATCTTCAAAATTTTCCTGAAAATGATTTTTTTTTTATTAAAATTTAACAAAGTTTGATCTCAAAATGTTAATAGAGAGAAAGGTTATATACAACAGTTCTATCATCCGCCTCAACCTCAATACAGTCGTCTCTCCCATCTGATCTGCGAGTACCTGACCATCTCTGCGTGTGTGTGAGAGAGATAAAAATGGCGTTCACGATGAGAGCAGTGAAGGTGCCGCCGAACTCGGCTAGCCTGGAAGAAGCTAGAGGAAGAGTATTCCAGTTCTTCAAGGAAGCTTGCAGATCGCTCCCTAAGGTTATGGACATCTACAATCTTTACGACGTTGCTACCATCTCCCAGCTCCGCTCCTCCGTCGCTTCGCAGATCCGTAAAAACGCACACGTTGACGACCCTAAGGTATTTTCAATTTTGGGCGATTTTTGCTAGGGTTTCCTTCTACTTCTGTTTCTGTATGCTATTCAAAAAATTGGGAGTACCTATGAAATTGGATATTATGTTATTGTTTGTGGAAATGTGAATGTTGTTCCGTTGTTACCATCGATTAATTTGTTTCGAAACTCTATAAACAGAATGAGTTGGAATGGGGTTTGGTGATAATTGTTAAGAAGCTCTGATATCATCTTGAAAAGCGAAAATTGTGCTTAGAAATGAAGGATATTGAACTTTTTGGGCATTTCTAATAGCACTGTTCAGGATTGATTTGCATTCCAGTTTCGTAGCTCTGTTTTGTTTGCTAATCCGGTGTATAGGGTATATCTTTCCCGTGAAGCATTTGGCTGACAGGAGACCTTTATGTTCTCATGGCTTATATATGTAAAAAAAAACTAAAGAAACCAGGAAGCACTAACCAATGTCTGGAGTAGGAAGCCACCATTTAGGTGGTGTATTTGGTTTTGGTTTTGGTTTTGGTTTTGGTTTCCTTCGACGTGTCTATCACCAATTCACCATACTAGTTTATCAGTTGTTCAGTATAGGGCTAAAATCTTTGATCTCAGTTGTCTTTGATCTCAATTGCTCGGAACTTTTGAGAGCTTTGTAAGATTGCCCAATACATGACACGAGTTATACTGATAGTAATTCAGATCAGTCCTTGTGAAAGGCACTCTTTTGTATTTTTTGGAGTAACTAGAGCATCAACTTCACTATAATCTGTACCCTGACTAATTGAAATTGCTATTGTAATCTTACATTCGTCGTGTTACTCCTGTTAAGCAGCTCTACAAGGTCACGGTACTGTGCTGTATTATTGAATGCCCACTTTCACTTTACTGCCCCTTGTCGTGAATATTATATAAAACTGCTGAACGACAAATCAAAATTCCTTTGTGATGCCAATCTAGCAAACATGAGAAGTGTTAAAGGATAATCTGTATTGTAGAATCTAGTTAATGAGGCTGATAATTGGAGGTTGCCATCTGTTACTTTTGTAGTTGGTGAAAGGAGCCTTGCAAACTATTGGGTAGCCAAATAGTTTTGTTTTGGATGTTGTATTATGCAAATTTGGTATACTCTTACAAGATTATACCTTTCTAAATTTGAGTCAGAGTCTGCGTTAGGCAGTGTATGCGATTTATGGTGATTTGGCTGTGAAATAGGGTTTCTGCCCTTGCAATCTGTTTCTCTTGAAGTATTCTATTAGCTTGTGCTGATATGAGAAGTTTGATGTTCACATACATATGCTCCACTTAACATCTAACCACTTGTGTATTGGACGACTTGCAGGTTATAGACATGCTGATTTTTAAAGGGACCGAGGAACTGAATAATGTTGTTGAGCACGCAAAACAGCGGCATCACATTGTTGGGCAATACGTAGTGGGAGAACATGGTCTAGTGCAGGATTCGAATGAGAAAGATAAAGGCAGCTCAACTTTCCTAAAGAATTTCTACACCAGCAATTACTGATGAGCCATTTCCATGGTTATACAATATGGCTGTCAATGGATATTGCTTTCCGCATGTGAACTTTCAATAAGGCTCGTTTACATGTTTTTGTGTTGTTCAATGTTGTGAACTAATTGCATCATATGATTGTGATGTTGACTTGATTTGCATTGAATATTCAATTAGTTTTGCTGTGAACTTTGGTGTTAGAAAACGCCTAGAAACACACTTTTATTATTTATCTTGAACTTTCTCTTGTGGCACAATTTGAATATGATAAGCATTGTGCTGCACTAAGGTCATTCAGGACCTCAGGTTTCCAAAGTTTGTGTGGGTCGGTTCAATATGCTGCTGAATGAACATCTGAACTACCCTATACACTAAAATTGTCGAAAACTCAGACACATAAATTCGAAAGAAATCAGGTGAGAACTTGGTAGATTATTATGGATTGTTGAGATGTTTTCTTACAATGGAATAAAGCAAGAGCTTAAATTTATATAAATGTGTCTTAATGTGCTTATTTTGTATTAATAAAGTGCATATTTAAAGAATTTGTAATAAAAATCTAAAATTTTCAGTTTTTAAGTTAGAAGGGAAAAAATTATACCTATAAACGGAATTGCTAAAAGCATGACCTATGATTTACAACCTACACAACACCTTGCAACATTGAGCCTTTTAGCATGAGCGCCGAGTGGTTGCTTTGAAAAACTTCAAATTCAACGTTGTGCAACTATAATGAAAAAGATCAACTTGAACGTTGAGCGACAACTTGAACTTCATAATATAATTGTTGGATTCGAACGTTATTCTGTGGTCATAATTATATTTGTTAGTTTTGAACGTTTGGGCTAAGACACACAATAAATACAACCAAAAACAAAATTTGTTAATCGGTTTCATGTTTCATATCTCAGCCAAAGTTATTTGAATTTATTCAAAATGCCTGAAAGTGAAGACGAAATCACGTTTCCATTCAATTATTCCATATATAGTGAATAGTGATCCCGATGAGTTTGTTTGTCACATCAAAGTAAGTTTTTTATATAATTGATTTGTTTGAAATATGATAGAAATTAATAGAATTTAATTTGTTAGTATCCTAGATTTATTAGCTGTCTTAGGTAGAAATTAATAGAATCTAATTTATTTGAAATATGATCTCTTGATAACATGTTTTCATACTTAGTTTTTAGGTGCATATACTCTTTGTTTAGATTTAGAATTGCTTGAATTAGGTATTCAATTATTTCATCATGATCTATATTTGTTTATTGTATGTATTCTTCTTTTGTGTTGTCTTGTAAGTGTGATCATTAAAAATTATTGGTACGCTTATACATATCAATTATGGATGTTTGTAAGTTTTATAGAAGAGGTATGAAGCAAACAATGAAGACTTGTGGACATAAGAAGGCCTAGATGCTGCTTTTGTGCATTTTCGGCAAAACGAAGATATACAAGGCCTCAAAATGAATTAGAAGACCCCGCAAGTACTGGTTGGAAACGTATTTTGAAGGGCTACAAGCCTACAACTTTGCACCGAGAGTTGTATCCTCAATGAAGACCTTCAATGACAAAACACCAATAATGACAAGTGTTAAAGGTTGGCTCGGCCGAGGTAGCTGCTCACAGGCTGAGTCAGCTGATTTTCAGGCCGAGGTGCACTCCCTAAGCATAAACCTCGGTCTGACCACATTTTGCCTATCGCATCCGAGTTAGCTGTTTGCAACTAGGGTAGGCTTAAAAATGAAATTTGAAGCTTGTTTTGTATGTTTTGTGCGTGAACCATGGTCTAGGCCTTTCATATAATACTTTAGGGCTCGCTTGGAAGCACCGAGAATCATTCCCGGTAACGGAATGATTCCAAATCAATCAAAAACTACGTTTGGTTAGAGCTCTTTTAACACATAAAAGTAATCTCATCCATTTCATTTCCTTTCTCGATCCTTATTCGATTTCATTACGTTTCCATTTCACTGCTCCAACCAAACAGGCACTTAGACTGTAGATGTAGCAGTTCATGCTCATTATATAAACCTTCGAAGACTTCTTTAATGAAAACTGTCAAACTCTCACTTGGTAATAGATTTCTCCCTAATTCTTTTTGCTAAAATCTTTTATATCCTTCCGTATAATATTTGTGTTTTAAATTAGATTTTTTTATGGGTCACTATAGCAAATTTTATGATGACTTGAATTAAATGAGCGATGATTCATTAATGTTGGGTGAAAAAATTGTATGATTTAGTCATAAGTCCACAAGATCTCAAAACTTAAGATTTGGCCTAGGGCTGCACACATTCAGATTGGAGCAAAAAATCGGACCAGACCGGACCGAAAATTACGGTCCGGTCCGGAAATTAAGGTTCGGTCTTGGACCATAATTATAAAAATTCAGTCCGGTTCGGTACATGGACCGTTTCACTACTTTTGTGAAACGGTCCTTGCCGTGAGTTTATGGTTCAATCTGATAACCATCCCCCTAGACCAACGGTCATTGCCGTGAGTTGAGTTTATGGTTCAATCTGATAACCATCCTCCCCTAGACCAACTGAGTATTGGTGTTAGCTTATTTTTTTGGTTTAGCATGATTAACATTTCTCGGTGAGTTGAGAGACTTGGTTTAGTACGATTAGCCACCAATGTTTGATCATTTCTTTTTAGTATTTTCTTCATTCTATTAACTTATATTTCATTCCCTCTTAATTCTAGAAATTTTGAAGGTATTACAAAATGTCCAAAATTGATTACCCCCACTAAAACAGCACATTGTAAACTAGCTCTAAAAAGCCAGTTAAATCATACAAGTCTTTACTAGCATCTTTCAATGTATCAAGTAGACATAAAACATTGAAGAGCACAAGCATCAAATAATCTCTAAGCCTTTTGCTTCTTCGGCATGCGGTAACCGCCGACAACACAAGCATGGTCTCGCTCGAATGGTTCAAGAGTGACCTGTTCCATTGGCTTAAACTGTGCCTCTTGTAGTTTCTTCACTTCTGTTGCAAACACTTGCTCAGCTGGAATTGTTGAATCGATACAGTTTGCCTGTTATTCACACATTTATAAAGCATGGTTTAGCCAACTATATCTCTTCAATGATCAAATTAGTCCAATAACAATGAAATCAATGAAGCAATTGTTCAAAGATGACAAACCTTGATGGAGATCACGAAATGTCCACCGACTTTAAGGAAATAGGAAGCATTCAAAGCAACAATTCTAGCCTGGATAATACAAAACCAAAATTCACAACTCTTAGGTTAGACAGAATAGGTATTTTATACAGATTAGGCTCAGCTAACAATCAAATGAACACAATTTATACATACATGTTTACAATTCAATTAAAAAGTGGGAAATTATCATAGAGCAATATAATCGCTCAAGTAGGATACAAAATAAACCTCTGTATCTATATATATCTCCAAAATGTAGAAGAGATTGAAGGAAATATTTAAATTTACAGTCCAACAAGTTCAGGTTCAAGAACAAAGTTAATCAGCCAGAGACTAGTTGAGTGAAAGGTATCGTATCTCAAAGAAGAAACTCCTTGCTGGAATCAATCTAGATTTCAGATTATGGTCAAAAGATGATTGAAAAAAGAAGGATTACAGCAATTAAAAGTATGGGGTGTTTGTCTAAATTTGGGCAAGAGAATCAGCAATGCAGCAACAATCCGAACACAAACTACTTAGGAAGTTGATTGCCTACCAATTAACTAACGGCTACCAAACACCATCCAATTTTATAGAGAATCATGCTAGACTACAATCTTTACAAAGAGACAAGCATAAAAAGCAATAATTACTTCTAAAACAATGTTACTAAACTAAACAGGAATGTAAGGTCATATATGAAGCAGAACAGGATTGGAGAAAATATTAAACTAAAAGATACATCAGAGGGTCGGAGTTTACATCACCCATGAAGTCTTGAAGGGGAATCCGAGTTACTCATCATGTGCCAATGAAACAATAATAGCAGGTGCAAACAGAATATACCACTGGAACACTTGATAAAATGAACAACAAAAAATAATCACTAATCAAAGACAATTGACAAATTCGAGAGATTTTGAAAGAAGATTTTAAAACTGTCCTGAAATCAATAGATATCATGTTTCAGGGGAAAATATTCGCATCAGATAATCGGAGTTTACATCACCCAAGAAGTCTTGAAGGGGAATCCGAAATTACTCATCATGTGCATATGAATTACCAAAGAGAAGAGTTATCAGAACGTGTTCTTCCATGTTAAGTCACAAATTATGACAGTGGAAGAGTTATCAAAACATTTTAATGTAAAAATCAAACTGATCAAATGGTTCTATAAAGAGAACAAAAAGAATTTGGAATATATTACTTTCGACACACCATGATCAAGTTCTGAAAATGTTGAGAAGGATAGTTAAAATAAGCAAATAATCAAACCTGATCAGGCTGAGCAACATCGGCAAAGATTACATCCACCATACCGACAAGCATGCGGTATTTTCCAGGATGTCTAGCATCTTCAATAATTGGAATAACATTAGTCCTCTTCTTTGCCATGTTTACAAGATCTCTCCCACTTCTATGGGAAAACTCAACAGCATACACCAATCCCTCCTGTATATATACATAACATAAGAATCATAAGCAAGTCCTAGACCAAAATATGGATAAGAAATATATGGGAATGAACAAAAAAAACTCACAGGGCCAACAAGATCAGACACATGTGAAACAGTGGTTCCATTTGCAGCTCCAAGATACAATACTTTAGAACCAGGTTTCTGTAAAACGTATGAATATCAAATGTTTATAACTTTACAGTAGAATGGAATCAAACAAGAAAAGCAACAGTTTATAATACTTACAATCCATATGTTGTCAACACCACCGAGAATAGCAGCAGCCAACTTTGATCTAAATGGATTCCATACTCTGTACTCTACTTTTGTCCCGTCGTCATTCTGAAGTAAGAAACAATAAACAAGCATACTCTCAGCCAACGAACTTTTCGATTACGATTTAGGAAATTAGAAACCATAAACTTTCATATAACAGCATCAATGTCCACAGAAGTAATAGCTCAACAGTGTTCGATGATAAGAATAAAGGAGGACAAGAATCAATGATAAGCAAACCGAACAAGAACTGAAAGAAAGAAAGAAAGGAATCTAACTGACCTGAACAGAGACTCTTTTTTCATTGTAAACAGAATCACCGGGTACCAAGTTCTTAGTACAGAGAGCATCCTCTTTCCCCTTGGCAATGAAAACCCCTTCATGTCTATGAGGAACAACGACAACTTTGTTACCTCCCTTCATACCACCAGCTCCGCGTCCACCACCACCACGACCCCGGCCCCTACCACGACCACGATCACCACCGCGTCCACCAAAACCGCCACCACGTCCACCGCCGGGCCTTTTAAAGTCAGCGCCTCTAGGGCCTAATGAACCACCTCGTCCACCTCTACCTCCTCCATCTCCTCTTCCTCGTCCACCACCACGTCCACCTAGCCGAATAAAAAAAAACATAAGCCAAAACATCCAAATCGAAAGATTGCAGACAAATTAAACCAAAATCATTCAAATGCTAGAAATTGAGATGAAAAAGTTGTGCACCTCTGAAAGGGGGAGCCATGGAATTTGGTTGAGCAAAAAACTAAGATGAATAAGTGATTGTAGAAGAGAGAGTGAAGCAGCGGGATACTTGAGAAGTCGCGAGGGAGATGTGAGTTATAAAGCGGGGAGAATAGCTAGGGTTTATCTAGGGTTTTGAGGCCACTATGGCCCACGGCCACGGTATAAGGGCGATGACGGCTAGGGTTTTGAATCAAGGTGTAGCATTATATGTATGTCTAAGAAAAAGAAAAATAAAAACTACTGGGCCTGTCCGTTCGGTTTAGAGGAGAACCGAACCGGACGCAATAATTTCGGTCGACCGGTGGACCGAAATTTCAAAAACCTAGACCGGGACAGGAATGAATTCGGAGCATAATAAAATTAAATATATATATTTTTGCGAAAACTTAAAAAAAAATATTATAAAGTATATTTTTTATAAATATGTATACAAGATGTATAATTTTTAAAAATGTATATAAAAAACAGTCTGACCCGATCTTTTTCAGTTGGACCAAAACCGAAATTTCAAAAAACAATGAACTAGGGACCGGATCGGAAAAAGTTGGTTCGATTTTTCGATCCGGGTCAATTTTGTACATACCTAACTCAGACCACTATTGACCATATTTTGTTGATGAGTGATGATGACCATCTTGATCTCGGGTTTTGTCGGCAACTTTATCGGTGTAAAACAAGGAATTAGTCTAATAAGTATTTAAATTTAATATTATTACACACAATAAAAATTCATTTTCATGGTATTATTGTGGATTAACTTAAGGCATGTAAAAAAAATCCTACCAGACTTGTGAATTGAGTTTTGCCATAAAAAAGATCACATGACATTTATCTCAACTTTTATTACATACTAAATTCAAATTATGCCATCTTATTTTATTGGGCAGTTTTGGTAACTAGGTCTTTTTGAGAAACTAGAGTAACTAAGCTTTTTAATGTTTCAACTAAGTAAACATACTTCAACCTTTTGTATTTATTCTCAAACTCTACACACTCTTCTCTGAAGGGGTACACTTACTAAACACAAAACTAAAAAAAAAACCTAGTAAACCAAATTGTTTCTATTATTTTAATTAGTGATCTGGTAAAAATGCGTTATTTAGTCACCAAATAAAATGTTAATTATTTTTTAAGTATATAAGATACTTGATTTTACTTTAAAATGCCATTAAGGATGCTTTATTATAAAAAAAACATAGTTTTAAAAGTGGCTTTTGTGAAGAAAAAAATCTGTAAGAAATGTTAGGTTATTCAAAAATTTGTCAGCTGTGATGACGGCCCATGGGCCTTGCAGAACGCATACCACAACCCATTAACGGCCCAAATTCAGATATTTGGTAGATGAACTTTTATTTATGTGATTTTTTTTATAGATCTAGATTCTAGATTATCGTCAAAAAAAACTGGAAACAATTTAATTTATTAGGCTTTTTCTAGCTTTGTGTTTAGTAAATGAATCCCTGGGAGAAGAGTGTGTAGAGTTTGAGAATAAATACAAAAGGTTGGGGTATATTTACTTAATTGAAACATTAAAAAGCCTAGTTACTACTATAGTTTTTAAAAAAGGCCTAATTATCAAAATTGTCCAAAAAACTTTATTAAATCCGTATTATTTAAATGAGACCTTATTTCTACCAATTTTAATATAAACGAGATTAGTTTCGCTAATTAACTTGTAAACAAAATTAAAGGATTAAAAATAGGATTTTCTTACACAAAGTAATTAATGGATGAATAGTTGTCTATTTTTTTAAAACAAACAAAAAAACAAAAGATTTTCTTACACCAAAGTTATATGTTTCACACTATAACTTATGAGAACGTTAAATTTGGAATATGTATGAATTTCAATCGGCGGAGAAAAGATTTTATATGGACCAATTTGTCACCTATACGGTTATACTATTAATTAAAGATATGGTGGATATAAATTAATTTAGATTTTCGATGTTTAGTAAGAATGTTAACGATGATATGTCAATTCTCCACGGTCTATGCCTAAAAGGATTATGAGAATAAGGTTAATGTTTCAACCTCAATAACCGTCATGTTAATACTTGTGTCATTCGGACTTTTTGAAGCGTATGGAGTTATTTTTCAAAGATAGAGATAAATGTTTCTGGCTCCATAATAAACTTTCAAATTTTTTAATGACGGCACTGCAGAAAAACTAATTGATTAACTGTGTAGCTAACCGTTTGACTCACGTGAGACACTAGACACGGCAATTTGTATACTAACCACATACTCTATACTCGATTAAATCTAATCACTTTCCGTTATAAAAAAAATACATACAAATACATTAACTTTTAGTGCTTACAAAAATTACAACCGTCCAAATTTGCCAAGTCACAAACCTAGTTAATGAATCGACCTCCCTCTTTAGAATAAATACAAAAACTTTAAATTTTTAATCATACAAAAAAAGAAAATAAATTAAGCTTCAATTTTTGGCATCACCAGATTCACCACGCTCATATTTGGAGAAGATAAAGTCAATGCTATCGCCACCACTCCCGGCGGCTGAATTAAACATGGCATCGGCCATATCGACCACCGTAGCACCATGTTCCACCGCCACATTAGACGACGTCGTTCCACCGCCGCTACTAGTCACTTGAGTACTATACATGCTGAAGCTGGTGTCGAAAATACTCGGGTTGTTTAGTGGTTGTGAGGTAAGCTCGATGGGAAACCAATTAGGGAGTGACACGTCATGATAGGCCACCATAGCGGTAGTGACAGGTGGCGGAGGAGGGATTGCGGAAGCTGGAGCAGTTGATGACATGTGGCAAGTGTGGGTCCCACGGTAAGTGACTTGGAAGATCTGAGGGTTGTTGGTAAGACTTTGGACCTGCTTCTTGGCTGGACAGTTGTAGAGTCTTTGATGCGTGCATCTATAATATGCCCTGCGTCCGGAAAAACAGATTGGTATGAATATGATACAAATTTGATAGGATTGAAAAGATGGCCTAATTATCTATTTGATCGGGTCAATCTGTACTGTCAAAAAGTGAAGGGGATACACGTTAAGTAAACATACATACAAGTTTTCGGGATTTCATCCTAAAACCAATTAACAATAGCATTAGCATCTCTAAGACTTCTACGTTAGGTTCACGTGGTATCATATTATTAATGTAAAACATTTTCACACTCTACATGGTCGAAATTGGACACTGTTCTAAGTCCGACAATCGGATAGACCCGAAAACAAACAAGTATATTATGTTATTGAAACTTGTTTGTATTCAATGTTACTTTGTTAGAGTTGAAATATTTGTTATGAATCCAAAAAGATGAGTTTTGTCTTGTTGGAGAATACTAATAATAGCAATAAATGTTCAAGAAAGTCTATAGCAAGCACGTACCAATTGAGAATGCTTCACTAGGGTTTATACGAGCATATATATACTACCATGAGCTACTGCATTCATACGTGGTGGTCCATACTTGGAAAACAAGTATACAAAATTATATGGATTTTAAGTTATAAATTATCCGGTTTGATTGTGGGTGGATTCCGCAGTGAAAGTGGATAATTACGAAAATCTATAAGTTTATTCAGAATTTCTCACGATTTTCATAATATATTAGTATGTAGTCGAAGAATATAGATATGCTCTCATAATTTTCATTGCCTATAAATTTCATAAACCTCGTGTATCCCTAGTGTCAAATGAATTCCGTAAAGATATAAACGAGTCTAGTATATAAGATTGATCACACAGGGGCTTGCTCCAGTTTACTAACATTTCAATTCCCTTATAGGTAAACAACTAACACTCCACTTAGATGCAATTGTTGATCCACTTAATTAAAATTGAATATTGTAAAAACTGAAAACTAAACATGTCTAAACTATCAACTTAATTGATTTTATAGTTAATCTAAATCAACATTCTAATCTATTTATGACCAGATCCGGACCCGTCAACCTATATTATATGTATCACTTGATCCAACCTATCAATAAGAACTTTTGGTCTTGGACAAGTGAACAACCCTATCGGTAATTTATTGAATGAAATGTTTTAGAATGAAATGTTTTAGAGGTTTTTGTAAACATGAAATCATTGCAATGATTTTCATTTATTTTCTTTACCTTAGCCATTTTCGGTTCATGTCATTACTGCATTTCAACAAAACGATTCATTATCCTGAACACATATGAAGTGTGTACGTACCTAGGATATTGTGCACCAAGAATCCATTTTTGGCCGTACTTACGCCAAGTGTAGCC
Organism: Fagopyrum esculentum; assembly: GCA_033239045.1. NCBI lineage: Eukaryota > Viridiplantae > Streptophyta > Magnoliopsida > Caryophyllales > Polygonaceae > Fagopyrum > Fagopyrum esculentum. The sequence goes on from BSUD01000003.1 coordinate 3,974,162, forward strand.
ATCGTCGGGTGGGATCTCTGTGTTTCCATGCAATGGTGCTGCTACCTCGATAGTTCGTTTTTCTAATTCATCCTTCCTTTCATGTACCAAAGTTGTCACAAAAACCCTTAGGGTTAGCTCATAAATTATGACTATATATTATTAGTTCACAGGCAAGCATGCAAATCTGAAACTTAGGTATATATAAAATTTACGGAATTACTCGGAGGGCGGATGCATCTCGTGCATATTCAAAGTGTGGATGCGCGTAGGTTTCGCATCCGCCTTTCACAGTAACGACTCGTTCCTCGTTTTCGGATACATTCCGTGAAATCCTCAACATCCACACTCTAAATCCGCATTATCACGTTTCCCCTTTCCCAACACATTCACATTGTGCATGCTCAATCACGAATAAAATCAACATAAAAACCAAGCCGGATAATACGTAATCCGGTTTATGATATATTTTCTTGGTTAGGAATCCGTTTTAAGATACGTGAAGACGAATAACTAAAAATATATACAAATTCAATTAGTACCTTTTCCTTGTTTTATGTGACGACGAACCCTCACCAACGGCGGAGCCACCAACACCACCACCTAGAATCCCAAACTCCGGCATCCCGAAATCTCCACCGCCGCTAATTCCGCCACCACCACCACTACCCGGAATCCGCGGCATAATAACTTCCTTCCCCTTACTTGAACCAGAAATGATCCCCACCCCAACAACAGACCCACCGGCAGCCACCGGTAAATCCCGACTCAACTCCGGCGAAACCAATAGACGATCCTCAGAAAACGCCACGTGGCAGCTTTGAAGAGCACGCAACCTATGACTCGCCGCCGTGAACATGTCAGCAATCTGTTCGCATTCCGTGAGAAGATTCTCCGGCGAGCTCTTTAGCCGGCAAAGATTCGATTCCAGATCTCGTGCTAATCTGCACCCAGCTGCTACAAACGATAAGCCTTCTTCCATTTTTATTTCCATTAAGAATATAATTATACACTGATAATTAATATATTGATGAAAATATTTAATTTATTGCAAATATATATAGATTATAAATACGTACTTGCGAGGAAGAAGAGTGTTTGTTGAAAAAGATAGTAGCTTTGAAAATTCAAATCTAAATTTTAATGCTTTATAAGACACGTTAGGAACTTAGGAAGATAAATAGTTTTAGTTAATACATAAAGAATTGTTAATTAATTACTAATTGTATTATTTAGGGCCCGTTTGGTTTCAACTCCGGTAACGGAACGAAATGGAAACGAATTTAGTCCATATACTTATCATTATACATGAAATTTTATGGAATCATTCCTTGTGGTTTAGTGCAAAGTGCACTTAGTTTTCCACATTTTGTTACCCTATATGGTATCAAAGGTAATCAAATTCTACTCCAATTAGTTCAAACCAGGTTTTCGGGTTTCGGGTTTCGGGTTTTCGGGTTTCGGGTTTTCGGGTTTCGAATGATTCCAAAAATTTTCATGAACAAGGGCACACATATGAATTAGATTCGTTTCCATTCCGTTTTCGATTCCGGAGTTAAAATCAAACGGACACTAAGTATGTTCTTGTTGTATATTATGACTAAGTCAATGATTTAAGTTTTACGTTGTTGTTTGAAAGTTGCATCACCATAATCCATTCTTTTTCCTTGGGATGGAGTCAACGGATTGACCATTTCCTCCTTGATCCTTTGAAGACAGAATTTTCTGCAATTGTCACCCGATTGTTGTACTATGAATAACTCATGATGACGTCACTATTTATAGGAGTGTTTTTTTAAAAAAAAAAATATGGAAAGCTGTTTAAATCAGTAGACGGCGCGCCGTCTAGTTGATTGAAAGGTCGAAAAAGATCGACAGACTTGATTCGTCTCGTCCAGGAAAAAAAAAGGACAGGTTCGGACAAGATAAAAAGTAAAACCGGACGGTTTCGGACAAGATAAAAAGGTCAGTTTGGGTTGAAAAGTTCGGTCCGGTTACCTACTCGGTTCGGATCTCGTCAGCACCCCGAAAGCTTGCTCCTGATCAATATTTTTAAGAAAATTATTCATTTATATTAAATATTGTATAATTTCATTTATAATTATATTAACTATATATAATATTATGTCTTATTATAATAATAATTATATATTAAAAAACGGGTTGTCTGTCCGAGACCCGGTCCGGACTGTCGGACAAGTATGGATATAAGTCCAAGTCCGGCATCCGGCTCGGTCCGGATCCAACTTAGACAAACTGACAAATACTATATTTCATGAATCGGATTAAGTTATTTATCACTCTATTACAATTTCTTATTCCAACTCGATTATTGAACGCGCACCAACCTAGCCCTAAGGCGTTTTTTTTAAAATTAGTTTTATTCGAAACTTATTAATGATAATTAAATTTAATCTTTGAATGCTTCTAGATGAAATTTCTACAATTTTTATACAATTTTATCTCAAGGAGTTCGAATTATATGCAAGATATGTTGGAAGAATTGAAACATGTCAAAGATAACTGAGTAGGCTTGAAAAGTATTTAATAATTGAAAATTTGAATAATATATAGAGAATTTTCCTTAGAAAAATCAGGAGAATAATAGTCATAAGTTCTTGAAGTGAAGAAAGGTAGTATGTATTTACAACTTAACACTATGCAAATTATTATGCATATTAAGGGCCCGTTTAGTTTCAACTCCGGAAACGGAAACGGAATGAAAATAAATTTAGTCCATATGTATATTCATATTCATAAATTCTATGAAATCATTCCTTGTGTTTACATGCAAAATGCACTTGTCTCCCCATAGTTTGTTACCCTATAGGGTATCAAAAGTAATCAAATTCAACTTCAAATACTTTAAATCACAAGGAATGATTCCAACAACTTTCATGAATAAGGGTATATATATGGACTAGGTTCGTTTCCATTCCGTTTCCGATTCCGGAGTTCAAACCAAACGGGCCCTAAATATATAAATTATGAATACACATAAAATTTCTTTTTAGGGGCTTTACAATATACGAAATTTATTCGATTAGTTTAAAAATTTGTATATTATCACTTCTGATTTTTTTTAATTATCATTCATGCATAATTTTATTTTACTTACTAGTTATGTTTTTGTTCTTTTTTTTTTTTTGCTTATATAAAATATGAAACTAATCAAATACAATAGTTAAACTAACGAAACACAATGTTCAAACTAATAATACACAAAATTTAAACTAATATAATAAAATTCGAAATACTTATTATAAATTTCATAAAAAACTAACTACTAAAAAATACAATAAAATATAAACTAGTTCATAATATTAATGGAGTTGGTTTGTTGGGAGATGCCGTTTGGATGCAATAAAATAATTTTGGCATTTTTCGGATTTTATTTGCGTTATATTGTGAATAAAATTTAGTAACCTAATGTCATATTGTGAAAAATATAATATTTCTAGAGAAAATTGGTTAAACAGTAGCTCATATTTTAGGCTGACTAAACTTTAGTACCCGTTGTTTAAACTATCAAAACGGTACCTCACATATTGAGTCTGACCAATGATTGATATCTAAGTTAGTGTTCACACGTTAAGGAAATGGGTTAAAGACAATTGCAATGAGGCTTACATGACATACTTATTCAACAAGAAACAAAAGGGAAAGTTCTAGAAGCAAAATTGTTGTGTTAACTTAACGTGTACTGTTATAATAGTTTAAACGATGGGATACTAAAGTTTAGTCAGTCTAAAAGATGGGTATTGTTTGAACAATTTTCTCATATTTTTACTTGAGTAAGAAAAGTAAAATTAGAATAATAAACTGATTAAATTTGAGAATTAATGTCATATTGTGAATAAAAAGCAATTATAACGTGCTTTAAAAAATAAATTTAGTAACTTAATAGCCCAAATGGCCCTAACCCTACGCCAAGTCGTCGAGCAAATCAAGCCTAGTCCCCTTACAAAATTAATAATATAATATTTTTAATCAAGAGGAAAAGAGAAGGAAACACAAGGAAATACTTTTTTGCATATCAATTAATGTTAATAACTTAATATTCAAAAGATATATGAAAAGAACCTTGTTCGCTCCAAACGGTGTGTGCAAGCTTTAAATTTATAACCTTAGATGTAAGCTTAAAATAAGGATGCGAACCCGCAGTGTACGGGTCAATCGTAGTAAAAAGCAAGAAATTTCAGGGGTCGATCACAGGGACTTAGTGAAACAAAGTCGGAATAGGTAAGCTTTAGCAATTACTAACCACAAAAGCAATTAAAACAATCAAAGATGATAAAAGTCAATAAAGGAAATATGCAATTCTAGGGATTAAAGCATCTAGTTGTGGTTTCAACTCAAGATCTAAAGATAAGCGGACAAAGCTGAGGTTTTTGCAAAGGGAAGGCGTTACTAAAGTGGAATAGATCACCGGGTAAGTCTCACTACTCACTAATCCAAAACGTAACTCCTATTACCGGGTAAGTCTCAAGGAATCAAGATAAAGAACTATAACCTCAAACTAACATACCATCTAAGGGAATAGAATCAACCTTTACCGGGTAAGTCTCAGGCTAACTTACAAAGATGGAATGAAAGCACACTCAAACCCCAACAAAGGATAAACCTCTATTACCTACGCTTATGATCTTACGTAAACAAACAAAGGAATTACCGGGTAAGTCTCATCATAGGCTTGCATTGAACCAGGAAAGGTGTAATAAGAATAGGATTTGGCAAACTCTAACGCTTAACTCCCAGTTTCGGATCAGATAAGTCACATCGGTCAGCCAAATTTCACCCCGGCCGAGATGTTCATCGACTGAGCGAGATGCTTAGGGTTAAGGTTAAAGACTCGAACTTTCAGGGTCCTACTGTGATTAAGATCATTCTATCACCGTTTTTCCCACAACCTTCAGCCAATCACCCTAGAATCACACAAAGAGATTAGCCTCTCATCATCATCATGAAAGTATTAATCAAATATATGGGAAGAAAGAGAATAATTGAACAAGAAAACCTTAAGAGAAAGGCTTCAATAACTGAATCAATTATCAAAACAACAAGCGTTCCTTGGATAGAAATCCAACAAGACAACAAAGAAGAAGGGAATCTAAGATGATCTTACAAAAACCCTTCAAAAACTATAAAAGCTATAGACTTTCTTCCTTCAACCTTCAAAAAGGTTCTTCAAATCTCCCAACTGGAGTATGGCTGCGGCGGTGTAAGCGGCTGTTCCGGCTGTATGCGGAATGATAGCGGGTGTATGCAGCGTGTTTTTCGGTGTAAGCGGGATACGGATTTGTGGAAAATCCAACCCTTTTTATAGGAAAAATACCCTCCAAAGATAAGATATCTTAGAAAGATCTCTTCCCATAAAAATAGGTAAAATATATGGTCTATCTTATCTTCTTCCTTCCAGGAATCAAGCCCAAAAATATAAGATCCTCTTTCCAAAGATAAAAGATCTCAGCCAAGAATAAAATATTATCGCCGCGTCCCAGGTGTTCGCCTCGGTCGAGCCGACTCCTCTGGATCACCTCGGTCGAGGTGACTCTGTAGTCAACCGAGGTGAATCACAACTGAATGTGAAATCTCTCAAATCTGGTCCAAAGTGAATCTCTAATCCATGGCTATACTTCCTGGGTGTTTCCTTAAGCTCCTGAATGTAGCTCCAATGACTCCTTAGCTCCTTTTGCTCCTTTTCGATGCAAAACGTGTCATTTTACCTACGATTACAACAAAACTAGGTGTAGACCTCGATTCTCGCAAAGGTAGATGAAACGACAATATAATCACATAATATATATATACAAACATGCAGATTATTGAAGATAAAACGTCTAAACAAACCCCAAAATATAGACAATAATTCATGCTATCAAACCTTCTCAATATTTCTCCACCTTTCTTAACACCCAAATTTTTTTTAACAAAGTGTTTAATAATATAATATTTTATAATAAAAAGATGCCTTACCAAATTATATATTAAAAAACTCACATGGTACAAATAAATATTTTTTTAAACGGAAAGCGGTTAGGATAAGCTAACTAAACGTTGTCCATCCTAAAGCATCTTGAAATAATTTGTTGAAATAGACTCTTTTCTATGGACATTTGTTTTGTAAACCTCTCTAATTTTTACACTCTAATTGACTTACCACTATTACTCTATTAGGATTACATTTACTAAATGGGTTTATGCTATGAGTCTACTTAATAGATCAATATTTATAAAAGACCTAGTTAGTAAATTTGGTCAAGCATCTTTGCAGATGAGAACACAAAGTTCGGGATTGTCATAAAAATTTGTGTTGGGGTACAAAATTTTCAGATGGATCAATCGGTCAGCAACACAGTTAATTTCTCTGAACACATGTCTGGCGTGGACTTCCTCAATGAAGCGAATATCTAGGTTGGAGGGTGTGGCTCGTGGACTCGAGGGTGCGGCTTGTGGTGAACAAAGACGGTTCCAATTCCGGCTCTGATGGGCTCGAGGGTGCGGCTTGTGGTTTCGGAATGGCGGCAGGTTTGCGACTCCGGCCAAGGACGAAGAGAAGGCGGCTTGATTTAGGGTTTTTATAGGGATGAAGTCTTCAAGGAGATGAACAATAGCTTCCGGGAATATCTCGTAAGTTAAGCAGCGCTAACGATATATATCCGATAATCAGTAAAATTGATATAACATGTGTATGTTATTTGTGCAAGTTATACGTTAACAACACTAGTTTGATTTTACCAATTCAAACACATCAAATAGAAGACTAGAGTATGTGAATTTTTTCCCCCAAGATCAGAACGAGATTACGAGGGAGAGAAAATATTGGACTGTCAAGATCCAACGGTAAAATATTTGACTTCCACTTGTGATGGATTTACATTATACCTTTATATGATAATTTTGAATAAATAACATGGGTATGGTATTTTATGAATGTTTGAAGGGTTTTTTTTTTTGCAAATTATAAAGCTTACGGTTACTGGGACTGAGCAAAATAATCGATCTGGCTAATTTGATCCGTTCACTGAAGATCTGATCCGAAAAATCCGAAAATATCAGTTAATTGATGATTTGTTCGGATAATCTTTTCAAGTCAGCGGATCGGATACGGACCTGAATTTTGGATAAAGTTAGCTCGGATATCCGACGTCCAAATAATAATTACTCGGAACGGTCGGATATTCAATCTATCTCGTAAATTACCCAATGTAAGACCCCAAGTTCTGGGAACTCGAAGCGTTACGGACTAGGACCTCACAATGGGTCCCGACCCTCAGAGTAGCAACAACACAATGGATCTTACAACAAGGCATAGACATATTAAAAACCAAAACTCAATAGAAAACCAAAGGTTTAAACAAAGGGAAGCGTTAAAGACTCGCATCCGAGCTCAAAACAAAAGGGAAACATCAACGGAAATATAAACCGGATTCCCGGTTGACCACACCGTCCGGATCACTCAGCGGCACCTATATCCTACAAGACATCTACAACATCGGTATAAATCGTTAGCTAACATTCTAGATATCAGAAGGAACATAAGGCACAAACACACATAAGGTAATGTCAACAAATAACATGCTCACACTCAACCGGTTATTATCTTTCATTAAGTTATCCATTACTAATTCAACTTCTTCTGTCACACGAGAATCTCCTGAAACTCGTCTCCGCTTCCGTCTACCAACAGGAATAGATCAGTACTATCTGTTACATGCGGGTCTGGGTTTCAAGAGCACATTCTAGTCTCTTGTAGAACTAGACAAGTGGTCACCGCCCGATTATCATACACTTGGGCCAATTACGGTTATAAAGGTCAATCCTAGTCCGGCGTTATAACATGATAAACAGCAAAAACAAACCAAAACACTCAAACCAATATACGGAATGAAGCTAAGTAAGTCCAAGGGACTTACCTCACTCGAAGGTAACTCAAACGATCAGAGAGCAACTCGGTTTTCCCTCATGAAAGGAGCAAGGACAACCTGTTCACACAAGACATCACGAATCAGGAACGAAACGGTTGCTAGAAGTCTATAACTTCTAGTCTCAATGATCTCTAAGAGATCTCCACATGCTAAGGGTTCGACCTTAGTCTTACAACGCTCTCAAGGGGTAACAACATCAACAACAACCAAGGAAAGGAACGAGAAAAGCAAGGAAGGAAACAACTCACCAAGGATGAGAGCTACTGTAGAGGAAACCGCAGGGGCATCACAACAAGGCGCGGGGGCGGGTACGGTGCAGAAGCTACTATCGGGTTCTCGTTTGACAGCAGAACTTCAACAAGGTCAAAGCTTGCTTTCTCAACACTCAAACACTTTACAACTCAGCCAAGGGAGCATGTGAACGTAAACATATCAACAACGGAACGATCCATAAGAATCAAGACTCAAACTTGATCCTTGGAGATGAAGAAAAGGGAAGAATGAAGAAGGAAATAAAATAGAAGGGAAACGGCATGTAGCAACATCTGAATGTGATGAAGAACAAGGGAGGAAGAACTTACACGTTCAGCAAGATCACAAGAAGCAAGGGCAATGGCTGCAGCTCTTAGGGTTGAAGAACCGTATGCAAAAAATGGGAAAAAGAGGGAAAAGAAGGGGATTTATAAAAAAGGATGAAAAGATAGAAGGAAGGACATTCTAGGGTTTTGAAGATTCAGGAAAGTTGCCCAAAGATAAGAAAATCGGATCTTCTAAGATATGAAACAAGATATAAACGAAATAGGAAAGAAGATTTTCGCAATCTGAGGCAAACCCGCAGGGGCGGTTTGCCTTGCCGCGACCGCGGCTAACCGCAGGGGCGGTGACAGGCACAATTGCCGTTGGGGCGGTGACAACCAAAAACTGGTTGTTACACCCAATAACCAAAGTTAAATTTGGGGACTCGGATAATTCGGATGTCACATCAAATCCGGTTAAAAAGTGTCCCATATCCGGATTGACTTTCTATAAAATTATTTGATCGAATCAATCCGATGACACACCTCCAACGATCACCATACCATAACCGATAAAGCTTTAAACATAATCCGATGAATCCAAAAATTCCCTATCTAAGTCTAAAAAAAATGATACAATTACTATTCTTCGCACACATTAAAATACACTATATAAGAAACAAAAGAAAACAACAAATAACAAATTTTTTAAGAATATTAAATGAATTCTAACTTAAATTTTTAGAAAATTTTAATATTTAAATAAATTTTTGTGTATAATTATTTTTTTAAAATATCTTGAAGGTTAGATGAACAATTATAATAAAATGGAGAGAATGACATAATAAAATGGAGAATTGGTCTATATGTGATTATGATACATCTGAATATTGACCAACTTAAAATCTGGGTTCAATGTGTTCTCGTTAAAAATAATGAATTTTGTCTATCCATTTGACTTTCGTATGACTAACTAGATAATCACCTTAGTCTCCTGTTTGAAAAAAATATGAAAAATGCAAGAAAATGATCGTTCAAATAATTATGAAGGATGATATTTATAAAAACAATTGAAAATAAATTAGGCTATTATATTCCTTTAGAAGAACAATAAATAATAATAAAATCAATTAGAAAGAAATGCGACATATTTTTAAAATGTAACATAATATTATGTTTATGATTAAAACGGGTAATTTTACACCAAAATTTAACCGTATATAGATTTTATTTTGCGTTTTTTTAAGATAAATAGGTATACTTAGAAAAATGTGAAAAATGTACGGAGATGACATATTATTATAATATAACAAAATTTAAGGTTTTATTTAGTTTAACATACGCCATAATATATATTTCATTTGTATTACATTAGGTAAAAAAAAAATCTTTCATTCATCATTCAAATTACTAACATCCACTTCACTCAAGTCTAGGGTCTTTTATTTTTTATTTTTTTAAAAAATAGACCAAACTGGTCGGTTTGGTCCTTCAACCGCCGGTTTGGCACTTAAACCGGCAATTTTCATTTTTTTTTTTTATATACAAACCGCCACCAAACCGACGGTTTAGGTCCGGTTTGATTTTTGCCGCTTTAGGTTTAGGTTACCTAATAGTTCTTAAATCTAAACCGGCGGTTTAGGTTTAGGACCCAAGTCTAGAAAAACCAAATGGATTTATTATCTTTTGACAAAATGACTCAAAATCATAATGACCTCAACTTTAAAAAAAAAAAAATAATACAAATTATTAGGTTATAGATTGTGAACTTTTAGGTTGCAAAGTTATTATTTTTCCAAAATACATTAGGTTAGAGAAAGTGACATATTTCTAATTTCCAATCTATGTTGTGAACTTTAGGTTATAAATTTGGCCTTTATTCACTTTGTAATTAGCTTCTTAATGAAAAATTCAACCAAGAAAATGAATTTTTATAACATTTTATACAACTTAAGGGGAAGTTCGGACATAGAGGGTTGTTTTGGTACAACAGTACAGAACGTTGTCTTATTGAAACATGTTTGTTTAGGACACTCTATTTGAACTAATAATATAAAAAAAAAATTAAACTAACAAATCGGTTTGTAAAAGATTACTAATAAAATTTTTGTTTCAATAATATAAAAGTTTTGAACTATAATTGTAACTCTAAAAATTTGAACTTTATAATATTAGTTCAAAATTTGGGATCATTAGTTCGAACATTATATTCGGTTATTCTGACATTATGTTTTATTAGTTCAAACATGTAAGGGTCAAAAAGTGCATAAAACATAACCAATAAATAAATTAATAAATTCATGAAGTAACCATACAAAATATTTGAACTAATCGTATATAAACTTTTAACGAATTGAACTAAAATTTTGAAGCAAAAAATTATTTTTTACAAACTTTTCTCATAAAAATAAATGAATCATTAATACAAGCAATTTAAACTAATAAACAAAAAAAATTAAACAAAAAAGATATTTGTTAGAAAGAAAACAAATTTTCAAAACAATATAACCGACCTTTATAAAATTACAAAACTGTCACTACACATTGTTAAATTTACATAATTGTTACCGCAAATCTTATAATATAGTTTTTTAAGGGATACATAAAATATTGTTTAATTGGTGAAAGATTTATACCATTACAAAATGATTTCATGTTACAAACCTTTGGGATCAAGAGCCTTGCAAAACTTCTGCAGATTCTGCTGAACAATTTTGATGAATGATATGATTCATCTTCAACACACATATCTTCAATATCATTTAAGACAGTCAGCCAGAACTTGAATCAAGGAAAGATGATTGTCCGGCTGAGCTACCGCCAACTGGAACCAATCTGCATACCTTGAAGTTGCTCAAGATTCAAGCCAGTTTAAGTGCTTTCTTCATCAACATCTCAAACGCCAAAACTGGGTTCCTTGTGATCAAACTTCTTCAACCTGCAGTTTATTTGCTGTCTGTTCAGATACTGAAATACAAAATGGTGAAAATGCAGAGGGATTCTTCCTATTTCCGGTATCATATGATGCAAGAAGTTCAAGGATTGGATGTATGTTTTCAAGTCAAGATCATAATTAAACTGAAGGATCTAAAGAGATTTGTTTCCATTAAGATCACTCAAGCAAGGAAAGAAACATAGCCCATCACAAAATTGTTGTTCTCCCTCTGCACAGTTTTTCACTGAAAAACAGCTTAAAAATGCAATGCCAAACACACCATAAGCCATCACAAAATGTAAAACTCACTTGACAAAACAATAAGGGAAATTTTTTAGAAAAAACAATTCAAAATGAATCTTATAAAGAATGGGTAATATCATCATTTATGAGTGTCTATTAATAGTCATCTTGTGAAAATTTTCCAAAAACAGAAGGGACCGCGAATGGAAAAGGATTGTCAATAACCTGAGGAAGTCTCATCAATTCAAGGACAGCTTTCTGTGGGGTAAGTTCATTATCTATAATCCTTGCAACAGCAGTCAAAACCGGCATCTTGACATTGTACTTTTGGGCCAACGCAATAACTGCTCCTGCCGTTGCAACGCCTTCAGCCACCTATAGTGATATGAACATTAAGTCCAATTACAGTGATTTCAAATACTAAAAGGTGGACAGAAAGAGTCAAATCCTCAAGAACCTGATTCATGGAACTGAGTATATCTTCAAGCTTTTCCCCAGATCCAAGGCGAACACCAACTGTTCTGTTTCTTGAAAGATTTACAAAACAAGTAAGCATTATGTCACCCGTTCCTGATAACCCTGTAATTGTTGCAGACTTAGCACCCATCTACATGGACAAGGATGAGAGGCTCTTAAAAAAGACCAACTTACAGAAAGATCATGATCACATAGAGTTATATAACTGAATTTATAAATGTTATGAATGGAAAATATTGCAGAAATTGCTTTCCTTGGAGGAAAAGCCTCCTGACCAAGCCTATGGAGCATTGCCCGGGTATAAGCTGAAACCCTCAAATCCAATTTTACAGAAGTTGCCAGGGAAACTATAACGAAAGCTACAATTTTGATCCATCTTAATCTTATATGAATTCCTAACAAGAGCAGCCATGGAAACTATTTTAACCCTCATCTGTTAGTACCTACTTCCACACATCTACCCTAGACAATAGTTACCTTCAAAGTTGGCTTAGGTGAAGGTTTCAAACTAACTTCGAAGTATTGGTTCAAATGAAAAATATGATCAAAAAAATGAGCTGGTTCCTTGTGGAGAATTATAAATCAGAAATATACCTTTTTTGCCAACCATCTTATCTCAGAACAACCTTGAGCAACAAGAGCAGCCATGGAATTATGACCAAGGTTCATCCCAACAACAATTCCGGCAGCTATAGCCAGTACATTCTTCAAAGCACCTGCTATTTCCACTCCTGTTACATCACTGAAGGATCAGAGGTTACAAGCTTGATTCTTTTTCTTTTTCCTTTTTGTGGCTAAGCTCTCAGGGACTAAAGTGCTGATTGCATGGCATGAGGTCATGAGTACAACACCAATAACAACAGGCAAATACAAGCTCTGAATATATCCCTCAAATACAGCACTTAAGCAACAATTTCTACCTGGAAGTACTGATTCTCAATTTTTCGGAAGCTAGTAGCTGCTGAGCTGCATATGCCAACTTTTTGTCTTTTGATGCAACCACCATAGCTGTTGGCGACAAAATGAACAAATTCTCAGAAGGTGTTCAGCTTGGAAAAAGAGTTATAATGAAAGGAAGCTTCATATGTTCATTCCATCTGTTCAGGACACGAAAATGACCTGTTGGTAATTTGTTCATCAACTCTGAAGAAAAGGAAGGCCCTGATAGTGCAACAAAAGGCTGTCGAGGATTCTTCAGTGCTTGAGGGATTACTTGAGACATCATTCTTAATGTATTGAGTTCTAGACCTTTACTGAGGGATATGAATGGCAAGCCCGGATCAACATAAGCTCCAATTTGCTCAAGAAAAGCTGAGCTGAACTGGAAAGTAAATGAAAATGGTCATTCACTTCTGATCATTAGAGAACAGTTCTGGAAGGAAGAAAGAAATCGCACCTTACAATATACACAAGCTTAGTTATCGTACAAAGGAAAATCACTAGATTTAGATATAAAGAAGTTGTGGCTTCCAAAGGCAATTCTTCTCAAATTGGGTTATTGGCTTCAGCTCTTTAGCTAGCAGGCTTCTAGATACTTTGTTGTTCAATAGAATTTATAGATGTCCTACTATAGTTTAGTATACATTTGACCAATCTCCTAAGTGTATCCTTTTTAATGTTAAGAAAATGTCAAGAAATATATGAATGAACAGATCAAAGGGTAGATGAAGACCTGCACAGGCACAGCATGGAGACAGAAGTCTGCACCAAACAGAGCATCCTTGGCATCAGTTGTGGCTATAACATTATCCGGAAGCTTATGCTGCGGAAAATAATTACTGTGAAAAAGAATATAAGAACCAGTAAACTATGGATTAAAAAATCTGTACGGGAACACCTACAAACTTATCCAAAAAAAGATGCTCACCAATTGAAATGACTTTTGTTAATAGACTCGCAAACATGAGGATCACGTACGAGCATACTAACTTCCATCTGAGCCTTTCTCTCAGCAACATGAGCTGCCATTGCTGTACCAAATGATCCACCTCCAAGTACCACAACCTACAATTACCACTTACCAATTATAGTACATTAAACAACAGTAAATCCGATATCTCAATATTAATACCAAACACACCAAGTGATATCGATATCCGGTTATACCAAACACTAGGTTTCAGCTTTAACTCATTTAGCCCAACAACTACCAGATATATTTGTATCAATCCCAAATGATTCATAGTGTTTAAAATTACACGTCATGTGCATAGAGCATTAGTTACATTCATGACTAATCTTGCATTCCCAAAGCTAGCTAGCTAACTGAATACTATGCGTTTTACTGATATAATCAATTTGGTAGCGGCATGACATAACCAAAAGCTTAATTCCATAGCCACTCACACACAAAAATACAGTTCACTTGGGAAATCCAAGAAAGAAAGTAGAAATATACCTTATTGGTGCGTTCAAGAACATCAGTTTTGGACCTAGAACGCAAAGAGCGAGACCACCTGACGAGCTTCTCCCAAGCAATCCTCACAATTCTCCGACGGTCCTTCGTCCTTTCAAGTGCTGTTTGCTGGGTGTTGTTTGCGCCGTCCTCTGGCGGAGTATCGACGGCTGAGGATGCCAGGCAACGAAGCGTCGGGATTTGGACGCCGGAGGTTTGAGCATTTGCGACCACAGAGAGGTTTTGTAAAGTGGGTTTGGAGAAGAAGATTTGAGGTTTCAGGGTTGGGTGGGAATGGGACTTGGGGAAGGATAAGGTGGGAAGAAGCTTGGCCTCTGCAATGGCCGCCATTGTTGCAGGATTATTTTTTGAGAAATATGATATCCGTTCGTTTTCGGGTCGTGGTACTCGTGTATTGCGTGGTGGGCAAGCCCGATTAAAACAAATTAAAAATCAAACAAAAACAAATTAAAAGACAAACAAAATAAAAAAAGAAATCGAATGGAAAAGAGCGAAGGAGAACTCTGGGACGAGGAACTTTCTTCGCGACTGAAGAACACCGAACGAAGATTGATCTCCAAAATTCAAAGGAGGGATTCGGTCATGCTCCAAAACTGAATGTTTTCAATTAAACAAATTCCAATTGAAATGAAGTCGAGGTTGCCTCAATGAATCTTAACGTCGACGCTCATCTAGATCGATCAAAAGAATTGGGTGAAGTAGGTTGCAAGCTAGTTGAAGGCAAGAGCACAATTCTTAAAAACTCCAAACAAGTATACCAATTGGCCTTCAATCTTCATACCTGTAAGTTGCAAGCTAGTTGTTTATATCAGCCTTATCAGGCAATCGCCATTGCAGCCAAATTTGAGGCCTCTAGTTGCAGATGTTGTAGCAGCTTTAAACTACCTTGTTGCTTACAGGTATGGTCCTCTAAACCTTATCACCAATGGCAGCAGGAGATATTCATTGAAGTCTGAGGTCAAGAAGGATGATGACAATGATAGGAATGAACAATAATCACATTAGCCTAGTAATTGGATACAAAATCAGTATTTCACTATCATAAAATCACATTAGCCTAGTCTTATACGGTTATACCAGGAAATCGCCATTTTCCCATGTTTATATTACGTTGAATCACTTCTCTTCAAAATATTTAACATAATTATAATTTTTTATATTTATTGCATAAAATATCTTAAATTCATTATAGTTAAATAAAATTATACTAATAAAATAAAATAAAATGGATACCCGGTCGGGCATGTACGGGCACCACTCCAGGCTTGGTAGTTGGACTCGGCTAAGACCGGGTAAAAAATATTACAAAGTCAGTTCCGAACCCAACCCGGATACGAACAGGTCTAGGCCTAAGGAATGACGTCTACGAACCACACATCAAACGTGAAAAGAAGGAAAAGAACAAATCAAGAATGATCACGACCTTTGTGGACATGACAAACACTTGGCTGCAAACAGTAAAAACTCAGATAATGAGGACCTGAGATGTGATCCTGATCGCTTAAGTCCTCTTGAGATACAACTACAAGTTTACTAACAACCATTCATCTAAACCAAGATCAATCAGATCTTAAAACCTAAATTCTATTGTTACAAGAACTGATACAACATGCCACTGTCCAGTTAGCTAGCAGCCTAACTACGTAAGTGAGTGACTATTCAAGAACACATATGAATACATGAAATGAAAGTAAAATCAAGCCATTGACAATGCAAAAGAGCACGTCGAGTATATTGAAGCCGCGGCTGCTTTCATTGCCAATTCTCCTTCTTCTGCCTTTTCATTTCCTGATCTGCACTTCCCAAATAAATGATAATCAGTAAAATTTGCCCAAGATGTGAAAGAAAAAAGAAACAAGTCAAACAACATTCACTTGACCTGCAGCCTTTTCCTGTGGCTACCATTAATGGTAGATCGATTTTGTTTAAGAACTCCAAGCCCTTTTCACACTGTGCCATCATGTTGTTTACTTGATTCAACTGAGTTTCCTGCAATTCCACTCGAGCAGAAAGGAAAATCAGCTGATATTTTTCTCATGAAAATGCATGGTGAATTGAAGTAATCTCAACAAGGGGATTACCAATTCTTTCTCTTCTTTAAAAAGTTCTTGTTCCATTCGACAGAACATCGTAATCCAGCGTGCATGATGTGATTCAATGTTTGGTTTTTTGTCAATGAATGTATTCTCTTGTTTGGAAGATAATTCTTTTGACAGGATAGAGGGCAACTCAGTAGTGAGTACATGTTGCACTCTTTGTTTGCTACACTGCAGTGCTGTTAACAAACAAATTGAATTCATCACACACAATGACAATGATTTGTAGTGATGAAAAGAAGAAGAGTAACATAAAAATAATCCGGAACTAGAGCATACCAAGAATCCGTCCTTCAATGTCCTGATAAAGAAGGTGCAACCACTGAGATGCTACATTGGCAGCTGAAAACAAAAAGGTAAGATACTTGAGTGCAAGCAAACATCCAAGCTTCCCATTTTCAGACTTTACACAAATGACATTAAGGGCTAGTTTAGAAGCAATAGGAATCATTCCTGTAACGGAATGATTCCGAAGCAATCAAAAACTACGTTTGGTTAAAGGTCTTTTTAACACATGAAAGTAATCCCATAATTTCCATTTCCTTTTCTTACCCTTATCCGATTCCATTCTATTTTCATTTCACCACTCCAACCAAACGGGCACTAAAAAGATTTAAGGGTAAATTTCATTTAGCCACCCCGTTATCAATATTTTGCTGGTAATTCAACATACATATACATTCCAACCCTATAAAACATACACGGATACTAAATGTGTTTGAATGTGGAGTAATTTGGACATTTCATACTATTTCTCAATGTTTAAACACAATTTAACAGACAAATGATGAATATTTACAAAATTAACTAAATTAAAGATGGTTTTGTGTACTTTACCCAATATTTATATTAAGAAAGGAAGCATTACTTGAAGTTGATACCAAATTAACTAACCTTTAGCAGAAAGAGAATCTACAGTTTCAGCTTTGACAGTCTTCTCCAAGGACAAAGAGCTAGCATTTGCTGAGACCATAACTGCAGATGATGACAACTTAAGCGCGAGTGGATCATCATACTCTTCATAAGGAAGGGCATGTGCATCCTTTGACGTCTGACGATTGTGAGGTGCATACTTGCCATAGGGAAGGTTAGATTGATGTATACGAGGATCAACATTCTCCTGATCATTGTTCTCTCCTCTTTCACTCACAAGAGCTTTAATTATAGAGTGAACCTGTTTACTATTCCTCACATGGTTTATAATCCCAGGGTTTAATCCCTTAAGCAGTCCACTAGGAGCAGCAATCTTTGCAAACTTATCTGCTTGTTCTTTCTGAGCTTGCTCCATCTTTCTTCTGAGCAATTCAGCTTTGCTCTTTCTCCCTCGTTGCTTAGGCGGTGCTGGTATGTTCCCATAGTTGGGACTAATAAAGCCATTTTGCTTCATCTCTGCCCATTTTTTCAGAGATGTGTTCATCACTGGACCAGTTGAAGTTCCGGAATCCCTACTGCCTTTTGGCTTTGTATTATCACTACAAGCTTTAGTAATTGGATAGAACTGAACCAGATTTACAGTGCTAGAAGTATCTTCATTTCGATATAAACTCCGTTGGACCTTGCTCTTGGCCATTGTTTCAATACAAACCGGGTTCTCAACAATGTGAACTGCTCTGTTAAGATCAATTGATCCTAGAATTGATCGGTCAGCTTCAAGGATTGAGGATTTCTCAATGTGGCCATTGGATTTGTTTTTCGAAGACCCTGGATAATGGCTACCCATACCTAAAGTATGCAAATATCAATGAGCTTAAGTCAATCAATCCAATCCCATTATATTCACCCAAATAAACTAGAAGACTGAAATTTGAGCTTATCTAGTTAAGCATACAAAACAAACACAATCTGACAGCATGTATATGTTGGTGCAAAATTGAATCTTGAATTAGGGCACCTAAATTCAGAAAGGAACCAAACAAATTCACCTTCGGAAAGAAAAACAGATTCAAGATCTCTCAGCTTAACACGCTTGGGAGGGGTTTCGGACTCCTCGTCCTCCAAATCTCGTCCATATCGCTTCTACAAATACCTCCCTCCATTAGAACAGCAAACAAAGAAAAACACAGAAGCTTTTTGAAAATTATTCGTAAAAGAGACAATTTTATACCTTAAAAATGAACGGTGGAGACTCCCTTGAAACCTCCGAACCACTCGTCATTGACCCACACTAAAACCCTAGTTCACAGATCTTGAAAGCTGAAATTCAACTAAAAACCGCCAAGTGGATTCAAATATTATTGCTGAGCGGGAGAAGTAGCGAAAGTAGATCTGTTAAAACAATGGTAGGTAAAATGAGATCGAAGCATTTAGGTTTTCAAATCAAATCGAATCAGAAAGGATAGCGTTATTGTAGATTTGGAATTTAATTTGGGGAAGATTACTACATTTGAAATTCAAAGTGTTTGGGGTTTTGTTGATGAGCGCTCATTTCTTTATTTATAGGTGTTGTGCGTGCGAGACGCGCCCGGCGCTCCTATTTCGAATCTCTCAATTCAAACAAAAATTAAAGATTAAATTTTTAATTGGTAAAAATGTGTACATGAAAGGAGTTACAAACTTACATTACAATTGTAAAAAAAGGTGTTACCTTTATTGATAAAGGTTTATCGAGCATCTAGTGCAATTGAACTGCATGATTGAGATTATTGTGTAATATAATTAGTTGGACTTTTTTTTTTAATTGTCTAGTGTATATGTAATGGTTACGTAATTTTGTCAAACCCTAACAGCAACCGGAAACGGTGAAAGACCTTCCGACACATTACACGTTAATGTCATACATTCGTAGATCATATTAGCAAATAAAAACATGTATATTCATCTTCATATAGTATATTTTTGCATACACTTAGTGTAGAAAGCATTTATATTTCACGTTTCGGTATTTATTTCGTTTTGTTTCGTGTTTCAGTTGTTCAAGGCCATTTCCGGCGCGTTTCATCTGAAATACGCAAGTTCAATCTTCCCTTAAGTCAAGAGTAGCATTGGAAGATCATTCATGGTTGAAGAATCAAGTAGATATTGTGCCCTTGGTAGTCTTGCAAAAGGCTAGAAGTTAAGATCTGACTTCGCCGCGAAGTTAAAAGCGACACCAGTGGCCACACGGTGTGGAGGCGGCGATGAGACGGGCAAGATGGTTGTGTCATGCCCGTGTCGGCTTCGTTGCTTTTCCGATCTTTCGTCATTTTATCTTATTGAGCCAAAATTATACCTTTTTGGATCCGATTTACACCCCATATATTCATAACTCATAAGCCTCAACTTGTTTAACATCGTAGGTCTTATCTTCTACCGCAGATAGCTTTTTAATTTTTGTATCCG
This sequence comes from Fagopyrum esculentum, assembly GCA_033239045.1. NCBI lineage: Eukaryota > Viridiplantae > Streptophyta > Magnoliopsida > Caryophyllales > Polygonaceae > Fagopyrum > Fagopyrum esculentum. The sequence goes on from BSUD01000003.1 coordinate 3,994,069, forward strand.
TTGTTTTTTTCATGGTCCACCTCGTTATGCAATAACCGATCATCGTGAGTTTATTGCAAGGTTTCCTTTTATCAATTTATGCATTTCTTTCATTATGTCTAGCTAATTATCACATGTTCTAAGGATTTGTTGAGTCCCATGATGATTAAATTATGATTATAGTCTTACTCGATGGATCGAGAATTATTGGGGATGAAGTTGAAAAATGAGAATAAAGTTGAAGGAATTGCAATAAATTATTTTTGTTTTGGTTTTTGTTGAAAAGATAATTATTAAGGATATGAAATGTGTGAATTACCAAAAGAAGGTACAAAATATTTTTTTAGATATTTTGCTAACTTGGCAACGAATTTTCTCTTAATGTTACGATGACAATCAATATACCTTATTATTTTTACTCTTGGTACCATCAAGGTTTGGACTTTTCCTCTTGGTGTCCACTAAGTTTTAAATTTTGGGTTAATTGGGTAAGTAGGCACTTTTTGTGTATTTAGTATTAAGTAGGCCCTTTTTATATTTTGTAGACAAACTAGGCCCCTCTTATTTATTAATAAAGATTAATTGAAAGGGTTAATTGGTAATTTTACATGAGTCCAAGCCCAATCAATTTAATTAGGCCCAAGTTCAGTTCAAGCCCACACGAGTTAAGCCCAAGTTCAGTTCAGGCCCACACGAGTTAAGCCCAAGTTCAGTTCAGGCCCACACGAGTTAAGCCCAAGTTCAGTTCAGGCCCACACGAGTTACATACATAAGCCACAACAGTTACGTACACAAGCCCACATGAGTTATGTACACAAGCTGCTCAATCCAAAACACAAATGTTGTAGCTAGGCCCAAGTTCAGTTCAAGCCCACACGAGTTAAGCCCAAGTTCAGTTCAGGCCCACACGAGTTAAGCCCAAGTTCAGTTCAGGCCCACACGAGTTAAGCCCAAGTTCAGTTCAGGCCCACACGAGTTAAGCCCAAGTTCAGTTCAGGCCCACACGAGTTACATACATAAGCCACAACAGTTACGTACACAAGCCCACATGAGTTATGTACACAAGCTGCTCAATCCAAAACACAAATGTTGTAGCTAGTGAGTATTGAACTCTGGGCAACAGGCCCTCCCTCCCACCCTTATACCAGCTGGACTAACTGAACTTCCAGTATTCTCTTGTAGATACACGATATTAATACACAATTTCTATTACATAAATTCAATTACACAAGTCCGTCATTTTTCAATTACACAAGTCCATCATTTCTCAATTACACAAGTCCGTCATTTACACAAAGTCCGTCATTTACACAAAATCCGTCATTTACACCGTCCGTCTTGTAAATACACAATATTGTGTGTCCTTGTGTATTGTCTAGCCGATAATTCCGTCTTTTTTCCATTACACAAGTCCGGTCCTTTGTTTACATAAGATTTACTACACGAGCTCAAATGAGTTGTACATACCCAAAATGCCATCATTTACGCAAGTCTGATCCGTTGTTTACACAAGGTTGAATTACGCAAGCCTCAAATGAGTTGCACAATCCAAAACAATCAGTCACTTACGTTATTCCCGTCGTTTACACAATCCCGTCGTTTACACAATCCCGTCGTTTACACAATCCCGTCGTTTACACAATCCCGTCGTTTACACAATCCCGTCGTTTACACAATCCCGTCGTTTACACAATCCCGTCGTTTACACAATCCCGTCGTTTACACAATCCCGTCGTTACAATCCCGTCTACACAATCCCGTCTACACAATCCCGTTTACACAATCCGTTTACACAATCCGTCACGCACATATGATTCTCTGAATTTAAAGAAACTATGAAAAAATGCCAGCTAATTCTCTGAATTTAAAGAAAATCATGAAAAACTATGTTTCTCCAAACAAGATCAAAGTACTTCATCCAGTAAATCATCAAACATTAACAGTAAAACCCAAATTGATATTATTCACGGAATTCATAAGAGAAGAGAAACACCCAACGCAAGTTAAAAGCGTCATATACGAAGTTCAAAGAAACTCGATTCATCTAGACAACTAAAAACGTGTAATTACGGATAAATCTGGCAACAATTTTCACTGTAATCAGAGTCTGAATATGAACTCTCTCTAAAATCGAAAAGAAATTCAAACTGAAAACCTGCAACTACAAGAAACTCGAATTGGGGGAGAATCAAGAAATCAGGAAAAATCAAGAAGATGGAGATCAGTTTATGGATGTGCAATACCATTTTGATTTGATCTTCTAGAGAACTACAATCAATCTTCCCTCTATCAATGAAGTGACTTTAGTTCACCTTGCCGGCGGAACAAACCGGAACCGATTTTTGACGAGGGCTGAGGAAGAGGAGAAGTGGCGGCGGCCGGAACCGATTTTTGACGAGAGCGGAACAAACCGGCGGATCTGCTTGCCGGCGGTTTACGATGTGAAGCGGCGAAGCAATAGGCGGCACCGAAGGTGGATTTGGGCGGCGATTTTGTTTCCTTGGTTGTAGCGTTTGCAACTCGCCAACAATGGAGGTTTGGGAAGAACCTGATCTGGATTGAGAGAGTTGAGATCTGAAATATGAAACTGACGCAAAAAAACCCTAACCGAATGATTTTATAGGCTTTATATTTTACATTTACCCTTATGCCCCTTTAACTAATTTATTTTAGATTAAAAAATTTAGACAAAAAATAGAGGGGCCTAGTTAGTATCTGATAAACAAAAAGTGCCTCATTAACTAAATTTTCTCTTAAATTTTCTCTTGGTGCCTACATGGTTTCATTTGTTTCCTCTTTATACTCATTCTTAGTATATAACATTAAAATTCATTAAAAAATAAAATAAACATTAAGAAAAATAAATTTAAAAAAGATTATAACCTCATTAAATTAATTAATAAATTTATAATAGAAATAGTTTTTATACATATTTTTTATTTTTAAATTAACTTTTTTTTTAGTTTTTACACTTGATTTAAAATATATATA
>BSUD01000003.1:4006795-4032176 GCA_033239045.1 Fagopyrum esculentum
TATGAGGGTCTAAGGTGCATGGAATGGGATACCTACAATGGGGTGTAGAAGCAAAATGTAGACTATACAAGTGTGAAGAGGTTTTGACCTCCTCAAAGATATAGGAATTTGAAAGAAATCGCAATGCCGGTACCAAAGAGTTGAAACCCTGTAGCGGAAACACGGAGCTGCATGAAGGCCATATTGCCGATAACACTAGCGAAAGAATGTATATATGAGAATGGCCTTGGTGGACTCGAAAGTCCATGGTAACCCCAATTATCACGGGACCTAAGTCGTCAACATCGACGGTCCATGCAAGGGGGACCGAAAGGGGATGATAATTAAAGTCACCAGAACTACAAAGACACTTACCATCCATCGTTGAAGACTTGGAATAACTATTTATGTCAGGATGAATGACCCAGTGGGGTGTGGAAGATAAAATGAATTAGCGAAGCACGAAAGGATTAATCGGGCAGATGAAGCTCACCAAGAATTTAACGCCAATATAAGTATGAAAAGAGTAAGTCCGGGATACTGAGATAAGTCAATTATAGATGGACCGACGTCAGCTGAGGACGTGTAAGTGTTGGTTGGTGTTGACGAGTAGATACCGTTAAGAGGAGACATTAGTGACTATTGATTAAGAGGTAACTTTACCGATGCCTTGGAGGATTTCCCAAATAGGCAACGGCAACGACAAACTGCTGGGATGATCTAAGGATAGGGAGAGAATTGGGTTAGAGGTTGCTTACTGGTTGGTTAAGAACAGACTACGGTTGAGTAAGAGAGTAAGGGTCTGTTTGAAGAAGATCTTGCTAGTATTAGAAGGGAAGTATATGCGGAGGTGAGTAAATCATGTTGACCTCAGAACAGACTACGGTTGATTAATGGGTGTCATAACAGAAGCGTGGTAGGCCCATAACCCACTGATGAAGAAAGTCAACGTTAAGTTAACTATGAATTCAAGTTAAAGAATTTGAGAACTATATGAAGATCTCCACCGGGAGTGTGATCTTGGATACAACCAATCGAAAGCCTGACAAGAAATAGGTGATGAGGTATTATTTGAGAAACAGTTTGACTGAACCATATTAGGGAGACAAGACCAAGTGAGTGGTCTTACAAAAAGCATTAACCCCCTATTAAAGTATCGGGAGATGTCTCTGATCATTGTTTCAGAAGTTATAGGCGGGATTTCCGAAAAGTCAAGAGCAAATGGATTCAATAGAAGGAAGGAAGTTTATTGTTATTTTTGATAGTCGCCAAAAGATTTAGAGGAGAGTATTAGACGTAATTATCCCGAGTTCTCTGCGGGGTTAGATGTTACTTCTGTGTCGACGAGTTAGTACTCGGATGTGGTGTTGTTGGATCATTTATATTGGATTGAGTGATTACGCTTTATGTGATGTGTGTCTGAGTATAATGTTTGAGTAGTTGCATGGTTGAAAATGAAATTTATTTATTTTTTTTTTTTATGAAATTAAGACTTACAAAGAAAGTCGAATGATTAGTTACATTATTCTAAGTTTCGGGACGAAACTTATTTTAAGGGGGCACTGATGTAATACCCGAAAATTTTAAACTCTGTTAATACCGAATTCAATCGGTTTCCGAACCGCTAACTTTTATTCTTATAAATAAAAATAAAACGATAAGTGATTTCTAGCATTTTATGTGACCTCAATTCACATAAAATGATAAATATTCTAAACCGTAAATATTTCCGTACATTTAAATTCCGTACGAATTTTTATAATTCGTTTCAGCCTTAGGTTAAGGGTGATTAGGCCCAATTATTTTCTGGCCCAAAAGCCTTCAGCCGGCCCAATATTAACCTAATCTCCTAATTAACCTAAACCTCCTAATTAACCTAATCTAAAACACAAACAATCGGTTACCAATGTCACGCTGCGCTGAGAGGATGACCGGTACTCTGCCAGCCAGAAGAACGCCGCCCTTCGTGACTGCAATCGGATCGAAGGTCCGACCATCGACCAGCCAGGCGGTCTCCCTCTGCGCCGGACTTGATTCGTGTGCATCGACTAGCCAGGCGGTCTCCCTCTGCGTCGGACTTGACTCGTGTGCATCGACCCGCCGCCGCATCGCTAGACCTTTGCCGACACTCGGCCTTACACCACCTCGCCTTTGCTGTAGGGCAACCTTCTGCAACCAACAAACCAGGTCGGGATTCGCGTCTCTGCGCTCCAGGGGACTGCACGCCTCCAACGGTGAAACCACCTCCGCTGAACCAGGTTGCTGAAGAGATGAACCTCCAACTGGAACGTATCTCTGCTTGCGCCAAGAACCTGCCCAGATCGACGGAAGACGTGCACCACCAGCCTGCTGCAGTCGGATCCCCGGTAAGCCCGGCTGATACGCAGCTCTTCCCTCTCTGTTTTCCTCCGACTTTCCGGGCTAACTGGAAGTCGGCTTTGTTTTTTTTCGAGTCCTGCAGTCCCAGAGTCCAGAGGAGTGGTGCAACGATGAAGAGCGAACGAGTCAGCTTTGAACCCTTTGTGACAGCCAACCTGTAGAACCGAACCGAACTGCGGTTCCTCTCCGAGTGTGTGACGAGTAGGCTGGACTGGTGAGTACTTTTCGCCTCGGTGTACTGTCGTATGTTGTGTATATAATTACATAAGTAAACGAGTGTTGAATGTATGTAGGTATATATAGATGTAGGAACGGTTTGATAAGTGTACTTGTATAAATATTAGTGTAGTATAGGTAGGTGTATTTTAGGTGTATATGTATAACTGGTTTTAAAAATGTGAGGGCGTGTAAATATATATATATATATACACGAAAAGATTGGAGATTTGGGTATATGTTTATATGTTTGGGTGCATAGTACGTATAGATATACTTTTAGATGACGGAAATGGAGGATACGAGTAGATATAATTATATATGCATCCGTGCAGTACGTAGACGTACATTTATAGAGGTATAGGACAGGGTATATATATATATATATATATATATATATATATATATATATATATATATATATATATATATATATATATATGTATATATAAGTACGAGATGGGTGATACAAAATTTTGTAGCTATATATAAATACCGAGTAGTTACGGAATTATATGAGTTGAAAGAAAAGTTAGAGTATATACATACGTATATATACATGTAGAAGAGTAGAATGGTAATCGGGAAAGAGGAAGAGTGTTGTTCTTTGAGGAGTGATTTTGAGTTTTAACTCATAACTTATAAGAACTATCAGAGAGAAACAATTTATGGAAAACAAGTTCTAAAAGAAATTAGTAGAATTCAAGAATAAACTTTGAGAATTTTCGGCACTAAGGGTAAAATGGTCTTTTACCGTAAGAGAGCTTTTCCGTAATCCCTTTGCATGAGGTTGGACATCTGGATGTGATTTTGATCCACATGCCTTATTTGACAGGCGTTTGAGTTACCACGAGTACGGACCGATTTGAGACTTGTTAGAGTGTGATTTGACCCAGATAAGTCCTTGCGACTTACTTAGCTGGTTTCTGGATATTAGTTGGGTGATAATGGTTGTGTGTGTACAATGTGTGTTATAATAAATAACAACTTGTTAGGACGACCGTGGTTATTGTGTTTTAAGGCCCAAGTGTATGTATAACGGGCCGTGACATCACTGCCCAGCTCTGCCAGGAGACTGGGAGGTTCTCTATACCCAGACCATACAGGTACACGGTGAGATGCATCGGATCCACTCCTGATGGGTACACGGGGGCGGAGGCGAGGTTTGGGAATCCCTCGTGTCACAAAATAAGTATCATTAGAGTGAATGACTTAAATGAAGATAATAAATGGATTGTTTGAAAGCATGATGAGTGTTTATTATTTTATGTGTGTGTGCTATTATTATTCTCCTAATGTTTAGATAACTAGCTAATGGTTGTTTTGTTATGTTTTTTTTTAGACTTACCGCAGGTTAGAGCATCAGCTGAGTGATCCGGAAGTAGTGGTCAGCCGGGTCTCCGTACTCCTTAGATTGGGGTTGGGATGTTTCCTGTGTTGTTCTTTCATCTTGTTAAGACAGTTGGTCTGTTTCGATGTTTAAGTATGGTAGGCTGTTAGACGTTGTTGCATTCATTCCTATAAAAATACTACTTTATGAATTTCGGCTTTTTCTTATTTGTGTCTTGTTGCAAGATCCTAGTAATATTGTTGTCAAACTAAGGTCGGGACCCATTGTGAGGTCCTAACCAGTAATGTCCCGAGTTCTGAGAATTCGGGGTGTTACAGGTGCTTCTTTGAAGGTCATCTTTTCCTCAGGAATCGCAGATGCCTCAGACATATTTGGGAGTTGGTGCCAAGTTTTCGTGTATGAGAGGAAAGAAAAAGATATTGGGAGGGTAGAATGAGCTTAAGTGTGTAGTTTATATAGACTCTAGACTTGAGATTGGTTTTGGTTAATACGTGTTTCATATTTGGGGTCACTGTCAAATAATATTGACCGGCTAATTGGCATTTCTTCCCATCTCTTGAAACTCTTCTGGATAGGTCAACCCCTTCGTTAGAGGAGACAAGGAATGCAACCAGGTTCAATTTCCGGCTAAGTCGATGACGGCAATCACCCTTCTTCGATGTCCATAACTTGTGATGTCCTTTCCCCTCCGTATTTGGGTTCGCCAATATCTCCATTTTCTTTGTCTTTTTGGCTCTTTTTTGTGAGACGGGACATGCTCGGGATGAAGCTTTGCTAAAATCAGCCATTTTCTTGGCTTTAGTCCATAAAGGAAATTGAGATTGACTTTTCTTTGGACGGAGATAGAGGGAATGGCGGTGGTTTTCCCCAGGTACCGACTAGGGTTTTGCCAGCTATTTATTGGCTTGCTTGCACTAGGGAGAGAGATGTCTGCGCGTGGCAAGCGCATTTTTTTGGGGAGTAAATGGGTTTCAGGATTTATTTTTTTAACAAAGATAAAATAATTTACCTTTTAAAATTCTTCTATCTTAACATATAAGATTTGTGATATATATATATATATATATATAAAATAATGTTTGAAACGAAGACTGAGAATAGTCGAAGGAATAAATACGAATGAAGGAGGAGTAGAAAGAAAAAAAATACATGTGAAGAATGAAGAACAACAAAAGGATGTGAAGAAGAACAACCGAGGAGGAAGAAGGGTGTTTGGATAGCTGTCGAATGAAAGGAGACACGATGAAATAGGGTTTAAGAATACACATAACCCGCAGTTTCAAACTGCGGGTTACTGTGCTCTTTAATGCCTTCTGACCGAAGTGGTTAACGGGCTTGGGAAGTGTAGGATTGACTCAGAATCCCGCAGTTTTAAACTGCGGGTGACCCAATTAATGCATCCGTCCCATTAAATTGATAGCAATATTTATTTATTTTAAAAAAAGGCAAACCCGCACTTTCAAACTGCGTTACCTATTAAAAAAAAGAAAAATAAAATAAGACTTGCAGTTTGAAACTGCGGGTTATTAATTACAACCCGCAGTTTCAAACGATGGGTTTGCTCCGAACCGAAGTGCTTTCCTATTCCCGTAAAATGTTTTGTTCCGTACCTAAATCAAGAAATTACTTTTACTTTCTTATTATTTCGGGGGGAAAAAAATCCTACTTTGATACCCTATAGGAAAACAAAATATGAGATCATAAGAAATGATTCCAAAATAAATCATGAACTACGTAGACTAGATTCATTTCCATTTTGTTTCCGTTTCCGGAGTTACAACCAAACGGGGTAAGTTGTTAACCACTAATTCACCACATTCCTTATTTGTCCATAACAAGGTGTACTTCTCACTTGCAATATTTTGAGTCCTATAATTCACACATAGTTTTCCCCCTTTTGCACTTTCATAATGCAAATTTTCATACATTCTCTGCATATGAAGCTCATCTATACTCACTTATATAGCTAATGAAGAGACTTTCTCTTTTAAGTTGAAGGCTGCCAAATAAGGATTCATAAGCTCTCTCGTAATTTAGTAATATTGTCAATCAAGAATTTAATGCTCAACACTTGGTGTGTGTTCACTGTTCAGCAACTTTGTAACTGGTAAGAAACACTAATGTTTTATAATCATTCTTTCATTCCCTTTGTATGCAAATGCTGAAAACTCAGATATACATCTATAAACTTGTTAGAAGTGGATAATCTGACAAAATCTGATTTGTTTGCTTTTAATATGCATTGGGATGTGTATTTCATGGTGACATTATGGTGGTGTTAGAAGTGGTGAAACAACTATGTTTTCAAGGTGTTAACATCCCTCCTAACCCACATTAACTTTATAACTACTCAGACTAAAGATATATCTCTGCTAGAGCTCGTTTTCATTGATTCTCATACCAGGAGGTCAAATCCCACATAAATGATGCTTGGTGCGCACCAGCCGAACAGCGGGTTCAGGTACACACGGATGGTGATGTCCGGGTGCCGACGACAGGGCATTTGCGGGTGGTATTATTCGCGACTCTATGGGTCGGTGGTTGTGTGACTTTTCTCTTAACATTGGGTCATGTACGGTTCTCATGGCAGAGCTTTGGGGTATTTGACGGGGTGTATCTTGATTGGGGCTTTCGCAGGCTCGTGGTGGAAATGGATTCTAAGTTAGTTGTCAAGGTTGTTAATTGTGGTATTTCAATTACACATCCATTATTCAATTTGGTGTCTAGGTGTCAAGGCTTCTTAAGTAGGGATTGACAAGTTCAATTCCGTCATATTTACCGGGAGGCAAATATTCCTGTTGACTTTTTGGCTTCTCTTGCTTTTGATTATTAGTCAGGGCTTTCTTTTTTAGTTATCCTCCGACTAGTTTAATTTCATTGTTGAAGAACGATGCCCGCATAATAGCGACTCAAAGGCTAGTCACATGTTAGATATCTTCTTTATTTTATGCAAATAATACGGGCGAGTCATAGGGCTTCTCGTCCTAGTTACCCAAAAAAAAAAAACTTTATTTGTCTAAATAAGATATAATCCTTTACATGATATAATAAGGAGATAAAAGGTTAAAATTAAACCTTGAATCAATTTGAGTTTGGTTAGATTGGATTAATTCAAACTATTCCCGTAACCGACAAAGGTGATGATGTCAAAAATTAAATTTATCGGGATAAAATTTTACGATAATTTACAACCTCGTAGTTGCGAAATCTATGAATATTTCACTTTTTTTTTAATCATATATAATTATTTATAATATCGGGACATGTAATGTAAAATAAGCATGATTATACATAGAAAGTGTGCATCTTAAAATTAAAAACATATGTAATTAGTAAATATATGCCTTCACTATTCTAAAATATATAATTTATAAAAAAAAACACTATTCATAAATATACAATTTATACCCAGCTACTTACACGATTATATATCCAATGGACAAATCATATTTAAATTACATGATCTTATTTACAAAGGTAAGAGATAGAACTTGAAGAGTAATACTAGGTTATAATGCCTCAATGAAAAAACAGGTGTGGTCGAAGAATCACCATTTTTATAACACAGCCCTGTTTTTCTGTATCTTAAACTATCCCACATCGGTTAGCAGACAGAGGCGATAAGCTAAGAGTAAGAATATAAGGAAAGATTGTAGTTCTCATCAACTCATCCGTTGGGCGAAAGCATCTTTCATGCAGTGCACACTGCATGAATGACTTTGTAATGAGTTGTTTATGATTTTATTCAGTTTGAAAATATATATATATGGAAAAAGCTAAATGCACTCGTAAAAAATAAGGTTTTGGGGGCGCTCAAATCTTTAATAAAAAAAAGGCAAAAGTGGGAAGGTGCTCAAATCTTTAATAAAAAAAGGGCAATAATAAGAAAAAATAGGGTTTTGGGCGCCCGCGCCATGCGCCGGCGCTCAAAACCCTAATTTTCCCGAATTTTTGCCTACTTTAGTTTTATTTTAAGATTTGAGCGCTGTCGCAAAGCGCTCAGATCCATTTGAACGCCATCGCAGAGCGTTCATATTCGGTACCAAGTAAATTTAAAATTGTGTATATAACACGCCCCTATATATATTTGGCATTAATACCTTAATTTCAATTTCAGTTTTTTATTTATTTGCGATTTAATTTTTGTTATTGGTTTACAATTGACTTTGTAATGAATTGTTTATTATTTTATTCAGTTTGAAAATATATATATATATTTGGCATTAAGATATCCAACCAATTTGGCGACATTTGTTTTATGTACAATCTCCCGTTTAATTATCGTTTATTTTTAGTGACAGTTTTAAGAAAAATATTAATAATAATTTTAAAACATATATTAAATAACTAGATTTATAAAAGAATTTAGTTCACACATTTTTTATAAAATATAATAAATAACTTTTTTTTTTCTTATCACTTATTTAATATATTTTTTTAACCAATAAAAAGGATAGTTTTTTAGAACATCTTTATAATTATTGAACTATGAAGGCGTAGTGGAACTCGATATGATTATTAAGAACATTTCAATTATCATTTCTGATTTCTAAAACTCCACCGCACAACATATTTTTAGGAAGATTAACATGATTGCAGACAAAATTGCTTTGCACGGTCACAAAAGAGAGCTTAATGTATATGCAATCCCATAAAACGTTTAAGACCTCATCCGAAAATATGCTTTAAGCCGATTGATTTTTAAAAATTGATCTTCCTAAGTATTTTTTACCAATGTATCAAAAAAAAAAATTATTGAACTATGATCAAATTTCTATGATATGAGATTCAGAGGGAGTATAAAATACTTTGCTCATGTAATATTATATGAATTCACATACCAATTCAAATACACAATTGGTTTATGTTGCTCATGTAATAGTATTTGAATTCACATACCAATTCAAATGCACACATACCAATTTTAACTAAACGTAGTTTAAAAAATAATTTTACATTCAAAACTATACAAAATGTTATGTGCGGTTGTTATTTCACTTATTATAATAAAAATATTTTTAATAAGTTAATTGTGCTGTTATAATAATGTAAAACTCTTCAAATCTAAAATAAATACTCGTTATACCATATATTAGTATATAATTGACTTCTGCTGAATCCTTTTAATTCATCAAAATATTATGTTCCTTTCCTCTTATTAAAAAAAATGGTAACAAAGCGAATTTGCCAAATGACAATTTAATTTGCCAAATGACAATTTTTTTTTGTTAAAGATTGAATCTTTTTTAACGGTGAAAAAGATTCAATCTTTAACAAAAACTTTTTGTGACATTAATGAACATAAATTGGATAAGTTATAATTGGAGGACATTAAGAGTTTGAGAAATGAAAAATACACCTCTATAATGATCAAGGGTTGATATCTTTCAATCCTTGAAGATCTAAAAATCTCTTATATGAACTTTTTGAAATCATTTCTTACGGTTTGAACTAGTTGAAATTGAATTTGATTACTTTTGATACCCTATAGGGAAACAAAATAGTGGTTAACATTCTGTTATGTACACATATGAACTAGATTCATTTCCATTCCGTATTCAATTCTTACAACCAAACGGGGTAAGTTGTTAACCACTAACTCACCATATTCCTTATTTCTCCATAACAAGGTGTACTTCTCACTTGCAATATTTTGAGTCCTAGAATACGTACATAGTTTTCCCCCTTCTGCAATTTCAGAATGCTTGAGACAAATTTTCATACAGTGTCTGCATATGGAGCTCATCTATACTCACTTAGATAGCTAATGAAGAGACTTTCTCTTTTAAATTGAAGGCTGCCAAATAAGGATTCATAAGCTCTCTCATAATTTAGTACTGCTATCAATCAAGAATTCAATGCTCAACACTTGGTTTGTGTTCACTGTTCAGCAGCTTTGTAACTGGTAAGAAACACTGATGTTTTATAATCATTCTTTCATTCTATTTGTATGCAAATGCTGAAAACTCACACACATATATATATATATATATATATATATATATATATATATATATATATATACAAGCTTGTTGGAATGTGTACATCATAATTTGACTGAAAAATGAACCTACAAATGTTCCTAAAAAATGGTAAGAAACACTGACCCAAAACCCCTTCAAAGAAAGCAGTTGCTTGAGAACTGAATGTGTATATTCAAGATAATGATACCACACATTACCTATAATTTCAGAATTTATTATGTTTATTATCTCTAATGCAATCTCTAGACTTATATATGTATGACTGGTGTAAAGTTACACTTTCATTCAGCTATTTTTTTCTTTCTGATGCTTACTGGAACTTCTAAATAGGGCTAAAGTTACAAAATTATAGCCTTGAATATGGATTATGGAAATGTCATGTTATCCGTTATTGAACGAGTAAACTGAAATCATGAACAAAAGAAACATACTTTTGATTTAGCACAAGACTATTAACTCAGTTATGGGCTAATTGTAGAAGTAATTCAAGACTTTTTACATGAGAAAGTAAAAAATATTGGTTTATTTTGAAGGTTATGAATTTTATGAGAAATGTAAAAGTAATTGAGAGATATTAAAATGAGATAAAATCCAGTTAAGTTAAAAAAATGAGAAATACAATTGTGCAGGAGAAGAAATGGCCTTACAGATCGTTAGAAAATGAGTTTACGGCTATACGAAAGCTCCAGTTATTTTGTTTTTAAAACCATCCCACATCGGTTAGTTGGCAAATGAGATAAGATAGAAGTAAGGATAAAAGGCAACACCGAATGCTGTACAACTCATACCTTTCTCGGCCTTTTGGCTAAGATCAAGTGTAGTATCTGTTCTTATCAGTTTAATATCTGATATGTGGGCCATTGGTCCACTTCGATATTAAATTAATTTTTTAAGGGAGAAGGCCCATCTAAGTAGCTTGCTGCTTTAGGCCTTCAAGCGTCGCCCATGCGTTGCACTATTGCATGGGCCTGGCGCAGCCCAACAAGCCCAGTTTAATTTTTTTATTTTTTTTTCTGTTACTATATTCAAATAATTATATTTTAATAGTTCATTTATTTGTTCATTATTTTCTAGATACTTATTCTAATTAAAATAGAGTTGTGCAAAATCGGACAGTAATTTACGTTCCGGTCCAGGTTTTTTGAAAATCCGGTTACGGTCCAGTTTTGGACCGTATAAAACCGGTTTTTTGAAAATCCGGTTACGGTCCAGTTTTGGACCGTATAAAACCGCAACCCGGTTCGACTGTAAACTAGGAATTTCTGGGGCAGTTCGGTTCAATCTGGTCCATTTCGGTGAATTTTCGGTCCGGTCAAGTTCGATCCGGTCCATTCTAGTCTGATCTAGGTCCGGTTTTTGACTGAAAAACCTCACCATCTGGGTTCGGTTTTTGACCGAAAAAATTCACCAAAATTGCAGAATTTATGTACAAACCGGTCCGGTCTGGTCCGTAATATTCAAAATTACACAATTTATGTACAAACCGTTCCAACCCGGAAGCGGACCGTAACGGTCCGGTCTGGTCCGCAATATTCAAAATTACACAATTTATGTACAAATCGGTCCAACCCGGAAGCGGACCGTAATGATCCGGTCTACGGTCCAAAGTTTTATCAATTTACGATGCACCGATCCGGACGGCATGCCCAACCCTAATTATAATTGCATATAATATTATATTTGCCAATTCAGATTCGAGGGAAAGAGTGATTGCAAATGATACAAATGCAAAATCTAAACATGAAATTCCTATAACCTTCATTCATGAACACCTGCAACAGGATTCCACATATGAACATAACAATGAAGAGCATTAGGCAAATTCTTCTTCCAAAGATCCAAATCTTCAGGCAAAGGTCCGGTCAGAGCAATAGAGCTATCATCTTCCCGATTACCAAGACTCAACACATGTAATCCATCATCACCAAATACCTCCTTCATCGCCATTAAAGTCTTCTGCATAATCACCTTCCCATCAATTCTAGAATCTTCTGATTCCACACAACTCCCACCTACATTCACCATAATCCTCCCACCATCTCTCAATTTCATCTTCATCGCATACCAAGTTGCTGGTTGTTGAAGCTCAGGAATCAAGCTCCCTTTACTGAATAAATCCACCAGAATCCCTGAAAAGCCACTTCTCAAGCTCGCATTCAACGCATTACCAATGTAAACGAATAGTCTGTCCGGGAATTTCTTCTCAAGCTTCGCGATTCCGAAGTACTCTCTCCCGACATCAACGACGGCTGGATCGATCTCCCAACCATGGACGACGAGTGACGAGGAATCGGAATAGAGATTGAGGAGGATTTTTGCGGCGGATCCAGCTCCGAATCCGAGAATTCCGATGGGTCCAGGCGGGATGATTGGAGGGAGAGTAGCGAAAACGTCGAAGTAGGTGTTGGTTAGGGTTTTGAAGAGGAAGCTGATGCTGTGAATGTTGCCTGGAGAGTCTAATAGGAGGAGTCTAGAGCCTCGGAATGGATGTTCTGCGGCTCTAGAAACTTCTAGAACACGAATGTAGTTGTGCCGGGACTTGAATTTGACTAGGGTTTTTACCAGATCGATTGGGATTCCTTCGTCTTGAGTGGCTGGAGTAGTGGTTGGTTTCGAGGATTTGAGGGAGATGGATGAAATTCGTTTGGGGATTGTGTGTAGGGAGTTGTGGCGAGTGGAAGGGGAGAAGGGTAGGGTTTTAGGGTGGGGGAAGAAGAAGCTTGGAAGGACGGCTTTCATGGCGGAAGGGAAGATACAGTAGTACTGTGTGTGCGGATGAGGTTTTGGGTTTTATTGTTTTGAGAAACCCCTCTCTAAATTACAGTATTACACAAAATAACCCTTTAAACTTATTTTTGTGTCCAAATTCCACCCCTATATTACACAAAATTGCACTTAAAATCATTTTCTCCATCTAACTTTTTATTTATCAAAATTAAGGGTAAATAATTGTTCATTTTCTCCATCTACAAGGATTTGACATGTTTAATATAACGAGTAGTTGTATAAACCGTTACAGAAAGAAATCGTAGGACAAAAACATACAAAAATTAAAATGCACAACCCTCTAATTACACGAGAAAAATAAAGGAAGTCATAACAAAATAATACGTAACAATAGTAGATAACACATAGAGATATTCGGAAAACGTGTGACCGTGTAATCACCTATAATAGTGATTTATCAATCAAGTACTAAGATTATATTTTCTTTTTATTTAGTGCTCGTTTGGTTAGAGCGGTGAAAAGAAAACGGAATGAAATCGAATGAGGGTAAAGATCATAAATGAAAATGATGAGATTACTTTCATGTGATTCTTGACGCTTCCAAACGAGCCCTTAATATAAGGGCTCGTAGAAATCCACATTATATCTTGCTTTTCTTCATTCTCTCCTCAATATTCTCCTTACATAGCAATAGAAGTAGGGCAAGTGAGCCTCCGCCTAGGCACGGCCACAAGTCGACTAGCTCGAGGTATAGTGAGCCCTAACATTTCATCCATATTTAACTCACTAGGGCTCATTCCATTAGGCAACTCCCATTCAAAGCAATGAAGAAGGTTACCCAATGTCATCTCAACCATATGGAGCCCCAAGTTCATAGCCGGACAAGCCCGTCGACCCGACCCAAATGGAATGAACTCAAAATCTCCTCCTTTAAAATCCGGCACACCCTTTTTCAAGTACCTTTCAGGTTTAAACGAGTCCGGGTCAGGCCATGAGTTCTTATCCCGCCCGATGGCCCATACATTAACCATAACTCGGGCCTGTGCGGGTACCCGGTGACCCATCACGGTGGTTTCATTGGCAGTCTCATGGAGGAGGAGAGGCACCGGTGGGTGTAACCGGAGCGCCTCTTTTACAATGCAACGGAAGTAAGGCAAGTTGTTCACGTCGGCCTCCTCAACTCGTCGGTGGAGGCCCACCACCGTCGTTAGCTCTTGTTGGGCCCGTTTCATGGTATCCGGACTCTTCATCAACTCCGCCATTGCCCACTCAACTACGGTTGCTACCGTTCCGGTTCCGCCAAACATTAAATCCTATCATCAATATTTTTATAAGAACAAAAATATATCAATTGAAAGAAATTGTTTTAAATATAATACGTAGTTACGTACGACGATGAGGCCCTTGATGTTATCACTAGTGACACGAAAGTGATCGTCCTCACTGTAAAACTGTAGGAGCTCACCCACTAGATCATCCTTCTTCTTGTCTATGTGGTCATCTATGATCTTATCAATAAACCCGTCCAAGGCTTTTCGGGTATCCACAACCCGTTTTCTAACTCCATTCGGGTAGGCCCATTGGGGCAACGGGCCCATGAAGTCAGTCCAACTGAATTTCCCAAACAACCTTGACAACTCATACACTAAAGCTATAAATTCCTCTTGCCGTTTATCCGAGCCCGACCCGAATGCGGCCCGATAGATAATGTTCTTGTTTAAGGAGTGCACGAGAATGCCCAAGTTGACATCTGACCCGATAGACCCATCTATGACCCGGATAAGGTTTTCGATCTCATCGTGGACCGACTGCCATGACTCAACCCGCTTCCGACTGAACAACTTCATGGCGGAGAGCTTGCGGATTTGACGCCAATATGGCCCATAGTGGGCGAAGGCCAAGTCGGCCCGATCATATGTTAAGTATCGGGTGGCGATGGTGGCGGGTCGGTTAGAGAATGTGATATCTTGTTTTTGAAGGACCTCACGGGCCGCATCCGGGCTTGAGACTATGACCATGCGGAGGAAGCCCATGCGCATGTAGAATAGGCCGCCATGTTTTTGGGCCAAACGGGCTAGGTCGCGGTGGTTTAGTTGGCTCATCATGTTCAGGTTTCCGACGAGTGGAAGGCCCGTTGGGCCGGGTGGCAATGGCCTCTTCCGGAGGCTAGAGAGGGCGGCGAGGAGGATGGCTACTACAGCCAAGAAGAAGAGGATAGAGTTGTAGTATAGATATTGGAAAAGCATGGCTTAAGACTTCTCGGTAGTAATGTTAATAGTTTGTTGTTCATTATTGGGTGATATGTATATATATATATATATATATATATATATATATATATATATATATATATATATATATATATATATATACTTAAAAAGTGTTATTTCCTCTATGGGCTTTTTTGGATCGAAATTGTCTTTTGATTTTTTTTTATTGCTTGTTTGGTTTCTCTCACGACAATCGGTCCGTTTGTCGATTTTTCGGTCTTTGGATCCATTCGACGGTTTGTCGTCTAGTGCATTGAACAACTTTCCTTTATAAAAAAAAAGTGTTATTTTTTCCTTTAAAAAAGTAAATTGAACATGGCGCAAATAACACGCCTCAATTTTCATAACGAAAGCTTTAGAAGGTTTTTTTAGTACGAGGCTTGGTGTTTTCAGTGTTGTGGTTTTGTAGATTCAGATTATAACATTGTGTATTTAGTATGGATTTTAGGAGTTCGGATATTGTGGTTTTGTAGATTTAAAAACCACAATTATACAATCTCATAATACAAGATTTGGTTGATTTTTTTATTTTACAATCTCATCTCATTTAAAACCACAACCACATCCGTAACCACAACCACAAATCTAATATTACTAAATACAATTACCATTCGTGCAATTGAGACAAAACTTGAAATCATTAAAAATTTAAGTGCTTCAATTAGATCAAACGACAAGCAATACAATTAATTTTTTGTGTATATGCATTAAACCATTAGCTTATCGATATTTTAATATCTTAAAATGGCCAACATTTATTTTATTTTATTTTCATGGAATTATTGGACTACTAACTTTTCCTTTTCTTTTTCTTATTTACATTCTTTTTATCCCCTTTTAAGATTTGTGGATCTTTTTTATATTTAATTATAAGATTTTGAGTTCTTGTTATGAGTGGAAATGATTTGGATAGTGAAGAGGTTCACCTAACTTGCCGGATGAAAGGGTCATTGATCGGCGATCATTTACCATCTGTAAAGCTCCACCCATCACCCGATTCATTAAAGATTTGTAAGGATTGAGTTTTCAATCAACACAATTATATAATATTAATATAAATTATTAAATTATGTTGATAATAAATAAACCCGCAATTTAATATATAAGACTTTCAATGATGAAATCTGCCCCTATTTGTCAGTGGCTCAGCTCATCCACAAGAATCATACAGGCCTTCAATGATCACTACCATCTACCAACTTGAGCAACTAATGTTTTTTTTTTATTTTTGGTTAATTTGGTGTATATTTAGGGGCGTTTAGTTTTAACACCAGAATCGAAAATGAAATGGGAATGAATATGTCCTTATTTGGGTCTAAAAATGTATTTTGTTGCCTTTTCTAAATAATAAAAAAAACTTTAAATGTCTTTTTCTAAAAACCTATTTTGTTGCAATTTTAACAATTTTTTTTTGCTAAATATGATCAAGTTTAATATTTTTTTTTAGCAAAATTAGGGTATCTAGTTTATCTATGGTATCAATTTGAAGGATGAGTGTCAAAAGATAGACATCGTTACGGAAAAATTAAACTATATTATATTATTTATTTTAATTGATAGTATATGATAATTATATGTATATGCTGAAAAATGATTTTAATAAGATTAAAATATTATGAAAAAATTAAACACTGTTAATATAGGTAAATAAAAAGAGAATTTAAAAGAAAGAAAAGGCCATAAAAGAAATATTATAAATATTGAACTGTTTTTCAGTAATATATCAAATTAAATATAATTTAGATAAAAACTAAAACATAAAAATAATCATGAGTTTGTTTAAGAAAAGTTACTGGCATTAAAAATGAACACATGTTCATTAACCCCAAACTCAATAAAACGATAGACCTTCATATCAGTTGGACAAGAAGTACATAATTTGATCCACTAATTTGACTAATTGAATTCATCAGTTGTATATAATCGATTAGCGTTTAAAATTTTAAATCACAACTTTTATTTTTTTGGGTTGATAAATATATCGGCGAAAATCTATAATTGACACCCCAACTATGCTATTCGCGTACGTAGTTGTTAGGGCCCCAAATACTTTTTTGGGAGCGTAGTTAGAGTTCCCAAAAAAAAAAAAAAAAATCAACTACGCTCCCCAAAAGCGTAGTTAATATTTTTATTTTTTTTTGGAGCTCCAATACGCTTCGCAAAAGCGTAGTTGAGGATCTTATCAGTTATGGTCACTAATAGAGATTTTCGCCGATACATTTAAAAATCACGTAATTTTTTTGATCCAATAACTATTATTTCTTTTATTTTTAATCCTAACCCATAATTCTCTATTTATTGCGATTTTTAAATTATTTTACTTTAATGGAGTAACTAGTGTATTGCCCGTGCCTTGCACGGGATTTGTTAAAATATATATTTTTTCTCGTTATTACTCCTATTTAGATATGCATGTTTAACCAAATTTTATATTCATATATACCTACAAACATATTTATAATTTCACCAAATATTTAATTATAGGTTTTAAATTTTAATATAATTTTATCGAGAAAAGTTAACGTAAATTACAACTATAAATAGACGTTTTTTACATAAATAAATCAGTTTTTAAATTGACTATTTTAAAAAATTAGACAACTCACGTATCTAATAAAAAATAGATTAGTTTTTGAATAAATAAAAATATAATAAATAAACAAATTACGAATATGATGAGATAAATTACCTAACAATCTGGAAAAAACAAATAAAAATATTTGAACAAAAGAATTGTAAATATCAACTTTAATAAGATAATTGAGATGTGATGGAATTATGTGCCTCAACAAAATTAGAAAAATTGAAGTTATTTAAATAAAAAAATTCAATTTCACATATAAATTCTTTAATATATATAATAAGTTTTTTCATTTTAAAATTTTTGAGTTGTTCCAAGAACTCTTTATTAACTACTTAGCATAAATTTCTTGAAATTTAAATAGTTTAACTTTTTGGTAAAATCATAACTTAATATTTAAAAGGAGATTTGAACATATAATATACTTCATAACTTAAATATTAATTAATTCAATTGTAGTAATTATATTCGACTAAAAATTTATCAGAATTATAGCTAGCTCATTGATTAAGAAGAATCAAATTATAAAAGATTGTCCATTATTTAACAAAAAAAAAAAATTGAACATTTGTGGAGTAAAAATGGTTGTTTGCTGCTTTTATTTTTATATAATAAATAATTATTTTTATTAATTATCGGTGATTTTTTTTAATGAAATCTATCGGAGAAATTAGTTGATATGGAAAGGAGATTTGGATTGATATACAAGATGGAAAAATATTGAGACAAATATATATATATTACATGTATTGTTTTAAATTTTAATTTTTAATTTAATTAAATTTTAATATTAAATCAAAACAAAAACATGACTTAATTAAAATAAAATTAAAAAAGTATTTTACAGTATTTCAACCTTATCTTATATCACTAAAAAGTTATACATTTTGTTAAATAATTGAAATTTAAAATAAATGATACATCGTTCAATATCTAACAACACACAATTTATAAGCTTCATCCGTAATTGCAAGCTTTATTCATTGTCTAGAATATATATTTTTTCAACCCTAATCTATACAGTATTGACAATTCAATTGATGCATATCACTATTTAAAGTATATGGAATGTCGTCAAAAAACCCTAAAATGGATTATTTTGAGACGGTGCATCCGACATGCCCTCTTTTTTGCGTCCTTGTAAACGCCATCAACATCTGCAAAACCGAGATCTCTCATTCTCTTCCAAACACTAATCTCCAAGATTACAAGAACATATACATATTAATACAATTAGTTAATTTTCACAATAAATGATAATTAAGTTTTTAATCTAAGTCTTTGAAGTTATCTTTGCTTCCTTAGAGCGTAAGTGAGGACTTCAACTTCACAATCAAAATTGTGGATGGTGATGAGTAGAAAACCATTAGTTTTGAGCAAGATGTAGTAAATCCATAGCATCGAATTGAAAATTGCACAAACATAAGTTAGTGATCGGAATCATCATATAGTTTTACTTATTGTCGTCGATATACACATACCTTACATAATGCGTCTTGATTTTTGCAAGGAGAATGAAAGTATCTTCTAAGAACAACATCAAAATGATCAAGAAAAATGTTGAATTTGCAAAAGAAGCGAAACTTGTACGGATATATATAGTGTAGAAAATAATTTGGGTTTACAATGCTTGTTAAGAAAGCTTTAGGACTAATAAAGCTTCCTATGAAAGCTTAATGATTACACATTTAAAATTAATAAAATTATTTCCTAAATAATAAAAATTATAATGAAAGATTTACTTTATGAAAACATTTATCTTTTGAATCGGTTATAACAAATTGATTGAACTACTATTGTTTAAGTTAATTTTTTTAATATCTTTTGATTCGTAATGTTAGATTAACATCAATTCATATCTTTTGTTTAGTTTATTTTTTCTATCTAATTTAAAAATAATGAGTTAATGTTTTTTCTGCTTAATTGCTAACAACTTTTTTATTTCTACAATATTTTTAACACGTGTTTGACATTCAAATTATTTGTTTTTACAACTTTTCATGTTTTTTTCCTGATTATAATATTCCTTGTTATTATAATTAGTCAAACTTAAATTTTTAATTTTCGGACTCTAAAATCATTTATTTTGTTAATATTAGACTTCCGATACACGCTACAAAATTTTCGAATTTTGATTAATTTTTTCCCCTAACTTATAAACAAAACAAAGGCAATTTAGTAAAAAAAAAAAATTAAAAAAATGTGTTAAAAATTTCGATTGCAAAATTTAGATATAAATTACGTAATTAAAAAAAATGTGGTTTGAGGTTAATTTTTTAACTATTTAAATTTAACTTTTAGTAATAATGGAAATTTAGTAAATATTTAATATTTATTTAGTAATTAGGATTCTATTATTTATAGATAGAAATCTTAAATATTTATTTAGTAATTAGGATTCTATTATTTAGGAGTGGTAATTTAGTAATCTCTCATAAATTTTTTTGGAGTGGCATTTCAGTAAATATTTCACAAAAAATCCTATGTGGCATACCTAGTTGATTGACATGTGGACTTAGTGTCCTTTGTTTTAGTAAGTTATATAGATTTGATATAAATTTTGAAACTCTACCCAAAAAAAATGTTAAGAAGAGAAATTTCTCATCCAAAAAAATTATTTAGTAAGAATTGAAGATTCATTTTAATCGAACCACTCAAAACTTGGAAATGGTTTGTGTTCCAAAAGTGCTACTGCAAGTTTGCAACAAACACTTTTCAAAATAGGAAGTGTGTAGCCAGTCTACACATAACAAAAAAAAAAAAAAAATATATATAGTTTATACTACATATTATGTAGACTACCTATTTAACCAACTCATTCATAAAACGATGGATAAGAAGTACATAATTCGATCCACTAATTTGACTAATCAGATCCACCAATTGGGTAACCGGTTAGCATTTAAAATTACAAATCACAACTCTTTTTTTTTACGCAATAGTTATTATTCCTTTCACTTTTATTACCAATCCTTTTTCCTATATGATCTAAATTCTCTTTATTTATTACGATTTTAAAATTATTTTACTTGAACATTATAATCAAATAGGAGAGATGATGACAAATTATGTAGGATTTTTAGTTATTTTCAAATAAATCTTTCTTGTAGAAGTAGGAAGTGCCTAGTTAATTTGTCTACGCATAACAAAAAAAAAATTCAATTTATCTTACATGTTATATAGAATATCTACTTAGTCAACTCATTTATAAATCGATGGACATTCATACCAGTTGGACAAGAAGTACATAATTCGATCCACTAATTTGACTAATCATACCCATCAATTAAGTAACCGATTAGCGTTTAAAATTACAAATCACAACTCTTCATTTTTTGATCCAATAATTATTATTCCTTTCACTTTTAGGGCCCGTTGGTTCAAATTCCGGAAACGAATACGGAATGGAAACGAATTTAGTCCATATGTATATCCTTATTCATGAAAATTTATGGAATCATTCATTTTGGTTTCATGCAAAATGCACTTGTCTTCCCACATTTTGTTTCCCTATAGGGTATCAAAAATAATCAAATTCAACTCCAATTACTTCAAACCATAAGGAATGATTCCAAAACTTTCATGAATAAGAATATACATATGGATTAGATTCTTTTCCATTCCGTTTCCGATTCCAGAGTTCAAACCAAACGGGCCCTTAATCCCAACCCCATTTCCTATACGATCTAAATTCTCTTTATTTATTACGATTGTAAAATTATTTTACTTAAATGGAGTAATTTTGATATAAACTTGAAAATGGGTTGTCTTCCAAAAGTGCTAATGCAACAAGCACACTTTTGAATCGTTCTCTTTCATTATGGTTTGTTTCTTAGGGTTTAGTTGAGTGAGTTAAAAATAGTTGTGCAATTATTTTTAAATAATTATGACAACAAAAATAGAAGTACATAACTATTGATTATATACTTCTTTACATACTCCAATCTCTCCTCAACCTTCTTGTTGATTGTCAATCGAAGTAGGGCACTTGAGCCTCTGCCTAGGCACGACCATGAGTTGACTCGCGCGAGGCGCAGTGAGTCCAAACAACTCATCCATGTCTAACTCACTAGACTTCATCCCATTAGGCAACTCCCACTCAAAGCAATGAAGAAGATTACTCAATGTCATCTCAACCACAAGGAGCCCCAAGTTCATAGCCGGACAAGCCCGTCGGCCCGACCCAAAAGGAATGAACTCAAAGTTCCCTCCTCTAAAATCCGGCACACCATCTCCTAAAAACCTTTCGGGTTTAAACAAGTCCAGTTCGGGCCATGAGTCTTTATCCCGTCCAATTGCCCATACATTAATCATAACTCGGGCTTGTGCGGGTACCCGGTGACCCATTACTGTGGTTTCCTTGGCGGTCTCGTGGAGGAGAAGAGGGAATGGCGGGTGCAACCGGAGAGTCTCTTTTATTATGCATTTGAAGTAGGGTAATTTGTCCACGTCAGCTTCCTCGACACGTCGGTTGAGACCCACCACCGATGTCAACTCTTGTTGGGCCCGTTTCATGATATCCGGATTCTTCATCAACTCCGTTACTCCGCCATTGCCCAATCAACTACGATTGCTGCTGTTCCGGTCCCGCCAAACATTAAATCCTATCATCATTATTTTCATTCGAAAAATATATATCAACCGGTTTTTCTCGTAGTAAACTTTATCGGGCTCAGACAACAACCTAAAAGATAACTACACGAGTCAAACTTCTTAGTTTTAAAAACCGGTTAAAATATATGTTCGAGCTTAACTCAATTTTTACTCGAGAGAACAGGAACACAGTCACAATAAAGCTTGACTAGTTCGACTCAAATATACGTACAATGATGATGCCCTTGATATTATCTCTAGTGACGTTGAAGTGATCATCGTCCGATTCGACCACATTCTCATCCTCACCGTAAAACTGTAGGAGCTCACCCACCAGATCATCTTTCTTCTTGACTACATGATCATCTATGATCCTATCAATAAACCCATCGAGGGCCTTTCGGGTCTCCACAACGCTTGCTCTCACTACATTCGGGTAGGCCCATTGGAGCAACGGGCCCATAAAGTCAACCCAATTGAACTCCCCAAACAATTTCGACAACTCGTACACTAAGGATACAAACTCCTCTTCCCCCTCGTCACAACCCGACCCGAATGCGGATCTATAAATAATCTTCTTGTTTAGGGAGTGCACAAGCCCGCCCAAGTTAACAACTGACCCGATAGACCCATCTGTTAACTCCACTTTGATAATAAGACATTATGAAAATGGTTGATGAAAGCCAAAACCTTGGTTTCCAGGTTTTGGTAACCAAAACTGACGTTCATTCAAATAGCTTTATTTTCCTTTTTATTGAGTTCTTTAAGGGATTTGATTTTAACAAATCTTTGATTTGTTTTAATTAAATCTTCTTGAGATAAATTGGAAGATTCTCAAATCTCAACAATCTAGTTTGACTTCATATCCCAACAAACAAGTTTGACTTGATTTCAAATCTCAACAAACAAGATTGGATCAAATCTCAACAATCAAGATCATGCAGCCAAGATCTTCTTCAACGTTCAAAATTGCTGATCTTCTTCTACGCTCAAAATTGTTGATATGTTTGCCTATTTAAAGAGACAATGAAGAAGACACATACAGACATTCATCACCTACGACTGAAACACAAGTGAAAAATCGTCTTATCTATTTTCTTATCACAAAGTGTTGATCTCACCTTCGAAGCTCTATTGTTCTACTTCTCTGAGAGTGTGAGATCTTATTCGAACTTATAGTACAATTCAATTAGGATCATACAAACAGTTATTTCTTCTAGGCACGTTGGATATTGTTGTTGTATCTGGAGTACTTTAGTTTTCCTTTTTGAGTGTGTGAGTTGCTAGATAGGAAGTGTAAGACTTCTGAGTTTAGAAGAGGGAAGGTCTTCTGAAGATTGTATCTGGAACTCATCAAGAAGAAGAAAAATAAAGCTACTTGGAATCCTAGGGTTGAATCAATCCTAGGCGGGGACTAGGTCGTGTTGGTGACTGAACCTCGTTAACATATCGTGTGTCCTTTACTGCTGATCTCGTCTTGCTCTTAACATTCCTGGTTTGTCTAAACCTTTACATTTAAAATCAATCTCAGAGAAACGAGTAAGGTCTTATATTTGCTTATAAGATTTTATCTCCATCGATAAGGTCTTATAGTTACTGATAAGACTTTATCTCTTTTGATAAGGTCTTATCCTTTTCGATAAGGTCTTACCTATCATGAGATTGCGAAAAGTTTCCATACTCTATCCATCCCTCCCCTTTCTAGAGTATTGACTAAACTATTTATCTGCCTATTCCGCATTTCAATTGGTATCAGAGCCTAACTCACGTTTTCCTAGATATTATTATATGTGAGTCTAATCATGGCAGGTGAAGGACAAGGAGGTTTCAGTCACGGAAGATCAATTATAAGACCGCCTCTTTTTGTAGGAAACAATTTTATGCACTGAAAATCCTTGATGCAGATGTTTATTATCGATCAAGATTTAGAGCTTTGGTATATTATCAAGAACGGACCTAACACTCCCACCAAGGAAGGTCCTGACAATACAAGAGTAAACAAGACAGAAGCTGAATTTAATCGGAAAGATCTAGAGAGCGTGGCGAAGAATTACAAGGCCATTAATCTATTATATTGTGGTTTAAGTACTGATGAATTTAATCGTATATCTTCGTGCAGATCTGCAAAAGAAATATGGGACAAATTAGTGGTTACCTATGAAGGAACCAGTCAAGTCAAAGAGACCAAAATAAGTATCTTTCTTAGACAATATGAATTGTTTAAAATGATCCCAGATGAATCAGTCAAAGTAATGTTCACCCGTTTTACGGAGATCATTAACAATCTTGACTCACTGGGAAAGACTTTTAATAACGAAGAAAAAGTCAGAAAGATACTCAGATGTTTGCCTAAAGCAATGTGGGGTCCTAAGGTAACTGCTATAGAAGAAGCACAAAACCTTAATACACTTGCTCTTGATGATTTGCTGGGCAAATTAATCACCCATGAAATGATCCTCAATGAGGACGATGGGGAATTGCCGAAAATGGCATTCAAGGCAAAGAAAGAGGAACCACTGGAAGATTCTGACAGTGATGATGATGATGATGAAGATCCTTTCACTCTTATCACAAGAGGACTAGCACGAATATTGAAAATGAAAAAGCAATTCTCAAATAAAGAATATGCTGGATCATCTAAATACAAAGGTAAGTCTTCTAACCCCTTGAAAAAGAATCGTGTTCTAAATTGTTATGAATGTGGTTAAACAGATCATCTTGTTAAAGAATGTCCTCAAAAGAAGAGAAACAAATCCAAGAAAAAGGAATTTAGCAAGAAGGCCATGATAGCAGCATGGAGTGATTCAGACTCATCAAGTTATTCAGATTCTGAAGATGATCATTCAAACTTGTGTCTTATGGCAAAAACCGATAAAAACCAAGATCAACATCTGGATGGAATGGTAAGAGATCTTATATCCAGTCCTACTGCTGTTTTATCAGAAGTGCTGAAAAACATGATTTCTAATGAAGAATCTTACAGCAAAGAAATCAACATTTTAAAAGAAAAGCTAAAGGATCAAGAAACTTGCATAAGAATGCTTTCGCTGAAAGTTCAAGATCTTGACAGCATACAATCAGATCTTGACACTGAGGTTAAGGCCTTACGATCGGAAAATTCCGAACTAAAGGCAAACCTCTCATCTCTTAAGACATGTAATACTGACTTAGAGATTGAAAAAGTGAAACTTTCTGAAAAATGTCAAGAACAACAAATAGCTCTTGTGCAATTTACTAAATCTAAAGCTACTCTTGACAAAATGCTTGGAGAACAACAATTATCCTTAAACCGAAGTGGCAT
>BSUD01000003.1:4032186-4096180 GCA_033239045.1 Fagopyrum esculentum
AAAATAAAGCTACTTGGAATCCTAGGGTTGAATCAATCCTAGGCGGGGACTAGGTCGTGTTGGTGACTGAACCTCGTTAACATATCGTGTGTCCTTTACTGCTGATCTCGTCTTGCTCTTAACATTCCTGGTTTGTCTAAACCTTTACATTTAAAATCAATCTCAGAGAAACGAGTAAGGTCTTATATTTGCTTATAAGATTTTATCTCCATCGATAAGGTCTTATAGTTACTGATAAGACTTTATCTCTTTTGATAAGGTCTTATCCTTTTCGATAAGGTCTTACCTATCCTGAGATTGCGAAAAGTTTCCATACTCTATTCATCCCTCCCCTTTCTAGAGTATTGACTAAACTATTTATCTGCCTATTCCGCATTTCAATTGGTATCAGAGCCTAACTCACGTTTTCCTAGATATTATTATATGTGAGTCTAATCATGGCAGGTGAAGGACAAGGAGGTTTCAGTCACGGAAGATCAATTATAAGACCGCCTCTTTTTGTAGGAAACAATTTTATGCACTGAAAATCCTTGATGCAGATGTTTATTATCGATCAAGATTTAGAGCTTTGGTATATTATCAAGAACGGACCTAACACTCCCACCAAGGAAGGTCCTGACAATACAAGAGTAAACAAGACAGAAGCTGAATTTAATCGGAAAGATCTAGAGAGCGTGGCGAAGAATTACAAGGCCATTAATCTATTATATTGTGGTTTAAGTACTGATGAATTTAATCGTATATCTTCGTGCAGATCTGCAAAAGAAATATGGGACAAATTAGTGGTTACCTATGAAGGAACCAGTCAAGTCAAAGAGACCAAAATAAGTATCTTTCTTAGACAATATGAATTGTTTAAAATGATCCCAGATGAATCAGTCAAAGTAATGTTCACCCGTTTTACGGAGATCATTAACAATCTTGACTCACTGGGAAAGACTTTTAATAACGAAGAAAAAGTCAGAAAGATACTCAGATGTTTGCCTAAAGCAATGTGGGGTCCTAAGGTAACTGCTATAGAAGAAGCACAAAACCTTAATACACTTGCTCTTGATGATTTGCTGGGCAAATTAATCACCCATGAAATGATCCTCAATGAGGACGATGGGGAATTGCCGAAAATGGCATTCAAGGCAAAGAAAGAGGAACCACTGGAAGATTCTGACAGTGATGATGATGATGATGAAGATCCTTTCACTCTTATCACAAGAGGACTAGCACGAATATTGAAAATGAAAAAGCAATTCTCAAATAAAGAATATGCTGGATCATCTAAATACAAAGGTAAGTCTTCTAACCCCTTGAAAAAGAATCGTGTTCTAAATTGTTATGAATGTGGTTAAACAGATCATCTTGTTAAAGAATGTCCTCAAAAGAAGAGAAACAAATCCAAGAAAAAGGAATTTAGCAAGAAGGCCATGATAGCAGCATGGAGTGATTCAGACTCATCAAGTTATTCAGATTCTGAAGATGATCATTCAAACTTGTGTCTTATGGCAAAAACCGATAAAAACCAAGATCAACATCTGGATGGAATGGTAAGAGATCTTATATCCAGTCCTACTGCTGTTTTATCAGAAGTGCTGAAAAACATGATTTCTAATGAAGAATCTTACAGCAAAGAAATCAACATTTTAAAAGAAAAGCTAAAGGATCAAGAAACTTGCATAAGAATGCTTTCGCTGAAAGTTCAAGATCTTGACAGCATACAATCAGATCTTGACACTGAGGTTAAGGCCTTACGATCGGAAAATTCCGAACTAAAGGCAAACCTCTCATCTCTTAAGACATGTAATACTGACTTAGAGATTGAAAAAGTGAAACTTTCTGAAAAATGTCAAGAACAACAAATAGCTCTTGTGCAATTTACTAAATCTAAAGCTACTCTTGACAAAATGCTTGGAGAACAACAATTATCCTTAAACCGAAGTGGCATTGGATATAACAGGAATTTTCCTGCAAAACCTACTACCACTTTTGTCAAGGCAAAAGGAAATTGGAGATCTCCTACATGTTTCTTTTGCTGTAAAAAGGGTCATGTAAAGGAAACCTATCCTTATAGGAGAACGGATCCGTACATTATTAGAAATACCTTTCCTGTACGTTTAAATGAACGGGTAAAACACATATGGGTTCCTAAAGGAACTTGGCTACCTAACATGGTCTACCCCCATAATGGATCCAAATCTGTCTATTGGTCAAGCCGGAAAGGTTGATTTTCTGTTTTGCAGGATATCACCAAGATAAAGGGTCAAAAATGGACAGTGGTTGCTCAAGACATATGAGTGGAAAAGAATCTCTTTTCGAAAATCTAAAGAAGCAAACCACTGGCACTATAACTCTTGGTGACAAAGGAAAATGCAACATCCTTGGTATGCTTAACAGGGAAGCACAAATGTAGGGGGAGCAATTATTGTTATACAATATTGATCTTATTCCCTACATTAAGACTTTGATATATATTTCAAGGCCTTACCGGTTGATGATATCAGATGATGAATGAACTTTTCTCTTCTTTTGATCTGTTTTATAAAACAATGATTTGTTAAATCTCTTTGACTCTCCTTTCTTGTTGAAAGACAAAAAGGGGGAGAAAAACTTGCTTGCTTGCTATGTTGTTTTGCATTGTATTGTATTGTTTTGATAGGTACACAGGTCACAAGTTTTGTCTTTCATCAAGGGGGAGATTGTTAACTCCACTTTGATAATAAGACATTATGAAAATGGTTGATGAAAGCCAAAACCTTGGTTTCCAGGTTTTGGTAACCAAAACTGACGTTCATTCAAATAGCTTTATTTTCCTTTTTATTGAGTTCTTTAAGGGATTTGATTTTAACAAATCTTTGATTTGTTTTAATTAAATCTTCTTGAGATAAATTGGAAGATTCTCAAATCTCAACAATCTAGTTTGACTTCATATCCCAACAAACAAGTTTGACTTGACTTCAAATCTCAACAAACAAGATTGGATCAAATCTCAACAATCAAGATCATGCAGCCAAGATCTTCTTCAACGTTCAAAATTGCTGATCTTCTTCTACGCTCAAAATTGTTGATATGTTTGCCTATTTAAAGAGACAAGGAAGAAGACACATACAGACATTCATCACCTACGACTGAAACACAAGTGAAAAATCGTCTTATCTATTTTCTTATCACAAAGTGTTGATCTCACCTTCGAAGCTCTATTGTTCTACTTCTCTGAGAGTGTGAGATCTTATTCGAACTTATAGTACAATTCAATTAGGATCATACAAACAGTTATTTCTTCTAGGCACGTTGGATATTGTTGTTGTATCTGGAGTACTTTAGTTTTCCTTTTTGAGTGTGTGAGTTGCTAGATAGGAAGTGTAAGACTTCTGAGTTTAGAAGAGGGAAGGTCTTATGAAGATTGTATCTGGAACTCATCAAGAAGAAGGAAAATAAAGCTACTTGGAATCCTAGGGTTGAATCAATCCTAGGCGGGGACTAGGTCGTGTTGGTGACTGAACCTCGTTAACATATCGTGTGTCCTTTACTGCTGATCTCGTCTTGCTCTTAACATTCCTGGTTTGTCTAAACCTTTACATTTAAAATCAATCTCAGAGAAACGAGTAAGGTCTTATATTTGCTTATAAGATTTTATCTCCATCGATAAGGTCTTATAGTTACTGATAAGACTTTATCTCTTTTGATAAGGTCTTATCCTTTTCGATAAGGTCTTACCTATCCTGAGATTGCGAAAAGTTTCCATACTCTATTCATCCCTCCCCTTTCTAGAGTATTGACTAAACTATTTATCTGCCTATTCCGCATTTCACCATCAATGACCCGAACCAGGTTTTCAACTTCATCATGGACCGATTGCCATGACTCATCCCGCTTCCGACTAAACAACTTCATAGCGGAGAGCTTACGGATCCGACGCCAATATGGCCCGTAATGGGCAAAGGCCACGTCGGCCCGATCATAAATTAGGTATCGGGTGGTGATGGTGGCGGGCCGGTTGGAGAATGTAACATCCTGTTTTTGAAGGACCTCACGGGCCATCTCCGGGCTTGAGACTATGACCATGTGGAGGAAGCCCATGCGCATGTAGAAGAGGCTGTCGTGTCTTTGGGCTAAACGGGCCAGGTCACGGTGGTTTAGGTGGCCCATCATGTTCAGGTTTCCGATGAACGGAAGGCCTGTTGGGCCGGGCGGCAATGGTTTGTTGCGGTGGCTAGAGAGAGTGGCGATCAGAAAGGCTATTATGAGTAAGAAGAAGAGGATAGTATTGTCGGATGTGTTGTATGCATATTGGAAGAAAGAACTCATGGCTTGAGACTTTTGAGCAGTAATGTTAAACTCTTGTTGTTGCTTCTTCATATGGTGATATATATAATATCAATGAAGATAAGTGGGTCATATTTTGAAATGTAATCTTTTATTTGAAAGAAAAAACATTAGAATGATATTGTGTGTACTTTATTTATTTTGTAAACATGTCCAATAATTTTTTAATTTTTGGATGATATTTTTAAATTTTATACTTTTTAAAAAATATCCTTCTATCATCCATAAATTTTAAGAAAAAAATAGATAATTATTATTTATTTAGTTATTATTAATATCTATTTTAAAAAAATAAATAATTTATTTGGATAAACAATTTATCATTTTATCCCTAAAAATGTTAATAAGTATTAATTTATAAATGATAAAAAGACAAAAGGTACAATTCGAAAAAAATCAAGGTGCGACATCATTCAAAAACTGATTTTTTTTTAGCATAATATGAAAAGTCAAAAGTACATAAATACATCCATATTCTAAAAAAAAAAATTTATTTTATTTTACGATTTACATGAAAATTAATTTGTTTGTCGATTTTTCGACCTCTCGTTACTCCGTGTTATCGAAAAAATTAATAAATTTGCATTGACAAAATGTAAGATAGGTTATCGATAAAGGCGGAGAGATTGGATAGTTGGATCCAGTTTCAAGCCCGAAATCGG
Organism: Fagopyrum esculentum; assembly: GCA_033239045.1. Lineage (NCBI taxonomy): Eukaryota > Viridiplantae > Streptophyta > Magnoliopsida > Caryophyllales > Polygonaceae > Fagopyrum > Fagopyrum esculentum. The sequence continues at coordinate 4,037,163 of BSUD01000003.1, forward strand.
ATTAGAAGTGAAGGAATTGAAATGGTCCAAAGCAATAAATCAGTTTTCAAATAATAGCTTTTCTTCGCGCCTCTCTTCTCTTGTTCGCTGGTAAGAAGTGCTTCTTTTCCTCTCTCCGCTTCATCCTTACAATAACTTTGAATGCGTTCTTCGCCTTGTCATCAATTCACTTTATCACGATATCGTTCGAGATCCGTTGTTCTATTCACACTTATAAATTCACAACCAAAGGAGCTTGAAAAGATATATACGTATCAACAACGGAAGACAAACAAGAATCAAAATTCGATCTTGATTCATGTGAAGAAGAAGAATAAGAAGAAGAAACGAGAAAGAAAAAAAAGAAGAAGAAGAAGCATGTTGCAGGTTCATGAACGTAAGGAAGATCAAAAGGGTAAGGAAGATCAAAAGGATGAAGAACTTACCTTGCAAAAGATCAAAGCCGTTGAAGAAAACGCAAGAAGACAGCGAAAAAAAAAAAGAGACGACGAGAATATAGGGTTAGAAAATAGAAGGAAAGTTGACCCCTAAGATAGAAAATCGGGTCTTCTAATAAAGAAAATAAATAAAAACGGAATAAAAACCCTCTATTTATACATATTCTCAAACCATCAATTTTACTTATAATTGATGTGGGATTAAAAAATTTAACAAAAGCAACGTGAAATCGTTACAAAAAATTGTGTAGTTTAAAATTAAAAGATTTGAAGGCTAAAAATAATTTAAAAAAAACAAATACCGATACAAATTTTTAGATCTACATTCATTAAGATTTAAAATAGATGGTTAATGTTCAAGTTCGGTTTACTTTTTCCGGTACGGTTGTGCGGCTAACACGTGTACAAAATTTTTTTTTCCTCCAGAAACGATTGAATTTTTTTTTCCATAAACGAATGAAATTTTTTTTGAACTATACATTCTGCACTATTTTTTTATAAACTTTGAACTATTCTCATATAATTCATGAACTATTACTTTTTAACATATTATATCAAATTATTTATAAATTAATCGTTTATATGTTATTAACTATTCAATTATAATTCATGAACTATCATTTATAAGTTATCCACTATTCTTTATAAGTTTTGCACTATAAACTATTCTATTATAATTCATTTATTATAAACTATTCTATTCTCATATAAATTAATCGTTTATATGTTACTAACTATACTTTTATAAGTTATGAACTATCCTTTATAATTTTTGAACTATCATTTTTATTTGTTTATGAAAAAATACTTAAAAATTTTTTAAAACAATTTGACACGTGTCAAATCAAAGATGATACCTGTCAAATCAAAGAATTTGATGCAAACTACCACCACTCGACTGATTAATAAAATTTGGGGAGAGTACTACTTAAATTATTCTCTAGAGGATCTAATTGAGGGGGATATTGCTGAACCCAAGAGAGTGACGAGGATCGTCGTGGCGAGTGGAGTTGCAGAACATGAGAGGACGATCCTTAAATTCGTCATCGTCATCGAGATCCGAGGTGTTGAGGTTGAAACAAGAGCAATGCTCGAGGGAGGTGATGAAGGCGGCGGCGATGCTGGCTCCGACATAGTTGTTGACGATGTAAAGCTTGCCGGTTGTCATTAGCCTGCTGTCTTCCATTATTGGAGGTTGGATTGGAAGCAAATTGGAAAGAGGAGAGAGCAAAGAGAGAATTGGGAGTGTTTGAAGGTTCATTCTCTAGAGTAGGTAATGAATTAGTCAGTATGAATTGCGTATAAACCCTAATCTTGGGATGTTTGGTTTGAATTAAAAAAGGAAATAGTACGGGAGGACAATTTTGCCCCTAAAAATTAACATTGTTCAGATAATTTAACGTGTAAACAATACTCAATGTACTAATTTTTTGTCGGAGTCAATAGGTGGAGTAGCTATGGGATACTATTTATTTTCTTTTAGTCAACATATACAAGTTAATGATTTTTGAACTTTGAATTATTATTTTTATATATATGATATGATAGCGTGTACTGCTATATTTTTTTAATTTTTAATATACTTTAATCAATTAATTAAAGTAAGTGGAGTATAAATTTAGGCCAGATAATATTTAAAATAGAAAACATAATGATAAAAAGAAGCTAGCTAAAGTTTATCAAGCTGAATCATCATGTCCATAATTATTTATTTAAGTTTTAATATAGAAGAAAGAAGATCAAAATAATTGATTAACATAAGTATAAATTTAATTTATTTGTTTTTGATATTTAGTCATGCTTATTATATATGAAATGAAGGACTAAGCGATCATCACTATATCTGATCGAATGATCTGTTAAATCATCAAGTAAAATATCAACTATACCATTGGGAGGGTCGGTCTATACACTCAATCCATGCATATAACTAAACGATAGACTAGTATGACAATTCGCATTTATTCGCCTCGCGGTAGACACGTCAGTTCTGAATAATCGAGTTATTTTGCAAAAAGTTTTGACACATAAGCACCGGACTAGAGGGAAAGAATGGTATCGAGAGATTGGTTGCCGAAGAAGAGTGACCACCAATTATAAATCTGTTTCCAGAATTACCACATGATATCCACACTCCCAAACAATCCTTAAACCATATAAAATAATCTACATTAAGTTTTTGGTTGAAATTTTTTTGATGAGTTTAATTAATATAAATTTACAAATATATCCTTATTTTAACCTTAAATATGGGACACTAGTGGAATCCTAATAAATGTTTGGAGATTAATCACAAACTCAAAAGTTGGAAGTTGGATCCAGTATTTAACCGGGCAGAAAAGCCCACAAATTCAAACGGGTTACGGCCCGTACCCGAATCAGCTGCAAAGGAATTGAAATGGTCCATTTCCACACACTTCTCTCTCAGTTCTTCAAACAGCTTTTCTTCACTCACGTAAACCCTTGCTCTTCTCCAGTTTTGCCTCTCGCGCCTCTCTTCTCTCTTGTTGTTTCCTGGTAAGATCTGCGTCTTTCTTCTTCGAATGCTTATTCGTATTGTCATCAATTCGCTTTCTCACGCTGTAGTTCGAGATCTGTTATTCTATTTGCTTTAGTCTGATCTACTTGTTCAGTTAGGGCTTTTGTTTTATACTTATTCCTAATCTAAGTATGCATTTACGATTCTATGTTGAACTGAATCCTTTCTCATTTCAGTTTTTAGCACGGTTTTAGTTTGAGAAATGAAGATTCACTAGACTTCAACCACGAAAAATGGAGTTTCGATTTAGTACTTTTCACTTGTGTTCGAAAAATGCTGATGCAACGAGCATGCTTTTTAAATCCGTCTTTTTCGTTAGGGTTTTGCATCTTAGGTGTTCGCGGGTTGCTCACTTATCTGTTAGTATCTGTATACTTGACACTTATATGTGATTGTAATTCACTCGTTTTCTGAAATTATATGTCCTTAAATGTAGGTGCCGGTTTGTTGGGCTGCAGGTTTCAGCTTTGTCTGACTTCTTTTAGTTTCTCTCATGGCGGTATGTGTTTTACATTAGTTATAGCTGCTGGTTTTGTGCCAGTCTTGTAAGTCAGCTCTTTAACTGATTTAATGTCGTGTCTCAGATTGAGAGAATCTTCAAAGATGAAGCCTCGGAGGAAAAGGGAGAGCGTGCCAGGATGGTGAGTATTAATATGTTTTTAGAATAAGTATTGTGTCAAATGAGGGGGTTGTGACTTGTGAGTGTGTGGTTTCACTCTCTACACAGTAATTAGCATTCTCCATATTTGTATATCTTATTTATCTTGTATCTGAAGAAATGTGTCCTATTTAAAGATTGATTTTGTCTAATGGGAGCAATAGGTAATTAATTGATGATAGTATGACTTAAGCTGAAACTTGATCATAGAAAAACATCTTTATGCAAACACTTTTTCTTTTGATCCTTTATAGAATTTGGAAGGGAGCTTGGCTACACAAAATGCGGACCAATTAGCTTAGCGTGGACATCCACCTATCTAGCATATTTTCTTACCCACTTTGATCATTTTAATATTGACCAAGTTACCGACAACTCATCTATCTTTGTTGTTAGGCATCGTTTATTGGTGCTATGGCAGTCGCGGACTTGGTCAAGACTACTCTAGGTCCCAAAGGAATGGTATGGTTCTGATGGACCCTTGTTCTTCAATTTTCCTTATTCATGCAAGATCCAATATTTTCTGGCAAGAGTGCAGGATGTAATATGAATATTAGAACTTTCATGTGTTTTGCCATAATTTTATTTATCTGGTACTTTGTAGGATAAGATTCTTCAATCAACTGGTCGTGGACGAAGTGTGACTGTAACAAATGACGGTGCCACTATCTTGAAGTCCCTTCACATTGACAATCCTGCTGCCAAAGTACTTGTTGGTATCCTTGGTTATTGTAAGGGATGCCATTGATTGTGAATTTTTTATATACTTCTGCTCTTTCCTGGTAATGTTGCTTCAGTAGTTGTTCAAGTCAGTGTTTGATGATGGAAATGTAGTAATTTTTTGGCGAAAGTTTCATATTTGGAAATTAGGTCCTTCAGTTAGCAGAATGTTTTTCCTTGATAAAGCTTTAGATATTTCCAAGGCACAAGATGACGAAGTTGGCGATGGAACAACCTCAGTTGTTGTGTTGGCTGGGGAGCTTTTGAGGGAGGCTGAAAAGCTGGTGGCAATGAAGATTCACCCAATGACCATAATTGCAGGTTCGTGAACTTCTGATGTGTAACACTAATTCAGATTATTGGTGACTTGATGCTATACTTTCCTATTGTGTTCAAACATAAGGTTTTGCAATCTGGATTGGGTTGTAGTCCAACATAATTGGATAATGTTCACTTTTGGTTCTAGGCTTAGAGCCTTGGAAAATTACTTATCTATATACCTGTTTCAAGAACAATCTTTCCCCATGTAGGCTTCAAAAGCATGCTCCTTTTATTGTGTAATAGTTGACAGTTGAAATTTGTAAAACTACCTGTCAACAAATTAATAACTGGGTGTCAGGTGTATTAGATGTAAAATTGTATATTGGAACATGAAAACAAGAAATTGACTTGTGGCTTGTAAAATTACTTGGGTGTGGAGTTTTCATCTTCCTTTTTTATTTACCCAATTAAAGCAAATATAGCTTTCATTTTAGAATGATACTTAAATATCTCAGTCTCAGGGATTTAGGCATAATTGTAGAAACAAATTTACTTAATGTAAATTGGTTGTCTTTATATTTGAAGTATTTAGTCCGCTCCTATACAACTTTTTCTTACGCTGCAACTTGTTTCCTCTCTTGATAAACTCGAGGTTGACCATCCTTGTAAGGGAAAAACATTCTATCGTCTCTTCTTTTAATGTTTTTACTCTTCATTATATGAACTTGTGTTTTTTTTGTTTGTTTAGGTTATAGGATGGCAGCTGAATGTGCCCGTGATGCGTTGCTGAAGAGAGTAGTGGATAACAAAGGAGATGCAGGTATCAATTAGCCAGGCACAATAAATTGATAAAACTGCATATATCTCTTCATAAGATCTCTTGATGTTTGTCTCTCACTTTTCCTTCCTATTTTATTTTTATAGTAATGCATTCCTTGCGTATGCAGATAAATTCAGAACAGACTTGCTTAAAATAGCAATGACAACATTGAGCTCTAAAATTCTCTCTCAAGACAAGGAACATTTTGCTGAACTGGCGGTTGATGCTGTCATGAGACTACAGGTGATTAGTTGCAGCACCTTTGATGATTGTAGATGCAACATGATATATGCTTCTTAGTGCAATTTCTCTTTTGTATTGTTGATGGTTCCATCTGACATGCCTTAACGGAGTACTATAAAACTGTCTTGAAATTGACAGGGGAGCACAAACTTGGAATCCATCCAAATCATCAAAAAGGCTGGTGGATCGTTAAGGGATTCTTTCCTAGATGAAGGGTGAGTATCTTTTTATTTTAGGCCTTCTATTGATTTTTAATTCAGTGCCCGAACTTCTGCTTTTGGGGATAAGTTTGATAATAATTGTATAGTGTCTGTTGCATTAGTTTGATGTAGACTACTTGTTTACATAGAAATACCCAACATTGTTGTTAGCTTTTGTTTGTAGGTTATTATTTTTCACTTGAAATATAAAGGCCATCAATTTTGAAGCTGTATCTGGAAATTTCTCTCCAACGCATTTTGGAAGCTTAAAATATAAGAGTATATTCTAAACCAAACATTGCCTTAATTGGTATTTTCTTCTAGGCACATATGTAGTCACATCCTTGGAGTGTATTAGGGAATATCACGTGCTGATTAAACAAGTTCATAATTCTGGATTTTAAAAAATCTTCGAGAAGCTTGGCAGTTATAATATATTCATAGTTCCACACCTTCTTAAATTACAATTTCCCTTATTGTTGGAGTTTGTATCATATGCATACCTATGTGTGATTTTTGCATGCTTCTTATACACAACTCTGTTCAGGTGGGAAATTTTCTGTTGCTGTTTCCGTTGTGGATTGTCAATTGTGATAGTATTACATGTAACATGTATTTTTTCACCAAGCTGTGTACAAATCCGGTTGTTTTGTTTGTGTAGATTTATCTTGGACAAGAAGATTGGTATTGGACAACCAAAACGTATAGAGAATGCAAAGATTCTGGTTGCAAACACAGCTATGGACACAGATAAAGTAAAAATCTATGGTGCACGTGTTCGTGTTGATTCAATGGCTAAGGTTGCTGAAATTGAAACAGCTGAAAAGGAGAAGATGAGGGAAAAAGTAAATAAGATCATAGGCCACGGAATCAATTGTTTTATCAACAGACAACTGATTTACAATTTCCCAGAAGAATTATTTGCAGATGCTGGAATTCTTGCAATTGAGCATGCTGACTTTGATGGTATTGAGCGCCTTGCATTAGTCACTGGAGGTGAGATCGCATCTACTTTTGACAATCCGGAGTCAGTCAAACTTGGTAGCTGCAAGCTCATTGAAGAAATTATGATTGGGGAGGACAAGCTCATTCACTTTTCTGGTGTTGAAATGGGACAAGCATGTACAATTGTATTGAGAGGAGCAAGGTACATCTATATTCTCTGTCAGTGAATTTTTCACCAGCTAATGAATTGCTCAAGTTTGAATTCGGTATGAACCTAATGTTTAAACTTCATTGAAAAGGTGCAAGTTTTTGTCGTTAGCTTGGAGTAATTGATTTGATCTGCTGAAAAAATAGGAAGTTGGCTGTCTGTATAATCTGTGTTACTTATGGTATTCACATCCATTATATGAATTACTTCCACGTTAAAAATGTTTTCCATAAAGGAATGTCACGGTTGAAGGTGTTGATTTGTTGCTCATACGTAGTTGTTTATGTGACCAACAATCAAATTGTAGTCCTTAGCGAAGAACAAACAAAGCTACTTTGTTGATGTCTCCAAGTCAATATCTTCAACTGCTTTGTGCCTGTGAATCCATGTTACTTAGTATGGGATGTAAATTGCAGGATAAAGACTGCATGTAGTGTGTCATTGATGTGAGAGAAATGTTGTCCATAACACATTATATTTCCAAACAACACTTCCAACGAAAGGCATTTTTTGGCTTAAAATTTGCATTAAAAAAACGTGCTTAGTATCCAAACAGGTGCTACAGGCGCTCATTTATTTGCAGCCTGTTTCTGTTTTGCATTTTGAGTGAGTTCATCTTCTGTTGGCAGTGAGCACGTGCTCGACGAGGCTGAGAGGTCGTTGCATGATGCCCTGTGTGTTCTATCACAGACAGTAATTGATAGCAGAGTTTTGCTTGGAGGTGGGTGGCCTGAAATGGTGATGACTAAGGAAATTGATGAGCTGGCCCGGAAGACTCCTGGGAAAAAGTCCCATGCTATTGATGCGTTCTCACGGGCACTCCAGGCTATTCCTACAACTATTGCTGATAATGCAGGGCTGGACAGTGCCGAGTTGGTTTCCCAACTCCGTGCTGAACATCACAAAGAAGGCAGCACTGCAGGGATAGATGTCATTACCGGACGTGTAAGTTTTATCTCCTTTCAGGCTTTCACTATTCCATCAATATGAAGTAGATACATGCAACAAACCCACTCTCCAAACAAACACCCTTAGAAATGGCCCCTTGTTTTTCTGAAAAGTTGCCCATAAAATGGATTTTTATCGGACCGGCTTGCTAAAGGTTGTTTGTTTGGCCCACATGATAGAATGTTAGGTACTTTTCGGAAATGAAGTGGTATAACCAGTTTGTTTCCTTCTCTATAACCTTAACTTTTTTTTCGTTTTCATTCTAGCCCCAACCACCACATTATTCCTTAAATCTCACCAACCCGCATAGTAAATAGCCCCAATTAGTATCATCCATTTCTTGAACTCATGGTAGTATTTGGGATGTTGTCAACTGAATCTGTAGCCTACGATTAACGACATTTCTTGTGGTGGATTGCAGGTTGGGGACATGGCAGAGCTAGGAATATCGGAAGCATTTAAGGTTAAACAGGCTGTACTGTTATCAGCAACGGAGGCAGCCGAGATGATTCTCCGGGTTGATGAGATCATCACATGTGCACCCAGGCAGAGGGAGGATAGAATGTGAGTCTGAGTATGTGTTTCTTCATGCCAATTTGTAACTCCAAAACCCAGTTGTACTTGTTATAACCTGGGTCAGGGTATTTTTGGACAGCCCTAGTAAGTTGTGTTTGTTTAAGCCCGTGAGGCAGAAACTTAATTTACGTGTTTCTTATGTCAAAGTTTGTGTTTTCTGGGCTGAGTTGAACAAAAGTCTTTTAATGAATGTTTTAGCTGCTTGTTAGTGCATATCTTGTAACTTGTGCTAACGTCTGTTTAAATTCCCTTTTCACAATATTTTAAAATTTGGGCATGCAAATAGTTCATCTGATTCGTGTTTTAAGCATAGATATATGCATGTCGTTGTCAGTTGTGGCATTAGTTGTCCATGATTCTTAGATTTATGTACGAGTAATTAACAATGTTTGAATGTCAAAATACAATCATTAAACGAAACAAGATATTACGGGCTTATGCTTATGCGGGGCACCCGAAACAAGAGATTCCGGGATTACGCCAAGACGGTTCAACTGCGAATTGGAGTAAGCGATTCGTGCTCATAAGGTTACAATTTAAATCCCAATCAACGAAGAGATTCGTCCTGGAAGATTAAGGTTACGGTGTGGGGAGATTCCCGTGCTGTAACAGAAAATATCGAAATAAGCCAGTTTTGAGACTTCCGATCACCATTGTATTTTAAGGACCGAATTAAGTCATTTCACATTTTATTCGAGTGATGTTATTTGAAAGCGGAAACGACACAAAGGAGTTGGAGTCTGGTGTGGGGAGATTCCTGTGCTGTAACAGAAAATATCGAAATAAGCCAGTTTTGAGACCTCCGATCACCATTGTGTTTTAATGACCGAATTAAGTCATTTCACATTTTATTCGAGTGATGTTATTTGAAACCGGAAACGACACAAAGGAGTTGGAGTCTGACTCCGCCGAGCTCGGGCGCATTACAAATCCGCCCCAATGGGGCGCAAGCGGACTCCGCCTGCGCGCCAATGTTATGCATCAGGATCAGCTAACCGCATCCCCGCTACCAATTGAGGTGACGAAAACAACACTTTTTGGAACGGAGGCGCAGTCCGAGTCCGCCCCACCTTGGGGCGCATCTGGACTGCGCCTCCGCAAGCGCTGGCGTGGGGACGGACTTCACCTGTGTCAAGGCGTTTGTCCACCCCAATAGTAAGCCAGTTTTATTTTGATTCACTGTATCAACCCGATTTCCATGCGCATACAGATAACTATTAATGTGAGGACTCGGGATATGCTGAGCGAAAAGATATGAATATTTCGGATGTATATAATGTCAATTTTTTCCAAAAATGATTAAAGGAAAATAAATAAAAAAGGAAAATGAATTCAATTTTTGATAATCAATATGCTCGTAAATGCGCGTGATAGTGAGACGTCCGACGATTCCTATGGACCAAATTATGTTAACGTCTCTCCCATCTCTCCCATAGTCTGCCCATCAAAACCGGCGATTTCACCGCCGGTGAGAGACATACCTCCACTCTATACTATTTAATATAGTCGAAGCTTTCCATTTTCAGCTCACATTCTCAGTGCTCCCTAATTGCTGCAGAAAACTCGCCATTAATCGGATCTATGCATGTCCCTTGCTCGATTTTGATCTCCATTTTGGCGCTTTCTACAACTATTAAGCGGTATCTACTTCATTTCATCCTGAATTTTAAGTGATTTTTGTTGCTTGATTAGTGATTATAGTTGTCGGAATTGGTATCAGATTTTGAGGAGTGCTGATCAAATTAGTGAATAGAGAGAAGATGACCGAGAGCGGTGGGTTTCAGCTCGGAACTGTGGGGGCGTTGTGTTTGTCCGTGGTTTCCTCTGTATCAATTGTCATCTGCAACAAGGCTCTCATTAGCTCTCTCGGCTTTCATTTCGGTACGTTGATTGAATTTGATGACTACGATCCATTTGCTGCAGTTCTATGATTTTCTTGCAACTGAGAATTGTGAAATGGAAAATTGTGGGACTGCATGATGATACTGTACTTTTGTTTACATTATTTCGTCGTGCGAAACTGAATTCGTGATCAATCTTGGTTTTTGCTTATTGCAGCTACAACTTTGACAAGTTGGCATCTTTTGGTCACTTTTTGCTCTCTTCATGTGGCATTAAAGCTTAAATTGTTTGAGCACAAACCTTTTGATCGAAGAGCTGTGATCGGATTTGGAGTTCTGAATGGAATATCTATTGGTTTGCTGAATCTCAGTTTGGGTTTTAACTCCGTTGGTTTTTATCAGGTATTACATATACTTTCTTATGGACCTCGGAAACACGGATACCTGTGTTAAACCATGGCAGATGACACTCGGTAGTTTCAATTCTTTTCAGTTTTTGCATCTGTTTCTGTGCAACATAGATATTTTTTCATGTATGATCTTACATGTGTTTTGGTTGAGTGATATATATCTATGAGATTAGTCTCCTGCATACCATTGTAGATACTTGACCGAAATCGGGATATTAAGTCATCTAATTAGAAGCCTTGCTATTACACCGTGAATATTTGCATGTAATTTGCTCAGGATATCATTGAAAGTTTTGGGGTCGAGTATGAAAAGCACTAGTTTTACAACATTGTTTTGTTACTGGATTGTGATTGCTGTCTTGATAAATTAAACTAGATTTTTGAAGATTAAATAGGTTTTTGTGTCCCGGGGTCACACTGATGTATGTATTATAAAATCCAATGGATGTGAAAACGACGTTCTTAGTTAGGCTTCTATTTGTACTTTGTTTGAGAGATTGCTGTGAATTTGAATGTACTTGTGTTACTGTTGCAAGTGTCCAACTACTTTGAATCTTTCTTGTGCTATTATTATTATTGATTTGTTCTTTCCGTTCTTCGGTTGTTTTAGCATCTAATAGTCATTTCCTCATGCTCGTCCCAGATGACAAAACTAGCGATTATACCTTGCACTGTATTTCTGGAGACGATCTTCCTTGAAAAGAAATTCAGGTAAACCTTAGGCTAAAAGCTGTTGTCAGCAACATACTAAAGTCTAAAACTACATTAAGTCCTGTCATTATTTTAGTGTCATTTTCTGTTATTATCTCATCCGTAGCAATTTTTTCAACTAAAACATCTATCATTGTTAATTTTCAGTCGGAGTGTTCAGCTATCTCTTACTGTGCTTCTCTTAGGCGTTGCGATTGCTACTGTTACTGATCTGCAGCTAAATGCCCTCGGCTCCTTCTTATCCCTTCTCGCTGTTCTCACAACTTGCGTTGCCCAAATTGTATCCTTCAAGATCCTCTTCAGACATTCTTTCTCAATGATTTAATACAGAAGCTTTAGTTTCATGATGTAATTAAGTTCTTAACTAATCCTCGCTTTCAGATGACTAATACCATCCAAAAGACGTTCAAAGTGTCATCAACTCAGCTGCTATACCAATCCTGCCCATATCAGTCAGCAACCTTGCTCTTCACTGGCCCATTTTTAGATCAATTTTTGACTAATGACAACGTCTTCGCTTTCAACTACACTACTCTAGTTGTGGTAAATATCATATAATTACTTAATTAGTACCCTTTTACTTAATTTTCTAATATTCTCCCTACACTTCTTCATTTTCTTCTGTGTTCACAGGTTTTCATCATCTTGTCTTGCTTGATATCCGTCTCTGTTAACTTCAGTACTTTTCTCGTCATTGGCAAGACATCACCCGTAACCTACCAAGTGCTAGGTCATCTGAAAACATGCTTAGTATTGGCATTCGGTTACAGTTTACTTCATGATCCATTCAGCTGGAGGAACATCTTGGGTATTTTGATTGCAATTGTAGGGATGATACTTTATTCATATTACTGCACTAAAGAAGTGCAGACGAAATCTCCGGATCCACCATCACAAATCCCTCAGGTAATCCTTAACATAACCCTTTTCCGGATATTACTTATATCCAAATTGTTTTTAAGCAAATTCTATCATCATAGGCGAAGGATGAAGAATCTGATACTCTTATTGAACTGGAAACCGGACCTAAGACGTCTACATGAAGCTCCAAACTGTCATATACTTACCTGCTACATTAGTGAATGATGATCCTCTTTTGTTTTACCATCTGTGTTATACTTACCTCAGTTACCTGGTACATTAGTGAGTGACGATCTTTGATCCTAGAAATAATACAGGCATGAATGTTTAGCTGAATCTGTTGAATAATGTCTTTTTTGTAAGTTTTTTCTTCTTCTTTATAGTAAATAGTCATTGACTGACTCAATATATCACAACAGGGTTAAGGTAAAGCTAAATCGGATCGATCCGAGAACCTGGGTATCCAATCAGGCAATTTTATAAAAGATCAAGCCGGTCGGATATCCAAGTTTCTAAATTTAACCATAAGTATAGTTTTAGATTGAAACCCAAATATCGGGATGTTTCGACTAGTTATTATTCGGATATATCCGATCTGAATAGTCGGATACTTGATCCGAATATTTTTCAAAACCTCAATCTAATTATCCGGGAGGTTTTCCCATATTGGACTCGGATCATCAACGGATTCGAATTTTCTCGGTTCGGATCTTCAAATTAGTGGAAAACTTGTATTAGAGGTAGAACAACGTACTTGCTTTGGTTTGGGTATGTGTCTCCTTTCCTCATACACTCGAACTATTCGTTATGATATGCTATCAAACTCCAAACATAGTTTATACAATGATAGATGACTAGTGAGCTTCTCTTATGTTCATCAAGTAAGCCTATATAATAGCAAACGACAAAATATCACTCAAACTCACCAAGTGAGTCGAGACTAAACTAGTATCAACTAAACTAATCCGAGCTAGGTTGCATATCCGGAAAGAAACGGCCCTGAGAAATTAAGAATGAACATAAAATTTAAGTTGACTAGATTTATTTCGATTCCGTTTATGTTTTTGGATTTGAATCCAAAAGGACCTAAAACTTTTAATAATATATATACTATATAAAAGCAAATTGTTCCTGTGTATTCATTTTCTAATATTCTCGAAACGGTAGATATTTTTCAAACTTAAATTTTAAATTATCGAAAAATACAATATATTATGTTATAATAAACCAAAAAATATATTTTTAATTATAATTGTTAGAAAATATAATTATAAAAATGTATTTCACATTAAAAATTTAAAATAATATTGAAACAATTTACCAAAAAGGCCTAGTTATCAAAATTGCCCTATAATATTCATGTAAAGTACAAAAATCACACTAGTTTTTCTTTAATTTGATATATTTATGTAACATAGCGATATTAGATGATTAATTGATTACCAATACCAATCATATTATAAAACAATGCTGTAGAAGACTAGAAGTATACAAAAGTTGTTTAAACATACTAAATTTGACAGAAAATATATCCTAAATTTTGTAATATAATTGCTAATAAATCACTTTACACCAAACGCCGTAAACCAAGTGCGTTCAACCATAACTTGAAAAGAAAATTTACGTATGTATGTAGGTTTTTTGAACCGATACCAGACGAGTATGGGTACAACTTTTAACAACGAGCGGGTATTGAGACGGGAATAAATGACATTATGCTAAATGGGAATGAGTACGTACCTCCCCGAACCGAACCCGGGAGTGAGTACGTACCTCCCCGAACCGAACCCACGTTGCAAACTTGCAATTGTGCAAGTTGTATGTTGATGCATATTTACCAAATTGCCCTCTAGTGAAAAATCAGCGGGTTGGCCTCTTCTCTGTTTCACCCCAAATGCCAATCAGTTTTTCTTCAGTTCCTCATGCTTCCAAATTCATTCTCAATTGCGTCAATTGAAGTTCTCCTTCCCTGACTCAATTTTGTCCCTAGTCCTGCAAATTTAATTCCCCTCTTTGGTATTCGGCACAAAAATTCAAGTCTAATGATCCCGCAATTTCAATCTGTCAACCCCTACCATCGTTTCGTCATTCCCGTTTTGCTCATTAGCCCCAATTTCAACATTGGTTCTTCCCCTGGGTGTAATTTGATGGATTTTCTCCATTGTCGACGATTAGGGCTTGTGTAATGATCAGAGGTAGTTTCGCATCCTTCTTTTTCTTCTTTGAATTTGATATTTTCATTTGCTTACAAGAATTTGTTACTACAATCTTACGCTAGTATATAAATTGCCACATTTTCTCTTGGCCAGTGACTAGTTATGGGGGAGTAGACATGCAGTTTGTCCACCTCATGACCCAATATCTAATGCTGCTGTTACCTTAATTTTAATACTGTTGTTTCAGCTAATTTTGCATCGTCCAATTTGTGCTCAACCATTGGTTATGACTTATTGCGTAGCTGGGTAGAGTCAGGAGTGTGATTATAATGGATGTTGTGCTGTGAAGTTCATACTTATATACTCTGTTTTATGGGTCCTTTGTAGATATCTGAGGATAAACCACGCAAAATCACACCTAATTTAGCCCACTTTGCACAAAAACACTCTTCGGAATTTTCTGCTGCCATTATTCATATTTGCTATCAATTTGGTACCAAGTACCAACCTAGTGTAAGATTAACCCTTTCTATGTTTGAGTAATAAAATTTTTGACGTGGATAAAGTGTGCCTGGAGGCTAATCTGTTAACAAAGTATGCATTACATTTGCAGGTGAATTAGTACATTTTTTTTCCTTAATAAGGGATGATTCAAAATGACACTTACAGTGTGTTTGGATGAAGAATTTGTAAAATACATAGGAATTTTCAAATGATGGGATTTTAAATGATGGGATTTTAAAAGAGGGGAATTTGAATCAATTAACAAATCCCTTGTTTGGATTATATTTTGTGGTATCTTGAAAAGAAGGAATTTAGTAAGAATAGGAGGGATTTCTAGAAAAACACCTATGTACATGGAATTTCAACTGAGTATTCTGACCTTTTAAATTCCCTTCATTTTTCTCCATGGAATTTCAAGAAATCCGGAATTCACTATCCAAACAAGGTAATTGTTCAACAGAATTTTGGAAATCCCAAACTTGATTTAAATTCCCGGGATTTCAGTGTTATCCAAACACACTGTTAGGGTAATTATGCTTTTCTAATGACTGATTGTGTGAAGAAATGATGCAATGACTAGCATTGATCTAGCTTGACAATTTTGTTTCCCATTGTAAATAGTTTGAACAATTTATCATGTAATGCAGTAAGTTAAACAAACTAGAGATGAATACTGTGAAATGTATTAAGGTGTTGCAAACAAGGTTTCTAGAAAAGATAGGGAGCGCATGTCTTATGGTAGTCAGACGTCTCAGACTTTACAACTTCATTGTATCGGTCAGTCAAAGCTTGTATATGTAGGCTGCTTTTCAGCTTTTTCTATTTTTTGTAATGTAGAAAAAGAAACACCCGAAGTTATTTTGTTAAGTATCAATCATTTTCTATAGAAATTGTGGTCCTGGTGACTGCAGTAATACAATAAGTGATAAGTTTGCAATTAGTTCCTCAGTACCTGTTTGTTGCCTTTCTGGTAGTTGCATCTTTTGAATTTCATAATGGTTCCATTCTATCCCATTTAACACACATAATTATATTTTTAAATTAAGAGTTAAGACTCTTCCCTTGGTAGAATCCAATATGCAACTTGTATGTATAAAATAAGAAACCGTCTGTCCACTTGGTAAGATCTATAGTATCTTTTGTTTTTCCTTTTCCTTCCTGTTTCCTTAAATTTGTAGGCCGTATCCCAAATTCTACATATCCAAATATCATTCAAATCTATTGTGACCGTCTGCCAGATATGCAATGTCCTAATAAACGGTTAGCATTTCCCTATTGTAACTAGAATTTCTGCATACCCTTGCAAGCTGAATAAGCTTCAGTTGTATTGATGGGAAATCATGTACCCATCTTTCCCCTCTAAAAGTATCTTGGAATTCTCTTCTCAAGAGAATTCTTACTTTATATATTAGCCAACCATAATGTATACTACGCTTTTCTACGGTCTTCAATATGTACATACATATATATATATATATATATATATATATATATATATATATATATATATATATATATATATATATATATATATAAATAGATAGATAGATCGTGACTCATATGTAAACAGCTCTTACCATGTGAACATGTAAACACCGACCGAATATATGTGACTGTACCGCCGAATATATGTGACTATACCGTCGAATATATAGAGTCAGGTCCGGCGAATATTTCTTCCATTAATAACACGATTTTCCCCCCCTTTAATATCGCCTAATATCAACCATCTATTTAACGATCTAACGGATACAATTTGTTCTCATTTTACATGATAAGAGCTGTTTACATGGGAGTCAACCTCTCTCTCTCTCTCTATATATATATATATATTTCAAAAGATGAACCCATTCTCCAAGGTCTTCACCAGAGAGATAATCTTGCCTTTATTTTATTTGTGATTCAACTCCCTCCTGCAATGTTGTTTCTTCACTTTCTTGTATAGAACTATAAATCGGGAATCTAGTTGAATTTTAACTTGTTTTTGTTGTAATATCACTTTATTAAGGGTCAAACCAAGTCACAATGTGATTGTTAACTGAGTAAAATCTGAATAAAGGACGATCCAGCATATATGTTTTTTTTTCCCTGGGAAAATACTTATCTTTTCATGCTTAGCAGGACATACTTGTGTACAAATTTCACTAGAGGGCTGCTGCGCTTGACTGCATGAACTTCGTTAATTCCTCCCACATTGTGTTACTTTAGTAACTACGACTCCTCTTAGTCCTCTAGGTTTGCTAATTGATGGGTGGATAGAGTTATCCCACCACCTGCTGCACCTTTTGCTTAGTTTTTACCCAAAATACAGTTCAATGATCATCTTGAAGTATCATAGCAACATGATTCGCTTCCAGACACACAAAAGCAATGGAACTCTTATGAAATGCTCGAGTTCTATATTATGATATTTAGGAAACTCAGTGCAGTAACTTAAAGCATGCAATCAAGCAAATACATTTGAATGATCACTATGGACTAGCATAGCAACTTGATGCATATTCAAACACATAAAAATAGTGGAACAATGAAAAACTCAACATTGTTGATTGATACAAATCTCTGTTTGTAGACAATATTTACCAAATTGATTTGAATTGTCTTCACATTTATTTTACATTTATACTTAATTGTCTGAAATCTTACTTCGCACTCCAGTTCCAGTATTGCAGTTTCATTTCACATTTATAATGCCATTTGAACTGTATTTAAATTTTGGTCCTTTGATTTTTATGCCATAATCATAATTTCTTACTATAGTGCGACGCAAGGTATACTACATCTGTATGATATTTTTTATCAGTATGAATATACTTATCATTTTAGCATTTTACATTTTTGTAAGGAAGCTTTCAGTTATACTATTTTACCACCACGAACAATGTACTAAGAATTACGAGGGTAAGTGTGTAAATTAATAGCTACACTGGCAGATTTTTGAATTAAAATTCAAGTCTAAATGACAGTTATTTTTCATACGGAGGTGATAGTTATTTCATTATATTCTTTTTCTTTGCCTTAAAAAAATTATTTCCTTTTCTGACAAGCAGTGCATAATTGCATACAATGTTCACAAACAGGCCGGTCCTTTGTGCTTGATTGTGTGAACGTCCCAAGATTGTCAATATCTTCCATGTTGAGTAACCTACTTTCTGTTTTCTTGACTCTTCTTACAGCCGTCGATTAAAATAAACTCTACCACAGCCCTTTGATCAAGAAAGGCTCTTTCGTAACGCCTGCGTGATTTCCGTTCCTCTAGTCATATATGCTTCTTTCCTTTCCTTCACTTCTTATTCTAGTTGTACCATTTGATTGGCACAAAGCTTCTCTGGGAGGTGAGCAAATATCACTTCTTTCTTTTTGTTCATTTGAAGCCTGAGTTTCGTCGAGCATCTCACTGTTCAGGTAAAAGCAGATTAGTCTTTGGTTGGCATGCCACTGTCAATAATTTCTCTTAATCCAATAGTTCTTGTCAAAAAAATTGCCTGCTTGAGATTTTAACTCAGCGTCTCCTTCACAACTCTGTATCTCTCCGATCCTGTAACATTTTCATCCATCTGTGATCTTGAACCGATTTTCCTTGATAATCCTCTTTAGAATGGTTTTTTGGTTTCATCTATTTCTTGATTTATTGAGATTCAAATCGAAAGGGTAGAAACGTCTTCTATTTTTTAGTCTGAGATAGGATGGCAATTTCACCTGTACCGGACGGATACCCCCGATCCAACGAAAAAGGGTAGAACCCTGTTAAAAGACGGGTGAAAACGGGTGGTGGTATATGAAGCGGATGGTGGATCGGGTAGGATCCGGCTGAACGTTTCATCCGCACATCACTTGACCCATCATCCATCCATCCCTCCCTTTCATTTAATACATTTATTTACTATCCATTTACATTAGCTTTGATGTGATTATTGTTCAACTGTGAATATTTTTTTTAGATCCATGGGGTAGGGCAAGTAAAAGAAGCCTGCTTGAGATTTTAACTCAGCGTTTCTCCTAGCTAAATAGTGAACCGATTCTTCTTGACGATTTCCTTGGATATTTCATCTATTTCATCTTTGTCTAGTTTTAGTGAGATCCAAAGCTCCTCTGCTTATGCAAAAGGGTAGAAAAATCATCTGTTTTTAGTCCATGAGCTATATTGAAGATCTTCTTATGAATTAAACTTTAAATGTCAATTTTTTTTATCTATTATCAATTTACATTGTTATTTCTTTGTTACCAAACCTGATGGTTCCCTGATTTCTTCATAGAGTTCAAATGGATAGCTGTATGGACTTGAAGGATCTTCAAGAGTTTTATTCTCCTTCATCCTCATCTTCATCCTCTTCACATGTACATCCACTAGACGTTGGTGCTGAAGAATGGGATATAGCTGAGAGAGAGGTTCATGAGATACTGTCTATGCTTCAACCTACTGTGTCTTATGAGCGCAAAAGGAAGGAGGTCATTGAGTATATTCAAATCTTGGCCGGAGCTTCGTTTGGAATTAAGGTTTAGTCCTTAGATGATCGAATCCTTAATTTTGCATGCTCTTCTGCTGCTGAAAAATTGTCATTGTGGTGTTATTCTAGACTTTAGAGTGCATTCATGCTTCTGTTTTGCAAGGTGATCATAATACACTGACATAATAATGATAATATATATTATTTAACTAGTTTAGCCTTGTGTGCCCTGCAAGGGTTGTCTTTTTAAAATTATTAAAGTTCATGTGAATATGATAATTTTTCATCTTAAATAACTAAAATAGTTATTATCATGATAAATATCCTAGGATCAAAATATGATTAAAATATATATTTGTTTTCCATATTTTCTAGAATACCGTAATTACTTGAGGATGTAAATATTATGTTTACGATTTTGTGGATTTAAAGTATGAAAGTAAAATTTTATTTATACTGAAAGATATTTAATTTATTTATAATTTATTATTGTAAAAGAAGAATCGGTTTTGTGGCGCTAATTCTTTGCGCGCTATGTAAGCGAAATCAATGTGAGCGCGACACATCACCATTATGTCTTCTGCTTTAGTAAGTATATATAGATATATAGATAAGAATAAATTTTTTTTTTATTAAATAGAACTTAAAAGATTATTAATGTATGCAAAAAAATAAAATATTTTTCAACAGTCGTTAAAATAATAAGATAATATTATTAATTCAAATTACCAATAACAATTGGAAATTTTGTTAAATGGAATATGTATAAAACTTACCAGTTGTAAAATCGTGTCGGTCACCAGGTCGTGTCACTTATTCTCGTGTTTAATGTGGGGCGGTTCGTCTCGTGTTACACCAAAAATGGGTTGGGTCCACCAGATCGGGTCATTTTTGACCAGGTCTACTGGCTAATTCTCTTGTGCAACAACATTGTGTACTTTTTTGAAGTTTCTGTGGTTGTCTAATAAATCTATCCAGATAGCTTAGTCTACCATTAATCTATCATCAACTTTGAACACATCCAAATATGGGAAAATATTCAAGCAAGTGTCTTTGTTCAAAAGAAGCTGTACAGATTATCTCTAGGACAAATTTATACAAGTTCTATTTCTGAAAATTGACACACAGGTGAGTGATTATTGTGTATTGTAAGAATGAATACAGCTAACTATAGGAAATTTTAGATGCTATTTTTGGGCCTTGTAATAATGAATACCAGCATGGATATTGGGCATTGTCTTTGATGTATCTAGGACATAGTTTTACAGTATTATATTTGGGAATTAGATGAAAATATACTTGAAGATTAGATTGGAGTTCAGTTGTTATGAAATCATTCATAGTGATTTTTGTCTTGGGCAGTTAAATATAAACCTAATCTGCTTTCTAAAGTACATATGAAACATGGCAGTAATTTCTACAGTTGCAATTTGAGGAAAATGACTGGCTGTTGTAAAAGGTTCATATGAAAACGTACGTGTCAGAAGTTGTAGCATACCTTGGGTTATAATTACTAGGATGTGAAGATGTTAACTGAATGGATTGTGTGAGTATTGTACTTTTCCTGCTCGGAGCTGAGTAATAATTTTAAACAGCAAACTCATTTTACATGGAGTTGATGTAAAGTGATTATGATGTAGCTTTCTTTTCCCTTTCTTTATTATCCATATATAGCACTATTCGCTAATATTATGATTACTCTATGTCAATGTTTTTTCTTCTTTATATTCCAATAAATGCGAGAAGGTGGATTCGAGCTAGTGACTTCCTCCTATGGAAGTATCACACTTGCCAGTCTCAAAGGTTCCTTGTTCGTAATATAATAGCACCTTTTGGAAGCATCATGTTAAGAAGAAACTCTAGAGTACTTTTCCTCCATCAATAGTGTTTACTTGTCTGTAAATTTCAATTTGTTATGCTAGAAACGTAATAAAAATCTTCCTATTATCTCCATTAAGAATAAAAAAGTTACAATTTGATTGTTTTTGTAGGAATTTTTTTTTGGTTTTGCAATCTGGTCTTGGACATGTTGTAGAATTTGTTAATTGACTGTTTGCATGAGTTCTTATGGTTATTCTGTAATTGGGTCCATGATGCTGTCATTGATATTTGTAAAGAGAAACATTTGCAAGTTGGATTTACTTAGAATGTGTCAATGACTACCATAATATAATATATTCCACTGGGACTTTGCTTTGAGTATAGACAAAATCTATTGAGGCGACCTAAGCTTTACTAGATACTAATGAGGGGGCTAAATATCATATTTTCCAAAGTAATTGACTCTTAGTATTTCCAGAACTTCCAACCATCCAGTATTTGGACTTTGTTGTAGCATTCCATCATTAGGGAATCCCTTGAAATATAAATTTTGTCACATAATTTTCTCTGATGTAACATTTATAAGTTTATCCTTTAGAAAAAAGAAATCTTACCAAATATGGTATTTTCATGCCTAAGAACTGTCGTTGTTCATAGCTATATCACCAATTTGTTTTCCCTGAATAAAAACTATATGATGATGCTTTTGTTGCTATATGCATAGGTGTTTCCCTTTGGCTCAATGCCACTAAAGACCTGTCTCCCACACGGAGATATTGATTTGACTGCTCTTGGTCACTATGATGAGGTATCTCTGTCACACATTCTACTCGTCCTCCTTGAGAGTGAACAGAAGAAGAACACTCAAATTCGAGTGAGGGATGTCAAGTTGATTCCTGCCAAGGTTTGTTTCTTTGTTAATATTTAGTATCTTATTTTCATGGGGCTGGTTTCATATTGCAATTTGCTGATTTAATTTACCTCTGAATAAAGAAATACTGTTTGGTTCTTTTCTTGATGTTTGTTTGCACCTCGTTTGCTCTTTTTCTGGCAGTAGACATAACGTACTCCAGAGCGGTGTTTTTTGAACGCTTGTTTATAAAAAAAAAAGTAATGAAGTAAAAATCATTAATTTTTCTCTGAATATTCATAGTAATAATGAACGTTGATTATACTGATATCTTTTTTTTAAAAAATCTCATATTAATATCTTCATTGTTATTCATGGAAGGTTAATATTTTCATCTAAAGTTATTACGGTAAGCATTAAGAATGTATGAGTTGTCGAATTAAACATTAGAAGTCCTAGATTTTAACGATTGTGTATGGTAATCGAACACTCTCTTTTTTTGCATCACTTATTTAATTGGTAATTAAGACATAAACGACAAATATGATATTATTGATATGGAAATACAATATTATGAAATTGAGAGTAATTGTGCACGTTAATGAATATTTGTCTCATAGAGAAGGTCTTATACATGTTGTCATGCACTAAGTACACTTAATCATGCACTTAGATAAACACTCGTCTCATTAAGAAGGTCTTATACATGTTGTCGTGCACAAACCAATTGAAGGATACCCGGAAAGCGCAAGACTAAGTGCATTTTAATCGTGCACTTAGATGAACGTGCAAATTGAAATTTCTTCTTATCATGTTCAATCAATACGATAAAGGGATTATATGATATATACAGGGTGAATGTTGGCTGTGCCGTTGGAAAGAAGATAGAATAAATCGATGAATGTGTTGCTAATTATGTAATAGTCGTGTCTTGTTAATTAAGGTAATTAGTATCTTTCATAAGCCATTAGGAACACATTCATCGACTTATTCTAATGGCTTATGAAAGATACTAATTACCTTAATTTGCTAGCTTATCACATTCACAGCCGTTGAGTATCTTAATCTTATGGCCGAGATTTGTTCTCATTTCTTACCCTAAAACTGGTTCTCACCCAAACCAATTTCTCTCTCTTTCTATATATAGAAACATTGAAGGGGGATTCCTTAACCTTTCTGTTTATATGCTCCATAAGAGACTGAGGAATGAATCCGCATAAACATAATATGTGCATCCACTTTTCATGTGTGTGAGAGTGTGAGAAGAGATAGGAATAGAGAATAATAGTACATTGCCTTTCCAAATATATTGTGATGATAATAGTTCGTTTTGTTATGCTAGGTTAAAGTTGTGAAATGCTATGTGGAGGACATTTCCGTAGACATCTCTTTCAACCAAATGACCGGGCTTTGTGCGTTGAGCTTTCTTGAGAAGGTATGGTCATTCTTATTCCTTAATGTCTGAATTAGTATTCCTTTTTTGGGATAGCTACCAAAAGATTAAAATCAATGCCTCATTCTTGTTAACTTCAACGACTTCATGCATATTACTGCCCTTTTACTGCAAGGAAGTCTTTTGGTTCAAAAGTAGCAATTCTGTAACTAAGAAGCTTTTAAGTTACCATGCCCTTATAATTTTAGTTTATATTATCTTTTACAAGAACGTTTTTTCTTTTGCTTGGATAAACTCACTTTTAGCAAGGTTCATTTTTTTAAAAATTTCTTGTGTTTGCTGATGAAGATCTTTACTTCTCATTTTTTCCATTGTTTGACGCTGCTGTTTTGGCTTTCAAATCTAACAGTGTTTTGCTTGTCACTAGCGTATCACTTGGCATTTCTCCTTCCGCAGACCGATTGTTTTGTATAAATTTTGTGGATAAATCTGAGTCATGTTAAGTATCTGATGTTTTTCTTCGGCAGTATTGAACAGGAAATCCTTTGCCCTCCCACCCCTCTGCTTTCCCTTTTTTTTTTTTTTTCTTTTGATGTAGGGTAGATTGTGGATGATTTTATTTTGGTCAATTCCTGTTCTATACATGCTTATAATTTTAGACCGATTTTGACAGGTTGATCAATTGATTGGGAAGGACCATCTTTTCAAGCGGAGTGTGATCTTGATCAAAGCATGGTGTTTCTATGAGAGTCGAACTCTTGGAGCACATCATGGCCTCATTTCAACATATGCATTGGAAACAATGATCGCACACATTCTCAATCTATTTCCTTCATCCTTGCATTCTCCATTAGCTGTGAGTCCTTATTATTTACCTGCATTATCTTTTTAAAAATAAGACCTATAAAAAAGTTATTGACCAAATCATATATTTCTCATAATTTCTGCTGTTTATCAGGTCCTGTATAAATTCCTAACATACTATAATGAATTTGACTGGGACAAATACTGTTTGGCAATAAACGGTGTGGTGCTTGTATCATCCCTTCCAGAAGTAGTGGGTAAGGCATTTCTCATTAGCTCCATGCATTAATTATTACTCTACTATTGGATTAATTAAATTTGACTTGTTTACATTGAAATCCTTTCTTTTCTCTAATATTTTTACCTTCTTTCATGGTAACAGTGCAACTGCCTGATGGTGCTGATGACATGCTCCTCAGTTCTGAGTTCTTGCAAGAATGCAAAGAAGCATACTCTTTTTCAACTGGAGTAAACCAAAATGAAGAAAGTTCTTTCTCTTTAAAGCCTATGAATATCGTCGATCCTCTTAGAGACAACAATAATCTTGGTCGCAGTGTCGGCAGAGGTATTATTACGCTAGTATGTGTCTTGCAAAAAC
Source organism: Fagopyrum esculentum (assembly GCA_033239045.1). Classification (NCBI taxonomy): domain Eukaryota; kingdom Viridiplantae; phylum Streptophyta; class Magnoliopsida; order Caryophyllales; family Polygonaceae; genus Fagopyrum; species Fagopyrum esculentum. The sequence goes on from BSUD01000003.1 coordinate 4,062,115, forward strand.
CAAATTAGAAAGCTGATGCTATGATTTGCATTTAGGGTCTGTGTTGCTTTTGAGTCCTTGATTCGGTTCAGTGATTGAATTTTCTTGGTTTCAAATGTGCTCAGTCACTATGATCTATATATCTAGAGCATAGCTATCTTTACTTGGGGTTTCCTGCAGTTGTAGTTGAACAATTCACATTTTAATTGTGTTGCACAGTCCCAAATTTTATTTGGTATCTGGATTAAGGTTGTCATTTATAGATGGAGTCATGGAAGTGTTACTTTAAGTTAACTATTTATATTTCTCATTGATATCCTCCTATGACTGCATAGAATTACAAATTTATCATCAAGTTCCCCTTTATTTTTCTGTGCATCATTTATCTGATAGGTACTTAATTTTGTGCAGCAAATTTAAACCGAATCAAGATCGCTCTTTCCTTAGGTACTAGAACTCTTAATTCCATTTTTGCCTTGCCCCTGAAGGAAGTAAGCGAGGGTATTAAGGGATTCTTTATCACAACTCTGGGATGCCTCAGAAGCGCAATGTTCGGCCGTGATATTTCATTGCCGCCACATTTTGTTCGTGAAAGATTAGAAATTTCTGAAAAACATAGTGAAAACAAAAATGTCTTGGCTGGTATCGAGTATGGATTGTGGCTGCATAATTTTGGAGTTTTTCAGGGCTGTGACGATCCTATGTTGTTGAAAAAGTGGAATGAGTCAGGTCTAGCCGGGCGTTATAATCCGATTGCCCTGTTTCAAGCGAATGAACTGTCAACTACTGCTAGAGATTTCGCCAACTCAAGAGGAACAGGAACGTTTATCCCAGAAGTGGTACCCATTTTACTCGTGCTATGCAATTGTACTTATTTACTATGATTATTCTTTCTGTTATGGCAATCTTTCCATGATTAAATTCAAGCACAAATATCTGTTGTCCTATTGCTGTCCTAAATTTAAAGATTATGCTGCTGATAAATTTACTATCTATTTCTTATCTATCCATAATATTATGGAAGATGAAATGATGGATATGCTTTCATGTTGAATATGCTTTCATATGCAGTATACACCATAGCATTACAAATATCTTGTTCTTCCTTAACAACTTGAGATTATGAAAGGAGAAGAGGAGAAATGCAATCATTGTTTCCATCAAAAATATATTCATGCTTGTTTCTTTTTAACAAGCTGATTTTACTGCTATGTGATTTTCTGCTTGAAAAACTGTGGTAGTATTACAAAGAGAGAATGCCAAATCGAAGGCCAGAGGGGCGTATTTACTATATACCAGAGGTCCATGAGGAAGAGATGGTCTACGTGCAAGAAGACGATGATATCAGCATCAATGTAGACGATTATATCATCAATACTGGTACGCCAGATTTGGCTTCTGAGGAAATTACCGGGGGAAAAAACTTCTCATCAATGAGGGTCGACTCTCCCCCACCAGTTGACCTGTCAATCAACATCATAGAAGCTGATGAAAAGAACACAGTACTCGAAAATGCGGAGAAAATGTAAGTGAGAGCAAAAATAAGGAAAAAAAAATCACTGCTTTTATTTTATTTATTTGTTTATTTATATTTTTATGCAGGACCTTGGTGGAAAACCCGAATCCTCCTGTGACGGGAGATATGACCGAGTTTCCTGATTTATCAGGACTGCGTTTGGGAGATCCGAACGAGTTCCCTCCTCTGCAGCGTGATTCTGGGCACAAGTGAAGTAGCGCGAGCTAGATGTACATCTTCATCTGGCGACTTAATAAAATCCGTTTTTCGTCTTCCTTGCAATGCAAACTATTTCATTTGAGTTTTATGGACCAAGTAATGTTTGTTGCTGTTTACTTTGTTTGAACTCTTGTGTGACTCCTAAAGGAGTTGGTACTTGGTGATAATCAAGTACTTTATCTTATATAAAGACCTATGTTTGTTATGGTTATTATCTTTGTTTGTTTAATTCTGTTTTAAATCATGGGTCTTATCTGTTAGTTTTGTCCCACAATAATCCTTTACTGTGAATATAACGCCATTTTTACAGCTTTACATATTTGTGAAAACATGAAACTTAAAATGAGTGAAGTTTCTGATTTTCGTATAATGAGCTAGGTCAGTGTTTTATATATATAGGAATTGGTTTGCGTGAGAATTAATTTTACGGGGAAGAATGAAAACTTCTAAGAGTAGTTGAATTATAATAGATTAACGGGTAAAATTGAACTGGAGCATTTAGTTACATCATGATAGTACTTATCATACTCAGATGTTGTACCCTTTTATCTTTATGAATCATGAACTGTATATTCAGTTATAAAAAAAAAATTCGTAAATACAATAATGTGACTAGAAAGGTATGTGTATGCTGATAAATAAAAAAATTCTTGCTTAAGTAATTGAATAAAGAAATATACAGAGAACTCTTATACACAATAACATAATTACAAATATACATTTAATTTGTTTGAACATTACGTTCATTTATACACTTACTCTACTAAATAATATACATTTACAAATTAAATAGAATAGAATATATGAAAAACAATATTAATTAAGAACATTACATTTATGAACCTTACATTCATTATTCTGCTTATTCCCAAATCAATGCTTACCGTAACAAAATTATTTACTTGAATAAATATAGAATGTTCATCAATTAATCCAAGCGGTTCTCATTCATATCCGTAAGTATAGTTCTTTCCGAAACATGACCTTATATATATATATATATATATATATATATATATATATATATATATATAAAAGGACTTGGATCGGATATTCAGGTTCGGCCTGTACCAATTGGACCAAGTTTTTTATAACAATTTTTGGACCCTTCTAAAATTTAGTTGAAAGTGAACGATACTGCTAGTTTGGAACTTGAAAAAATGGCTATGGTGAGAGCTTTTATGGTTCTTTTTGTGAGGATTTTATCTCTTGCGACTTGAGAATGAAAATTCTTAACTCATCTGTCAATAACAAAACAGAACACTAAGATTTATAGCTGATTTATTTATTAATATATTGTCATCAAGCATAATTTACAAAAGAAAACACGTATTCAGTACATATATAAAAAACAAGAAAACCCAAGAACACTTAGATTATATGGACGGTGGAGAATGCACAAGGCATAAAAACAGGTATACATGATCATGACATTTACACGAAAATCAAGCTCCTACTACCATAACCATCACTTCACAATACTAAATGAACATCGCTCCTGCCTGTTCTATGGCCTTCTCTTTTAGATCTTACATGTCCTGGTATGCCTCTGTTTGCGGAGTTAAAACAAACAGCGCACAATCATGAGACTCGACTCGGACACCAAATGAACCAACTGCATCTCCGGTGATTTCCTTGTGCTGCAATCCACGATTAAGTTACATTTAGGAATACACAAACGCTCCATAGCATATTGGCATAGCACCAAAGCAATTTTAATGCTATATAGTTTTTTTTATCGATATTTCAGTAGTCAAAACTCGTGCCGGGTCATGTTTTGACAACTCTAGTCTCGCTAGACAATGAGCCTTGGTATAGCACTCGTAAATCAAACCTACGAAAGTTTATGCACTGATCTAGCAAGATTGAGAATTAGTATGGATGCTATGAATGCCAGGTTGGGGTCGTAGATAAACCTCTAGAAGCTATATGAAAAGAGAAACGATAATTTTGTATTCTAGCAAATGTAATAAGAGTCTTTACCTTCCATAGATCCCTTACACTCACGCTGATGGAGGACTGAAGTCCGAGCACGTTCCATTGAGCAGTGATAGTAGTGGCACCTGAACATTTATTCCACAGACCAACAACTAAGCGATTTCCGGAGAGAGGACCAGCCCAAACCTGTAACAAACAAACATGTTGTTCAAATCAAGGATGAGCTTTATACTTTTCACCATTTCGTGTTTTTATGTCATTTCTGCTGTCTTTTTTTTAATCCATATTCCATTCTAGATATATTTTTATTGTTATACTTAAGCAAAGCTTTTGAAAGAAACAAAGTACCTGTCGACAGCCATGACGCCCAGAGACCTGAACTTTCCTTCCTTGAACACCAAGAGAGTCTGAAGGAATTTAAAAAATAATAATTTCTTCTTAGTTTTTAAAACATAGTTTCTATTGACTTCATTCCAGGAAAAGCTTGTAAAGTGCAGCAAAAACAATTCAGTTTACACACAAATGGAACAAAGCAGATAATGAAGCACAGTGCACTTGTGCTAGTTATTTTGTTGAACTTTCAAAAGAATAAATATGAAGAAATGTTGTCACAGGTTTTGATAATACCTTGGTTGACGGCTATGACCTCTTTGTTGCTGAGAATTTCCAGAGTTTCGGCTGTGATACTTCTCACATCACAGCCAATAAGCAAAGGAGCCTGAAAGTCGTAAACCGTATTAGTTTGCATTAAATCAGATGACATCGGTATCCAGTTAGGAAATCTAAGCTAATATGTAACCTTCCTTGAGAGTACAATAAAAAAGTTGATACATTTACATAAAGCTTACAGTTCTAATGTGACTTATTTTCGTTATCTTTGAGAGTGACCTCCCTAAGATACTACTGATTCATGGTCATTAATAATAGAAATGAAAACCTACTCCAGAATTTCTAGTGAGGTGCAGACTCGTCATTTAGAGGTGAACCAGAGAAAGCGAGCAGGAATAAGAAAAAGTTGAAAGAAAAAATAATACTGTGGAGCACCTTCATCAAAGCCCAAATGCTGAAATGCGCACGGTACTCGTGGAAAGTCATTCCCCCATTTCCAACTTCCAACATGTCAGGATCTATGAAATAATTAGAGAACCATGAGCTCGAGTGAGATAAATCATTGATGTTTATAATTTCAGTTTAACCCCATGTTCATGACTAATGGTATTACCATTCCATCCACCAGGACCAGCATAGGCTGCCCACTTGTCATTTAGATCAGCGATTGCTGTCATGCTTATCAAAAGAGACGAGGATTATTAGTTTGTTTGGCATGTCATGATAGTAAGCAAGTTTTAGTTGATAAGCTAGCTTACAGAAATAAGCTAGGCTAAGCTAGTACCTAAATCTTGTGAAATAATAACTACAGCTCGCTTATGAGCTCTAAGTTACTAGACAAATGAGTATTAGAAGCTTATAAGCTATAAGTTAAGTAAAATACTAGATAAACACAGCCTTCATATCAGCATACTAACAAACTTACCATGAGTATATTAATTGCATGGTTTCAATCTCCAAACTACAGGCAATCTACTACTTTTTTAATGTTAAGAATATATCTTGGTGAACAATAATTCTACTTTAATGTTCAAAATCTGTACCTAGCCCACGAGTCATTTATATCTTCAGTTGTTCTCCAGCTATTGCCAACCTTGTCTGCCCATAAAGCAGGATCATCAACACCCCTGCAAAACATTAATAAAACAGAAGTCTGAGCTGTTAAAAGATGGAGGTAAAAATGTCACAGACGTTATACATCTTTTTCAAAAAGTTGTGTGCTGAGTTTACCATTCACAGAGTGAATAGAAGATTGGCCGTCCAGTTGAATTTAAGGCATCACGCATGGGAGGGTATCTGCAACACAGTCTCACGGTTTAACATACTAATACACTATTGCATCGGTATAAAGCAACATGTGAACATTATTTAAAGGTTCAGACCTTTTCTTTGGCTCAATCCCTAGATTATAACAGTTGTCATACTTCAAATAATCAACACCCTGAAAATTCAAGATGAATGAGGAACCAAATAATGTCTTAGTTCCTAGATATCATATCTTATTGCATCAATAAACTTTGATTGCAATAGGTGGCAAAACAGAAATCAACAAATGCATTTTATTTTAATTTCAAAATATACTGACCCAAGAAGCGAATTGCTCGGCATCAGAGTATTCATATTTAAGTGAGCCAGGCCGTACTTGGCATGTAAAAACCCTGGATCATATGGCAAGTAAATGAAAGTGTCTGGTCAATATAAACATTGTTAAGGTTCCATAATCCATAATTTTAAACTATTCTGCCCGAAATACAACATACCCAGCATCAGAATAAATTCCAAGTTTAAGATCTTTATCGTGCACATAATCAGCCAGAGCTTTTATTCCAGATGGAAATGTCTTCGAGTCAGGAGCTAATTTCCCCTGTGACACGAAAGGTCTATGAAAAAACAAGTAGAAAAACTTCAAATATAAGGCAATAGAACAACAAGAAGAGTTAATATGAAAAGGAGCGGAAAATTTATATTGTAGAACAAAGAATCTTTGTCCAATGATGATACAAAATTAGGAGAAAGTGGAGAGAAGATCTATGATAAAGTGCAATGAACCTCTGCATTTCTTGATTGATTGGACCAACAATCATCTGCAATTAATTGATGGAAGATTAGGTTTACTCAAAATGGATAGAGGAACAGCAGAAACATGGACTAGCTGAATACTAGGCTGGCCAACGCTTACCTATATTTACATAATTATAGCCTAAATCAGCAAGCCCTGATGAAATAAGTGCATCCGCTGTAAATACTAAATGTCAGTTCATCTTACATATCTCTTCATCAAAATGGAGGAACTGGCTGAGAAAGTAAGACTGTATTGAGTACTTAGAAAATCTTATAGCCTTATACAAATAGATGATTCCTCACGCACCATAAATCCATAGCTGTTTGACCAAAATAAGTGAAGCAGTGAATAACATTACAAACAATTGATCACTAAACTGCCATTGATCACGAAAAAATATTTTTCTTCTTCTTTTGCTACATCTTATCCTTTTCAGTTGATGATTGATACCGTGAAGAAATCAATTGCAAGTTTCATAATCGCTTAATTAATTAACCATGATGACCTTCATGTACAGTTGTCAGTTGGTTCCATTGTTCCACAGGTAAGTAAGAATGATACATAGAACAAGCTAACCAGCAAAAACCACAAGGACCACACAACCTATTTTCTCCCACACATTTGGTTACAACATTGCAACCAACTCATCCAAAATATAATACATAAACCAGTAAAACCCCAACCTCTTCTTCAAAAAAGATCAGCCTCAAATGAGACACATTGAGACTTACAAAATTCAAGTCTAGCAAGACAATAATTATTAATTAATAGAGCAGCAGAATAGCTTGCAGGTAAAGACATAACTAGTCGACGAAATTTGTACAATCATCCGATGCTCTACGCTAACTCAAAACATGCAAGCATACCTGTTTCCCGAATCACAGTTTCATTAATATCGCAAGCGAAGTAATTCCAACTGTTCCATCTGCGAACAAACAATATAACCTATAAATCTCCAATCAAGTCAACTCAACTCAAATCCAGAAACGAAGACTAAATCACTAAATCGAGAAATCACATCCTAGTGACCAGACAGATCCAAAATTGGAGCAAATCAAAGAGTAAAAAAGAGTTGTAGAGAGAAATACCCCATCTGAGGAGTCAAACCAAGGCCATTGTGTAACTGGTACTTGCCGTAATTAGACGTATCATAGATTGAAGAAAACTTATTCGAGAAAATCCTTGAATCATGGAGAACGGGAAGAGGTCGACGGGCGATCGCCGGAGAAATCAACGGGAGAGTAAACAAGATAAGCCATAGCCGAGCTCTGGTAACGGTGATCTCCATTGACCAAACGGTCTTTCTCTCTCTCTCTCACACACGCGAACAGAAATCTAGATTAGTGTAACACGTCACTGTATTATTTGTGTAGAAATAGTTGCGGTCTGTGGGGTTATTATTAACAAGTGTCACTTTTTGTCTTTAAAAAAAGAAAATAATTACCACGTGTCATGTTAAATCATTAGCTTCAAATAATATTGGATAATGTTGCTTAGCGAGATGGATAAGATTAGAGCAAAGTTTTATTCCAATGCATAAAGGAATATTCACGTTGAGTTTAACGGGTCATTCGAGTCGGGTTGATCTTAGGTTATTTGAATAAGAAGCGAATCAAATTAAGTTTCATTAGCTCTAACTTAAACGTCGGCGTCAAACTAAATTTCATAATGCAATTGTTTCTTCGCTGTCCACGTGTGTAATGAGCTTGACAAAGAACGTAAATGGGGATAATCTCCATGTTATTAACTACGTATTAGGCATTTAGAAATCACCCTAGGAAGTTGAGATTCTTATTGGAGAATCCTTTTCCATCTACATTATTTCGATAAAGTCTCCATCAAACATATTTTAGCAAAGCTAACAAGATGGTTGATACTCTTACTGCTCTTAGTCAATTGTCTCTTACCGCTCTTACTAGTGCGTTCCATATGTCGAAGAACTCATCCACAAATTACAATGAGGTTTTTGCCGGCCGGTGTCCTCCTTCGTGACAATCTAATCATTTGTCGCTCTAGTCGACCCATCGAGCCACTAGGGGTGTCGGGTGCCTCGAATTGCCTTCATTTTACAAAAAAACAATCGAGTTTTATTCATGCTAAATTAGGTCGGACTGGGTTTGTTTTATGTCGGACGTGTTCGACATCACAAGATTAAACGTTAGTTGAAGTATTTTGGATTGATGAAGTTTTTTTTGCTAGTTGTTTGATTAGTTTATTAAAAGACATTTTAATTGAAAAATAATACAAAACTTTACCATAATCTACAATGTTCTAGTTTGATGTAGCTTGTGGAAAAAATAGAACATGGGCCTACAAAACAGCCCAAAAACATAGCAAGAAATATTTTGTAGGCCCATAATGAAAGTGTCAGAGATCTAATGTCAAATATTAGTTTTTTAAAAATCACAAAACTTTACAATAATCTATAAATTATTTTTTTATAGCACAATATTTCAAGATTACAGAATTTAGTTCATAAAAGTGTTATCTATTTTTTGGAGGAAATTAATTTTAAAAAAACACAAGGTACAAATACACGTCATAGTTGTCAAAGTCCGATACAGACGGACCGGTAGAGCGGAGGTCATGTGCATACGAGCGCACATGCGCATTAGACCCAAACCCAACACATAAACTCGGAGAGGTTTCGTCCTAAAACCAATTGGTAATAAAAGGAGTAATTCACCGACCTCATATACCAGGCTCGAAGTATCCCCTTGTTATCTCCAACAATAGTAACATATCATATATAGAACTATCGAGTATGGACTATTAATCGAGTATAAACTGATGTTTTATATAATATTAATTAATAATTTTTTAATAATTCAAAATAGTATTTGTAAAGTATCGTCATAAAATATAATATTACAAAATTAAATGATATTTTTCTCAAACTCGTATTAAAAGAATAAAATAAACCTAAAATTGTTATATATTTGTCAAAGTCGGCGGCCACGCTTTTGAAAATCGCAGGTTCAAAATTTACATTACTTGACAAATCATAAGACTCCTAAGTAGAAGTTTCATGCTATTTAAAAGTATAACTTTTTTTTTTTGTTATTGTTATGAAAATTAATTGGGCAAATATATAAAGTTTGGACATAATGTATATGTATGTGTGTATGACTTGATCCTGATTTATGACCGGTCTGTCAAGATTTAACATGGTATTAAAGTGATTAATCTCTAATCAACCTATGATCCGTGTGAAATTATATAAAAAGATTTACTTTTATTTTAATATAATTCTTTATAAGGTTGTATTTATAATATATTGGTAAATTAACTACCATAATTTTCATAAACTTCTTTTCATGTAGCTTATACAAAAAAGTATAACCAACTACCATAATCTCCGTAGAATCGTGCTCCTAAACGCCCACTTTCTAACTATTCTTTTGTTTTTCTTTTACATAAACTTGATAAGTTTTATAAGCTATTATATATAAGGTTTCTAAATAGACTTGTATTATATTCTTTATTCTTTTATTATTGATGTGAAAGCATTACTCATCTACACCTCTATATCCTACAAACAAAAACTAAACAAAAAAACCCGACTAGCTGCCAAAGTTCGATACAGATGGATTATAGAGCGGTTCGTGTGGATACGAATGCACATGCATGTTAGGTCTAAACTCAACACATAAGCCCAACGAGGTTCAATCCTAAAATCAATTGACAATAGGAGTAGCTCACTGATCTTATATACTAAACTCGAAATATGCATAATTTTCGATGTGAGAATCTCCAACATTACCCTTTAGATCGAACCCAAACTAGATCCATCTTTAAATTTAACTAATTAAACCGATAATCAAACAATTAAAGCTCATGCAACACACTATCATTTCCGTCAGAAAAAGCAAGATATTACACTTCACCAAGCTATAAAAGTATAACATAAGTACACAAATGTATATATAATATAATATATATTCGATCATGCCCGGCCTCAATGAACCCGGTTTACAATAAGTAGCTAGACTGAACTTCAAACCGCCGGTTTTCTGAATCTAGTCGTTGAGAGAATCAACTCCTCTACTCGGCGACGACGGAGGAATGGAGACTCCCTTAGGGAGCATCGTGAACAAGTAAAGCTCCGTCACCGGAAAGCTAGCTACAGGCCGAGTTACCGGAAATTCGGTGGAGGTAACCGGACGGTGACCCGACAAGGGCCTAGCAAGAGCAGACGGCGAAGAGAAGATCATGAGGTAAAGACAAAGTAGCATTTTTTGAGGTGATTTTGCATGATAGCTTGCCATTTTGGCTAGGTTTTGAAGTGTAAGTTGAATTAGGGTTTTTTTGAGTGGATTTTGAGAGGGGGATTTTGTGTATATATTCAAGATTGAGGCTTTATTGGAAGTGGGAAGAGTTGGAGGAAAGTAGTTGAATTTTAAGGTCTTTTTGACAAATTCAGTTGTTGAAAGTAGACATATATGGTTGATTATGTTTTGCTAGTTTCCACTAATGATGTAATCATGTTTGTGACATCTTTTGCTTTCATACTATTGATGGTCTTATGTAAGTGAGAAATATGTAGGTACACCGGAAAATTTTCGGTGTAACTCTCTCGAACGTGTAAATATAGTTATTGTTTTTTGAGTTCGTTTAAAAAGACCAAATTTTTATGGGTGACGATGTGCTACCGGAAGATGTTGAAAACCTCATCCATTCGGATGCTTTGGGAAGGACAGTCTCTAGAAACTAATTTTCATGTTACCTTACCCCTATATATATATATATATAATTTATAGTATCAAAACAACAATCAATAACAAATATGATATGAATAAAGAACATAATATGAAGTAAAAAGAGGAGTTTGAAAAGGAAAAAAATAGCAATAAGCAACCACAACACTGGGATTTTTTCGGTGAATAGAATTTAACTATTCTTAGTTCTTTCACCAAATTTGTTAGTGATGGATTGCGTGCCGATATTTCAAGCTCAACCTATGAGGGCTTTGACATGGCTCATAGTACAAAAAAACTCAAAGGAAGCCTATGCTGTCATGGAACTACTCAGAAGTGGATCTACTTTGATCAATATCGTGTTTGTTTGGAAGAGACTTCTTGTTGATACAACGTCGGGAGGTTGTTACTTTGATGCAAATGTCAGTGTAGGTCTGGCTCGGGCTATTGGTGCTGATAGGCGTGGTCACTTGAGGGCCGCTTTTGTCTCTTAAGCATATTAATGGCTAACGATTATGACTAATGATCCCAATCTTTGTAGTATATGATGTTATACTACTTATTTGAAATATGTCTTGCTTGATAGTTAGTTGAGAACACCACTACATATTTCATCTTACACGGGATGCAACTCCTTGTAATTTTAATTTATCACTTTCTTTTTAAGTTGTAGCATTACATAAAATGTAATTTTAACGTATCACTTTCTTTTTATGTCGTAGCATTACATAAAAATCAGCAAAGAACAATAACATGTAACACAAATATACACTTAACAAAAACACAATAGATAAAGTTTCTAAAATTTTACATATTCATCAAGGTTAAACAGCTGAAAAATATTAAATATATATACAAATTTTTATTAAATTAATACAAGAAGCACCGTATTAATACATACGTACATACATATCATTTATCATATTCCCTCCCTCCCATAAAAAACGAGAAAGAAACCGTATTATAAATCTCCTATGAATATATACACATTTCTTGAAATGTAGATTTTATATATATCTATACGAAATTTTTTTAAAAAAAATGTAAATAAAAGATTGCTAGTCATGGAGATTGGAGAGAGTTAATTCCACCACTAGGTGAAGAAGGCGACACCTTAGTCGCCTTGGGAAGCATATTGAACCACAAACCCTTGTTCTTCTCACGGGAACTCGCCATCACCGGAACCTCACCACGACTTTCTGATCGAGCCGACGACCCGTGTTGGATAAGAGTCGAGATAGGCCTTGAGTAAGAAGTTTGAGCTTGGAAAATCAAGAATAATAGGCAAATGCGCACAAGTATTGCGCATAAGCTATGCGTATGAGCCATATGTGGGTAAAGGCTTTGTAGTGGAGAGGATAGAATTGTGTGTGAATATAAAGAGAGGTTTCGAAGACTTGGAGAAATCCAATGAAGAGAGGATTTTGTGGGGAGTTGACATTTATAGTTTGCCATTTGCGTTTGTCATAAAAGTCGTAAGGTGTTGCCTCACGCGCTTTTGACCCACTTACTAATTTCGGTTAATTGGTTATGTATCCGATTATTCCATTTTGGTTAATTGTTCCACTTTTTTTTGGTGGTTCAAATTGAAATCATACGGGAGTCGTAAATGCACGGATCGAGATTTAATAAAGGCACCCGTAACCGTCATGATTACGGGGTCCAGATCCCGTAACCGTCATAAGTTCACGGTTACGAGATTCATAACAGTGACTAAAAGTTTACGATTACGGAACCCGTAACCGTCATTATTACGGGTTTTAGATCCGTGATAATTTTCTGCATGAATTCTAAGCTAAAAAACAATAAAAAAAATTTTGACACTATCACAGTTACGAAACCCGTAACTGTGATATCAGGGAAAAAACGGTTACAGAACCCGTGACTGTGGCGGTCACAGATTCCGTAACCGCCGTACGTTTACGAAATCCATCGCCGTGTCCGTAATACCCCAAATCATATGACTACTAATTACTAAACCGTAAAATTTAATGGAAATCTTTACGACAGATAGATGGAACGGTAGCACTAGAGATGTATATGAGATGAGTTATTTGAACATTATTTGTAAGAAGTTAAGTTTGAGCTCCTTTATTTTTGGACGAGTTAAATATAAATATGTTTTAGAGATCACTTAAAATCAAAGGGTTACAAGTCGAGTAGGGTTGTTATACGAAGACATTCTATTGGGACTCGGCTCGTCAAAAGTTTGGTTTGAATTTGTTTTTTTTTCTAAACGAACCGAATACGAAAACATTTTAATGCTCGTATAAAATTTAGGCTCAAATGAGCCGAGCTTGAGCATGTTAATGTTTGACTCGTTCGGAAAAAACTCGGCTCGTTCGGCTAAAATTACACTATTAGAGCAATATTTTAGTTGAGCTACGCAGGATGGACTCGTCAAAAGCTCAAGCTCGTTCACATTCTAAACGAGGCGAATATGAACACATTTTATAGTTCGTATAAAATTTAAGTCAAGCTTGAGCATGTCAATGTTCGGCTTGTTCGCCTCGTATTACACCCCTATAGTCGAGTTAAACATGTCAAAACTCGACTTGTTTAACTAAATCTCGCTTATAATAATACCATAGTGATGTTATGATAATAGAGATACTTACGTTATGGTTGAAAAAAGGCTTTCAGAATCGTTCAAATTTTCTGAACGAACCACACACAAAACACTTTTAATTTCATTTTAAAGTTAGATTTTGTTCAATTCGTTTAGAAATAATCCGAACTTGAGCATCTTACTCATTCAACTCGCATGACAACCCAATGCAACACCTCAATCCGATTTTAGTCGACAAATACAGCGGATACCCGGTGACATGGTATTGAGAGAGAGAGAGAGAAGGGCGCGTGTAGGTAAATGCGGTGCGGCGGGAAGACCGTGTGGGCCGAACTTAAGAAAAGCCCATTAAAGAAGCGAGAAGTGGTCGGTTTGACATTTTGACTAAATTTCACAAAAAAGTCAAGTGCTAATCCCAACATATATTCGGTTTGGATACACTCACGTTATTCGGATCCAAATTCGGGTCCACTCACATTCCTATAGTTTACGCGTTTTAGGGTTGTAAGTAAATACTAGGAAAAATAACCAAACCAGTTAAATTATACGTAAATAAAAAAATTTAATATTATTAACTCATTTAGAAAGATAAACCAGAATTTTCACATAACGGAATTTTCACATACCGGAATTTCACATACCGGAAGTTATCATATCATATCATACCAGAAGTTATCATACCGAAATTTATTTATTTATTTTCTTTTATTTTTTTGTCGTTTTATTTTCTTTGTTTTTTTTGGAATGCATACCGGAGTTTCACATACCGAAAGTTCACATACCGAAGCTTCACATACCGGAAGTTATCATATCATATTGGAAGTTATCATACCGGAAGTTATACCAAACAAACTGATTTTATGTCATAGTTTAGAATTAAGAATTACATACCAGAGAATTACATACCGAAGAATTACATACCGGAAGTTATAAAAATTGGTATGAGCAAAAACGCAACATTCATGTATCAAAATTTTTGGTATGAACTTCCGGTATGAAAAACTTCGTTATGAACTTCCGATATGAACTTTCGGTATTTTCTTCCGGTATGAACTTTCGGTATGAACTTCCGGTATGAACTTTCGGTATGAACTTTCGATATTTTCTTCCGGTATCAACTTTCGGTATGAACTTCCGGTATGAAAAACTTCGTTATGAACTTCCGGTATGAAGTTCCGGTATGAAGTTCCGGTATGAACTTCCGGAATGAACTTTCGGTATGAACTTCCGGTATGAACTTCGGGTATGAACTTCCGGTTTGAACTTTCGGTATGAACTTCCTGTATGAACGTCTGGTATAAAAAATTTCGGTATAAACTTCCGGTATGAAAAACTTCGTTATGAACTTCTAGTATCAACTTTCGGTATGAACTTCCGGTATAAAAAATTTCGGAATGAACTTCCGGTATAAAAAATTTCGGTATGAACTTCCGGTATAAAAAAATTTCGGTATGAACTTTTGGTATGCAAAATTTCGTTATGAACTTCCGGTATGTAAAATGTCCGGTATGCAAATGTCCGGTATGTAAATGTCTGGTATATAAAATGTCCGGTATGTAAAATGTACAGTATATAAAATGTCCGGTATGTAAATGTCCGGTATATTAATGTCCGGTATGTAAATGTACGGTAAGAAAACAGAAAATAAAAAAGGAAATAAAATAAAATAAAAAACAAATTCAGTAATTAAAATCAAAATTTACATAACTAACATCAAATATTCTTTCTTTTTTAATAGAAGGGTTAATTAGTTTTACCATATCATTAAATGAAAGTGGTAAAAAAATCATGAGGTATGTTTACTAAATTGGAAAACTAAAAAAGGCCTAGTTAGTATACAATAAAATTAAACAATTTGGTTTACTAGGCTTTTTCAAGTTTTGTGTTTAGTAAATGTACCCCTAGAGAGAAGAGTGTGTAGAGTTTGAAAATAAATACAAAAGGTTGGGGCACATTTTACTTAAGAGAAAATTATCTAAACAGTATCCCATCTTTCGGCCTGACTAAACTTTAGTACCCCATCCTTTTAACTATCAGAACGGTATCCCATCTATTGACCCCGACCGAAGATTAGTGTATACGGCACTGTTAAAACGTTAAACTCTGAGAACGGCGTTATAAGTGAGGGGTATCATCGTCCATTCACCTTTACTTCTCTTTTGCCTTAAATTTTCCAACGGTCACATTCAAAACCGCCAATTCTGAAAAAAGTACCCCATCTTCTTCTCTTCTTCTCTCCCTGTGATTCCAGATTTTCAAGCTTTATCTCTTCGTTTTTGTGTTGTTCTTGAGCAAAAAGATGAAGTGGAAGTATTTCCGTGTTGGAGGGGAAACACCAAGATACTCAGGTAACCATCATTTCTCTGATTTGAGATGATTAGGGTTTGTTTACTGTATGCTTCTTCTGATTTCTGGTTTGTGTAAGTTGTAACGCCCCGATTTTGGCGCATTTGCGATTTTTATTTTTTCGGATTTTATCGATATCTTTTAGCTTAAATATTTTTAAAAGGGTATTTTACAACGTAAAATATTTTTTCCGAGTATATTTAAGTTTTGGATACATTACGTATATCCGTTTTATTAATTCGGAAAATTCAGGAAAGTTTTCCGATTCGAAGATCCCGTTCCAAATATTTTCGATCGAGTTATTCATGATCCTTTTATTTTATTTTATTTTTCATAAATGTCTTTTCCTTCTTCCTTATGCCAAATGACACCCTTGTTGTCACCCTTGCTGGCATCTGATCCCGCCCAAGCTACCTGTAGTAGCCCCCTGCACGCTCCTTCTCTCTATGGCTAGCTCAGCCTACCCCCGACCCCTTGTTCCCCTCAATTTGACTTAGCATGTGATCCCTCATTTCTTCCCTATCGTTCCCAGTTTTCCATAGTCGGCAAATTGAGCCTCTCAACTCTCCACCTCTGCACCATCTCAAGCAAGCAGTGATAGCTGCAGCCTAGTCCACCTCTCTCCTCCATGAACAGCTCACCACACCACATCTCCCATCTCCCTCCCTCAACTCCAAGAGCAACTGCCTTCACTCTCAGCAACAGCTTCGACCTCACGCCCCTGTAGACTCACCTCCACTCTTCCGCTGTTTGTACAATCCATCACCTCCGGAACCTCAACCTTCCCAGCGACAACCTGCAACCACACCTCCATCTCTGCTCTTTGACTCTTCCTCGAAGGAACCCGCCCCTCTCTTCTTCCCTTCCCGATTCGAACACTAGAGGGGTTGTCCCTTAAAACTGTGTTGCCACCGGCGATTTCGTCTCTCCCCGCCTCCAGCTCTCTCCTCTGTCACGCCTATTCCCTCTGTTCTCTTCCCTTTGGCCTTCTCTGTCGACTGCACACATGGTAATCGGAGCTGAGAGCCTCGCCGTCCCTGCTTCACCGCCGCCTCTATCCGTCGATTGAGCCCCGCCGCCGGTCGTACCCACACCAACAACTTCCCCTGCCTAGTTTGTTGTGGCCGCAACGCCCCTGCTTCCTTCCCCAGCGAGCTGGTATCGGGTTAAAAACCCTTTTGTTTAATCCCAAGCGCCCCCCTAAATTTGGATGTATTTACAATATGGTACCTATGTTTTGTACTTCCACATTTTACCCAGATTTATGGAATCTTACAAATCTACCCCTGCTGAAAATATTTACAGAATCTGGACTAATGTTTAATTGACGGAAAATGACCCATATTTTGTAAGTTGTATATTGTGCCCGAAAAATGTATCTACGGGTTTTAAACTTGGATTTTACTTTGAATTATATTCTTATTTATATATATTATATATATTATGCACTTGTTGGATTAATTTTGAATTATGGCTCAAAGATTTAATGGCGGATTACGACCAAGTTGTTAAATTGCCCGGAAAGTGTTTTAAAGATTTTAAACTCGGATTTCGATTGCGGGGGTTATTCTTATAGTTTATATATATCATGTAGTATGTCCAAATTTAGCGTTATGCTAAATTTGTTTAGTTTGGTGCTAGGTTCGGAAGCGCCCGTTTAAGGCCAACGAATCCATACTGACATTCATAGATCGCCTTCCGCCTTTTGATGTCACGTGAGTATCCTCTTCCCCGAGCTTATGATCTTACTCGACTTAGTTATGTTTAGTATTAGTATCATGCTAGGTCGGATTTAGCATAACTTAGAGTGAATACCAAATAGTGGTTATGGACCTTAGGTGAATGTTTGAGGATTGTGAAATGTTTTTAAAGCTTGAGGTGTTGATGTTATCTTGTGAGGCTTGTGAGGTTTGAAAATTGGTGTATATGGTTATTGAGATTATGGGCTAGAATATGCGTATCCTAGCATAGGGTTGATACCGTTGAGATTATTGACACTAGGCATGTATATCCTAGTATGTGTTATGGGTTATGATCCTACGAGATCATAGGGTCTAGAAGTCTAAGGACTTCAAGCTTGTGTTGAGTGTGATGTGAGGATGAGAGATTCTAGGATGCGGTCCTAGAATTAATGTAGTCAAATGATCTCGCGTAGATCATTTGTGTAGAAGTCTTAGACTTCTTGAGTTGAGCGAGTTGTTGATATAGTTATCTTCTTGTGAGCAGGTTGTGGACTTCTTCCCAAGGGAAACGAGAGTGTTGTGAGTTGAGTGTGGCGATAAGGTAAGTCTCCGGACTTACTTAGCTCGTATTCTTTGTATTAGCATTGATGTGTGTTTGGTGGTGTGTGTTTATTCTTTATTGTTTATAACAACTAAACCGGAAATAGGACCACCGACCTTTATATTATTTGGCCCAAGTGTATGATAACGGGCGGTGACATCACTGCCTAGCTCTTGCGTAGAGCTAGGAGGTTCTTGGCGACTAGCCCGTGTGGTTAGACGGTCGGAGGCATCCGTACCGTTCCATGCGGTAAGTGGGGACCGAGGCAAGTTTCGGGAGATTCTCGTGTCACAAAAGAAGTTGAATTAGAACGGGATACGACTTAATAATAAAAAGATAATAAATCGGACTTGTGTGATTTGATGTACATTGTGTGTTATGTTGATTTACTTGTGTTTGTGCCTTGCACCTTGATTCTAATGCTTCGAATATTAGCTAACGGTTTTATACCGATTGTTGTAGATTGTCTTGCAGGTTAGGAATGCGGTCGAGAGATCCGAAAGAGTGGGCAGCCGGGGTTCCGTACATTTTAGGAAGGGTTTGGTTGGAGTTGTTTTTGGGTTTGGTTTCATGTATATTGTTATGTATTTGATGTTCGAGTCTTTGGAGTTGAGAACTCGGATGAAGTTGTCTTTTATTTGTTTCCGGGGATCATATCATTTGCATAAAAATGTATTTCAGGTTTGCCTTTATTTGTGTCTTGTTGTAAGATCCGGTGAAATTGTTGTCAGGCTAAGGGTCGAGACCCATTGTGAGGTCTCAACCCGTAGCATCCCGAGTCCCGCGGATTCGGTGTGTTACATAAGTTTAGGGTTTAATCTTCCTTTTTGTGTTGTTTCTTGTAGATGATAGTTTCTTTTCTATGAAGATAAATCATGGGGGCAGATTTTATAGTAAAGGAGGGTTAAATCGCAGATATGTTGGAGGAGAAGTGTTGTACTCTGACTATGTAGACATGGATATGATTTCTATGTCTGTTATTGTTCTTTGGGCGTATGATATTGGATATGAGGTTCCACCGATTCAATTTTGATTTAGGATACCTGGTAGTGAAGATGGCTCAGGTTTCTTGCATGTAAGTTGTGATAAGGAGGCATTGGAATTGTCTTCTTATGTAACTAACAAAACTAGGGAGTTAGAATTATTTATTGTGTTTGAAAATCCTAGGAGAGAGTTCACAGAAGAAGAATTAACTTTGCCTGGGGATGAAATTGATCACACTGTATACTTGGGAGGCAATGTTGATGACATTGAGGACAATGTCGATGATGATTTGATGAATGAAGACAATTTTCAAGATGGTGGTAGTAAGGATGGTGGTAGTAAGGATGGTGGCAGTAAGGATGCTAGAGTTGTAGACACACCTAGCAAAAGGGTTAAAGCAGTTGTAGTGAGGCCTAAACGTCATATATATTCAACAAGAAGCAGAGGGGAAAGTTCTAGGACAAAAGAGGCTGAACCAATGGTTGATGATGAGTCTTCTTCTACAAGTGGACCTAATGATTCATCTTCTTCTGATGATGAAGATTTTAGCCCTTATGAAGAGTCTGAGTATGAGAATGAAGATGATGAAGATTTTGATGCTAATGTGGAGGGAGATGGTGGTAAAATAAAGAGTTTGGAATTGGATGACAATGACAGGGGTTTGGATGGGTTTATTTCAGATGAAGAATTGTATGGAGATCCGGATAAGGAGGGTATCTTAGGGTGTCCCACTTTGATCCATCTTCTTCTGATGATGAAGATTTTGTCCCACTTTGATCCAAAGTTCAAGTGTGCCATCTTGCTAAACAACCATAGTGAGAGCTTCAACAAGAGCATTGTAAGTGCAAGGAAGAAAGGTATCTTAGGGTGTCTAGAGGAGATTAGAACTGCAACAATGGTAAGGATGGGCAATAAAAGATTATCAAGTGGTATATGGAAAACAAATGTGGGACCAAGGGTTGAAAAGATTTTGAGAAAGGCATTGAGGTGGAGCAATGAGTATAGGGTTCTAGCATCTAGTCGTGCTAAGTATGAGATTCATGGAAGGGGGGCTGCTTGCATAAGTGGAGTCACTAGTCAACACACAGTGGCCTTGGATTTGAAGACATGCACATGTAGGAGATGGGATGTGTCAGGATTGCCTTGTGGACATGCATGTTGTGCAATTTTTTCACTTGGAAAACCCCCAGATGAATTTGTGGATGAATGTTACAGTAAGGAAGCATACATGAGAGCCTATGAGCCTGTGATGAATCCAATTGCAGGGGTTAGAGAGTGGGAGAAGATGAGTAGACCTATTGCACCTCCATTGTATAGAAGGCAACCTGGAAGACCTCCTGTTTTAAGGACTCCATCTCAAGGTAAGATTAAGTTTACCAAAGCTGTAGGTAATTATAGAACTAAGTTTAATTCATACTTTGACTATTTTTGTTTTGTAGGTGAGATCCCTCCACCACCTGGTGCAAAGAAGCTATCCAAGGCATACTATATGCAAGTCACTTGCTCAATATTTAGGAAGAAAGGACACTACAAGAAGACATGTGCAAAGAGGAATGAAGAAAGTTCACAACAAGAAGAAGAGCAAGATCACACTTCCTTATGAAATTGTAATTGTGCTGAATGTTTGTAATTGCACCTTCTGTTATGGTTTAGTGACAATACCTTTTGTTTTGGTTTAGTAAGACAAACAATCTAGCTTGTAATATACCTTCTATTTTGGTTTAATTCATACTTTGACTATGGTTTTGATCCTTCTGTGTGGTACCTTCTGTTTTTATTGTAGTTTTGTAGTACCTTCTGTTTTTATCCTGTGTAGTTGTGTAGTACCTTCTGTTTCTATTGGTTTTTATCTTGTGTAGTACTTGTGTAGTATCTTCTGTATATTGGTTTTTATAAACGGTGTAGTACCTTCTGTTTATAAAACATTCTTTGGCTTTAGACAGATCTTGTGTTGATTGCTACATCATTGTTCACACTACATTCTGTTTATTGGTTTTTATAACATTCTATGGCTTTAGACAGATTTTCTCTTGTGTATGATCTACTAATTTTTGGTTTCTCTTACACAATTTTTCTTCACAATAACCTTTAGACAAATACCTTTTGTGTGGTACATTCTGTTTGTGTATAAATAACCAATATCATACACAATTTTTCTTCACAATTTCTCTTGACTCAAACTGAAATTTCTCTTCACAGTCATGAATAACCAATAAAATATACACAAACTTTTCTCTTGACAGTGATGAATAAACATTATCCAATATCTCATACACAAACTTGATCATACACAATCTTTATTCAAACTCAATTTTCTCTTGACAGACAATAATATAAAACCAAACTCAATTTTCTCTTGAGAGACAATAATGATAAAACCAATAACTTGATCATACACAAACTTGATCATACACAAACTTCATAAATATCCAATATCTCATACAAAATAGAACAATACAATAACCAATATCTCATTGGATCTATTTAGACAGAAAATTTGTTCATACTTTTAACAATACTATCACTGCAAAGATGAACAACACAATAACCACACATTTTAAAACTAAAATCTCTTGCTGCATCCTTGCAATGTATGGTGAAACTCCAATTTCAACACTTGAGCCTTGCAATATACCTTCTGGCTCCTTCACATCTCTTGTAAACCCACATCCTTGTCCAGCCTAGAATAGAAAATAAAACTACACACAGTTTCATTCAGTTGACAGAAAAACCAAGTTCTTCTTCACCAAATGGAAATTGAAGACAAAAAAACCCCTAATCGGACATACCTTCCACATAGGGCAACCATAGAAACGTTTTCCGACGTTAGGAGGTCGCCTGTAGATGGAAATCGTCGCCGGAATCCCATGGTAGCAACGAACACGATCGGATTTTGGCACTCCTCTCCTCCACGAGCTTGAAGATCCAAACGAAGACCCTTGATCCATAGCATACACTCTTCAACTGACAAATGCGTAGAATTTTGACGACCAAAACGAACAGAATTGAATTGGGGAAAATTAGGGGTTAGGGTTTTTGTGGAGAATGAAGAAAGTGGTTGGAGGTTTGATTATTTAACCGTTGAAAAATTTAAGGCAAAAAGAGAAGTAAAGGTTAATGGACGATGATACCCCTCACTCATAACGCCGTTCTTCAGATTTAACGTTTGAACAATGTCGTATACACTAATCTTCGGTCGGGGTCAGTAGATGGGATACCGTTCTGATAGTTAAAAGGATGGGGTACTAAAGTTTAGTCAGACCGAAAGATGGGTACTGTTTAGATAATTTTTTCTTTTACTTAATTGAAACATTAAAAAGCTTAGTTACTACTCTATTTTTTTTTAAAAAACCTAGTTATCAAAATTGTCCAAATAAAAAAGCCTACTTACCTAATTAGCCCTAAGTTTTTTCGCGAATATAATTGATATTTTTCAAAATTAAATTTTTATTACAAATGATGTTACAACCTTAATTTAAACATACAATAGTTATAAATTCATTCAAGCAAACGCACTAATTTTGTCTATAATGACTATTAAAATAAGTAGATTAAATCAATTTATGCATATTATGTTATTAATATATGATAAAATAATCGACAAAATAAGTGTCACCCTACTATGAAGTATTAATTATCTCTAAAAATAAGTAATGATTTCCGTTGATTTGTCAAAAGGTTAAATTACTCATTATATTATTGATTATATATCCCATGAGGCTTTCATTATAGTCTCGAAATCAAATAATTGACAATTAAAAAATTAAACTAAATATATTTAATTTTGTACAATATTTGTCATAAGTTAAATTCATTGGGTTGTGTCGATCGCGTGTATAATAAGAAGAGTGTGTGTTAATGTATGATATTTGATAAGCCTACAATTTGGTCCCATACTAGATACAATCAACTTAGTTGGTAGAAAAAAAAACAAAATGGAAAAGTCCATAATTTTAGATTTTATATATATAACTCTTACTACGTAAAATAGAACAAATTGTATTCGTTAGATTGTTAAATAGACGACTGAGATTAGGCGATATTAAAGGCGAAAAAAATCGTGTGATTAGTGGAAGAAATATTTACCATTTATTTCTAGATATTACATGTTTTAGAATAGAACATTTTATATCATCTTTATTATACTTAATTATATAATTAACAAATTTTTTTAAAAAAATTATTTTTGTATAATAATATTTAACCATTTATTAATTAGAATATATTTTCACAAAAACTATAAACTAAAATATAGTAATGGTGAAGATGATGCAAAATTAATATATACTGAGATGGGCAATTTTGGTAACTAGGCCTTTTTGAAAAACTAGAGTAGTAACTAGGTTTTTTAATGTTTTAATTAAGTAAATATACCCCAACCTTTTGTATTTATTATCAAACTTTACACACTCTTTTCTCAAGGGATACATTTACTAAACACAAAAATAAAAAAAAACCTAATAAACCAAATTGTTTCTTCTTCTTTTTTTGATACACTTTATGGCACAACCAATTTTATACGAGTTAATCCTTTTGAAAATTTGAAATATTTTTATTCCACTTTCATATTATTCTCGAAAAAAATCCAAATACAAAATTTTATAAAAAAATACTTAAAATAATCTGAATTTATATAATTTTTTTAAAAAAGTTTTTTTTTTAAATGTTACGTTTCGGTTCGGCTTTGTCTACGTCCGAATAGGATATATATATAGTGACCCATTAAGGGGATACCCTCCCAATACCGATTTTTCCATACATGTTTCCAGAAGATTCAAGTTCTCCGGACTACCACTTAAGTAGTCTAACACCCCAACCACTAAACCAACTGAGTATTGGTTAAGGGTATTTTTCTTCATTAAAGAAGACAAATAAAAGAACTTTAACCCTCCAACAAAAGAAATTTTCATATATAACTCAATCCAGAACCTCATATAGGGTCCGTTTGGTAAGACGGGGTTATCGTAGATGAAGATGAGATGAAGATGAAGGCTGTGTTTAGTTATGTTGTTTATGAGTTTCTTTTAGTTTAGGGTTATATGTGGTTATAATTTCTGATGTTTAGTTGTAGTTTAGTGGTTTCATGTGGTTGTTTTAATGGTGGTTTTTGGGTTGTGAAAAACCTATTTCAAGAATCTCATCAGAGAAGCTTTTTGGAGATTATTGTTTTTGTATACCATTGCTACCCTCATCTCCCCTACTCTCCTCATCTGCTCATTTCCCATTGGTAAAGTTCGAACGCAGCTATGGAGAAATTGAAGAAAACAAAGCACCAACAATTCATGCCCTCTACAAGCAATTTGCAATTGATCCAGAAATTGAACAATAAAACAACACATCAACCCGATCTTGTCAAGGACTTGCAATTTGAAATTTGCAATTGAACCAGAAATTGAACAAATTGAACACAGCTAGGGTTCTTGAGCAAAGGTATGAGAAGCAACACACCATCTCCTCTACTCTTCTCATCCGCTCTTCGTTTTGCTGTTCATACAGTAGAGTTCTGGGAGAAGAAACAAATGGAAATGACAGTTATTGAGATAGGAAGAAGAACGAAGTCGGACAAGGGAGCAGAAGATCGGAGAAGAAGGAAGGAGAATCAGAAGGCGAATGAAGGAAAACGAAGAGTGGGAAGGAGAACCAGAAGGCCAACGAAAAAAAGAAAGAAGGAAGCATATGAAGCTATGTAGATAATGGAAAGGAGAACCTGGGAAGAAGAAGGAAGCATATGACGTTTCTTCTTCGTATCAAATTGAGAAGAAGCAGATAGGGAAATATTTTAATTAATAAGGGTAGGGTATTAGGGGTATTTTGGTCTTTACGTACAATCGAAACTGATTCCGAACCATTTAACTAAACACGTATATAAAGTTTTTTTAAACCGCAAATCTCAAAACAACTCTAGTTAAAACCGCAACCATAACCGCAACCATAACCATAACCGAAACTACAACCGTAACCGCATATTTACTAAACACAGCCGAAGATGAAGATGAAGATGAAGATGAAGATGAAAATAGTAGATGATTTAAGGGATGAAATAAAAAAATAATCTAGTATGTGTTTGGTAAAAAGAGGGATTATTACGGGTAAAATTACCAAAAAGGGTTCGAGTATATACTTTGTTAGTATTGTGTAAATTTTCCAAGAGGGATAGTATTGGAATGTATTTATGATAACCTCCAATAATCCCAATAATCCGATGCAATGAGGAAAAAAATATCTCCATTTTCATCCCTCTTTTCACCTCTTTAAATAATCTTCATCTCAATAATCTCATTCACCAAACACCACAAATTATAAGCATTGTGTAATAATCCCGTGATAATCTGTAGAAAAGTGGTGCCGAACGGACCCATAATGAGCTTCTCCATCTAGAAGAATATATATATATATATATTCGGGTAACCATCATTTATCATATGATGTTAACAATTCTTTAAGGAATAAAGATTGGAGGTTTGATGAGTATGATTTTGTTTTGCTTCTCTACTAACACATCCATCATAGCATATCAAGTGTCAACAATTAATTGCTCATATACTTTAATAGCTAGTCACATCTCTCAAAGTTACTCATCAAGGGTTCCTACTATTCGTACCACCTTAGTCAAAGATATTCGGATTTCAATGTATCTGTTCTACGTCTACGCAATGTATAGGCGTAAGTTTTCCTTAATTTTTCGGACCAAATGTATGTTATGACTACTACACATACGCTCTACGACTACGCATGGCGTATGCGTAGTATGGCTACGCTTTCGCAAAGTTTAATCGTAGCCATTTTTCTTTATTTTTGAACAAAATGAGCTTGTTGCTACAGCTACACATTGCGTACGCGTAGTCGGAATATAAACAACATGTTTCAGGTGGTACGAATAGTAATCCCGCTCATAAAGTGAAAAGGTAGAAGTCTACCTTCATTTTATGGTCCAATTTATACTCAAATATCAAGTATTATTACTAGGGTTTCGTTAATTACTATAGTGTATCATTTGCTTTATATTTGAATCTATAGATTTATTATATTTAATTCGAAGTGAATGTTAAGTAAACCATTATAATTTCTTTTTTATTCGTTGAATTATTGTTCTCTTTTTTTTTTAATTTTTCGGGCAATAAATTGTAGAAGTTGTTATGCAATAAGTTACTAATATATATATAAATTGTGTTTAATTATAAATTAACTAGCTATGTGATAAAGTAGTATAATTTTGGTATAATGCATGATATATAATTGGTTATGACTAAACGATAATGTAAGTGACAACTTATTTGTAAAAAAATAGATAGATCAACTGTAGTCATAAATTAAACACAAATAATGTTGAGTTATATGGAAAATTTTACATCGACAATACGATAGTGTGTGAATTTAAAATATAAGTTCTATGGCTACTCCTCCTATTGCCGATTAGTTTTAGGATGGAACCCCGAAAGACTTGTATGTGTGGTTTATTGGACGTGTGCCCTCCACGTCATTTGGTTCAGGGACGAATATAAGAAAAAGTTACAGGTATCAGAGCTGGTTCAATCCGGGTTCAGTTTCTATTTCGGGGGTTCTCTAAAAGAGAATGAGATGTGAAAGATGCTCGACCCGAGAAAGAAAAGAAATTTGTAAGTGTTAACTAGTCCAGGTAGTAACACTTGAGGGGGAGTGTTAAGATGTAATAAAATCCCACATCGACAATACGATAGTGTGTGAATCTAACATATAAGTCCTAATATATACCGAACACACCTTTTAGACAAAGTAGATCCTTTGTCCTCGTATAAAGACTAACCAAAATGTCATTTGTTATCAATAAAACGAGTGTTGGGAGACATTGCTTGGAAGGCGTTTTCATCTAGTGTAGGCGTGCCATTTTGGGTTCTATGGAGAGTGGTGCATGTCATTGCCAAAACCGGGTGCACTGATGCCACCGATCCCCAAACATCAAGCTAGGAAGGCGGAATTTGGGGGTGAGTGTGATTCAAAGAGCTTCTTGAAATCAAACCGATAATACAAGAAAAAACCTAACACCATATTATAAAACGTATATAACCAAGACATATACCCGAGTTATATAAATATTCATTATACAAATAACATATACTAACACTATTAACATAACCCATAAAAAGTAACACCATTGTATTATAAATTATTAAAAAGAAAAAAAGTGTACATCATTGATCATAAAACTCTCTATAAGTATCTTTGGTCGACACTCAAACAAAGTAAGTAGCTATAGCTATGAAGTTATCCACTCTTATTATACTTACGGTGATTCTTTGGAGCCTAATACTATCCACACACAATAACACCGTTGCTCAAGCTCCGGCCACCGGAAAATTCAATGGCAATCGGAGGCTTCGTCCTCAGCCACCGGAAAACCGTGATAGAAGGAAAAGAACGTGGAAGAAACCCGCCGGAGACACCAACGACTACGATTACGATTACTACACCAATGATTTTTACCGGCACCATGAAGATATTCCAAGTCCTGGCGTAGGGCATTAACATATGATGCAAATGTACGTAATTTTATATATGTATTTTTTTTATATATGTATACATGTACACTTCGTAACACTTAACGTACGTGCGTTATTCAAGGGGGTATGTGACAAGGCTTGCATGTATTTTTGTACGTTTAATATTTTATACGTGTATATATACTATTATATATATATATATATATACACACACGTACACAAGTCAAAGTCATGGTCTCACGTATGAGACTATTTATTATCGACCTGCATGTGTAACCCTAAATTACATATTTGAGGAATAAGTGTTTAGGTTTCGTTTTTTTTCCGAAAAAGCTAAATACACCATGTTTGAATTACTGACGTCAAATTTAATCGTAATCCGACAACGCTCAGTGGGCGCCGGCGCCATCAGCCGGCGCCCAAATTTTTAAAAAAAAAAATTTCCAGAATTTATTTATTTATTTATTTTTATTTATTTATTTTTTTAATTTGGGCGCCGGCTGATGGCGCCGGCGCCGAGATAAAAAAAATCTATTCGGAAAAACTGATTCTTTACTTCAAGAGTTCCAAAAAAAAAAAAAAAAATTTGGGCGCCGGTGGATGGCGCCGGTTCCCAATGTTATAAAAAAAAAGGCGCTAGCGCCATTCGCCGGCGTCCAAGTTGAACGCCGGTTCAGTGTATAAATTTGGGCGCCGGTGGATGGCGCCGGTTCAGTGTATACTACATGTACTTTGTCACCCATTTGGATGGCGCCGGTTCAGTGTATATAACACGCCCTTTTTTTTTTTATCTCTCTTCGCTAACTTTTATTCTTTGATTTCTCATATATAATTTAAAAAAATAAATTAATAGAGAAGATTAAAATTAAATTGAATTGTTGAGGGGAGACTACTTCAATTTTCTAAAATTTATATTTTAGTGCTCGAGGGTTTTTCTTTTTGCATGGGCCTACTCCTTCCAGATATGGGCCTTGATTTTCTTTTCTTTTATGGGCCCATCTTCATGGTCCATTATTGAAACTTGGACATGGGCAGCAAGAGAAGGCCCAAAAGTAAATTATCCTATATACAATATGCATTTGAAAATCTTTTAATTTAGGATATTCATCACAAAAACGAAGTCATAGACTAACTTTTACGGTTATTACAAAATAAGCCCCTTGAGAATCTCAACGGTATCTGGCGCAAGAAAACCAATCGTGTCAAAAACAAAAGGAAGAAACACGTTTTGGTTTTCGATGCAAGCTCTTTTATGCTTAGCCACATTCGCAGAGGCCACGTTGAGGGTCACCTTCCTCACCACAAAAAACCCGTTACCCAAACAAATCAAAGGAGAGACCCCGTCAAATCCACCTACCCAAATGCTAACACATCCGCCAGCCTCAACGTAGAGATTACTTCACGCGAATCAATCAAGAAAGGTCACATGTGCCTCCTTCTTAGCCAAAACCTCTGCTCTCATAAACACGTTACATAAAAAAACACGAACCAGATCATGCCTATATTTGAAGTCAGAGAGTTCTTTACAATGAACCGCATGCTACCCAAAAGCAATCAATACCCTTCGACAATTGGCCATATGATTGCATCAATAGGGAACAAAAAAATCATAAGGCGATACTTAAGGATCACGTGATACTCAACATGAGACATACATTGTCCAAATCCATCAAGGAGTATGGAAAGAAGGAAGTCTTGGCTGTGTGCAGACTACAAACACTTAAAACTCACTTTTCGTCTAACGGTCAAATCAAAAGTCGCTTTTATCGCCTGCACTGTCTTACCGAGAAGAGCACTCGCCAAAACATGTTGGGTTTTAGGGGGACGATGTTGTTGATAGTAATACCAGAAAGATTGAAACTAGGAATAGAAGTTTGAAGTTTGGCCAACACTTCAAAAAACTCGAAGCCTATATCAACTAATCCATTGTCTCGCAATATATTGTCTTGAATGGTCCAAGATTGGGCCTTAGAGGCCACAAAAGAAAAAGAAGAAGTCTTTATGGTTGAGTATAAACCAAGACCCCCAAGCCGAATAGGCAAAGAAGCAAGTCGCCACTAAAGATCTAAAAAAGGACCCAACTAACCACAATATCCTCGACCGATCCACGTAGTCCAAAATCAAAATAAGTTGATGCACACTCTACGTGCTCCGGTAGACAAGTCTTCAAGCTAAACTACATCTTAGCAACACCCATACAAGACCAAAGCAAAAAAAATCACTCTACAGATCCCTCAACTATATAAAAAGGTGCATCAACTCAACCGCTTTAACAATCTCTTCATGACTAACTCTCCAACAAATCCGACGATTTTAATGTATGAAATTTCGAGTCATTATAAAAATACATGAATTAGTTTTATTTGGTAAAAATAAAATGTGGAACAAATACATATATATGTATACGGTTGACTCATATCCGGTGTGTTACGATTTTTTGTAAACGTACTTTAACCTATTTTAATTTTTCTTGTTTGTTGAGAGAGGTGAAACTCTTCGCATGTTAACCAAGAAGTAATCATACATAAGAAGTGATACGAGAATCATAACTCACGATAGATACCACATACACTAGCTACTAATACTCAGTTGGTCTAGTGGTTGTGGTGTTATACTCCTTAAGTGTTAGCCGAGTTCGAATCCTCTTGTAGACATGTATGAAAGAATTGGTATTGGGAGGGATAACCGGAAACGTACCATTTAACAAAAAAAAAAAAAAAAAAACCACGTACACTATCAAATTATATTTGAGCACTTACGTACACTATTATATTCTTATTGGATACGCTTGTTACGTATCACTTGAATTTATTACAACACACTTTTAAAACTATATATTGAAACACACATAGAGCAATAGATCATAGACCAATTACTTAGTGATCGGCACACTACGTAAACCAT
Source organism: Fagopyrum esculentum (assembly GCA_033239045.1). Taxonomy (NCBI): domain Eukaryota; kingdom Viridiplantae; phylum Streptophyta; class Magnoliopsida; order Caryophyllales; family Polygonaceae; genus Fagopyrum; species Fagopyrum esculentum. The sequence goes on from BSUD01000003.1 coordinate 4,092,698, forward strand.
AGTTTCGACCGTAATACCCGGCCCGAACCCGAAAAGGACTTAATAGAGCAATAGATCATAGGCCATTTACTTAGCGATTGGCACACTACGTAAAACCACAGTTTCAACGGTAATACCCGGTCCAAACCCGAAAAGGACACCCCAATCTAGCCCTTCACCGGTTGTTGCATGACCATTTTCGATGGATTTCTTCCTCATCTCGTCTAGTATGAACAAAACGGATGCACTTGACATGTTTCCGTAATCATTCAACACTTTTCTTGTTGCCTTAAGCTTCTCCTCTTTCAGCTTGAGTTTGGACTCAACACTATCTAGGATTGCCGGACCACCTAAAAGAAGATTTAAATTTCTTGTCGAGTTCCAATGATCGGTAAATAAAAAGTAAAAAGACAAAAGAAATTGTCGAGTTTATGATCATCCTATATATGCATAGGTACCGGGATGGACAAAAACAAACGAGAGTAAATAAGTAAAAAAATTGATGTGGCATAAAGCTTATTGACATTAGGGATGAAAATGAGTTGAGTGATGGATAGATGTATCATTTCCATCACTCGTCCTCGTCACCTAAAATCTCCACTAATGTGTCACCCTACCCGTCGTCGGGTGGACGGGTGAATTGAGTTTTTTTAGCAAAATTTAATCTATTTTAAGGCAATATTCAACTAAAATTTAAATAAAATATAAATTTTACAAGATAAAATTAAATATATAATTCAATGAAGTTTAAACCTTAACTCCTAACATGGTTGAAACGAAAATATAAATCTGAAATATCATATATAGTTATAAAACATAAACAAATATATAAAATGAAGTGAAAGTAAAAAAAATCAAAATCATTAAACCAAGTAACATTACACAAAGTTGCCTTTAATTTTCATAAGAATTTTAAGGTTGACACACACTTTGACATGGTATATAAAATCTGAAATATCATATATAGTTGACCCCCACTCTACCGGTCCGTCTGTATCAGACTTTGACATGATATCAGAGCGGTTAGCCTCAATTCGGCTCGCGATCCTAACTTGTGGACAAGTGCAACTCGGTCTATATCCTCTAGTTGCACTTGCGGGGCGTGTTGGAGATAATAAGGTCCCACATCGAAAGATGGGGACACTCCGAACCTAGTAGATAAGGTCGGTGGACTACTTTCTCCTATTGCCCTCACCGACCCCTGCTTTACTGACCCGTCTGTATCGGACTTTGACAATTCTCCTCTCTAAATAGATCATATCATATGTAATATAAATTTGATACTTACCAGGATGTGCAATCCAGAAAATAGAGTTCCAATCATTAATGTTAAGAGGGGAGAAAGCCTCTACAAGACAAGACTCCAAGTTGTTGGATATGAGTTTGGGAATATCTTCACGTAGTTTAAGAAAGAGTCCGGCTTCACGTATATGACCCTTAATAGCACCATCGGAGTTAGGCAAGATCGTTTGGGCAGTCCAAAACAACGTGAAAATTGGTCTCTCGATTGATAGGTTTGGGTTAGCACCGACTATGACAGCTCCGGCTCCGTCACCAAACAATACTTGCCCCACAATAGTGTCTATGTGGGTCAGTGATGGCCCTCGGAAACCAATGGTACTTAGCTCCGAGCTAACCACAAGGACTCGAGCACCCTTATTGTTTTCGGCTAGGTCCTTCGCGAGTCGAAGGACCATACCACCGGCATGACAACCTGCGTGATTAATTTTGTTAATAAGTACAACTAATTCTTTATATGGATCGTAATAGTATGAGTTAAGCTACTTGAACTCGATTCGACAAAACCTCATATCAAACTCATTCAAATAACAAAATAAGACGAGAATCACCACATGTGAAGCTTGAATCCAATACAAGCTTGTATTGAGTAGAGTAGTTCGTTTATGAATCTCTTTTACGAAAATACCCTTAATCATATCAAACTCGTTCAAATAACAAAATGTGATTGAGTTATGAGATTAATACCAACCTCGGTTGTAAATAGGCAGATCATGAATTTACTAAAGTTCGACTCGTATATCAACCACATGTGTGCATATTAATGTACGTATAAGTAGTACGTACCTTGTTGATACATCATAATTCGGTTAACCGAAGGACGTAACCCTAGAAGCTTGGCAAGATGATAGTCGGCACCGGGCATGTCAACACTCGAGTAAGTGCACATGACAAGGTGGGTGATACTCGATACATCTTGACCCCACTCATTGATGGCCTTTTGAGCCGCCTCTTGGCCAAGCTTCGACACCCCGGCAATGGCAAGATCTTGTCGTGCATCGAGTGATGGAGTCGTATCATCACATATATTAGGGTTTTCCTTGACCATATCTTCGGTCAAATACAGATAGCGTTTCTCAATCATTGATTTTTCACCTATTACAAGTATACCAAAATTAATATAACCTCAAATTTCAATACCCGAAACATAATATCCAAATTATTATACTTCAAATTTACTAGCAAAACCTATTATCCGAATCATTATACTTATAATTCCGGTTAAAAGTTCATCCTATACACAGCTTATTGTTTCCTTCTTATTTGGATGCACGATTCAAGCTTTCCAATAACCATTTTATTGTATAAATTAACGTTAATTTACTAAATAAATAATTAAATTTACCATAATATAACCTTAAAAACTATTTTATCATATATATATATATATATATATATATACTCCCTCGGATAAAAAATAAGTGTCGTTTTAGCATTAGAAATTTGATCACAATTATCTGTCGTTTTAATTTTTATAGGTCAATAAATGAACAATAATTATAAGAAATATTTTTGAAAATTGGTGTAAATGATTAATTTTAGTTCTAAAATCTTTCTTATTGGTTTTTAAAAAAGTTTGAATATTAAATAAGTGATAAGATTTAAAAAAAATTTATAAAATCTATGTTATTTAATATTTTTTTTAAAAAAATTATTTTTTTTTAAAAATTGTGTCAAATACTAAAATGATATGACCAGAGGAGTATATATATATATATATATATATATATATATATATATATATATATATATATATATATATATATATATATATATATATATGGCAGTACTAGGTAGATTATAAGTTGCAGAAGCATAAAATAAAAGAATATATACAAATGCGTTTGAATTTGGCCTTGAGCAGGGAGGGCATCTGCTGGCTGTTGGTGACACGAAAGTACACATCGGGAAAGTCTTGCTGGTGGATGCAGTTGGGAGGGTTGGCGGTGGCGATGGCGAGGATGGCGGCGGTGGAGGCGGAGTCTCTTCTATCACCGGTTGCTTCCATTGTGACCGAAGTGAAAAGTTGTTTTAATGGGTAGCTTGATGAAGTAGATTATGAATTGCTCGTACATGGTGGTTTATATAGAAAATGGTTGCCGACTATTCGATCAATGATATCCGGGTTGAGTTCGGTTTACCCGTATGGCAGGCCGGGTCGGGTCGGGCCGTGGATATATATATATATATATATATATATATAGA
>BSUD01000003.1:4098334-4186978 GCA_033239045.1 Fagopyrum esculentum
ATATATATATATATATATATATATATATATATATATATATATATATATTTCACGACAAGAAATGATAACAAATAGAAATTGCATGATTAAAGTAAATGGATGGCTATGATCCGAATAACAAATGAAGGCAATTTAATGCTATTATTAATGTTTCATTTCGTGCATGTACCAAAATTAAATGATTGTATTCCTTGTTCATCTGTAACTAGGGATGACAATTTCATCCGAACCCGACGGACACCCGATAACCCGATTCATATTAAAAGGGTGAAAATCCGACATGAAGCGGGTGAAAGCGGATGGCGGATGAAGCGGGTGATGGATCGGGTCGGATTCGGATGGACCTTTCATCCACCCATCACCCGATCCATCATCCATCCACCCATCCGACCCGTTTCACCCGCTTACACCCGTTATAAATTTATTTATTGTTTACTTGTTTATTGATCTTTAGTTCCCTTTTGATTTATAGATTGGTGATTTACGTGATTGTTTAGCAAAATTTGTACATTTGTTCAGCTCCTAGTATTATCTTATTGTATATTTTGTATTGCTAAATTTCTCTATTTTTTAAAAACTTAAACTTATAACACTTCTTGTAATATTTCCACTTGGATGATTTGTGTTGACTTTATATTTATCATGTTTTTTATGAATAATATTTTTTCAGATTGAATTTATTTTATTATTATTAATTTTTTTGCATTCGAATCCGAATTTAATATCGATTTAGAAGAAATGCGTAGAACACCCCAATATCACCCGATCCACCCGCTTCATCCGTTGGATGCGGGTGGATCGGATGCGGGTGGTGGATTTGGCGGGTGGCGGGTCGGGTGGGGTGGATGAGATTTTCTCGCGGGTCGGGTGGCGGATTGGGTCATCCACCCACCACCCGATCCATTGCCATCCCTATCTGTAACCGTGCAACTCAATTACCATCTTTAAAACAAGAACATTCTAGATAGGGTGAAATCGGCTTATGTGCTTTTGATGTGCATGAGCACCATCAAAACTCATTAGTTCATTAGGTAAAAAGTTGGACCCGATTATTTTCCACAACAAGATTAATTAGGTAATATAAGAAGATTCTGAAGATATTATCTCTTCTCTCTTCTAACTTGTAGATTACTGACGAGGATATTTTCTTATGTCGTTTATGTCCTATCAAAGTAATTTCCGAACTCAATACTAAAGCAAGTATAAATATTAAGTAAGGGTCGAACCCAAGAGAGATAGAGAGTAAATAAAGCACAAATGCGATTAAACTATCAATTATATGTAACCAAGGGAGGTTTGTGATTGTTAAAGTGACAAATAGGCAAAGCAAAAAAGAAGTTGATTTCAATGATTTTAAGCAAACATTGCACTTGACAATTATCCGCCTCAACATAAGATCGATATGGTTGATCAATGTTTTCATGAAGTTTATTACGAAGTTTGTTCTCATCTCGATCGTATTTAAATACTGGTTCAACCAACCCCGATATTACTTATTGTTAATCATAACTCGTAAACCTACAGAATCAGATTTTAACAATAGCATTCAAATAAAGATAAAGAGACACATGAATTAGAAACAACCCGTTACTAAAATCATGTGGTTATGTTCCACCCACAAATTACACTTGCAACCCGCTTATGTAAACGTGTTTGCTACTAGAAAGATGACCCGAACCCGGAACCACAATTCCTAACACATTGGATAAGACCCAAGTACCTAGATGGCCAAACTAGATAAAGGGTGAGATACAATCAAGAAGTTAAGCACAAGAACATAACACACATCATTATGGAATAACAACTTCAATTATAAAACTTACAACCAGATCTATGTAGAGAGCTTCCAATGTCAAGCACAACTAAAGTTGCTTAGCGCTCCATAGACAACAAAACAAAACAAAGAAAATATATAAGAGAGTTTTAGATGTGATGAGGTGAAAATGAGATACTTCTAACGATCAGCCTAGGACTCTACTTATACTAGAAATGACAGTAAATGAGAGTAAATAGGATGTGTAAACGGCCACCTTAATGGCAATAAAAGTGGGTTAAACAGCCGTAGTCATGTCGTCTATTACTAAACCGCGGGCGCAGGCAAGAGGGCCGCAAGGGCGGTTTAGTGCAAAACGCTCCATATTCAACTAAGCAGCGGGAGCGGCATGGCAGGGCCGCGAGGGCGGGGGTCTTTAATGTTTTGGAACGTCTGATTGTTGATCTTCTTGAAGTTTTTGGTGTCAAACCGCGGGGGCGGTCCAGTGTCACCGCGGGGGCGGTGACATAGTCACTTGGGCTTCCTCTGGTCCCCTGGCAAGGGCGCGGGGGCGCTGACATATGTCTTCAGGAGCTACGTTTTGCCGTCAGGGCAAAGCGTTATCCCAACAGGGTTCTTCACCTTCTAGCGTTGTAGGAGGCGGGCAGAGGCCTCAGTACCAGTCTCAACAGTAGTAGAGAGCTCCCGGTTTTACCGCTCCACAAGATTCCGCTCAGGGACAGGGTAGAGGACGAGGTGGTGGTACTTTTGACGCCAAAGGTGCCTCAACTAGAGCTTACAAGTTGTGGAATGCAGTGGAGCTGACAACTCTAGCGACCGCATGTACCATTCATATTAATGGTTTTTCTGTCAGAGTTCTTTTCTATACCGGTGCTACACGTTATTTTATATCTGATGCATGTGTATATAGATTGGCCTTAGTTACCGTAGAGGGGATATCTTTCTGTATAGGTTACCCAATGGAGGTCAGATTAGAGGAACACAAGAGGTTCGTGATTTCCCTATTAGATTGGGAGGTCGCGATTGGCCAACTAATGTCTTCGTCATGTACCTAGAATATGAAGAAGTCATTCTGAGCATGGGTTGAATGGATCGACATCAGGAAGTTTTGGACATCAGCAAGAGGACAATGACGGTGACCACGGAATCATGTCATGTAGAGATTTTCCGAGGATGGGATCTCGAAAATACCGGTATAGTCATCAGCACAGTCCGAGCTGCAAGACTTATCGATCAGGGTTGTGAGGCTTTCTAGTGCTATGCCATGAAGGATAGTACAAGTACGACATTGGAGGAGATTCCGGTAGCGAGCAATTTTACCAACGTGTTCGGAGAGGCATCAGGTTTACCTCCACAGAGGAGTGTAGACTTTGGAATTGATCTAAAGACCGGGACGAGACCGATCTTGACGGCTCCCTACCTCATGACGCCTATCTAGATGCTTGAGTTTAAGAATCAGCTCGAGGAATTACCTGAGAAGTGCTTCATCCACCCTTCGGGAAGAACGGGTCGATGAGGTTATGCATTGACTACCGAGAGCTTAACAAGGTGACAATCAAGAATAAGTACCCATTGCCCCGTATCAATGATCTGTTGGACCAACTACATGGAGCTTTAGTGTTTTCGTGAATCGATTTGAGATTTGGATATCACCGATTGAGGGTGAGAGAGAAGGACATATCCAAGACGACATTTCAGACTAGATATGGCCACTATGAGTTTGTAGTGATGCCATTTGGGGTCACGAATGCGCCCGTCGTTTTCATGTAGTTGATGAACAATATCTTCATCGACTTCCTAGATTAGTTTCAGGTTGTCTTCATCGACGATATTTTGACATACTCTCGTAGCAGAGATGAGAACGCGAGACGGTTTACTTCGAGGTTTTGGCAGCAAGTGCATTCCAACCTAGGTACGAGTCTGCAGTTTACGACTACTTATCATCCTCAGACCGATGGTCAGTCTGAGCAGACCATCCAGACTCTGTAGGATATGTTGAGAGCATGTGTGCTAGACTGGGGACAAGTGTTGCCAAATCACCTTCCCTTAGTAGAGTTTTCGTATAACAACAGTTGACACGCATCGATCAGGATGGCTCCTTACGAGGCTTTATACGGACAAAGATGTCGTACACCGCTATGTTGGGACGAGCCGAGTAGTGCTAGAGGTGTAGCACTTGAGAAGATACAGGACGATATGACTCGAGTAGCGTTGATCTGAGATGGGATGCTGACAGCATATAGTCGCCAGAAGTCCAACACAAATAAGAGGTGAAGACCTCTAGAGTTCAGAGTCAAAGCTCAAGTATGGTTGAGAGTATCCTTGACACGAGGTGTTAGACGTTTTGGCGTCAAGGGGAAGTTGAGTCTCAAATACGTCAGACCTTTCGAGATTCTTGAGCGAGTTGGAGAGGAAGCATACAGGCTTGCCCTGCCACCGAGACTAGAGGGAGTCCACCCAATCTTCCATGTGTGCCAGTTACGTGAGTACGTACCAAATCTGAGACACATCGTCAAGCATGAGGATTTAGTGGTCGAGCCCGACCATACGTTCGTAGAGCACCCGGTATCTGTCCTATAGCGTAGTACGAGACACTTGCGATCGAAGGACATATCGATGATGAAGATTTAGTGGTCGATGCAAGGAGTTGATGAGACGACTTGGGAGACAGTGGATAGTATCCAAAAGAAACTATCCGGAGTTTGATGCCGAGTTGGTTGCACCTACAACGTAGATTTTGGAGTTTAGTTTCTTTTTGTTGTGTTGTGTACATGATTATGTGACGTTTTGGGTTATGTGCCAGCTTGAGAATATGCTTATCTGACGTTTTGAGTTATGTGCCCGCTTGAAAATATGAGTTGAGTTCAGTGTTCTGCTTTGTGATCTTGTGAGAAGTTTAAAGTTTCGGGACAACTTTTTTTTAGAGAATTTGATGTAACAACCGGTTTTGATTGCCACCACCCCTACAAACCCTAATGTGTTCAATGGATATTTTCTAGGAATTAAATATGATTTTAATTTACCCAAGGCAAATCAAAGAAAGGGGAGAGTACAAGTTACAACTACTTTAAAGCCGAGCGTTGAGGAATCACATTCACGTTGTACAGAATATAATAGTCATATCAGGAGGGGTAATAAATGAGGATAAAGACATGTACTCATGTAAATATGTAGTTTCCAGGTTTCCAACCGACGAATTTAGGTTTAGAAAATTCGAACCTGAATCTTCTATCAAACTTTATATTATACAAGTCAACACAAACTTATAAATGAAATAGTAGTTAACACTTAATTGATATTATAATATATTAATAATCATTGCTAATGGCCGATACAGACGACCGTAGAGCGGAATCGTGCGCATAAAAATTTACTGTGTTGGACTATCCTAAAATCAAATGATAATAAGAGGAGTAACACATCGATCTTATATTAGGTCAAAATTTCTTCACTTTATATGGGAAATTTATTATCTCCGACATGTTGCTGCAAGTGTAACTAGGGTACATACCTAATTGACACTTGGACAAGTTAGGATCGGCCATGATTAAAAGCTAGCTGCTTTGATACCATGTTAATGTCCGAGTGCATGCACGTGTGTGTTAGCACAAGCCTAACACATAACTCGTTGGGGTTCTATTCGAAAACCAAATAACAATAAGTGGAGCAGTCCACCGACCTTATATGCAGGACTCGAAATCTACCCGTCATAAACGCTAGAACTTATTATCTCAAACAATTATTAAAAAAAACTTATAAGTTACAAATTACATACTAGTATTACGAAAAATATGTATTTATAGGTATCATTGTTAGAAAACTCATACTAATATTTAGTTATTATATTATTTATCTTTTAGAAAATACTTATTTATGTATATCATTATTATAAAACTTCTAATATATAAAATGCATACATAAATTATTTCATAATTTAATAAGTCTTTTATTTTAAATGAGGGTGGAGTTCATTTTAAAAATATTTATATTTTATTTTGTAATAAAATAAGAATTAAATCTAAAATATATGAAAATTTACCTAAGGAATGAAATATATATATATATATATATATATATGAGAACAGGCTTATCATGTAATCATGAGAACAAATTCGTAATTATTATTAGTTTTGTTACGAAGGTGTCATATCGTTTAATGTATTATTCGTAGTTATTGTTGATTGAGTGGATTAGTCGTAGTTATTGTTGATTAAATGGATTCTTTCTAATTATTATTCGTAGTTATTATTAATTATGCTATCTACTCTAAATCTCGAACCTTAATACTCACCCTCCGACTATCTAAGATTGTTCTCATGATTACACGATAAGTCTGTTCTCATATGAACCACACCCTATATATATATATATATATATATATATATATATATATATATATATATATATATATATATATATATATATATATTAATTATGAGGGGTTGGTACCTAAAATATCAATGGTACTGGAAGTAAAATATAACCTAAAAAAAATTTAATTTAGCATAGTGTGTGTATATATATAGAGATGTAAAATTGATAAGATATTGTGAAGACCCTAAATTACCACATTGGTTGATATTTTATAGTAGATTATTTTGAAGAGGATCCCCGACCACAAGATTAAATGTGATGGATTTCAACTTGATCGGAAAATAAAGCTAAACAACTAGTTGAAATGTCTTCATAATTTCCCAAAGAAACTTCAAAAGCCTTAACCAGACAACCATATCAATGCCAACTGAATCAACCAGACAACCATATCAATGCCAGCTAAATCTACAGTTATACAATGACCCACCAAAAACTAAACTTTGAAAATTCAATGTGCTAATAACTAGAACCGGGTCGGTTTAAGTTTTATCTAATAATGGTCGGGTCCAAGTTTAAACCTGTTCCGACCAAATTGCAATCTTGATAACTAGGAATGAGTCGGTTTAAGATTGGTCTAATAATGATCGGGTTCAATCTTGACCCATTCCAACCAAATTGCAATCCTAATAACTAGGAATGGATTGGTTTACGTTTAGTACAATAATTCGGGTTCAATCTTGACCTATTCTAACCAAGTTTTTTTTAGTTTTTAAAACTTTCAGTTTTATGCTTAGATACTATTGTAGTGTTTTAGTTAATTGTATAGTTCCGTATCATAATTAAAAAAAACTATATATATGGAATCACGAGAACTAGTCGAAAGAGCCGACGGAGAAACTACATAGGAAGATTACCTCCGATCCATTTACAAGCTAGTTAGAAGTATAACATGGGCACAACTCATGCAAAGTGAGCTTCTTTGCTATAGATTCTATCACAATGATTTGTGTAACAACAATTTTGCACTCAGTGCGGACGGTATATTCTTTTCAGCGTATAGAATCTCGTGTAAGAGAACAACATCTTTTTGTAATGGTGTCATTTGAGAACATGAAGGGATAAGGCAAGCAAACAAGTGTACCCAAAATCAAGTTACGTCTTTAATCCAAAGAACCGGAGGAATTTTGTCCTTTAACTTAATGTGCACCGACTAAACTTGAAATAAGACAATTGATAGAGATATACAATCCGGTTATTGTAGGAGTCGTAGTGTTTGTTAGAAGTCAACTGCGACTAATGAGATTAAACACTTAAATTCATTACTATAATAAACGGGTCATATGCAGTCATACACTTAGAGTTGACAAACTAGATCAAAACAAAGATGACTTTTGTTATTAATATATATTAGATATATGTTAATAGTAATGAGATATAATTTTATTTGTGAAATAAGAAATTAAAGAGTTTATTGACAAAGTTAATTAGAGAATTACTCGTAAAGAGTTACTTTGTGAAAGGAAATCATTTAATATATAAATGTTACTAAAAGATGATTAACTGATATAAATCTTCTTCCTCCAGTTTCTATGAAAAACTCTCATTTTCTCCAAAAGTGAAAAACCAATGGTTTGTATTATGAGAATCGATTGCAATCATCATTCAAAGCAATTTAATTGTTACTCTTTCGATATTCTTCCTAGCAAATGAAGGCAAAGAAGATCTAGACGCCGGGATCGTGTGAACCAAGTAGAGAAGCCACACTTGGGGTTTTTGTTCTCTTTTGTTCCTCTCCGAATAGATCCGGTTCACGCATCAACAACTATTTCCTATGAACAATTTATTGTTTCCTATCGATTATGCTTGTAGATTCTTAGATTAGATGTTTAGATATGATCCCAAAAATCCACTGAACTCGTCTAATAATCATTCAATTGGTATCAAAGCGATCTTGCATGAACTGATAGGATCAATCGATAAATAGTTAATCTTGATGCGGATCTTGATTTAAATTGGTAGTGATTTTTATATGTATTATTATGGAACATTAAAATTGAGATTTTAGTTGATTGGAATATATAGTTGTATGAAATAATATATATATATATATATATATATATATATATATATATATATATATATATATAAATTATATATAATTCAAAGAGCTACTTATATGGATTAACTATTAAAAGGAGTTGCAAGCATAATTTATTATTGGCTCCTTGTTATTTATTTGTGAAATGAAATGATATATAATTAAGGAGTTAATCAAATGAAATGATATTCTCTATAATCTTATATATCTATTAAAGCAGAAGCCTCTATTGCCACGTGTCAACGTTAGATTTCTCGAAGTCTAAAAAATTATTTTAAAAAGTGATTTTTAAATGTTAATATAAATTGAAAATTTATTTTTAAATTCTTTACAAAATATTTAAATAAATATTTTTATAAAAATAGTTTTTAAACTTTTACGAATTTTTTTTACCAACAAGCATATCTTAACAAATCAATTTAAAATATAATTAATTAGAAGAGATAAATAATTAAATGAGAATTAAAAATCATGATATTGATTATAATTTCATTTTTTGAAATTTTATTTTACAAAAATATGCATATAAATTTCTAAGCATTAAATATTTATTAAAACTGAACCCGAACAAAGTGCGGATAATACACTAGTTAAGGAGTTATTATTGCCTTATTGGCTCCTTGTTACTTATTATTGACTTCTTGTTATTTTGTTATCATACTATTCGGGTGTAATCGGTTCTGGTCGTTGGTTTCGTTGAGTCGATCTCAACATAATTACTTTTTCAACTTTTTGGTGTCGATTATGTTTTTTTGCTATTCAATAGATAATTTTTATCTACATGTTTTTTTCCAATAAAATATACATGTTAACAAAAAATGGAAAAAAACAAAACAACTTCTTCGTTTGACTCGTTTTGAATTGAAACATTTTGATATTTCGGGTCACTTTACTAAGATTACCTTGGATTATCAGGTCATTTCTGCTTGAATTATTTCGGATTCTCGAGGTATTTCGGGTCATCCGTTTGGATATAATTTGGTTTACAACATGGCAAATTCGGAAATTTTTGTTTTGTGTTGGGTTAAATCAATTTTTATCGGATCTATCTCAACTATCTTTAACTTCTTTCATTATATGCTCAATCATTTGATTCGAATGTCATACCATATACAGTATATTAAAGTAATCTAATTCTTGTATAGGTTGATTTGCCATTTAACCAAAATTAGGTGAATGTACACTATAAATTATGTAATCGCATTTATTAAAACTAATCAAGGTTTTGAAGCTTGAAAAAAAAGTTTATAAAATATTTTATAAACATTTTTTTTTTTTTAAAACGGACGAGAGTTATCATAAAAATAAGGTATTCAATCACTTAATCAACTTTAACTAACAATAAGTTTACTTTTAATTGCGATAAGTTGTGTGCTTCCAAACTCATCTAATATCCTTTTTGAAATTTTAAATGATACACAAATAGTTTATTTTATGATATCATAATTTTGTATCAATCCCTAAATTATTTGGATTTCCTTTACTATATCTTACCGATGATAACTTGTGTATAGGAAGGACATCATGTGAAATATCATACTATTTTATATCAAACCTCAAAAATCTTATTGTCAAGAGACTCAAGACTTAAAACCCTAATCTAGATTAGGTACAAACTCGAATGAAATGCATGCCATGGACAGTTTGTTTGGATGATATCTTGGGTGTATTTGGAAAATACCATTTATAAATTTACGAAAGTTTATCACACTTATAAAATCTATTATGAAAACACATGGTTTTGGTGATGTTTTTAGAAAGTCTAAAACTTATGAAAGTTTATACTAGTTTAAGGAAGATTAAATTTCTTTACGAAACTTATAATAGTTTATTAAGTGATATACTATTGCACTCTAACACCTACACCGGATATGGACCGAACTGTCTCACGACGTTCTGAACCCAGCTCACTACCACTTTAATGGGCGAACAACCCAACCCTTGGAACATACTACAACTCTAGGTGGCGAAGAGCCGACATCGAGGTGTCAAACCTTCCCGACGATGTGATCTCTTGGGGAAGATCAGCCTATTATCCCTAGAGTAACTTTTATCCGTTGAGCGACAGCCATTCCACTCGGCGCCGTCGGATCACTAAAGTCGACTTTATCCTACAAAAGTATTTTTAAAAAGTAAATAGTTTTTAATTAGTTTACACTTACATCTGTTTCAACAAACTTCATTCTTTTAATAAATAAATATTCAATCAATTACATATTTAACTATCCAAAAATATCAACGACCAATAAATTTTGGATTCATTTATGATATTTGAAAGTTTCAAACGAACCCATTATCTCTCATCCACTAATTTTAGATATTTGCATATCTACATTAGAGAATAGAGATAATGTTTTTCTCTACTTAGACAATACTATTTTTGTCTAGTGTGTTCAATGAACTCTTTGATTGACCTAAGGCAAATGAAAGAAAGGGGGAGAGTACAACAACTTTAAAGCTGAGCGTTGAGGCATCACATATACATTGTACATAATATTATAGCAAACACTTATATAGTTATTATTATTATTGAAAACTTTATATTATACAAGTCAACACAAACTTATCATGAAATGGTAGTTGATGGAGTAGTTGTTATTCTAACCTCGTCGGTATATGGTAGGGTAGGATAATAATATTATATGAAAAATGGGGTCTTTTAATGCGAAATGAGACGAAATAATAACGGGCAATTTTGGTAAGCCTTTTTGAAAAACTATAGTAGTAAGGCTTTTTAATGTTTCAATTAAGTAAATATACCCCAACCTTTTGTAATTATTCTCAAACTCTACACACTCTTCTCTCAAGGGGTACATTTACTAAACACAAAACTAGAAAAAACCTAGTAAACCAAATTGTTTCAATAATAACTGAGTGTTATTTTACTAACAGAATAGTTGTTAGGGTAATTTCCAGTAATTTTACATTTATCGAGTGGTTAGTTGTAAATGGGCCTATTTAAGGGGAAATTTTTTTTTATATATATTTTCCCCAAATTTCTATTTAACCTCCTTGATTGGGCGAGAGACTTCAACAACTACTAATTAAAGAATACTAGAAAGCTACTCAAGAAACTAAGGGTGTGTTTAGTTATAGTTTTTGTTATAATACCCTTTATTTGTGGTTGCGGTTGTGGTTGCGGTTGCGGTTGTGGTTTATTTCGAGTTTAATTGACGGTTAGTTTATTTCAAAAACTGGTTATATGTGTTTAGTTAGAATTTTTTTTAATTAGATACGAAGTATGAAAATGACGATATTACCCTTCTAATAACACACGTGAGAGGCACGTACAATGCATTGTGCAGAGCAGTTCTTGACATTCCTCTCTTCTATCGTTCTTTGTAGAAGGAGAAGGCACGCACAAGAGAGTTGAGTCCTCACGAAGGAGAAGGGAGAAATTGAAGGGACACCCTCATCGATTCCGCACGAAGAAGGAGAAGGCACAAGTAAGGTCCTTGTTCGATTTTCCCCCTTACACTCTTCTCTCGTTTTACTCAATCTGCAGTCGATTTCTTTCTAGGTTTTGAAGATCATTTTGCTCAATTTGCTGTCGATTTCTTTCTAGGGTTTGAAGATCGTTTTCGCCGGTGTCGCTGTCGCCATTTATTCGCCAAACCCTAGCAGAGAATGTGGTCTTTTGTGCAAAGTATTGAGAGAGGGAAAGAGCATAGAGGAGTCGAGAGGGACATCATTGGTATAGAGATTTTAGAAACCTTCTGAAATCTCCAAAAATCTTGAAAGGCAAGCTTTCAAATTTCGAGTTTGTACAACTTAAAAACCATCCCCCATAAAACTATAGGAACCACTAAACTTCAACTAAGCAGACCTAAGAAATGTGCCTTTAAAACCCTAAACTAAAAAAACCCGTAGTAAGTACACAACTAAACACAACCTAAATTAGTACCTAAAACACCAAAGAGTAAGGTTGTTAAGCTACTCAGGTTCGGTTCGCGTTCGACTCGTTAAAACTTCAATTCGGGCTCGGCTCATTTATAAACGACTCAAGCTTGAGCGTGTCAATATTTGGCTCGTTCGGTTAAAATAACATTATATGATCATTATTTTAAGCGAGATAAGCTTGAGCATGCTAAGGTTCGCCTAATTCAGCTCGTATATAACACCCTTACCAAATAGCTATATATATATAACACTAGGCATTAACGGACAATACATATTAGAAACTTGATAGTCCAAGAGAACAAAAAATGAATCAATACAAACACAAAAACCCAATTAGTCCAAGTATACAGAAATCAGTAAGTTTTCTGCTACCCGCAAAATCAAACCCTAAATATAAACTAAAGTGCAAAAAATGGACATACATATTAGGACCATGATTTTGAAGTTTATCTTCTTTATCAAAAAGATAATCAAACTTATCGACACTTAATCAACTAAAAACATAATCGAATTTCTCAAAAAAAAAGCAACTAAAACATTATTTTTAAACAAATACAAGACTTCATTTCAAGGAAATCAAGGTTTCAATGAGCAACCTGATTTCGAAGAGAATAAGGTATAGAATAGAGTAGCATCCTCAAGGTTCAGTCTTGATCAATGGAGGAAAGTAGCAAAGTAAACTAGGGCAAGTATCGTGTGTATTTTTCGTTATTTTTAAAAGAAAGAATTTAGTCAAATAGGTCATATTCTATTTCCATTAAGTTTGTGTACCCTTTAATTTTTAACACTTTTATTAAACTGAAATTAGAAGGTAAGGCGATTTGACCCTTTTAAAATTGCATTCTTTCTTTTCCATCTCAAATTTTCTTTTCCCTTTTTAAATTACAAAAACCTATGGGAAAAATGGAGCAACTAAGTGTCATTAAGTACAGACATATACTTAATAACTACCCGAAAAATAAAACTTAGTGGTCACCAACTAAAAATGAATGGGAAATTCCGGATGGTACCCTCATGGTTTGGGATTTTTCGGAATTTTCCAAACAGTTTTTTCGAGTTCGGATGGTACCCTTAAGTTTACGTTGTTTTCCGGATTTTGCCCAATTCATTAAAAATTTTCAAAAATAAAGTAAAACTGAAAAAAAAAAATATAAAGACTGATTTATTTATTTTAATAATAAATTAAAATAGTAATTTTTTAAAAAAATTAAAAGAATTCTTATTTTATTTATTTTTTAAATAAAGTATAACACTTATGTTTTTAGATTTTTAATAAAAAATTTCTAATCCAAAATAATTTTTTTTAATAAAATAAAATCCTGATTTTTTTAATATTGTAAAAATTATTTGATTGATTTATTTTTAAATTAATATAAAATATTGATTTTTTTAAAAAAATTACTTTTTACTTTATTCTTAAAATAAATAGATCATTATTAATATTTTAATTTATTTTTCAATTTTACTTTATTTTATTTTACATTTTTTAATGGAATTTGAAAATTTTTAATGAATTTGGGCAAAATCCGGAAAACAACGAAAATTTAAGGGTACCATCCGAACTCGAAAAAACTATTGGGCAAAATCCGAAAAACCCCAAACCACGAGAGTACCATCCGGGAAATAAAAATTTTTGAGTACGCTAAATGAAAATTTCCATTCTCTCTTAAATTTATTTTCCTTTATCTTTATTTTACATGTATATATACTTCAAAACTCAATTATCTGTCTTTTCTATGTAAATTCATATAGAAAGAATTGGGTTAAATAAACTCTTTTTTATAGGCTTTTACTTTGTAGACCTATCTGATTTTATCATATATATATATATATATATATATATATATATATATATATATATATATATATATATATATATATATATATATATATATATATATATATATATATATATATATAATTTCTCCTAGACGAAAGAATTGAGTTAAATAGGAGTATAATTACTAAATGAGTTTATGTCATGTGTACTCTTAATAAAGTAATAGTAGTAAAAGACTTAGTTAGTCGTTTTACCCATTCTGCACCCGAAGTATAAAATTAGTGTTCAATTAATTTTGCACTCAAGTACGAAACTGAAATCGAGTTCAATGGATTATGCACTTGGGCTCGAACCGATATTGGGTACAATTGATCCTGTATTTGGGGTGCAAAATCGAAATTGAAATAATTTCGCACTTGGACCCAGAAATATTCTTCTTCTTTCTTTGCCTTTTTAGTGACTAATTTGATTCCACACGTTTAAGTACAAGATTTAATAACATTTGTAAATCAAATATATGAGTATATCCAGCAAACCTTAGAATATAGTTTTTTCGCTATTTTACAAGACATTCATAATAATTACAAAGACTATTTATAAGAGGATCATCAAAAGAAGTTAGAATTTTGGTACCAATCCACATAATCAAAGAGAAGTGATCCTAAAATTCAAAGTCTAATATCCAAAAGAGAAAAAAGTTTCAAATTACGGTCGAGTGTAGAAATGATGATTTTACCCACGTCCATTGGGTACATCGAACTCAATCTTTGAAACCGGAGAAAACCCGTCAAATACGGATAAAATACGAGTGACAGTACGTGACGACATTAAAAGATTTGGGTGACGAGTCAATCACTTATTCACCCGACTTGTCCAAATATCACCCAAAACATGTGCTTACCGGCATATACTATGTATTTTTTTTAGAAAAAGACATGTTCCCCACGCTTCCCTACCTGTGTTCCTGCTTCGAAGATGAACGTTTATGTTCGTTGTCTTCAATTGGCTGAATCATCCTTCTTTCCCTTGAAGACCTTTGTGCATTTGGTTTATTTTGATGTATTTTTGTGTATTTTTTTTCTTCTTTGTTGGTGACCTTTTTTGACGGTTTGTCCGTCTACCGATCATTTCGGCCTTTCAATCCACTAAATGGTGCGTCGTCTAAAGTATCGAACCACTTTCCATTTTCAAAATCAGTGTTACGATTCTTCACTTAGATACATAGTCAATAAATGTGGGGTTGATCTCTTCTAGATATTGCTTCATTTCATTATTTTCCCGAATCCAATCGCATTTCGAGAAAAGTCAATATACAATTAGTGTTTCATCCCATTTTATGGGGTGGAAACTAACGAATTACCATTAGGGAGACGACAACCATCATTCAAATAATATGATGATATCATATAGAACAATTTTGATACATATTTATGGGTTAAATAAGGTGGGATTACGACCGCCTATTTGAATCTAACACATTATATAATATTTTATCGTTGACTCTAAAAACAGAATAAAAATGCATCTAGTTCATATGTACGTCCTTATTCATGACATTTTTTTGAATTATTTTTTATGATCATATAAAATGTATTCGTTCCTATGTTGTTTCTCAATAGGATATAAAACTAAACAATTCTATTTCAATTACTTTAAATTATTAGCAATGATTCATTTATATATATATATATATATATATATATATATATATATATATATATATATATGAACTAGATTCGTTTTCATTCCGTTTTCTATTTTCAGTGTTAAAACTAAACGAGTCCTAAATCAACATAAAATCAATCGATTTCTTAACATTGAGGGCAATTGGCCTCTCACCTAGTGCCCGTATAAACAAGATGTATCTTATGAAATTTTTATGTTTTTTTAGCATATTGACACGTAACACAAAACAAAGCTTGGATTGATTTAGACTTAGTTGGGCTAGTACTAGCCCCATTAAACCATCGCCCCAAATACTTACTAGCCCATTAACCCGAGTCCATTAAAACATAAATATCAGCTACAAAAAATGCATTGGACATATATATTTTACACTCCGAGGTATGTCATTCACAAGAAATACACGTTTACTACATAATTGTAAAAGTTATATAAAAAGTCACAAAAAATATGTATTCACAACGAATCCACAAGGAATACACATTTACTACATAATTTTGCTGAGTTACGTATGACGTATCTTCATCGACAACCCTCCATTGATGCTCTCGAACTGAAGATCCGAGTTCTTTTACGTTGAGCAATGGATAATAGAATAACAAACTATAGATATTGTTAAATGGCCGTAATTAATTTTGGAGATATTTTAGGAGTTGTTGATATCTTTTTTCTTGTTTGACGTATCAACATAATTTTTTATTGTTTAATTAGGAAAATTAGTTATTTATTATAGGAGAGAGAAAATTCACTTATATGGTAATATCATTTATTATTTTCTATTTGATTTTTTTTTACGTAAATTAGGTTGCCGGCTTTGTTAATAGAAAACAAAAGGTATTTACTTTATGCACAAAAATACATAAAGTACCTACTTAACCAACTCATTCAAAAAAAAATCGCCGGATCTGATTTACATATTCGACGCTATAATCACATATATTCGGTTTTTACATGGTAAGAGTTATTTACTTATGAGTCAGGATTTAAAACAATCTCCTTTTTTTAAAAAACCATTATATGTAGGGCCATATCCAACGTGAGAAAAAAATGAATGTAGACATAAATCATTAATAATAATCTTCATTTTATAAGGCAAAAATGTCTTCATAAATGAACTATGATAAGATAAACTAGATAATCAAGTCGCTAATACCAAAATGAATTTCAAAAGCTTCCACCAGATAACCATATAGAGTCAATAGGAGGAGGAGTCCACCGACCTTATATACTATCTTGGGGTGTCCCCATCTTTCGATGTGAGACCTTATTATCTCCAACGCCAACCAAACCTTAACTTTGAAAAGCCTGTATGGAACCATAAGAATCAGTCGAAAGAGCCGACGAGGAAACTCTTTGTTTTTTGGGATAGCCTGTGTGAGATTTGAGAAGCTAGTTAGAAGTAATAACATGAGCACAACTCAAACAAAGATGAACTTCCTGCTATAGATTTCTATCATAAATGATTTGTGTAACAAGATTTTCCTACTCGGCGCGCAAACTCTCATAGTCTCATGAACACTATCGTTGTTATGCTACAAAGTTGTAATGGTGTCATTTGAGAACATGAAGGGATAAGGCAAGCAAACAAGTAGCCCCAGAATCAAGACTGTGATCCCAAGAGCAACATACTTGTTATCAGGATCAGTTATTTCTTCCGAGAGAGGAGCAATCGGGCCTCGTTGCAAGAAGAAAATCAGTGCTACCCAGTAGAATGCAACGTCGTTGAACAAGGAGGATAGTCCGAGCAGCGCGATTGATGCCCCTGTTATTCTAGTTGCAGCCTGCCAAGTTGATGGTTCCATGTTTGTTCATCTGTCATTTTAAAAAATAACAAGTATGAATGAAGATTGGTGGTAGTAGTAGCATACCTTTCTACCCCATATAGCAAACGAAATACGGCCACCGTCAATCTCCCCGGCTGGGATGCTATTAATAGCGTTGATAAGGAGTCCGGCCCATGCCCATATTACGAGAGGATTCACTGATATTGGTGTTCCTTCCTTGAGAACATCTCCAAGAAGTAGTTTAGCTATCATGCAAACAGAAATGTAATCACTTCACAGGCTTCGGTTGAATGCATTTTGTTTGTTTGACTATAAATGGTGTGTTTATTTACCTATACCACCTGCGAGAAACGATTCATGGAAAACAGATGCATCGACGACTATACCAATGCCATCACTAGGTGGTATGATGAATCCCAACAAAAAAAGAATAAGACCCAAGCCGAAGCCAGCAAGAGGACCGGCCGCAGCAACCTTCAGAAGATCTTCGCGCCTAGGTACGATATTTATAATTCTGGTAATGGCACCGAAGGAGCCTATCTGCCATCAAAATGCATAGGCGTTATCTTCTTTCCATCAAAGCCATCCCGAAGATTTTGTGTTGCTAATAAATGTAAGATAGACATATAATGGTAGTTCCCTCTCACCTGCCAACTAGGAACAAAGTAGGGAACACTAAGCTTCACACCACAATCTTTAGCGACAATGTAATGTGCAATCTCATGAACACCCAAAATTAGTGCAGTAACAAGAGCACCAGGAAGACCATTCTTCAGCAGGTCAATGTCATCAAATGTTGACCTGACATTTAAGGATAGAACATTTGAATTGAAATTACTAAAAAGATCATACTGGTGTCAAATATGCAAATGCCATACGAATAACATTTTTGCAAATCCTAAATGTAATAAATGGAAATGACTTGAAGCCAAAAGCAGAAAGAACATACAATAAGTTTGACTGTAATGCAGGAACATTGCGGAGAAGTAAGGTAAAGATTGTCACCAAGCCAAAGGAAGCAGCAGCAAACCACTCAGGGACGGCTGACAAGATGCAGAACTGGTTAATATATAGCCAATCTTTATAGAAGCACGGATAGTATTGAAAATGAGTAGCTACCTGTAGTCTCCGGCTGTAATGTTTTTCTGGGAACAACAACTGCTACAGGTTTATCATCTTCAGGGTTGACTAGGAGGAAAAACTTATATTCATCTCCAAATTTATCCTGCGTGAGGATGTTGAAATCTTATTTTAGTATACCAAACTATTGCCTGCTCTGGTAGTGTACATTAAAAAGAGTTGAGTTGAGCTTATAATTTTTCAAAATAAAATCCATAGGCTCCATTTGATAAATTGATTCTTTGTACTCTTCTGAAGTCAATACCTGCAACCTCTTTGCTATCTTATCATAACTTTTATCAGACTTCCCTCGCAAATTTCCTTTAAATAGCACTCCGCCCTATCAAAGTGCAAGGGATGTAAACATTAAGCAAGTGATCATGGTATGCACAAGCAAATTTTTAGAAGGGGGTGCATAAAAGCCGTGTACATTGACCATCAGAGCAAAACAGCAAGCATAAAAAAAAATGCATTATTAGATAACTTTCAGCTTTCTTACAGTTATAGATGAGTATATTGCGTACAAGACAGCAAGTGGCAAGACTTTTTATATGCACAACTGAAAGATAGATGATTCGGCATAAGCTATCTCCAATGTGAGCAAGAGAAAGTCCTTATAAACAACTAACCTCATATGGCTCCTGTCCTGTCACAAAGAATGTATCAAACCCAAACACCTGATCTTTGAGAATATCAATTGTTGCCTTTGGTATCCTAGCTGATTCATCCAACTGTTGGGGCTGCAAATAGTACAGCAAAGAGTGAAAAAGAGGAGAGTGAACTCCATGGGTTTCAACTCTGGCTCTGGTTTCTCTTTCTATCTTTCTGTGTTCTTGTAAGTTTGTGTGTTCATTTGTGTGTGTCCCGACTGATACTCTACCAAAGACAGTTGGGAAAATACCAAAGATTGCTTAAGCATAACAGAGATTGTTGTGAAACTGGGCAAAGCATTGACCAAAATCACCCAGTAGATGAGAGGGTAAGGAACAACAAAATAACCTAATGATGCTGACATGCTAAAATCTTAATCACCTTCACACCTGGCAGAGGTGAGCCACTAGCAACCTCCAAGTTATCTTCATCCTGTAGAAATGAAAAGGCTCAAAGTAAGAGGCGTGGAATGGGATAGATAATCCTTTTTGAGTGTGTACAGACCAGTGTTAATACTCCAGAAGTAGAAAATTTTAGTAGCCAAAGGCATTATATCAGACACCCTTAACGATCCAATCATTTGAACATCTGAAAAGACATACAGTTTTTATATTTTGTTTCCTATAGGTAATGAAACCTTTGAAAAACTAGAGCAGTGCCCAAAAAGACTCCGATGGACATTATGAACATAAACCATTCCATATTTAAAAAAAAGAAGAAGAAATAAACAAGGAATACTATTGGAAAAGACAAACTCGGAATCACAAATCTAACTAAAATAGTTAAGCAAATGCATTTGTAACCAATTAGAACAAACTGATGAATAGTGGACATCAGCCATAAGAGGCAATCATGTAAACAACGTGGTTGTTAAAACTATATCAGAGAAGCACCTGAACACCCCCTTGAACCAAAACTTCATCCTCGTTAGTATTGGCCATGCTATTTTGAGTTGAACCAAGAGTGTCGGCAGAGTCTACTTGCTCTTTTTCCTAAGATACATGAAATACACATCAATCTAATTCATGGGGAAACACAATTATAAAAATCGATAACTGTATGAAAATTGACTCAAAGGGGGTGTTATTGATTACTCGTTCAAGATCTGAACTTGTCTGTGTATCAAAATCAGATGAGCTTGAGACCTTGGTTTCTTCATGTGTGTCCTTCCCCTAAAATTTATCCAAGGATTAGTTTAAGACACAAAACATGATAAACCAATTTTCAATTGAAGGAAATAATTCATAGTAAGGATTAACAACATATCAACTTTCAAGAGTTGCTGTTTTATCTTATTGACCCATTAGTCACGACACCCAAGTAGAATAGCAAGTCAAAAATCCCTTGAAACCCAGCAGTAGTATTCTAATTTTAACAAAAGTACAGATGCCCTGGTGGTCAAGTGCAGCCATAGTGCATAAAAAGATCGATGTAATCACTTGTACTGTTGTACACATGGAAGCTGAACCTAGCATGTTCATCTAAAATATGTATGGTTTACAAAGAGAGCCTCGGTCCCTTAAACAAATGATATTTGTGGGACAGTTACCTTTTCCCCTTTAGACAATCCATTCTCATTATCTATCATAAGTAGTCACTCCCTAACCGGTCGGCAGGCAATCCATTGCCAACTTCAGCAGGATTGAACTACAACTACAACAATTCAAAGGCGCCGAGCAACCTCGTTACTAACTTTAATTTCGTGCTATGCCAATTAAGGAAAAGGATAACTGTATATCCCTTCTCAGACACATGCAATTAAACTTCCTTTCTACAAAGCAAAAGTACCAGGTTTACCGTTTCAAGATATGTAATATCCATTCAATTGTGAAATCATTTCCATTATAAAATTAGAAAGCTTTATCTTATCGAGCAATCAGCAAAACTCAATATTTAGCTAACATAAGCAGGAGGACATTAAGCAAATGTAGCAAGTACCTCGTCCTCATTGCTTTCAGGTTCAGTCTCAGACTCTATCACCCTACAACGAAACTCTCTCTTTCGCCGAATCCCCAACCTATCCAAACGGTTAAAAAACTCATCAAAATTTCAAAGCGAGTACAGTGAAATCAAAAGTTCAAAACACAAACAAAATAGGTTTGCGACCTGCACTTGCGAAATTGGAGGCTCCTACTGGAAGCACAAGGAAGAACCAAAGGTTGAAAGCCAAGAAGACAGCAAGTAGTACAATCTGAAAGGGGAGCTAAATTCCCTCGAAAAGCCGCTTGGATGTTCATCTTCGATCACCAGTAACGAACTCCACTTGTGTCAATGTCTAATCTAACTGGAAGCAGAAATCTGCTGGATTGTCATCGAAAAACAACAAATTTCCGTGGGAAATCTAATTGAATGCAAAATCTGTTCAATTTGACATTGAAGAGCAACAATCTAGGGTTTGAGATATTTTGAGTGGGAGAATGAACTGTGAAGGCTTATCTCTGAGGACCTGAGGAGTGGAGTGGGAGTCCACCTGCCTATCCTAGGGAGTTTTTGTTTCATTGGACATACGATTCTTGGAAGACAGTCGCAGCCAATCACATCTAAACACGTGGCGATCTTGAATTTTATATTGATTAATTGAAAATATGCGTACGGTACATACGAGCGCACATGCGTGAGATCGTTTATACGAACACGTATAAATCAAGTGAAAATAAGAGTAGTTCATGATCTTGCATATTCGATTCAAAATTTTCCAACTTTAGATATCTAACAAATACTTTTTACGATAACTAGCTGATGAAATATGTTCCTTTGACTTATAATTATCATCAGAAAACAAAAGAGGGACACTTTGTCATTGAGTAATGATTAGTGTGGTTTGGACACAATATTTTGTGTCGAGGCAATTGCGCTCATAAAAAATATTAAAATTAATTCCGAAGGAAATTATGAGCCTAGAAATTGCATTTTGGCTCTCGTGAAGTTGCTTTTCAACTTCATTATTAAATTAGTCAAATAACTTTAATTACAGGGAAGGACTAAGATTGATTTGAGTTTAATTTTAATTAAACAAAAAAGGAAATCATATATCTCCAAATCAACGTATCTCTCCAAATCAACATTTTTCTCCGATTCTCTTCGTCTCAACATTTTTTGCTTCTCAGTATTTTTCTTCATCATCGACTCATCATACATCACCAAAATGAGACAACATTCCAAATTAACAAAGTCTGTCACATGTAACACTCTTCTTCTCCTCTTTTACCACTCGAATATAAGATGAACAAAGAAACGGACATAATGTAGAGCTTTCATTGGCAGGATCCTCTTTTTTTCTCCTCCTTGTAAACTCAAATTGTGAAGCTTTCATCCGGTTGGTTTGAACTGAATTGGAGGAACAAAGGGTGTAAAATTGGTTGTCGTTTATATTGAGCATGATGCATTTTGTTTTGCATGATCCTCTTTTTACGCTTTATCAACAAAATATATGTGTATACCGTATTTAAAACTCAAAAACATTAAAGTTTCCAAATATTCATAATATTATATTACAGTTTACATTAAAATTTTCAAATACACATAATGAAACACATCTAAAATGAATTTGGGTCATTTATCAATTTTGACGGTTTGATCAGCATGATTTCTTTTTAAATTATATAAGCATAATCATACAATAATTATAAGTATCTCGTTAATGTTTAGTGATTTATTTTTATTTATTATTTTAAATTAAAAACTTTATTATTTATATACGGGACATGATGAACATAGTGGGATGAAGAAGTTAAAACTCACATTCCGTCTCGGATGATTTTTGATGGGACGAGTTCGAAACGAAATTTATAATTTTGAATGAAATCCATCGAACATCAGGACAAGACCGGGATTGACGGAATTTATGTCCTCCGGTATCCTTTTTAAAAGAAAAAAAAATACATTGAGTGAGTCTATATTTTTTTAATTAAAAAAAACAAATAAATCTTTTGTTTTGTTTTTTAGCTAACTTTGAAAAGCAAATCTCCGTAAGATAGTTGACATGCCAAATCCATAAAATCCAATATCTCAGAATAATTATAGTTCCCATATCTTCACCTCTGCATCGTAAAAGACGGTTCATTTCTTCTCCTCCCATTGGCTTCTCTGGTTTGCCTGCAACTATCTTCTTCACTTGGTTAGTCCCTGCTCTCATTCACCTTCATTTCTCCATTTTCGATCGTTTTTCTATTATCTTGCTGTTTGTTTTCTCTTGTTTCTTAATGATGGTAGTTTAGGGTTATATACTGTTCATCTTCTTCACCCTTCGCCTTCCATGGCCGACCAAAGTAATCAACAAATAATCAAAGATTCTCTTTTGTTTACCACTCAGTTTAATCTGCAAAGCTTACCCACTAAACCAACAAATCATACTATCGGTAGTTTTTTCTCCGACCACCGTTACTCCGCCTCGTCCTCCAGCAAGACCCGTCATTTCTTCCACCGGAGAAGGCCTATCCGCCGCCGGGACCCAGCATAATCTAATATCAGCAATTTATGCTTTTATTTTTTTTACTTTTCTAGGGTTTTGTAGGCGTGTAGCTTAATTTCAGCATTTTGTATCTGATTTGTAAGATTAGGGTTCAAATTTCATTTGTTTTTTTATCAGAAAGTTACTAAGATCAAGATAGAAGACGATGGATAAGCGAAAGAGAGGGAGCGAGGCTGATGCTGTTGATCAAGACACCAAGTCACATGTTGAGCCTTTGCCCATACCTAACGTTGATGAAGACATTAAGCCTCCAATGGCTTCCGTTACCTCGGTTCGTGCTATTTCTCTCCCGGTTTCATTATGTCCTTGCCCATGCTTAGGGCTGTCATTCGGACCGAGATCGATTCAAGTTTACTAATGTGTTCATATTCAGCTTGTTTTACCGCATTTGCATGCTAATATTGTGAAGATGTATGTTCCTTTTCGTATCTAGAAATCAATATATCTTATATTCATATCAAGATATGAATATGAGATCCGATATCTTGAGTATATCAAAAAGTGTATTGGGAGTATCAGATTGATAGACATATACTTATATACCGATCACTAGTTATGAGGTTTTTTTTGTAGGTCGATACTCATATCTCATACCGAATAGTCCGGTTAAGTTGTTTGTATTTTTCCTTTTCGTTTGTTGGTTTGTTGGTTCGTTGAGAAGTGTCGGGTTTCATTGGCATGATGAGTTGATTTCTTATTTGTGTTGATAGGCTGCTAATAAGCGGTCAAGAAATCCGACAATGTCGAATAACTCCGCTCCCTCCTATGAGTGCAATAGGCCGCAAGCACAAGGACATGCCATTCTAGACAATAGTCAGCCGGCCCAAGCACAAGGACCTGCCTATAGCGTCAGAAACAACGCTGTTCCGTCAACGCCACAAGGATCTCCCTTTACCAAGAACACTGATAAGGCGCCGACACCAGCATCCACTACCCACATCAAACTCAAAGTTGTGGATCAGGTATCATAAACCTACTTTGATCAATATTCTTGTTATAATAAGACAATTAGTCTAGGTAGACTGATATGATGGGGCATGAACATAGCGTGAGCTCGAGGGAAACATATATTGGGGCCTTGGTTTAATGGGCTCGGGTCGACATATATTGAAAACTCTATCTGCAAGTTCGTGCAGCAAAACCAAAAACGTTTTATTTTTTCTCCTGTATGATTCTTATATCATTAAGAATCGAGCTTTTTGGTAGTGCCTCAAACGTAGTCACAAATTTCTTACTACTGCAATCTTCGTGTTTTGTAGTATGAAAAAGAAGTTAGCTTCATGATACTGAGAACCGCCCCACTGAAGAAAGCCATGGATACATACTGTGATAGCCAAAACAAGGAGCTTAAATCCTTGACCTTCTTATTCGAAGGACGCCAATTTCTACCACATCAAACCGCAGAAGACGTAAGTCAAAATCCCTTCCCTTTGCCTTACAACTATGCACATACATATATATATTGAGACTTTTGTAACCCGGAAAAGACTCTTACACGCCCTCTCTTTGGGTTTCAGCTGGGCATCCAAGACGGCGACGAAATAGATGCAATGGTGTCCCAAAACGGAGGTAGTTTACTCGCTTAAGCTTAAGATTGTTTTGAACATGAATTTCTAAGCCGGGTAGGCAACCATTCATATGTCGTATTAAGTAGTAGATTATCATACTGCTTTCATCTCGAAGGCGGTTGCATTTTGGATGTATGTTTATGTGTTCTCTCGTTTGATCTGCATAAACTCGATGACCGCTAATCCTTTCTACGTTGACGAGCTCTTAAACTTGTGTGTGTAACGTGATCAAGGCTTGCCCTAGTGTTAAGATGAGAAAATGTCTCAGCTTATAAAGAAAGGGACAGTACATTTCATAGCTTATTGTGACGTAAACACACCAACGAATGCGTTGACTTGTTGTGGAACCGTTGACTTGGACCTTAATGTAAACGAACTTTGCAAGTAAATTATGCATACCAAGTTAAAATTCCTGAACAGCTATCGTAAAATAAGAGAGAAAACCTCTCTTTGAATAGGGAGGAACCCTCGCCCCAAACGCCGCCCCAAAACTGCTTATCATCTGATCTCAAGCCCCTCGATTCCCCTTCTGTGTGGACTTCCCGGTGGCTGCCGGGCACTCACGGAGCCAGTATCTTCACCAAAGAAGGAAGAAGGGGAGGAGCTCCAACTTAGTTTCGATTTCTCTCTCCCTTCTAAACTTACAAAGCGGACTCCGTTTTTTCGGATCTACCTGGGTTGTTCGCCGGCCTACGAGGCTGTCTTATGCTACCGTGATGGGGTTGCAATCATGGCGGGTTATTGTTGCCATGGTTTGTTTCATCTCCTATTTCTTGTTTCGAGATTGTGTTTTCTTTTGTTGCTCGGAATAAGGTCCTTCTCTTTTGCTTTTCGTTGTGTTGTCCTTTGGACTGTAAACCTTTGGTTCAGTTTGGATCTGGTAGTGGCGGGTTTGACTCCACATCCAAACCTTCCACAAATCGATTTGGGCTACAACCTAGTTTTACCAAACTCATAAATTTGTTTGTCTATTGTTCATTTGAATGCTCCTTTCTATGTAAGCCTCTGTATCGACTTTTATGCTTATGCGAATGCTGTTGTTATTGGTCGTATTGTTCTAGGCCAATTCATACACAAGGGTTTGATCAACCCGGCAAATGGCTCACAACCTACTAAAATAAACAAAGGTGTTCACTAAATTGATCCTTCTTTTCCATTTGTAAATGGCTCTGTTTTAATATAAAAATACTTATGTGTTTCTTTAGGCTTATAAGCAATATTTGTGGTGTCATTTTGATCATTGTAATGAATGTTGAGTATGACATTTATCACATTGGACCACCAAATGGTATAAGATCCATAATGGATTTTACAAATCCGACATATCCATTTTAACAAGCAATTATCATGCTTCTCAAGATATGAAAACTATTACCTGAGTGTGTTTTTCAACATTTGATGAGCACCCACACAATTTTACCCTAAACAATCTTTCGATTGTCTTTTGTTTGGCTTCGCATGCCTCTTGCCCGCCACCACCATGACCTCACAGACAATAATTATAATATTTATTATTTTGAAAAATATAGGCTACTAATGTTTGGTCATTTTTCGTCGTCTCCTTTCTCGTTGCCTAACGGCGACGATTCCGGCCTAACGGTCCCAAAAAAATCATTGATGAAAAGGAAAAATAAAATTTAAAGTTATGAGAATTTACCAATCCATGATATGCAAATGCCCTACTGTATTTCACCCTTTTTATGTGAAAAAACATATAATAATCAAAACCAATAAATCAAAACTAAAATGACCAATTCTCATCCTTCTTTAGGATTGTATTATATAAAAAACGGATTTACAAAATATTCATTCTAATTTCTGAAACAAGGTTTCAGTGTTTTTAACCAACTCTTTTCGAACAAAGTTCCCCTTGTAAATCACTACTCTTTAAACCATCAAAGTTGTACACATTTCTATATCACGATACCCGTGTGTTGCAGTCTCGCCTTCTTTGTTTTGATGTTGTATTGGTGGCCGTTCAAGTGTTTGTCGAGAAGGGGGCGTGGATGTGCGATCGACTCCTGATGGCTTTGTTGTAGTTCAAATCTGAGGTGTTCACAGATGTTCCCCATGCTACCTACCTGTGTACTTTCTTCGAAAATAAACGTTCATGCTCGTCGCTTCCGACTGACTGGATCAAACTGCTTTCCCCTGAAAACGTCCCTGTTTTCGGTTTTTTTACGATGTATTTTTGTGTTTTCTTTTTCTCCTTTGTTGTGGTCCTTCATGACGGTTAGTCCGTCTGCCGATTTTTCGGCCTTTCGATCCCATAGTCGGCACGCTGCCTATGGGAACGAACCGCTTTCCATTATCAAAAAAAAATTATGCATACCAAGTTAAGGGCACGAAGTTGGGGTTTAGGTTTATGGGATGAAAATTACGCCATTGTAACCACCGCTGCCACCAAACCTCCAAAAGAAGTTCCAAATCCAAAGTACCTATCTTGGCTTCGCAAAGACATTGTTATTTGACGCTCTTATCGGCACACTCATTCCACCGGTTGTAGCACTTCTAGCCATGACTGACTCCTCCAACGCCTTATGGCATCATCTTGCTCACTTTATGCCAATCCAACAAGAGGTCATATTAAGCAAGTCAATGATCAACAAAAAAATCTCACCAAATGATCATCAATTAGTGAATCTATGCAAACCTTGAAACGCCTTGTTGACCAACCGACACTTCTTGGCAAACCTCTATATTAAAAAGATCTCACGGATCGCATTCTTGACGGTCTTGATTCGGACTATCAGTCCATCATGTGTTGTTCATGCTCGAGATACACCCATTACATATGAAGAGCTTCTAGAGAAGCTCATCAACAAAGAAGTGTTGATTCTCACAAGCCAACCAATATGACAATCCCTGCCATTGTCAATGCCACCTATAACAAGAACACTAACCCAAACTATCGTTCTCAACCTAACCCGAACTCCAACACTTCCAACAAACCACCCGCTAACCCAATCCTAGGCAAATGTCAATGGTGCAACATCCAAGGTCACACCCTCTCCCATTGCTTTACTTTTCAACGACAACATCCCAATGTTCAACTACTCCTCCGTACTAGGGCTAGCTAATCCACCAACACCTCATGCGCGTGTTGCTACACATCAACCTTCCAACTCTTCCTCTAACCACTCTGAACACGGGAATCCTCCACTTAAGCAATGGCTACTAGACTTTGGCGCCTCTCATCGTGTCACTTCAGATTCCAACAATCTTGTTGTTTATTACCCTTACAATGGCACGGATGAGATCATCATTGGCGATAATGCTAGTTTACCTATTCACCATATTGGTTATGCGTTCTTTACCTCTAACTCCCATTTTTTAAAATATATAATGTGTTAATGTTCCTCCCATCAAAAGAAACATTATTTATGCTTTTCCGTTTTGTAATGACAATCATGTAAACTTGAACTAACGCCCTCATCTTTTTTCATTAAGGATTTCAACACTCATCAATTATACCAAGAAGGTTCAAATAAAGACGGGATCTATGAACTACCAACAACTCGCTCTCTAGTCGTTTTCCACTTCACTCTCAACTCCTCATCGGCACCATCACATGGGTCACCATCCAACAAAACTCTTCATTTCTTAGCAACTCAATTATCTTTCCCTTCTATTTCTACTTAAACTTGTCATGCATACAACACTAATAAAAGTCACATGTTACCTTTCTCAACATCCTCATTGTGTTCTACTCAACCTTTAAAGGTCATCTTTAATGATATTTGGACATCTCTGGTTCTCTCCAGGGACATCATTAAATATTACGTTATATTTGTGGATCACTTCTCCAAATATACTTGGTTACATGCTATATCTAAGAAATCAGATACATCTATAATATTTGTAAGATTTAAAACCTTGGTTGAAAAAAAAATTAACGCTAAAATAAAAACTCTCTAGTCATAATGGTGGGGAATATATAGGGATAGCTACATTCCTTACCACACATGGAATATCACACTAACTTCTTCACCTCATACTCTGAAACACAATGACTTTGTTGAACGTCGACATCGTCATGTAGTCGAAACAACTTTCTCTCTCCTTACCAATGCTAACTTAGCTCTTAACTATATGGCTCTATGCAACCCCAACAACTAATTAAAAAATTTATTTTTAATTAAAACTTAATTCTAATATGGGTGATTTTTACACACATGTTATTCAAACGGTCAACTAGATATTGTTTTAAACAACATGACGTGTTCGATTGTGCTAATCGATTGCGTCGAAGCTCGAGACAAATTAGAAGGAACAAAAGTAAAATAAGACTCGAGTGCAATCGATTATTTTTGTTCTGCACGACGGCTGCACCCAACACGATTCTTCTTTATTTTTGTGCACGACGGCCAATATATTTCCTATATCAAAATTCAAAGACTAGTAAGTTAAATAAATCTAAAAAAAATATTGAGTCTTGTTGGTTAAAAGAATGAATATATTACATCAAACATTTATTCTTTATTGTTCATATGATGTGTAATAGTCAAAAATCGAAGATGACCTAATCGAGAATTTTAAGGAATTAAATCCGTTTTAACACGAGATACCTCTCGAGGTAACTTGCTCCTAGATGATATTACAACCCGGTGTTATTTGGAGCATGTGGGAGCTTCAATTAATAAAAATGCATTTGAGAGAAATGATCAGGACATCGGACATGTCCTAGATATGAAAAAACATGGAAAGGCAAAACAGCCAAAGGAGTCGTTATTTCGTTTCTTAACGGCTAAGAAAATTGGCTTAGGAATACACGTTTTTTGAGACAATTGCGGAATAATTATCCATACAATATTTCAGATTTATTATTCCAATTTCGAGAAGTTTGGAGAAGGGGTCTTGAACCGCTTTTTCGGATCGGTGAAAGGATAATTATCGATTCCGCTAAAGAATAATCATCGACTCCGCTAAAGGATAATTATCGTCGTCGCTATAAATAGCAGAAATATCGTTTATTAATTCATTTTCTTTCACGTTTCCTCGTAAAAGCTCTGATTTCTCTCAACCTTCAAACTCATATCTACTCTTCGTTCTAATCCGATTTCAAATCCGTTTGAGTTTTTGGATTCCTCTCTTCATTCTCTTCATTTTGGTACCGAGTTTCTACATTTCCGAGCAAGGGAAGGTCTGGTCGAGCATATATGATACTAGGGAGGTTCCGTCGCTCAGATTCCGGTGAATTTGATGGTGTCCGAGCGTAGCCTGCGTCGTTGTGATTCCGAATCTTCCTTCGGATAGTCAATCGGGTTAGTAACGAATAAGTTATGAATTTATTCGTTTTTCATATTGCGATTTAGCCTAAATTGACCTTAGGCTTGTCAAAATGGATAATTGGAAATTCCATTATGCTCGTTACTTTATTCTGGTGATTGTGGGTTGTTTGTTTGATGAGATTTGATTACAGGTGGGTTCAAAAATTGCCTGCGGGCAAAACGTTATTCTGACAAAATTTAATTAATTAATTGAAGGTTAATTAATTAAATTGAGATTATAGAGGAGGATATAAGTTAATTAAATTCAAATGAATGAATTTAATTGGTGTTTGAATCGAGAAGTTTAATACAAGAATATGATATTATCAACACGTGTTGTTGAAGGTTTTGGTCTAACTATAACTTAGTTGCTTTGTGAGCGTATCCAAGCACGATAAAGGAAGATAGTCCGAGTGGAAAACGGACTCAATAGTTGGTTTGCGAGGTTTTATTGTTCTTACCTACGAGGTAAGTGTATATGAATTACACTTGCTTAATATATGTTATGTATTTAATATGCCATGATTTTATGCATGCTTGTGTGTATATATCTGTTTGTTATGGTTGTATGCATGCTTATATGTATATGAGTGAGACGACGATGATGATGAATTGATATTCTTTATGAAAGCATGCATGAGGTCCATGAGATGATAGTGGAAAGAATGTGATGAAAGTATATGATGAAAGCATGAATTTGAGTTATGATATGGAAGTGATAATATAGGATGATAATTGATTAATTAGTCCAACTGGGTCCGGCACGGGTTTCCGTGGGACGAGGTCGCTACCTGATCTACAGGGGGCCTCAAAGGTCGCTACATGATCTACAGGGGGCCTCAAGATAAGAAAAACAGTCAGAGGTCGCTACCTGATCTACAGGGGGCCTCAAGATAAGAAAAATAGTTCAAGATCGCAACCTGATCTACAGGGGGTCTTTGGACAAGATGGCCGAGGTCGCTACCTGATCTACAGGGGGCCTAGGACGCTATCGGGCTGGCCAACCGAAAGAAAAAAAAAAGAAAGAAAGAAAAGAAATACGAAAACACGTGAGGAAATATATCGTACGATCAGTTGGGGCTATTTAGTTAATTATCACCTATGCATCGATGCGATCGAGTCTAGCATGTTATGTGTTATGTTATGATTATTTTTATGTGAAGAGATGATATGTTTATATGTGATGTGTGATAACATGCTTGAATGTTTATGTTTATGTGATATGAATGGTTGTGGAATTATATGTGAATGTGGATATGTATGTGTGCTTTGAAATGTGAGGAAGGGTATAGAGTGTCCTTTGGAGACGGGATATTAGATACTTATATATATTGGGAGAGTGCGATTTGTATACCTTTACTGAGCGTGTGGCTCATTGTTGTTATATCCACATTTTTTTCAACTACTCAGACTCGGCCTGATCAAGGTAAGGATGTTGGACCCAACACCTGGATTTGAGATCATATCAGGTGGACTGTTATGAGATGCTACCGCCTAGGATGTTTTGCATGGTTTTAAAATAGTTGTGTGTTTCTTTAAACAGGGTTAATTAATTGGTAATCAACTAGAAATGAAATAGGTGTCACATGATGTGTTCATGTGTTTTATGAAATCAAATGGTGTGTCCAATAAACTCGATAAGATCGTTTATATAAATTCTCCCACCACTATTAGTCTTATTGGAAAGAATGTTCTAGAATGGTGCATCAATTGACTTGTAATTCATCTGATGATATTCTACTATTATTTTCAAAAGTTAAAAAAAAAAAAATTGAATGAGTCTGGGCCGTTTGGTTTGAATTCCAGAATCGAAAACGGAATGGAAACGAATTTAATCCATATGTATACCATTGTTCATGAAAGTTTTTGAAATTATTCCTTCTAATTTGAAGTAATTGAAGTTGAATTTGATTACTTTTGATATCTTGTAGGGTAACGAAATATGGGAAGACAAGTGTATTTTGCATGTAAAAGCAATAAATGATTCCGTAGAATTTCATGAATAAGGATATACATATGGACTAAATTCGTTTACATCTCGTTTCTGTTTTCGGAGTTGGAAACAAACGGCCCTATATTCTTTTATTGAAAAAACAAACAAATCTTAAAAGCAAATCTCCGTAAGATGGTTGACATACCAAAGATAAATCTATTATACTTACTAAAACAGAGCACGGGTTGATGACGTGGCGCGCTGTGGACGCAGAATTTTTGAAATTGAGCTCCCACAATTAAAGCCAATAAATCTTTATTTTTTACACTATTTTTTAAACCATAAAATATTTTATTATTAAAATAATAATTTTATAGAAACCAAATCTATTATCTATTATACTTACTAAAACAGAGCACGAGTTGATGACGTGGCGCGCTGTGGACGCAGGATTTTTGAAATTGAGCTCCCACAATTAAAGCCAATAAATCTTTATTTTTTACACTATTTTTTAAACCATAAAATCTTTTATTATTAAAATAATAATTTTATAGAAACCAAATCTATTATACTTACTAAAACAGAGCACGGGTTGATGACGTGGCGCGCTGTGGACGCAGGATTTTTGAAATTGAGCTCCCACAATTAAAGCCAATAAATCTTTATTTTTTACACTATTTTTTAAACCATAAAATCTTTTATTATTAAAATAATAATTTTATAGAAACCAAATCTATTATACTTACTAAAACAGAGCACGGGTTGATGACGTGGCGCGCTGTGGACGCAGGATTTTTAAAATTGAGCTCCCACAATTAAAGCCAATAAATCTTTATTTTTTACACTATTTTTAAACCATAAAATCTTTTATTATTAAAATAATAATTTTATAGAAACCAAATCTATTATACTTACTAAAACAGAGCACGGGTTGATGACGTGGCGCGTTGTGGACGCAGGATTTTTGAAATTGAGCTCCCACAATTAAAGCCAATAAATCTTTATTTTTTACACTATTTTTTAAACCATAAAATCTTTTATTATTAAAATAATAATTTTATAGAAACCAAATCAATTAATTAAAATAAAAATTTTAATACACCAATAAGCATTATAATCCAAAAAAAACAAAAGAGTTGTTAAATACAAAAAAAATTGTAAAATTAAATTGTTACCCATTGACCAAGAAAAAATCCTCAAACTCATTACATAATCGGAAAAAAAACAAAAATGTTGTTATATATATATATATAATAATATTATTATTCTATTAAGTATGTCCATAGTATAATCTCATTTAGTAAATTTATCTTTAATAAAGTAATGTTGGTAAGTCGATTATATTAGAGAAGTATAAAAAAACTAATTTTACAATATTCTTTCTCATTTTTTTCAAAACCCGCACAAGGTGCAGGTATTATACTAGTAAATCCTTAAAATCTAATATCTCAGAATATTTATAGTTCCCATAACTTCACCTCTGCATCCTAAAAGACGGTTCATTTCCTCTCCTTCTCCCCTAGCCTTCTCTCCTTTCTCTGCAACTATCTTCTTCACTTGGTTAGTCCCTGCTCTCATTTACCTTCATTTCTCCATTTCCGATCGTTTGTCTATTTTCTTGCTGTTTGTTTTTTGTTTTCTCTTGTTCCTGAGGAATGGTAGTTTAATTAGGGTTATATACTGTTCATCTTCTTCACCCTTCGCCTTCCATGGCCGACCAAAGTAATCAAAGATTCTCTTTTATTTATCACTCAGTTTAATCGGCAAAGCTTACCCACTAAACCAACAAAACATATTACCGGTAGCTTTTTCTCCGACCACCGTTACTCCGCCTCGTCCTACAGCAAGACCCGTCATTTCTTCCACCGGAGAAGGCCTATCCGCCGCCGGGACCCAGCATAATCTAATATCAGCAGTTTATGTATTTTTTTTTTACTTTTCTAGGGTTTTGTAGGCTTGTATCTTAATTTCAGCATTTTGTATCTGATTTGTAAGATTAGGGTTCAAATTTCATTTGTTTTGATCAGAAAGTTACTAAGATCAAGATAGAAGACGATGGATAAGCGAAAGAGAGGCAGCGAGGCTGATGCTGTTGATCAAGATACCAAGTCACATGTTGAGCCCTTGCCTATACCCAACGTTGATGAAGACACCAAGCCTCCAATGGCTTCCGTTAGCTCGGTTTGTACTATTTCTCTTCTGGTCTCATTATGTCCTTGCCCATGCTTAGGGCTGTCATTCGGGTCGAGATCGATTCAAGTTTACTAATGTGTTCATATTCAGCTTGTTTTGACCGCGTTTGCATGCTAATATTGTGAAGATGTACGTTCGTTTTCGTATCTAGAAATCAATATATCTTATATTCGTATCAAGATATAGACATGAGATCCGATATCTTGAGTATATCAAAAAGTGTATCAGGAGTATCAGATTGATACTCATATCTCATACCGAATAGTCCGGTTAAGTAGTTTCTATTGTTCCTTTTGGTTTGTTGATTCATTGATATGTGCCGGGTTTCATTGGCATGATGTGTTGATTTCTTATTTGTGTTGATAGTCTGCTAATAAGCTGTCA
Organism: Fagopyrum esculentum; assembly: GCA_033239045.1. Taxonomy (NCBI): domain Eukaryota; kingdom Viridiplantae; phylum Streptophyta; class Magnoliopsida; order Caryophyllales; family Polygonaceae; genus Fagopyrum; species Fagopyrum esculentum. Next base: position 4,133,257 of record BSUD01000003.1, read on the forward strand.
AGAAATCCGACAATGTCGAATAACTCGGCTCCCCCCTATGAGTACAATAGGCAGCAAGCACAAGGACATGCCATTCCGGACAATACTCGGCCAGCACAAGGACCTACCAATAGCGCTGTTCCGTCAACACCACAAGGATCTCCTGTTACCAAGAACACTGATAAGGCGCCGACACCAGCATCCACTACCCACATCAACCTCAAAGTTGTGGATCAGGTATCATAAACCAATCTTTGATCAATATTCTATAAGAATCGAGCTTTGGTAGTGCCTCAAATGTAGTCACGGATTTGTTACATTGCAATCTTCGGGTTTTGTAGTATGAAAACGAAGTTTGCTTCAGGATACTGAGGACCGCCCCGCTGAAGAAAGCCATGAATGCATACTGTGATAGCCAAAACAAAGAGCTTAAATCCATGACCTTCTTATTCGAGGGACGCCAATTTCTACCACATCAAACCGCTGAAGACGTAAGTCAAAATCCCTTCCCTTTTGCCTTAAAACTATGCATATATATATATATATATATATATATATATATATATATATATATATATATATATATATATATATATATATATATATATATATATATATATTGAGAATTTCGCAAGCCGGAAAAGACTCTTACACGCCCTCTCTTTGGGTTTCAGCTGGGCATCCAAGACGGCGACGAGATAGATGCAATGGTGCCCCAAAACGGAGGTAGTTTACTTCCTTAAGCTTAAGATTGTTTTGAACATGGATTTCTAAGCCGGGTAGGCAACTGTTCGTATGTCGTCGTTAAGTAGTAGATGATTGTATTGCTTTCATCTCGAAGGCGGTTACATTTTGGATGTATGCTTTTTATTTGCATAAACTCGATGACGGCTAATCTTTACTACGTTGACGAGCTCTTAGTTAAACTTGTGTGTGTAACGTCATCAAGGCTTGCCCTTGTGTTATGATGAGATCATGAGAAAATGTCTTCACTTCTTCTCTAGAGTGATGACCGAGATTGCTATTTGTACCACAAGATCCATTCTAAATGACCCTTACTACGCTTACGTGTTGCGTACGCGTACTAAGTAGTTCATTTTTGAATATAAAAAAAATAGAGTTACGGCTACGGGAAGCGTAGCCGTAACTCATGGAAAAGCAAAGAGTTTACGTACGGGAAAAAGCAACTACGCCTACGCGTAAGTTCTTCTACAAACGCGTAACCTAGTGATTCTTCTTCCCCATTCGTAGCCATAACTCATGGAAAAGCAGAGAGTAACTACGCCTACGCTTTTGCGTAGGCGTAGTTACTTTACGTACGGGAAAAAGCAACTACGCCTACGCGTAAGTTCTTCTACAAATGTGTAAGCCTAGTGATTCTTCTTCCCCATTCACTTCTTATTCTTCCTTCTCATCGACGGCGACTTGCTTCCTTTTGTTTTCTATGCACCGACGATGATTCACCACCAGATCACCACCCTGTTGCAATGGTTAGAACCCGAGGGTTTGATGGCGGTATAGTCCGGCCGGGTAGCCGCGCCGGCAGTGGCAGAGTGGACTCCTCTGGCAGCGTCTCCAACGACTGCCGAAGACGTGTTGTTTCCGATGTGGACGGCGGATGAGGCGCACGTGGAGGGCGTTTAGGTGGTGGCGTATTCCGCGGATGTGCGACATCTCGCGCTTCATCTAATGTCGGGGTACGGTTTTTTTAATTTATTGTATTTTAATTATTTTTGTCGATAATTAGTAGATAATTATTGACTAAATTAGTGTTTAATTAAAGAAAATAGTTGATAATTAGTGAATTAGTATAAATTAGTCGTTAATTAGCCGACAATTAATGAAATTAGTCGATAATTAGTGAATTAGTAGATAATTAGTCGATAATTAATGAAATTAGTCGTTAATTAGTAGATAATTAGTGAATTGGTATAAATTAGCCGACATCTAATGAAATTAGTCGATAATTAGTGAATTGTACATAATTAGTGAATTAGTATAAATTAGTCGATAATTAGTGATTTAGTATAAATTAGTCGACAATTAATGAAATTAGTCGATAATTAGTGAATTAGTAGATTATTAGTAAATTAGTATAAATTACTCCATAATTAGTGAATTAGTATAAATTAGTCGATAATTAGTGACTTTGAATAAATTAGTCGTTAATTAGTAGATAATTAGACCTTAATTAGGGAATTAGTATAAATTAGTCGATAAATAGGCAATAGTTAATGAAATTATTCGATAACTAGTCGAGTAATCAATGAAATTACTCATTAATTAGTGAACTTGTAGATAACTATTAGATAATTAGTCGATAAATTAATGAAATTAGTCGTGAATTAGTGGGCAATTAGTCAATAATTATTGAAATTAGTCGGTTATTAGTCGATAATTAATGGTATTATGCAATTGAATAGGTTGTCGGAACTAGTACCACTACGGATTCGAACCGTAAGCGGCGACTTATAGAGATGGGATTAGCGCTTTCCGATGACGTGCAGGAGGAGCCTCAGGAGGAAGAGAGAGGACGGGAGGCCGAGGACGAGCGGATAGACATGCTATTCGGTTCCTTGGACGCTTCTAGCGGGCAGATCCTACCGGAGGCGGACGTCGAGAGCTTTGCCGCCGGGGTTAGGAGAGTTTGTCAGTCTACACAGGAGGGTGGACCGCCACCGCCTCCTTCTCCACCTCCTCCTCCACCTATGCCTTCGCATGAGGCTGCAGATGACGACGTTGGGTATCCTGGAGGTCCCGCTATACGGGACCTACTCGTCAGTTACGAGACCCACGTCGCTCACGACATATGGGTCGGTCAGGTTCGGATTTATATTTCAATTGGTATTTTATATTTCATTAAATTCGAATGTGATACTGACGTTTAAATGATATTTTCATAACAGGATAGATCTGTTTTACGAGTCTATCGGCTAGGAGCCACGGTCACTAGCTTGCGTAGCCTTGCTGATTGATTTGCAGGCTCGGAGTGGATGACACTTGTTAGAGGGAGTGGACTGCACGGCCTCCTAGAGATGCAGTGGAGTGGGGTGGATCATGCGCTCACATCTGCCTTTGTGGAGCGGTGGTATCCAGAGACCTCCGGATTTCACTTTCCATGGGGACAGATCTCGATCACCCTCCATGACGTATACCACCTTTTAGGACTTCGCATTGACGGAGACGAGGTTGTGGGCGTCCGAGATGACACACTCTTCACCTCCATGTTCGGCTTCCCACCGTTGGAGGTGAAGGCCGCTGTGAAGGCGGGTGGGTGGCCGACAGCGCATCTTCTCTCTACGTTGAGGACTATGGCAGAGTCTTCAGAGGCGAGGCAGGAGGACATCGCCAGCGGATTCTTAGCTCTTCTTATTGGCTCCACCCTGTTCATTGACAAAACCACGAACAGGGTGAAGTCTCATCTATTGAGCGTTTGTCGCGACCCCACCGCGATCGCGTCTCGTGCTTGGGGGACAACTACATTGGCATATCTGTACCGACAGCTCGGCGAGTCCTCTAGGAGGGAGGTTCATACCTTAGCTGGTTGTTCCCTTCTTTTGGAGGTATACAATCAATTATAATTTCTTTGTTTTCAATCTTTTAATGAGTGAATTAATATGAAATTGTTATTGTGTTGTGCAGTCGTGGATTCACGCTTATTTCCCTCACTTCAGACCTAGAGGGCATCATGACCCTCTTAGACAGAGAGATGTGCGACATGCATTGAGGTTAGAGAGGGCTCCTACAGGGCAGATGGAGAGATCAGTCTTTTTGGGAATTAGGGCTCAACTATCGATGTGTAGGATAGATGAGGTACTAATCATTCATGTTTAAACTTTTAATTACTTTTGTTTAATGATAAACAAGGACATTTGCTTGTGAAATGACTTGTAAGTTTGTCGTAGGTGACGTGGATGCCGTGGGGTTCTCTTGACGGCTTCCAAACTGGACAGATGCGCGTATCGACCTATTTGGGGGTGATACACTTTTGTTGGTGGGAGGAGCCATATCACCCTCAGTTTCTACTACGCCAGTTTGGGCGTGTCCAGGTCGTCCCTCCATAGCTTCATACAGTTCCTCCAGGATGGATCATCCGCCCCTCCGTGATGAAGAGGCCGGCGAGAATAGGCAAATATGAGCTATTGTTTGCTCCAGAGGTGTGGCATCTTTGGGCGACGCGAGACCACCATCTGTACGACATACAAAGACACCCAGCGGTCGTCAACCCATGGCAGATGGATGAGTACTTTCTGGACTGGTTCTTACCGCGTACTCATCCATACCTGCAGCCACCTCTAGATGATGCACCACCACCGCCTCTAGCTGCACCTGTTGTTCTTCTAGAGCGGGTACATATAGCATTTGTTACTTTAAAGTTTAATTTCTTTAAGATTTAGTTGAGTAATTAAAACTTTTTTTTCTATAGCGCGTGCAGATAGCATTAGGTATCGCACGAGAGGCTCTGGCTCATGGTCCTCCGTTCGATGCTGATGTTCTTCACCGCCTAGTTGATGTCCTAGGAGGAGACGAGGTACCAGAGGCGTCACCTCCTGTTAGGGCATCTCAGCGACATGATTAGATAGTTATTTATGTTTTATGATTATGTATGTACGTTGTGTTTCTTATTATGTATGAACTTGTTTTATGATTTTGTATGTACATTATGTTTCATTCTCATTTCTCTCCTTATTTCATAACCAATTGCATCTCCTTATTGAAAATGATTTGTTTTGAAAATGATTTTGTTTCTTTCCTTATTTCATAACCAATTGCATCTCGGTAATTCATAACCACAATTTTCATTTCGTTAAAAAAGACAAATTACACTTTCATGAACACAATCCTTGTTACATTCAACAAACAAACAATTACACTTTCAAACATGATAGACATCAAACTAATGGCGAGTCTTCTCTCTGAAGCAACCTTTTGTATCTCGCTATTTTTCAGTCATATAAGTGGGCGAATCCATCAAATGAAACATCGCGACCCTACATCCAATCATGACAAATCGGGGGCAAAGGATTTGATGCAATCAAACCTGCTTCATAAGCAAATGGAGTTGGTCAAACATCTTTTGCGTTTTAAAACATATTAATAAGTTCTTTATAATTTAATGGAGTTACCGGAACATAGTGATGATCTTTGAGTACGGCGATTGCTTGAACTTCGGTTGGAGGTTGTTGTTCTTCTTTAGAATCCGCAATCAAGGGCAAACAAGTGTATGAGTCCAACCTAGAGAGGACCACGAGTGCCACTCGATATAAAGTGATATATGTGAGAGCAATGGTAGGAACCTCCATCCAGAACTGTGATGCGCAAGGTGAGGGGTTAAGGTAGTTGACGTTGTCAATCATTTCTTCAATCTCATCATCGTCATGTATTTCGGAGTATACATGCATGTGTCTACTCAACTCCCGAGCGAGCTCTCTTCGGACACAAATATATTCATCTTGCTCGTAACCCAATAACACACCAAGTAATCGATATCCGCAATGTCCATCTCCCAGAACATCTATCACACGATCAACGTAAGATATCATAAAAGCTGGGATGTCTCGATAACCACAATTGAATCCTCGGACCACTAGTTCAGATGGCTGAGTTGGAATAGTCGTCTGAGACTCCGGTGCGACGTCCGGGATGGTTCTAGCCTCGCTTGTGATGTCAGCTCGTCGTCAACCACGTTCTTGACCTCGTCCTTGTCCTCTTCCTTTAGAAATCTATGACGACTTCCTCATCTATGACTCCTTATCAGCTCGAGCATGCTCAAATTCAGATGGTACTCGAGTCTGCTTGTTTCCCTTGTCAAACGGATGTGAAATTCTCAACTCTCAAACAACTAATTCCGTCGGGTTCCACATGGTTGTCACATAATTTTCAAACTTTTCCACAATGTCTTGGCTCAACCTACTCTTCCGGTGCATGGTCATAAAGGATGTCAAAATAATATCCCCCATCGACAGGGGGATAGGCTCAGGTTCTTCCACTTCGTCGGTGACTTAATGCCACACTACCTGCCTCCCAAAGGGATGTACTGCAATAAAAAGCATAGACATATTCTCCCGGAGGGTCGCTACAAACTCATGCACGCAAGGGATCCCGTACAATTGCCTCCAATACCAGTTGTTACATGTAGCTTCAAATGTCCCTTGGCACGCCAATTTGCAATTCTCGATCAAGTACTTCATGCAGTTGTTCGACACCTTTCGGATAAGAAACGTAAACATTGAGTCTTGTTGGATGCTTACTGGATGAGTACGCGAATTCTCTATGCTACCCTGAATCTCGTCAATCTGATCTCCAATCATTTTATAGATGCCCTTGATGAGAGTATCAAATCTACAACGAGTTAACTTAATAGTTCTCTTCAACACCGAATGAGCACCCTCGGCCATAAGATTAGAACATCATTTAAGCTTATAGAATAGATCATTAATAGTAAACTTAACGATAAAAGATGTAATGACTAATTGTCTAACCTTCCCGTCGTCCTTGACCCGATATGGAGGTAGTGATCGGTCCAACAACGGACAATAGCTTCCTTGTATTTGTCCAACCATGTTTTTTCGAGATACTCCATCAAATGATACTTGTTTCTCCAACTATCTCTCATATGCACGAGTCTCGCCTCATAAGCCGCAATAGTAGTTGAGTCAAATAACTCATGACAATCCCTCGTGAATTTTGCTTGAATGGATGGTGAATGTGACTTCCATCAACTATTTGATTCGATATTTCTGAACACGTTCCACTCATATAGAATATGTTTGACATCTGCGAATACTTTAGGCATTGCTTTTATGAGGCCTAATTCACGGTCTGTCACTATCACTTCCGGCTTATTTACATTGAATAACATGAAAATGCATTCCAAAGCCCACTCGTAATGAGCCGTCGTCTACCGTTTCATGAACACGAACGCAACGGGAAAAGTCTGTTGTGTGCTTGTCAATCCGACGATCTCCAACAACGGCATGTCATACCTTGAAAATATATGAGACTTTGTAATTGAAAATAGAGTTTAATATAAACAAAATAAATGAATTAAATAATAACTTGTTCGTCTTGTATGAGGCATCCATGATGACGACGTATGAAAACATGGCAACCCAACACTTCGACTTCAGAATGCGCTAGGAATAAGTCGTTCAATTCCTCTCCTCCTTCAATGGTTTTCATCCTAATATCCCACAAGTAATTCTTCTTTTTCAAGAATTTCAACGCTTCTTGGACTACCGTTCGATCTCCCATCGCTTCCAACCTAAATTTATTTCGAGCGTTGGAAACTTGCTTCCTAGAAGTGACCATCTTATCGGGGCCTTCAAAATCACTCTTTAGCAAGCGAACAATTTCCCTCGGAGGCATTCTCGCCTCAGTGTAGATGGCGACCCGTTTCATTTGTGCCTTCATCAACCGCCCAGCAAATGCATGACCTACCAACTTTTGCGGAAGAGGATGGTTGTGAATTCCGTGGACATGCCTCACACCCCAAAAACCCCTTTGCACTTCTTTAACGTGTAAACGAAACTTATAATCGTTCTTCTTCGTCTTGCATAGTTTCCTCAAGCCCTTTGCCTCACTCTTGCGGACTCCGTAATTCTCACACACAAATACTACCTTTTCAAAACGATGATCTTCCGACTTGTAGGACTTTAGTTTGATGAGAACCATATTTCTTCTTCCGGCTTTCTCAAGAACCCAAGCAAGTAACGAGTCCAAATTTGTCCATATATAATAGTCCACAAACAAACTAGTATAGTCATAATCATCGGGAATAACGGGAGCCTATAATAATTATTTAGAAATTTTTATTTAGTATGACTATATCATATGTGTTGAGAGACTAAGCCACCTTATCTTGTAATTTGTTGAACGGGGCAATTGGAAACCTATTTTTCTCTCTAGAGGGGGACCCCCTCTTTCACATCTATTCTTTGCCGATGATATAACCCTTTGTGTTGAAGCTTCCACAAGTCAATTGAAGATTATCATGGGAATTATTGAGATATTTTGTAAGGCGTCTAAACTTAAGGTTAACATTCAAAAGTCTAAGATCTTTGTATCACCCAATGTTTCTTGGGATCTTACTTCGACCATTGAGAGGATAAGTCGTGTTGAGGTAACTAAAAACCTTGGGAACTACCTCGGTGTTCCTATCCTCCAAGGTAGAGTTTCAGAAGATACTTTGTTGGGTCTTCTAGATAGAATAAACAACAAGCTTAACGGTTGGAGGTGCAAGACTCTAAGCTTTGCGGGGTGTGTGACCTTAATCAAGACCGTTCTCTCTTCTCTCCTGGTCTACAATATGGCTACTCTTTTCCTGCCGTGAGTGTTTGTGAGAGCATCGATAAAGCCTGCAGGAATTTCATTTGGTGCCATGCAGAAGGCAGGAGGAAGATTCATACGTTGGGCTGGAGCAAGCTTTGTCTCCCACGAGCAAGAGGAGGGCTGGGCCTACGTAGTATGCATTCCTTGAACCAGGAACATCTAGGAAAACTAGGCTGGAGATACATAAAAAATGGGGATAGCCTTTGGGTGAAAGTCTTACAAGGAAAATACTACAGAAAATGGCTTCGGTACACAAACTACGACGTCTCACATTTGGAATGGGATTGTCAATGACGTCCATCTGGGTTGTATCGATGGGAGAAAAATGGAATCTTGGGGATGACCACATTATAGATTGTTGGAGGGACAAGTGGGTTTACAAGGATCCTCTCCAGAAGCAAGCATTGCGTGACCTAAACCCCGATGAAACTGTACGCACTGTTATTAGCTATTGACTGAGAACGGTGGTTGGGACTGGGCTGGTCTAAGAAACTCGCTACCACCCTCGACCCTGCTCAAACTTGTTGCTATGAGACCCGTAACTAACTCCCTTATCTTGAGCACGGAAGACAACACCTTCTTCCAAGCCGATGACTTGGGTTGGAGACGTACTCAGAATGGGCTATGTACTGTCGCCTCTGCCTATAATATGATTACTGAATCTGATGCGTTGTAGCAAAGCGACGAAGATCTTTTCGGGGCCGTATGGAGACTTCGAGTCCAAGAGAGAATCCAATATTTTATTTGGAAGCTCATAAAGGGAGGAGTATGGAGCAATGAAGAAAGGAAAAGATGCCATATTGAACCAAATGAAGAATGTACCATTTGCAAGCAAACGAAAGAAACAAATATACATTTATTCCGGGACTATCATAATACGAGGAGAACTTGGAACCTTCTTGAAGCTAGTCGGTGTATGGTGGACTTCTTTACCCTACCTTTCGCGTCTTGGATACGAGGTAACATTCTTTCCCGTGCTAAGTTTGATAATATTTGTATGTGGAATGAGATGTTTGTAGTTACCATTTGGTGGACATGGAAGTGGAGAAACGATAAGATCTTCAATGATAACCTTTTTACGGGGGATAGAAGCTGTTTCATTCGAGAAAGAGATAAATAATATATGATGGTCTGGAACAAGAGGAATCAGGGAACCCAGAGCAGTAGGAAGAGCATCAATCACATCAAGTGGGAACCCCCTGCTGATCTCATCAAAGTTAATGCTGATGGTACTAAAAACTGTAATGGTCTCACCTCCGCGGCAGGTGTGATTAGAAATAGTTCAGGAGGGTGGGTGAGAGGTTTTAGTGTTAACTTAGGTATATGTTCCGTCCCCTTGGCTGAGCTTTGGGGAATGGTTCATGGCCTTAAGTTGGCTTGGGAGTTAGGTTATCGATCGGTAATCATGGAAACTGATTCCGAATTGGTAGTCACACTCTTAAAGAAATCTATTGGCTCTCATCACCCCCTTGCTAGTCTGGTATTTGTTTGCCAAGAGTTCCTCAAAAGAGACTTGAATATCCAGTTTCAACATGCCTATCGCGAGGCGAATAGAGTAGCGGACTATCTTGCTAATTCTGCTTTGAACCTTTCTATTGGATTGAGTGTATTTTGTGACCCGCCGGAGAGTGTAGTTGATCTTTTACTTGATGATGTAAGGGGTCAGGCTATCCCCATGTGATGACTACTTAGCCCTCTTTTCTATCAATAAAAGCACGTCCAGATGCCCCGGAGACCACTGACTCTCTTTCCCACAAAAAAAACGTACATCAATCAAATTGTCATACGTGATTAAATGCAAGTCTATAGGCAACGATTCAACACTAACCAAAAAAAATCTCGAAAAGGTCTTAATATAATTATGAGTCAAAAACTTACCTCAGATTTTCATAATAAGGGACAAACAATTTGATTCGACCCGAATATAACAAAGAAAGGTTGTTATATGAGTCAAACTACACAAGTTTGGCTCTTGGCTAAGAAAAAAACTCGGTACAAGTATTAACTCATTTTAAAACTCAACTAAAATATATGTTAGAGATCGACTCATTTAAAATAATCCGAGCTTAAGCATGTAAATTCTCGTCAGCTAAAACTCGACTCATTCAGCTGGAATAACACTATAGTAGTGTTATATTAAACAAGCTATTCGGATTCGGCTCGAACTCGTTCAATTTTCAAATGAACCTAATTTGAACTCATTTTCAAGTTCGGTTACCATTTAGGTTCATATTAAGTTCGACTCATTTATAAATAAGTCAAACTTAAACATGTCAAATCTCAACCTTTTTGCTAGTTCGAAACAACTAGGCGAAGTGTTATGTCATGGCTAGCCCTACAATTCTTTTTTTTTTTTAATCATGAAGGTAAGATGCTCGACTACACCAAACATACTTGGTGCATCGAGAGGCCGAAAACCGACAAACGGATAAACCGTCATGGAAATAGTAAAACTAAGAGAGATACACAAATAAACACCATAAACAAATGATCGAAAAGGTTCAAAAGTTAAAAAAAAAAAAGTCGGAACAAACAAACCACAGAAGGCGAGAAACACTCGAGATTGACAAAACATGGAGTGGATACGGAATGGATGAACTGGCGCGCTGTCTCGCTGCCGGGAAGTAGGATGGTAGAAATCCTTTTCGAGCTAATGGCATACCCACTGTAGAAATGTGAATCTCTCGACATTGCCCCCACCTATATGAAGGATCTTCACAGGCCTTTGACACAACCACGATCAACACGATCAACATGGACATGTGACTACAGTTCAAATAGATCTAAAAAAGACTACACATTACAGTAACGTATTAAATTAGTTCCAAGATTTTTCTTCATTTTCTCCTAGTTTGAATGCGATGTCGACTCCTCCCTTTTGCTCACACCTACTCTCTACCTTCTTTCATTGAATATCTCATCTACTTCAAGTCTTTATTAAGTACTATTAATTGGAAGAAAATTTAGGATGATATCCTACCTATTCTTTTGGATTATACATAAGATCATACAAGAGAAGTAGGTCTGTGTTAACTACATATCTGAAATTATATTTATTTGTTATTTATATATTATAAAAATGTCAAATATATGTTTAATTGGATTTTTTACAAAATAATAAGAAAATAAAAATATTTGTAAGATTAAGTGCGGGATACACCTAGTCCGTATATAGGAAGGATTTTCGGGTCGAAGTAGACCCGTTGTTTGAAACTGGGGGTTAACATGAATAACCCGCAGTTTCAAACTGCGAATTTCTATTTTATTTTAATTAGAACCCGCAGTTTCAAACCGCGGGTTTTTCTATTTTTTTTATCAACTGGTATCAAAGTTATTAGAAATATTGTTAAGAATCGATAACCCCGATCAAATTTTTATTTGCCCGATGAACTGTGTTACAATTTTTTTTAAAATATAATATACGTGTGCTTGTAAATGATTTATGACTTGATTATAAAATTCTCAACCAATTATATTTTATCTATATAACAAACATACGAAATTTGCACTAATAAATAAAATTTATTTTGAATTCTAAGTTAATCTTTGATATTCATAACAAATATCCGTGCAAAGTTATTAGAAAGATTTTTAAGAATCGATAAACCCTGAACGTATTTTCTTTTACCGATAAACTGTGTTACAATTTTTTTTAAAATATGATATACGTGTGCTTGTAAATGATTTATAACTTAATTATAAAATTCTCAACCAATTATATTTTATTTATATAATAAACATACGAAAATTTTAACATTTTATCAATAAAGATCCGTGTAAGACACGATTATAGACTAGTTTTAACTATTTTTACTTTTTAACATAAATATTCCTCACTAGTCCTTTACCCTCATCCTTTCACGTTATTACCAAAACGCCATTGGTCTTATTTTATACATTGTTTTTATGGATCTTGCACGTGTCTGTCCAGCTTCACTGTGCCTGTCTATTCTTACACTTTGACAGACTCAGCCCCTCCATGCCAGATCATCAAAGACCATTTTGTCAGGCATAAATTACCTAAATTACCCATAAATTATAATATTACATCAAACAACCCTTAAAATGATTTTATTAGTAAATTCATACCCTGAACCAGATTTTTCTCAAAAATTCAATCAATCCATATAAATAATATATTCACTTCTTGATCCATCTATTATCTATATAATAAAAGATATAACTTACTCACGTACAGTATTATAATTTTTAATATTTTAAATAATTATATTTTAATTTGATTTTTATATAATTTACCCTTTTGTTAAACAAATATTTGTATATAGAAACTTCTAACAATTACACATAACCATATGAATATGGGTTGATAAGTTTCTTTTTTATTTCTCATAAATAATCCGCCAAATATCCGACGATCCGACTAAAAAATATCCGACGTTTACTCGATCCGACTAAAAAATATCCGACGTTTACTCGATCCGACGGAAAACTATCCGTATCCGCTCCGATCCGGCAGAAAATTGTGGATATACGGATCGGATATGGATCTAGTTTTTTTTGTACCCGGACATCCGTTATCCGATTATATAGAAAATATTTATAAGTTTATATTACTTAGGTTGCACTAGTTAAGTTGGTGAGAGGGAGAACTGAATATTTAGCCTGCCGCCATCTCTCGACTCTCTGAGTCTCTCTAGCCGATCCAGTCTCTTGATAGTGCAAATCGGCGATAACCCAATAGCACCTCTCGTCGCTCTCGATTATCTCAATCTCTCTCGTCTTCCGCTCTCGATAATCTCTATCTCTCGTCTTCGTCGCTTCGTGCCTACATCCTCTCATCTTCGACCCATCTCGGCCCTCTGTCACACATTCCCGACTGGCCGACTCAGTATCTCTCACATCTAGTCTCAAGTGACAACTGAGTAACACGTTCAAATCTGCGTTGATTTTGAACTCTCTTGCTCAAATATGTGTGTTACCGTCGACTCTCTTTCTCAAATTTGTGTGTTACTGATTCTCCTTGCCATTGCTGAGTTGTGTGCTGCTTTGTTGCTCATACTCATTCTCGATTCTCCTTGATTTGTTGCTCATACTACAGTCTCGATTCTCCTCGCCATTGTAGAGAAATTGTTTTGTCTCGGATCACTCGGATATCCGATCCGTTTTAACTTCTCGGATCGGATATCCGGCAAATTTCGGATACCATATTTACTAAAAAAATTTCCGGATATCCGAGAATGAACACCCCTAATACATTCGACTCTTTTTCTTCTTAAACTATCAAATTGTGCCGCACGTTCTCCTTAAATTTTTTATAAAAAATATTATATTATTTTAATTTATTTATTAAAACTCATTAGTTAAAAGAATTTCTGTATAGTAGATTATACTTTAAAAAATAATTTAAAGAAATATTAAAAATAGTATGGATTATAACCGGATAGGTACGTCCCGATTTCAAACATAACAATTAAGCTCGTTAATAGAGACCCACGTTGTCCACACGCGAGGACTTGGATTTTTTTTGGATTTTTTTTTATTTTTCTTTTTATTACCAGTTATCAGCACTACCCTCATCAGTCATCAACTACCCTCGAATTTATGCACAAATTCGAAGAAACATCTCTTCGAATTCCATTGATTTCGTTTCAGTTTCTCTGATTCGGACAAAGATCTTCGTCACTCTATCGTCAGATCTGGTGCTAATAGCAAATCAATGTCGAAGCAAACGTATAGGGTTTGCTTTTGCTGTCAACGGCGATTCAAGCTGACGGCATCCGAGATCCCTACCGATGTCAAATCTTTGTTTGATAAGTATTCCGATAACGGAATGATGTCTGCTGAGCAACTACAGAGGTTCCTTGTTCATGAGCAGAAGGAACCATCTGCTACCGTGACTGAAGCTCGCTCCATAATCGACGGTTATAAGCATCTTCATGTCTTGCACCGCGGTTCTCTTAATCTTGATGGCTTCTTCAAGTACCTTTTCAGTGATCGGAACTCTCCAATTTCTTCCCTCGGTGTAATCTACTAATCTTTTTGCTAGTTGACTTCCCTAATTTTGCTTGTTTTTTTTGATTTGCTCTATATATTAGGGTGATCTATTTTTAGTAATTTTTTTGTAGAACTATAATTGGATCTTGCTGAATTTCATGACGGTGACGGATCTAGTCTGTGTTTCAATTATTTTTGGATGGTTATGGGATATGTCTTGGTACAGTTTGTTCTCTTATTTTGGGGAAGGGATTTCCAAATGTCCATGGATGTACAAACAACAGAGAAGCAGATGTACCTCTCTCTTAATTTGGGAGAGTTCTATTAGGTTCTTAAGTTGCTAATTGTGATGTGGTCTCTGTTCTTTGTTTACCTTCATAATTAATTGTTGTATCGCTGTTCTCTTTGTTTCAGGTTCACCAAGATATGACTTGCCCACTCTCTCATTACTTCATTTATACTGGGCATAATTCATATCTAACTGGGAATCAACTAAGCAGCGACTGCAGTGATGTTCCAATTGTACAGGCATTGAAAAGAGGTGTAAGAGTTATTGAGTTGGATATATGGCCAAATTCAGCTAAGGATAATATAGATGTGCTTCATGGACGGTATACCATCAGTTGGACATATACTTTTGATGAATCCTCTATGTGTATATGCTTCAAACATGAAGATAAACTCGTTGCATTTTTCTAAAATGAAATATAATGATAAATGGATGTTCTTTGTATGTTGGATATGTTATCTAAGAGTTTGTTGCTTGACCAGGACACTTACAACACCTGTTGAGCTCATTACATGCTTGAAGTCCATAAAGGAGCATGCCTTTGATGCATCTGATTATCCAGTTGTGGTTACTCTTGAGGACCACCTAACCCCAAATCTGCAGGCTAAAGTTGCTCAGGTGAGTTAGAAATTGGTGAATCACTCACAGTATATCTTTTTCTTCTTCTTTTTAACAACTTCAATATTCTCCAGATGCTGACAGAAACATTTGGCGACATGTTGTATTTACCTGATGATGAATGTTTAAGAAAGTTGCCCTCCCCGGATTCACTAAAGAAACGGATTATCATATCGACCAAACCACCTAAAGAATACCTTGAGGCCAAAGAAATGAAGGATGATTCTCATAAGGGTAAAGATATTGGAGATGAGGAAGCTTGGGGGAAGGAAGTTCCTAACCTGAAGTCTCAACTTTCTGAAAATAAGGTAAATTGAGATTTCAAATGTGTCTACTGCAGGCTACTTAGTTCACTCGAGTGCTTGCAGTGTTTGATGCTCTATTATTGAATATTTCAACTAGGAAAAAGCTTCGGACGAAGAAGATGATGAAGACGATGAAGATCCTGATGACGTAGATTCCAAGTCACATGAAGCACCAGAATACAGGCGTCTAATCGCAATACATGCTGGTAAGCCAAAAGGTGATCTAACAGATGCTCTGAGAGTGGACCCTAATAAAGTGAGGCGTCTTAGCTTGAGTGAGCAACAGCTTGAAAAGGCTGCTGTGCATCATGGGAAGGATCTTGTCAGGTATAATAATGATCCTTTTATTAATCACTTGATTCAAGGTTTATGGTAGGTTAGTTTCCATATAAATTCATAATCTTTTTTTAAAATGTATAATTGACTTTTAATCTAAGGATCTTGTCAGGCATAATTGACTTTGTTATTCTAAAGATTAGGGATTGTTAATCTAAAGATTGGGTGCTCTAGTGTTTGTTAGATTAGTCATGATCCTTTGACTACTTGGACTTTTATGTGCAGCACTTGTTCTTGTCCTGTAGTCCAATAATTTCTTCCCATTGAAGCCTTAAACTTTGTTGGCAAAAATCATGTTGTAATGATTGAAACAACTTTGTTGGAATTCTGTTTGGTAAGTATCATGATGTGGACTCGCTAGCATTGGTTTTAATCCAGAAAATTGATCATTGATCATTGATCAACCTATTGTTAGGATTTGGACGCAATCGATGTGAAAAATGTACACGAGAATTGGTAATCTAGTTGGCCACAAAACTGGTACTAAATTATTAACTCGTGTAGATTTTAATACTGCCTGTAAGTGTTTGGGAGAGCGAAACTTATTGGATAATTTTTAAGTTTAGATTCTAGGGATGAGCTCCATGGGCTAATACTCTACTGCATCAGGCTTACAAAATTTACAAAGTCTAAGTTACAATAAGCTACCGTAAGCTTCTGCAAGTGTATGCTCCCAAACACCTACCACCTAGCTTATCCTCTTTTCCCTATTCTTTGTAAACTAGATAAGCTTCAACTGATGCATATGTGAAAACTAAGAGACTGGCTTCCTGTTTAATTGGTAGAAAAGAGGCAGAAGCTTTGTTTGCCTTTGCTGTGAATGTTGTTTCTTCTCAACCCTTGTCCTTGCTATAGGTTCACACAACAGAATATGCTGAGAATTTACCCAAAGGGTACACGCATAAACTCTTCGAATTACAACCCTTTGATTGGATGGATGCACGGGGCTCAGATGGTTGCATTTAATATGCAGGTGTGACCCATCAGTTCATCAGAAAAACGTGATGCAACTCTATTAGAATTCTAATTTGCTACTTTCTAACCTGGTTTTTAAATGTTAAACATTCTACAGGGATACGGGCGATCACTTTGGTTAATGCAAGGAATGTTCAAAGCAAATGGTGGTTGTGGTTATGTTAAAAAACCTCAATTTCTCTTAGAGAGTGGTCCTCATGGTGAGGTCTTTGACCCTAAAGTAAAAATGCCTGTGAAAAAGACGTTGAAGGTGAGTCAGCTATTAACTTGTTTTGTTGTGTTTGGTAACATCCGTCTTATGATCTTATCTTAACCTTAATACCTTTTCAGATCACTGTTTACATGGGAGAAGGATGGTACACTGATTTCGAACATACTCATTTTGATGCATATTCACCTCCAGATTTTTACACTAGGGTATGTTACCCTGTTTCCCTCATATCGAGTTTTCCTCGAAAATGTGTGACAAACTGCTCTCAAAAGCCTTGTATATGTAACTGTCTTAGGTTGGAATTGCTGGCGTGTCTGCTGATACTATAATGAAGAAAACAAGGACACTAGAGGACAACTGGATACCGAATTGGAACGAAGAGTTCGAGTTCCCACTAACCGTACCCGAGCTCGCTTTGCTTCGTATCGAGGTCCACGAGTATGACATGTCCGAGAAAGACGACTTTGGCGGGCAGACGTGCCTCCCTGTTTCCGAGATTCGAGAAGGTATTCGAGCTATTCCGCTCCATAGCCGAAAGGGAGAGAAGTACAATTCTGTTAAGCTTCTCATGCGCTTTCAGTTTGTATGATTCAAAATTCTGAAGACTTGAACTTGATCGTGTGTATTGCTTGTGTTTGTGTGTATTGCTTTGCATCTTGAACTTGATCGTGTCCACGTGTATATGAGACATTGTCACGCTAGAAAGTGTTTACGCAATAAGTCTTAAATTTATACTTGTTATAATTATCCTAATTCTTAGCGCACCCGCAGTGTACGGGACGAATGTAGAAAGATAAGTACTCCAAGGTCGAACACAAAGACTAAGGTGAAATCGAACTAAGTTGTGATTGAATTTAGCAAGGTCTAATCTAAGCAAGAAAGGAAGAAATCGCAATTTGTTTTTGTCGGTTTTAGATGATCAAATCAAGGATCAAAAACTCATGCAAACAATCAAATCAAACTCAATCGGAACAATCGGCACAAATAAACGAATCGAACAAGGTGTGATCAAAAGAGAAAGAAAACGGATTCTAGGGGTTGGAAATTCCGGTTATGGCATAATCTCTAGTTATCTATTCATTCTTTGGATTGATTATGATATGTTGGGATTTAGTGTTTCTAAAATGGGATCAAGTACCGGGTAAGTCTCATGATCAACTAGTCCACACCTAAGGTCTCATTACCGGTTAAGTTTCTAAGAACCTAAGGATAGGATTTTAACACAAACCGGATTTTTACCTAGAGGTCTAACCTATCCTTACCGGGTAAGTCTCGGAAAGGGAAGTTCTAAGCAACTATCCTAGCACACTAAATCCAATGGAGGCTTATTAGGCTCACCATTACCTAAGGCTTTACTATTTGGATTCTAAGGGCAAGGATTACCGGGTAAGTCTCTCCTAACACTTAGTCTCTACACTAGGACACCCTAGGGTAGGTTAAACTTAGCAAAAACTTAGGGTTTCAACAATTTTATGAACCTAAGGTGAAATCCTTCGAGTCCAGGAAAATCACGGTTCGTTCTACAGAAACCACGGCCGTGGTTCTTCAAGAACTACCCGTGATTCCTAACAGTAGCTACGTCCATAAACAAAAATCATCCAAAGGCAAATTTAAGTTCATCCTATCATAGATCTAGCCATAACCTTCCTTTCCTAACCCTAGAATCACATCAATCTAGCCTACAACATTCATATTGGGATTCAAAACAAACAAGCATAGATTCATGGTCTCCATAGCAAGAGAAATAAGAGAAAGAAGATGATCAAATAAACTCCAAATAGAATCCAAATCTGAAGATTGAATTTAGGATGACTTACAACCCTTCCAAAGGAAGGTTCAAGGGTTCAAAAACTTCTAGAAATAAATCCGAAATACAAGAGTTATGTGTGTCTTCTCCTCTCCTCTTCAATGGCAATGGCTCCTTTCTTCTTCTTCTTGCACTTTCCTACCTAGAAAAATCCTTCTTCTCCTTGGAATATATTTTGTTCCAGAGCAATAGAGAATGTGTGAGCTGCCCCCAAAACTACCCAAAATCCCAGCTGCCTCTAACAACATTCAAGGACCACTTTTATAACCAATTTCTTCATGAGCTGGCCATGAGAGTCGTGGCACAGCTGTCACGAGAATCTGGCAAAAACCACGGCCATTTCCACGGCCGTGATTCTCCAGGAACCCGTGATTTCTAACAGAAACTTTGTTTACGCTCAATAGGCTGTGGTTTGGTGCATGGCCTTTGTTTGTAAGGTTCCTTGAGTCATTCTTTGTGCTCTAATGAGTTGGGAACGCGTCCTCTGAATGAGCGGCCTTCAAACGCCTCGTTTTAGCTCGAAATTTCCCGAAATACCTACAAAACGCACACAAGTCCGTGTAGACGTCTATCTCGACAAAATACATGTTTTAAGTGCAAAACGTATTGGACTAGTGCTAGACAATGCATGATTGAGCGAGAATCCTACCTAAATGTGCATCTAAAACTATGTTATAAATCGTGTTATCAAAATACCCCATACTTAAGGTTTGCTCGTCCCCGAGCAAATTCCCAACTATAGACTACGAGATGACATGATTTATGTATGCAGAAAAATGGCAAAATCTTTTTGGTTTTGTGCTTCTACTGTTGGATCACCTTCATAGTCATGATCAATGGCCATTGAATAAGCAATTATGTATCGAACAATAAAGTCATGGAAAGACAATTGTACTTAACTCAAAAACATGCATGAGTTGGGAGGACGGAGATGTCAAGAAGATCAAGAGTCTATCCAATCTAAACTACTAAGTCTTACAAACATGCAAGTAGGTCATAAGGGCTTGTGGCATAAAAGGCCAAGAAACGTTGTAATTGGAAGGGGAATTTTCTAGGTATGTGATGCTAATCCGGGAATGGAACTAACTTCACTCCTTGTCCTCGATCAACTTCCCCCAAGTGCATATTTTTCCCTATCTTGCTTTTTTTTCTTTTTCTTTGATTCATTTTTGAGACAATGGCATTGGTGTACAATAGCCGAAACCTCGGTGATTAGCCATCCTCGGGCTTTTTCTCTTTTTCGAGGTGCATCCACACCGGGCACACATACCAAAGCTCGTTAGAGCTATTGGTTCATTTGACTTTGGCAAGGCACCAACACCCGATCATGTGAAGTGTACCGAGTTACTTGTCATTTAAACCAACGCCCCCAAACCTATTTTGGCTACACTTCCACAATAATTTCAGCATTCTATTCACGACATTCTTTTCATTACACCTTCACCCCGCACTTGCTTTTCACACATTCAAACACACTAGCATGCTCCTATTCCCGGATGGGTTTAAAAGGAGGTCAAATTTATATCAATTGAGGTGCTCAAGCAATCATGATCAAGATGAGAAGTAGAGAAAGATGAAATGCCTTATTCATTCCTAGATGGTATGCAAGAACTATCATGTAATTTCGATTTTCAATACTCAATCCATTCTAGGCAATCATCATGCTCTCAAGTCATTCATGGAATTCAAGAAAAGTAGTTCAAGTCCACATATGCATTTATCAATTTAACACATAAGGCCATTCATAGCCAATCACAAGACAAGTTTTCATCATTAGGATCATATCCAAGCCTAGAAAGCACAAAAAATTTTAAAATTTTCTGATTTTTTATGGGATTTTTGATTTAAGTATGTACAATGCGAGACATGTGCAAATATTAAACTATCCTAGATGCTCATCATGCAAAGGATCATGCAAACCTCACCCCATACTTAGAAACACATTGTCCCCAATGTGGTATACAAGTAAAGAGAGTGAAAGAAGGTTCTCACAATGTAAAATGGTTTTCTTTGGTATTTGGGAATTCTCAAGAGGATTGATGTTGGATGATCCTTTCAATCATGGTAGGGAGCTCTAAGCATCCTTCAAACTTTGAAACCCGCGCTAGGCACCGCTAGCCGTCCAAGTTCCGCGTCCGCTCCACCCATAATTGGTGAGGGTTTCATCATCATCATTTCCAAGAAAGGCCTCCAATGCCACTAATGTTCTAGCACACATAAAATAGACAAAACACACAAAGCACACAAAAACAGAAAAATCTAAGCTAAAATGAAGGAAAAATGTTACCGATGGGTTGCCTCCCACCAAGCACTTCTTTAAGGTCATTAGCTTGACCAAACTCGGGAGTGTTTATGCAAGGTGAAGTGGGGCAATCATGTCTACCGGTGCTCCCGGAATGTATTTCTTCAAGCGATGTCCATTCACTTTGAAATTTCCACAATGCTCCCCTCCTATTTCAATTGCTCCATGGGGAAAGATCTTCTTCACTACATATGGCCCGGTCCATCTTGATTTGAGCTTTCCGGGAAAGAGTCTTAGCCTTGAGTTGAAGAGAAGGACAAGATCTCCTTCACTCAACTCCTTTGGAATGATCCTCTTGTCATGCCACCTTTTGGTTCTCTCCTTGTAGATCCGGGCATTCTCATAAGCTTCCAAACGGAGTTCCTCAAGTGCATTGATATCAAGCAATCTCTTTTCTTCCGCCTCCTTGAGGTCAAAGTTTAGCCACTTAATGGCCCAATAAGCTCTATGCTCCATTTCCACCGGAAGATGGCAAGACTTGCCATAGACCAACTTGTAGGGAGTGGTGCCAATAGGTGTCTTGAAAGCGGTTCTATATGCCCATAGTGCGTCATTGAGCTTCATGGCCCAATCCTTCCTTGTTCTAGACACCGTTTTCTCGAGTATGGCTTTAATCTCACGGTTGGAGATCTCCACTTGACCACTAGTTTGAGGGTGGTAGGGTGTTGCCACTTTGTGAGTCACCCCATACTTGGCCAAAAGTGCTCCAAAGTTCCTATTTGTGAAGTGCTTCCCTCCATCACTAATGATCACCCTTGGTGTTCCAAACCTAGGGAAGATCACTCGGTTGAAGAACCGCACCACCACCTTGGCATCATTCGTAGGAGAGGCGATTGCCTCTACCCATCTTGACACATAGTCCACCGCCAATAGGATGAATAGATTGCCACATGAAGAAGCGAATGGCCCCATGAAGTCTACACCCCACACATCAAAAATCTCAACTTCTTGGATGTTGTTCAAGGGCATTTCATTCCTCCTTGAGATGTTCCCCGTTCTTTGGCAAGCATCACATGCCGCTACAAAACCTTGCACATCTCTAAACAAGTTAGGCCAATAAAAACCGGATTGCAATACCTTGGCACACGTTTTGTGTGAGCTAGCATGGCCTCCACATGGTAAGGAGTGACAATGCCGGATCACACTCTCCATTTCATCTTCGGGTATGCATCTCCTAAGCACCCCATCCGGGCCTCTCTTGAATAGAAGTGGCTCGCTCCAATAGTAATGCCTTACATCGTTGAAGAACTTCTTCCTTTGTGCATACGTTAGTCCGGGAGGCACCTCCTCACACACTAAGTAATTCACAATGTCGGCATACCACGGTTCACTTCCTCTAGCCACTTGGAATAAGCATTCTTCCACCAATTGCAATTGTTCATCCCGGAATGAATCATCTATCGGGATGTTGTCTTTCCCAAGCTCCAATGGTGGGAGTCTACTAAGGTGATCCGCTACCGAGTTCTCGGATCCCTTCTTATCTCTTATCTCCAAATAAAACTCTTGAAGAAGAAGGATCCACCGAATCAACCTTGGCTTGGCATCCTTCTTCGTAAGTAGATAACGGATCGCCGCATGATCCGTGTAAACTATGACCTTCGCTCCAACAAGGTACGAGCGGAACTTCTCAAATGCATATACTACCGCTAACAACTCCTTTTCGGTGGTAGCATAATTGAGTTGGGCATCATCTTGCGTCTTGCTAGCATAGTAAATAGCATGAGTGCGCCCTTCTTTCCTTTGCCCCAAAACAGCCCCTACGGCTACATCACTTGCATCACACATGATTTCAAACGGTAAACTCCAATCCGGAGGTTGCATGATGGGTGCGGAGATCAAGGCGTTCTTCAACCTACAAAACGCTTCAAGACAATCCTTGGAAAAGACAAAATCAACATCTTTCATTAGTAGGTTAGTGAGAGGCTTAGAGATTTTAGAGAAATCTTGGATGAATCTCCGGTAAAAACCGGCATGCCCTAAGAAACTCCTTACCCCTTTCACCGAGGTAGGTGGTGGCAACTTCTCTATTGTTTCAATCTTAGCCCTATCAACCTCAATGCCACGGTTAGACACCAAGTGTCCTAACACAATCCCTTCACTTACCATGAAGTGGCATTTTTCCCAATTTAAAACAAGATTTGTCTCCTCACATCTTTGCAATACTAATGACAAGTTAGCCAAGCAATCATCAAAAGAAGAACCATAAACAGAGAAATCATCCATGAACACTTCCATGATATTTTCTATGTATTCCGAAAAGATAGCCATCATACACCTTTGGAAGGTGGCGGGTGCATTACACAACCCAAATGGCATTCTCCTATATGCAAATGTACCCCATGGGCATGTAAAAGTTGTTTTCTCTTGGTCATCGGGGTGGATAGGGATTTGGAAGAATCCACTATACCCATCTAGGTAGCAAAAGTGAGAATGTTGAGCTAATCTTTCTAGCATTTGGTCAATGAAGGGGAGGGGAAAGTGGTCTTTCCTAGAGGCCATGTTCAATTTCCTATAATCTATACACATTCTCCATCCCGTGACCGTCCTAGTAGGTATTAGTTCATTGTTCTCATTAGTTACTACCGTCATTCCACCCTTCTTAGGTACTACATGAACGGGACTAACCCACTTACTATCCGAGATAGGGTAGATAATTCCCGCACCTAGCAACTTAATGATTTCCTTTTTGACCACCTCTTTCATTATAGGGTTCAATCTCCTTTGATGCTCTATAGAGGGTTTGTGGTTATCTTCCATCATTATCTTATGCATGCACAAAGATGGTTTAATGCCAACCAAATCATCAATAGTATAACCAATGGCCTTCCTATGCAATCTCAATTCATGTAGCAATTTAGCAAGTTCATCATCACTCAAGCATGCATTAACAATCACCGGATATGTAGAATTATCACCAAGGAATGCATACTTTAAATGAGAGGGAAGGGGTTTGAGTTCAAGTGAGGGAGGACCTTTTTCGGTTGAAGACGATCCAAATAAGATTGGATGAGATGAATCCAAAGCAAATGAAGACTCCTCTTGGCTTCTAGAAGCTTGATCATCATTAAGAGCTGATTCAGGGGAAACCACGGTTGGAATCACGGTTGGCTCAATTTCCACGGCCGTGGTTCCTTCCAGGCTTGTTTCTCGGAGTTGTCCAGAGAGTTTGACGGCCGTGGTTCCTAAATCTCGACCGTGGAACTTGTTGCTGTTCACAATTTCTTCATGGCTCTCAAATCCAACTCTTGGCTCCTCTTCCAATGCCTCCAAGGCTTTGATCTCTTCATTGCAATCCTCCTCAATGTCTCCCTCCATCATACTCAAGGTGAGAACCTTTTCCATGGGATCCTTGATCAAAATCGAGCTCACCATTTCTCTAGATTCTTCTTGCTCGACTATGTTGAAGATGTCTTCATCAAGGGTTGGCCCTTTCATCATTGTGGACAGCTTGAACTTGATGTTCTCTTCTCCAATGTTGAAGGAGAGAGTCCCGTTCTTGCAATCCACTAAACATCCGGATGTGGCTAGGAAAGGTCTTCCTAGGATGATGGGAACCGGGTAATCCGCCGGAATGTCCAACACTACAAAGTCGATAGGTACATAGAATCCTCCCAATTGCACCGGAATGTCTTCAAGAATCCCAACCGGGTGAGTGATGGATCGGTCCGCCATATAGAGGGTCATCTTGACCGGTTTTGGCTCTCCTAGCCCGACCTTGTTACTAAGCGCAAGCGGTATGATGCTTACGCTCGCCCCAAGATCACAAAGGGCTTCGTACTTCACATTTCCTACTCCAATTGGAACACAAAAAGAGCCCGGATCCCTTAGCTTGGGAGGCATCTCCTCCTTCATTGTTTGGATCAACTCCGAGGATCTCTTGGTCATCCTAATCTCCCCATACTCTTCCAACTTCCTTTTGTTGGAGAGTATTTCCTTCAAGAACTTTCCGTATGCCGGCATTCCTAAGATGGCATCCATGAACGGAATGTTAATATGTAACTTGGACATTAGTTCAAGGAACTTACCAAAGTGATTGTCCAATCCAGCTCTCGCTCTTGATTGCGGGAACGGTAGTGGTGGCTTGTATGGAGGCGGTGCCACATAAGTTGGCTCTACATCCTTGCTCTTCCCTCCATCTTCATGCTTTCTTCCCTCTTCTACCACTACTTGACTTCCCTAAGCTTGGTCCTTGGGCAAAGGATCCTTCATGCTCAACCCGCTCCTTGTTGTGATAGCCAAAACTTGACCTCTTGGGTTGTCTTCGGTTCTTCCGGGAAGCTTCCCCGGATCTCTATGTGCTTCACCCGCTTTTTGAAAGACTTGTGCTTCCAAGACTTTTTGAGCCTTAGAAATTGAAGTGACGGTGCTCTCAAGTCCACTCAATCTTCCTAGCAATTGTTCAAACATGACTTCGGTCCTATCTTTTGAAGGTTGAGTAAAACCGGGTGGAGGTTCTTGTGAAGCTCTTTGTGGTGGAGTTGCACTTGTGGAGGCGGGAGGGTTCAAGGCTCCATCCGGATTAGAGTAAGAAAATCCGGGATGGTTGTGGTTTGGCCGGTAATTGTTGAATTGCCGGTTGTTGTTGAAGTTCCTTGGGCCTTGGTAATTGTTGAAGTTGCCTCTTCCCATGTAGTTGACATCTACCTCCTTGGAAGACAAGTTTGCTTGTGGGGGTGTTTGAGGAGTTGTTTGGCTTTTCAAGGTTGTGGTGCATAACTCTCTCAAGGATTTCAACTCGTTGTTGATGGCGTCAAGCTTGAAATTGCTCATGGTGACTTCACTCACCTCATATGCTCCCGCCTTTCTCCCTTCACTCTTCCTATGCGAGTACTTCTCAATCACTAGAGCTTGCTTCTCCACAAACTCCCAAGCATCATCCACATGTTTCTCCATAAATGTCCCACCGGAAAGTGATTGAAGTTTGAATTGGCTATCTTCATCAAGCCCTTTGAAGTAGATTTCCAATAGCTCAATCTTTGGTATGCCATGGTGCGGACAATCTAGAAGAAGGTCTTTGAATCTCTCCCAAGACTTGAACAAACTCTCT
This sequence comes from Fagopyrum esculentum, assembly GCA_033239045.1. NCBI lineage: Eukaryota > Viridiplantae > Streptophyta > Magnoliopsida > Caryophyllales > Polygonaceae > Fagopyrum > Fagopyrum esculentum. The sequence continues at coordinate 4,159,412 of BSUD01000003.1, forward strand.
ATATCCCTCATCACAAAGGCATTGATCTTCCCTCTTAACTCGGTGGTCTTGGAAGGTGGGAAGAACTTGGTCAAGAACTCGGTTGTCATCTCTTCCCATGTTCCAACTCTTCCTTGTGGAATAGATTGATACCAAGCTAAGGCTTTGTCCTTAAGAGAGAAGGAAAAGGCCCTTAGCTTATGGTTGTTGCTCTCCAATCTTGGTGGTCTAAGAGTCTCCATCAAGATCTCATAATTCATCAAGTGTTGATGAGGGGACTCTCCTTCCATCCCTCCAAATTGATTGTGCCGGATCATTTGAAGAACTTGAGGGCGGAGCTCATAGTTGTGGGTTGCGGGATCTCCTAGATTCACACCCGGTCGGTGTGCTCTTTGTGCCGGATCCATACGTCTCCCTAGGGTTTGTGGCTCCTCAATAGCAATGGGAACAACCCTAATATTGGCCGCCGGTTGCGGTTGTGGTGGAGGTGGTGGAGGTTGTCGGCGATTAAGCTCTCCTTGAACAAGGGCTTGCCTAATCTCTTCAATCTCCCTCCTTGTTTCCTCTTGCCTCTCATTGGCAAGTCTCCTCTCTTCCTCTAAGAGCTCATCTCTTAGCCTTATTTGCTCTAAGGCTTCATCCAATTCAGCTTGAAGATTTCTACCGGCCATCTCTCTCTCTTTTCGGATGTTCTTAGATCTAGATCGAAGGGTTTTCTCCGGTTCGGGATCGAATGGAGCTAGATCCTTGCCACGAGATCTTCGCATACACCTAAAGAGAAGTAGATGTCCTGAAAAGCAAAGACACAAACCAAAAAGAGATCAAAAGAAACAAGAAAGATCTATACTAGAATCAATCACAAAATAGACTCAATCTAGACCTAGTCCCCGGCAACGGCGCCAAAAACTTGTTACGCTAGAAAGTGTGTACGCAATAAGTCTTAAATTTATACTTGTTATAATTATCCTAATTCTTAGCGCACCCGCAGTGTACGGGACGAATGTAGAAAGATAAGTACTCCAAGGTCGAACGCAAAGACTAAGGTGAAATCGAACTAAGTTGTGATTGAATTTAGCAAGGTCTAATCTAAGCAAGGAAAGGAGGAAATCTCAATTTGTTTTTGTTGGTTTTAATTGATCAATTCAAAGATCACTACTCATGCAAACAACCAAATCAAACTCAATCGGAAAGTTGGCACAAATAAACAAATCGAACAAGATGTGATCAAGAGAGAAGGAAAACGGATTCTAGGGGTTGGAAATTCCGGTTATGGCATAATCTCAAGCTATCTATTCATTCGTTGGATTGATTATGATATGTTTGGGATTTAGTGTTTCTAAAATGGGATCAAGTACCGGGTAAGTCTCATGATCAACTAGTCCACACCTAAGGTCTCATTACCGGTTAAGTTTCTAAGAACCTAAGGATAGGATTTTAACACAAACCGGATCATTACCTAGAGGTCTAACCTATCCTTACCGGGTAAGTCTCGGAAAGGGAAGTTCTAAGCAACTATCCTAGCACACTAAATCCAATGGAGGCTTATTAGGCTCACCATTACCTAAGGCTTTACAATTTTGGATTCTAAGGGCAAGGATTACCGGGTAAGTCTCTCCTAACACTTAGTCTCTACACTAGGACACTGTTCGCTCCAAACGGTGTGTGCAAGCTTTAAATTTATAACCCTAGACTTAAGCTTAAAACAAGGATGCGAACCCGCAGTGTACGGGTCAATCGTAGTAAAAGCAAGAAAATTCCAGGGGTCGATCACAGGGACTTGGTGAAACAAAGTCAATACGGTATGCTACGTTAATTCTAACCACAAGAGCGATTAACACAATCAAAGATGAATAAGATGTCAAATAAGCAAGCATGCAATTCTAGGGATTAAAGCATCAAGTTGTGGTTCCAACTCAAGATCTATAGATAAGCGGACAAAGCTGAGATTTTTGCGTGGGGAAGGTGTTACTAAAGTGGAGTAGATCACCGGGTAAGTCTCACTACACACTAATCCTAAACCGTAACTCCTATTACCGGGTAAGTCTCAAGGAATCAAGATAAAGAACTATAACCTCGAACTAACACACCATCTAAGGGAATAGAATCAACCTTTACCGGGTAAGTCTCAGGCTGACTCACAAAGACGGGATGGAAGCACACTCAAACCCCAATAAAGGATAAACCTTTATTACCTACACTTATGATCGTTAATACACAAACTAAGGAATTACCGGGTAAGTCTCATCCTAAGCTTGCATTGAACCAGGAAGGTGTAATAAGAATAGGATTTAGCAAACTCTAACACTTAACTTTCTGTTTTAGGTCGGATAAGTCACCTCGGTCAGAAGAATTCCACCCCGGCCGAGATGTTCATCAACCGAACGAGATGCTTAGGGTTAAGGTTAAAGACTCGAACTTTCAGGATCCTACTGGAATCTAAGACTATTCTATCATTGTTTTTCCCACAACCTTCAGCCAATCACCCTAGAATCACACAAGGAAATTAGCCACTCATCATCATAATGAAAGTATTAAATATATGGGAAGAAGGTGAATATTTGAACAAAGAAGAATTTAATGAAAAGACTTCAATAATTGAATCAAATATCACAAACAAAGCGTTCCTTGGATAGCAATCCAACAAGACAAGACAATCAAGGAAGGAATTGAAGACAATCTTACAAAACCCTTCAAAAGCTATAAAAAGCTATGATCTTCAACCTTCCTTCAACCTTCAAAAAGGTTCTTCAAATCTCTCCCAACTTGTAGTATGCTGCGGCTGCTGCGTCGTATAAACCCTGATCGACGGTATAGCGTGATCCCGGATTTGTGGAAATCCAACCCTTTTTATAGGAAAAATAAACCTCCAAAGATAATAAATCTTAAGAAGATATTATCCCATAAATATAGGTAAAATATATGATTCTGCATATCTCCTTCCTTCTAGAAGCCAAGCCCAAAAATATGAGATCACTTTCCAATTTTAAAAGATCTCAGCCAAGAATAAAATATTCTCGCCGCGTCCTAGGTATTCGCCTCGGTCGAGTCGGCGTCTCTGGATCGCCTCGGTCGAGGTGAACCTCTGGTCAACCGAGGTGACTCAGAATGTGGAATCTCTTGAATCTGCTCCAAAGTGAATCTTCAATCCATGGCTATGCTTCCTGGATGTAGCTCCAAATGACTCTTGACTCCTTTTGCTCCTTTTCGATGCAAAACGTACCATATTACCTGCAATTACAACGAAACTAGGTGTAGACCTCGATTCTCGCAAAGGTAGATGAAATGGTAGTAAAATCACATAATGTACATACAAACATGCAGAATATGAAAGATAAAACGTCCAAACAAACCCCAAAATATAGACTATAATTCATGCTATCAAAATACCCCATACTTAGCCCTTGCTTGTCCCCAAGCAAGTTCCTCATATAAAAGACAAGATAGAATGGATTATAAGTCAAGAAAATCAATGAAAAAGTCTTTCAAAAATATTTTATGATGTGCAACTATCATAGATCACTCTAAGAGAGTACTTCCTGGAATTAAAAACTCAATATGCTCAAAACATTTTATAAATATAAGAAAGTTGTTCATCTTTGCATAAAATCATAGAATGCATAATAAATCATAATTATCAAAATTAATCATGTATAATCCGATTTAAACCGCTAAGTCAATCAACAAGCTCAAGGTCTCAAGGGCTTCCCAAAAGAAAAGGTCAAGAAACGTGTAGGGTAGGGATGTATGTAAGGTAATGTGGTGCTAGAATCCGGGAAAAGGATGAACTTCACTTCCACTTTGACTTGCAACACCTTCCACCAATAAGCTTTGCTTATTTCGCATTTTTTTCTTTTTACTTTACTTTTTGGGATGCATGGACAGAGGTGCACAATAACCGAAGCCTAGGAAATCTGCAATCATCAATTTCTCGAGATGCATCAAACCCTTGATGCACATACCATGACCCGTTAGGAATATCGCTCAATCCGATTTTGGCAAGACACAAACACCCGGCTATGTGAATGGTGCCGAGTTACTCATCTTCATGATTGACTTCCCCAAACCTATTATTGCTTTCTAAAACTTTCACTTCCAGCCACTTCTCAACTTTAACTCCACATGCTTTCACCACTTCGCTTGCTTCCAAATTCCCGGATAGGTAAAGGGAGGCAAAATGTATATGAGGGGCTAAGCATGATCAAGAAGAAGAAGAAGAAAAGAATGAATTGCCTTGGTCTTTCCAAGAAGAAAGTGAGAGAACTTAACCTGCGGTGTCAACCTTCAAATTCAACATAATTTGGATAAAAATAAAGTATTAAACATGCTAATAATTTCAAACAAAGCATTTAGCAACTTAAACATATTATAAAACCTTTTGAACACATAACGAATTTAAAACCAGTCAGTAAACAAAATCTTCACTGAGATCATATCCAGACAAATAGCACAAAATCGTTTTCGAAAACTTTCTGTTATGTACCTCGGTCGAGATGTTCTTGGTTCAACCGAGGTGAAATGCCTCGTTTGGCCAAGACTGACTCGGTCGAGGTCAAAAAAAATTTTAAAACCATTTTTTTTTCTTCGGTTTCGACGTTTTTCTCAATCAAATAATCTGTAGGTATGCATGTAATATCAGATAATCATATAAATGCTGAAGTGAAGCATAAATAAAATATCCGATAAATTAAATGTTATACATCAAAAGTAGTCGAAATAAATACATCACGTAGTCAGATAAGTACAAACACCCCATACTTGAGACACAATGTCCCAGTGGGTCAAATAAAAGTCTGAAAATGAGAGTACTCACCGGATAAATAGCTGAACTGAGAAGATCTTTGAATGAGACACAATGTCCCAGTGGGTCAAATAAAAGCCCTTTGAAGTAGATTTCCAATAGCTCAATCTTTGGTATGCCATGGTGCGGACAATCTAGAAGAAGGTCTTTGAATCTCTCCCAAGACTTGAACAAACTCTCTATATCCCTCATCACAAAGGCATTGATCTTCCCTCTTAACTCGGTGGTCTTGGAAGGTGGGAAGAACTTGGTCAAGAACTCGGTTGTCATCTCTTCCCATGTTCCAACTCTTCCTTGTGGAATAGATTGATACCAAGCTAAGGCTTTGTCCTTAAGAGAGAAGGAAAAGGCCCTTAGCTTATGGTTGTTGCTCTCCAATCTTGGTGGTCTAAGAGTCTCCATCAAGATCTCATAATTCATCAAGTGTTGATGAGGGGACTCTCCTTCCATCCCTCCAAATTGATTGTGCCGGATCATTTGAAGAACTTGAGGGCGGAGCTCATAGTTGTGGGTTGCGGGATCTCCTAGATTCACACCCGGTCGGTGTGCTCTTTGTGCCGGATCCATACGTCTCCCTAGGGTTTGTGGCTCCTCAATAGCAATGGGAACAACCCTAATATTGGCCGCCGGTTGCGGTTGTGGTGGAGGTGGTGGAGGTTGTCGGCGATTAAGCTCTCCTTGAACAAGGGCTTGCCTAATCTCTTCAATCTCCCTCCTTGTTTCCTCTTGCCTCTCATTGGCAAGTCTCCTCTCTTCCTCTAAGAGCTCATCTCTTAGCCTTATTTGCTCTAAGGCTTCATCCAATTCAGCTTGAAGATTTCTACCGGCCATCTCTCTCTCTTTTCGGATGTTCTTAGATCTAGATCGAAGGGTTTTCTCCGGTTCGGGATCGAATGGAGCTAGATCCTTGCCACGAGATCTTCGCATACACCTAAAGAGAAGTAGATGTCCTGAAAAGCAAAGACACAAACCAAAAAGAGATCAAAAGAAACAAGAAAGATCTATACTAGAATCAATCACAAAATAGACTCAATCTAGACCTAGTCCCCGGCAACGGCGCCAAAAACTTGTCACGCTAGAAAGTGTTTACGCAATAAGTCTTAAATTTATACTTGTTATAATTATCCTAATTCTTAGCGCACCCGCAGTGTACGGGACGAATGTAGAAAGATAAGTACTCCAAGGTCGAACACAAAGACTAAGGTGAAATCGAACTAAGTTGTGATTGAATTTAGCAAGGTCTAATCTAAGCAAGAAAGGAAGAAATCGCAATTTGTTTTTGTCGGTTTTAGATGATCAAATCAAGGATCAAAAACTCATGCAAACAATCAAATCAAACTCATTCGGAACAATCGGCACAAATAAACGAATCGAACAAGGTGTGATCAAAAGAGAAAGAAAACGGATTCTAGGGGTTGGAAATTCCGGTTATGGCATAATCTCTAGTTATCTATTCATTCTTTGGATTGATTATGATATGTTGGGATTTAGTGTTTCTAAAATGGGATCAAGTACCGGGTAAGTCTCATGATCAACTAGTCCACACCTAAGGTCTCATTACCGGTTAAGTTTCTAAGAACCTAAGGATAGGATTTTAACACAAACCGGATTTTTACCTAGAGGTCTAACCTATCCTTACCGGGTAAGTCTCGGAAAGGGAAGTTCTAAGCAACTATCCTAGCACACTAAATCCAATGGAGGCTTATTAGGCTCACCATTACCTAAGGCTTTACTATTTGGATTCTAAGGGCAAGGATTACCGGGTAAGTCTCTCCTAACACTTAGTCTCTACACTAGGACACCCTAGGGTAGGTTAAACTTAGCAAAAACTTAGGGTTTCAACAATTTTATGAACCTAAGGTGAAATCCTTCGAGTCCAGGAAAATCACGGTTCGTTCTACAGAAACCACGGCCGTGGTTCTTCAAGAACTACCCGTGATTCCTAACAGTAGCTACGTCCATAAACAAAAATCATCCAAAGGCAAATTTAAGTTCATCCTATCATAGATCTAGCCATAACCTTCCTTTCCTAACCCTAGAATCACATCAATCTAGCCTACAACATTCATATTGGGATTCAAAACAAACAAGCATAGATTCATGGTCTCCATAGCAAGAGAAATAAGAGAAAGAAGATGATCAAATAAACTCCAAATAGAATCCAAATCTGAAGATTGAATTTAGGATGACTTACAACCCTTCCAAAGGAAGGTTCAAGGGTTCAAAAACTTCTAGAAATAAATCCGAAATACAAGAGTTAGGTGTGTCTTCTCCTCTCCTCTTCAATGGCAATGGCTCCTTTCTTCTTCTTCTTGCACTTTCCTACCTAGAAAAATCCTTCTTCTCCTTGGAATATATTTTGTTCCAGAGCAATAGAGAATGTGTGAGCTGCCCCCAAAACTACCCAAAATCCCAGCTGCCTCTAACAACATTCAAGGACCACTTTTATAACCAATTTCTTCATGAGCTGGCCATGAGAGTCGTGGCACAGCTGTCACGAGAATCTGGCAAAAACCACGGCCATTTCCACGGCCGTGATTCTCCAGGAACCCGTGATTTCTAACAGAAACTTTGTTTACGCTCAATAGGCTGTGGTTTGGTGCATGGCCTTTGTTTGTAAGGTTCCTTGAGTCATTCTTTGTGCTCTAATGAGTTGGGAACGCGTCCTCTGAATGAGCGGCCTTCAAACGCCTCGTTTTAGCTCGAAATTTCCCGAAATACCTACAAAACGCACACAAGTCCGTGTAGACGTCTATCTCGACAAAATACATGTTTTAAGTGCAAAACGTATTGGACTAGTGCTAGACAATGCATGATTGAGCGAGAATCCTACCTAAATGTGCATCTAAAACTATGTTATAAATCGTGTTATCAGACATCTTGAACTTGATCAACCTACTGTTATCCCTATCAAAAGCTTTAGCAAGATTAAGCTTAATAGCCATCTCGCCACATCCAGATCGTTTAGATTTCATATGATGAAGACATTCAAGGGCAATAATAGACTTTATTCTAGAAGGAATATCACGTCTCATCGAAGTTCTCCAAGAAACAGAAATCCTGTCATTGCATTCAGGAAGATTAACGGCCCGTTTGGTTTTAAAATCGAAAACGGAATGAAAACTTGTTCATTAAAATTTTTAGAATCATTCCTTGTGGCTTGTAGTGATTGGACGAGAGTTTGATTACTTTTGATACCTATAGGGTTATAAAATATGAGAAAGGAAGTGCATTTTTCATTAAACCATAGGGAATGATTGCATAAAATTTCATGAATATGGATATACATACGGATTAAATTCGTTTTCATTCCATTTCCGTTTCCGGAGTTGGAAACAAACGGGTCCTAAGACACCATATTTCAAAGTGGTTTCTTATAGATCTATTTCTTCTTAACCTCTATGACTTCATTCTACAAGACTTCCCACGTTGAAGTTACAATCTCAAGTAAATTGCTTAAAATTACAAATAAATCTATTATTATGAAATGAGAAAAACAAAGTATATGAATAATAAAGATAAAGTTTTAAATTAAGTTGATAAATCAGATGAATTGAGAAGATAATGCAGCAAAGATAAAAAATAAATAAGAATTTAAATTAACCGGTTAAAGTAACATTTAAAATATTTTAAATCAATAGGGAGATTTGTTGTAATATCGAACTAAAAAAAATTGTGTACAAAGTTATCTTATACTATCTTTAACTTTTCCTAATCTAACTAGTTTTAACCGATATAAAGTATAAATACATAAGACAAACAGTACTTTGTAACGTACGTAATTCATTAGTGATATCGAGTTTGCTCTGCGTCTGTCTGGTCTGGTATTTTTTCTTTCTCTACGATGGTTGTTGATGATCACAACGTTGTTCGGAAAGTAGGCACTTATGAATGTATAACAAGTTCATTCATAAGTGAAGGAACTAATTATTCAAAGACATATTTAACATCTTCAGTTAATCAGGCTCCAGAGAATGTTCCAGAAGATCTTGAAATTGTTTCTCAATCGTTGCTTGAGATGGCAAATCAGAAGAAATTGGCAGATTCAATGCTAAGTGAAGATCTTTCTACTGCTAATGTATTAGTTATGATATCGAATCGCTATTCATGGAGTATAAAGAAGGAAGTGATTTGAATTCTCAAAGCAGGCTTTTGATTAGCATGAAGTTAGTTGAAGCTCATATACTTCCTTGGTTTGATCATTTGAAACAGGAAAAGATTCGCTCACAAAGTGGTCTCGAGGTTTTAGTGAAGGATCTTGACACTAATGAAGTTTTTCAACTCATATTGAAGTTTCGGGTATCGAGCAAAAGCTATGTTTTCGTTGGAGGTTGGAGAAAAGATTTTGTTAAGAGGAGAAATCTGCAGAAAAATGACAAGATTGGTCTCTTTTGGTCTTCAAAAGACGATGAATTCGTCTTCTCCGTTCTTGAACGTGCTGCCATTGCATTGAATTGAAGGGGCTTGTGAAATACTTTGGGCTTTTTACCGTCTAGTAGGTTGAAAGGTCGAAAAAAATCGGCAGACGGACGAGCCGTCATGAAGAACACAAACAAAGTCGAAAAGAAATATAAAGCAAAAGGTCTTCAAGAAAATCAGGATGATCCAGCCAACAAGAGATTACGAGTATAAACGTTCATCTTTAAAGGAAGTACATAGAAAGCTTGATGAACTATTGTTTAGGCCTACGGTACTATTGTTTAAGTCGTTGACATTCGTTTATATAGAAAAAATACCGCTGATTTACATTCTTGTACAAAAATTATGCTTTTTTATCGTATATAAACAAAATTTAACAAAAGTTGTTTCTTTTTTGGTGTTCATCGTTAGTTATTGATGTAAATTTACTTTCTTGGTGGCATAACTAAGAATCACTGCCTCCTCCAAGATTTCAAATGTATGACAGTTGGATGGAAACAATCATGTAATGTATGTTGAAGAAGAAGAAGCTACCAGAACTCGACTATTCGTTGATGTTTAAGTTCATCCTTGATGACCCTTCTGCAAGTTTAAATGCTGCTCGTATGATTCTTGCTGGTTATGAGGACAACATTGGTGATTAAATACTGTATCTTTTTTATGCTCTTTACAGTAATGAAACATCGAATGATCGAATTCGTTGATTTTGGTGCTTAATTTTATCTGGCCTGTGATGACCCTTCTACTGTTAGTAAATACTCAGTCATTATGGTTTGGTGATTTTGGAGCTTAATTATCTTTTTAATTTTTTAAATTCATTATCAATTCTTTGTCTTTATCTTGATTCTCGTATTTATAAGATAAATTCTTTTAATAAATCTTGTGAAAAAATATTACTTTATCTATAACTAAACAACAATCCTAGTTTAACTAGAATTATCATATATAAAATCAAACAATTAAGGAGGATCTATTCATCCTTTTCTTCCTTGCGTCGTTGTCGTCGTTATTTCTTCCTCTACAACAACTATGTCAGACAATGACAGTGAAATTGATGAAAAAAACCTTCTAAAAAAATTAGGGTTTCCTTTGTTTGCAAACGGGCAAGTAATTTCGAAATAGGTTCAACTTCCACGAAACAAACGGTACCGACTGAAGAAGAAGAAAGTATTTTGGATGCATTTTTTATGCTGTTCAATCAGGATCCATGGAAAATTAAGAAGGAGATGAAAGAGAGTGATTTGAATTCTCAAAGTAGGCTTCTAATCAGCAAGAAATTAGTTGAAGAACATATACTTCCAATGTTCGATCGTTTGGAACATGAGCAGATTCATGCAACAACTGGTCTTGGAGTTCATGTGAAGGATTGTGACACTAAGGAGGTTTTTATGCTGACGTTGAAGTTTTGGGAATCAAGCAAAATCTATATTTTCAATGGAGGTTGGAGAAACGATTTTGTTAAGAGGAGAAATTTGCAAAGAGATGATAAGATTGGTCTCTTTTGGAATCGAGCTGACAATAACTTCGTCTTCTCGGTCCTTCAACGTGCTAATCCAATTGAAGGGATCATTAGTTAAAATTTTTTTTTTTCTGTTATTTCTCTGTCAAATATTTTAGGTTTAAAATTAATGAACATCAAACATTGGGGAGATATTTTGTCTTTTTTTCAAATTGCATTCGATGGCTTCACCGTCAGCTTCGTCGACACAGGCTTCATCGGCCACCAGATCATCGGCGTTGGTTGCTGACTGTTTCTTCGTTTTGGAGTGCGTCTGCTATGGCGAAACAGGTACGGGATGCTCTACGCGTCGTTTTGGTCTAAGAGCGTTGAGCCAGATCATTAGTGAATTATGATAAAATTAATAGTTATATTTGGAAAATAGATCCAAACGTGAGATAAGGTATAAATACTGTTTTAAAATATTTATTTTAATAGGGAGATTTTTTGTAATATCAACCTTAAAAAAAAAGTGTGTACAAAGTTATCTTATATTATTTTTAAACTTTTTCTAATCTAACTAGTTTTAGGCGTTTGTTCAGTACGGTTGAATTAATGCGATACGGCCGTGCGGCCGACACGTGTCCCGGAAATTTTTTTTTATTTTCTTCTTCTGAAACGAATGTTTTTTTTTTCCGAAACGAATGAAAATTTGTTTGAACTGCCATGTTATAATTTATGCACTATTCTCCTATAAACTTTGAACTATTCTCATATAATCCATGAACTATTACTTTTTAATATATTATATCAAATTATTTATAAATTAATCGTTTATATGTGATGAACTCTTCAATTGTAATTCATTAACTATCATTTTATAAGTTATGCACAATCCTTTATAAATTTTGCACTTTGAACTATTCTATTATAATTCATGAACTATTCTATTATAATTCATGAACTATTTTGTAATAAGTTTTGAACTATTACTTTCATTCCTTTATAAATTTTGCAATTTGAACTATTCTATTATAATTCATGTACTATCCCATAATAAGTTTTGAACTATTACTTTCACTCCTTTATAAATTTTGTACTATAAACTATTCTGTTATAATTTATGTATTATCCTTTTATAAGTTATGAACTATTCCTTAATAAGTTTTGAACTATTACTTTCACTCGTTTTTTTGGGAGGGGGGATTTTTTTTCTTTTTAGGGACACGTGTCGGCTGTACGTTCAGCCGCACGCCCGTATCGGAATAATGTGCGGTTATAAAAATACACAAACAGTTATTTGTAACGTACACTAATTCATTAGTGACATCAAGCTATTTGCTTTACGTTTTTTTTTAAAACGGAAAACGGTTAGGACTTTCTATCTTCTAGAGGTAGTTCATCATAAAGAATGTTTGCGAATGAGAACTCGAAGTTCGGGATCGTCAGAAAAGGGTGTGTTGGGGTTCGAAATTCCTAAATTGGTCAATCAGTCAGCAACACAGTTGATTTCTCTAAACACATGCATGACCAAGACTTCCTCAAAGAAGCGAATATCCAATCGGGAGTTGGATAAGATCATCTCGACCTCTCAGGGACAGCTCCAAAGTTCTTGGAGTGCCTTGATTACACAAAAGTTATCACCTACAATTTGGATCTTTTTAATATTGAGTCTTATTGCTTCACTAAGGATTGCTTTCAACGTGTAGGTTTCTGCTTTTATGATCGAGTTAAACTTTTTTCCTAGCGTCCAACCTTATTACTTTGTCGTTGTGATTTCGTATAACAAAACCAATATATGTTATTCCGAATCGAGTTTTGATCCATCAAAGTTGAGTTTGTGGAAACTAGGTTTTGGCTTATCCCATTTGATATTATTTTTCTTTCTTGTGGTAGATGTATTGTTCTTTTGGGTATATTTAAATTCGTTGATGTCATCATCAATGGAGTGGTTTTTCCAGTTTTGGATTTGTGGAATGATGAAGTTGACGATGTTGTGATCCGATCCGACAACATCATTAGTGAAAATAATTTTGCTTCTAAAACCAGATGCTCCAGCATTTAGTGTCTAGCCGTGAAAAGTTTGTTGTTCTGATCTTATTCTTAGTTTCCAAAAGTAGTTCGTGCGGTTTTTTTTATTATTTGTGTTGATGGTATTGAGGTTCGTCATGATAGTTTTGACAATTTTTGTGATTACGTTTTTGTTGTAAGGGCACTCGAAATGAAGGTGTACAATGTCTTCGAGTTGATGATTACAAAATTCACAGTTAGGTGTAACCGTCATTCTTCTCACGTATTTGTCGTTAATAATTTTCACCCATATGTTATCTGATTCGGCTAAAATTGTCCAAAGAAGTTTCATTTGAGGGGCTTTATTTGTTATGATGGCCTTTTTTTAGCCCAAGTCCACCTTTTTTTGGTGTGCAAATAAAATCTCAACTAATCAGAGGTCTATAATTGTTGCCTTGGAGCATAAATCCTTGCATGGCGAAGGATGGAATGGTTGCACGATTATGCTTTATAAGTACATTCCAGCCTTCTTGTGAGAGGAATTTGCTTGGCTTGGAAAGCTTATTTGAGGTAATTTATATTTTGTCCAGAAATGGAGCAATAATTTTCAAGAATTTCTTTTGTTCATGAGTTCGAGTTTGCTTTCGTAATGATGATCATGTCGTCTGCAAATGCCAAGAAGGGGATTAGAGTAGCGTTCCTACAAACGAGAAATTCAATGTGGTTGTCGTAGTTATTGCAGTCATTTTGAAAAAGGTAGGGTGATAAGGGATCTCCTTGTCTAACAAGAACCGAGAAGGAGACCGTGTAGATGCATTCCGCAATCCATCCAAAAATTTTTTGTTAAAGCTTTTTGTAACATACTGATAATAAATTCTCAACTAACTGTTGGAGATTTGGGCTAAGTCTTCATTGTAACTGTTGAGCTTGTCTTGAGACAAGGTGCAATGAGTTGTTCACATGTGTGTCACTATGGTCCGGGTTGCGGGAGGCAAGCCAAGTGACCGGCACTAAGAACAACTAGTATTATAAGGGGAGTCGAATCAAAGCAAGGTGATTCACGACAAGGTCAACTTGTGCTAGCTTTTAGAAGGCCGACGTTTGGGGCTTTTTAGCCACATTTTATCGGCACACCTTTGGTTCTTAGGCCTTATATTGGCTAAAGAATATGTGGTTAAAAACTGGGAGCAATCCAAGCTCAAATGCTTAGTGAATGTCAATGAAGCAGCTAGTGAGCTTCTTAAGGAGCTACACTAGCTTGAGCTAAGATATTGAGTATTTGAGGATCTTGGAGCTTACCCTAGCTATATTAAAGTGAATGAAGCTCATTGGAAGTGTTTGGACCAAGAAAAATAAGCTAGCTCTAAGCTAGCTCCGGGGAGCGGTTTTGGGCTCCCTATATGGGCCTCGGGCCTCGGGCTTTCTAGGGCTTCAAGGCCCATCTTCCAAGTAACTTCCAAGTAACTTCCATAACCGTTTTTAACCGCTTTTAACCGCTTTTAACTTCCCAAAACCGTGGCCCCCTATGCCTATAAAAGGGAGAGCCATTTGCACTTGATTCTACATTCGTTTTTGCAGCAATAAAGCTTCTAGTTCCATTGTATTGACATTGGATAGGCCTTCTTATAAGCTTGTTTGCAAAACTCGAAAGACCAGTATAGTTCCTTTGTATTGACAAAGGATAAGCATCCATCTTAGTTTGGTTTTGTATTGACAAAACCTAGGAATACCCTTTCTACAAAGTAAGACAAGTAAGTCTCTTACTTAGTCTTTGTAACGTGTAACGTTTTATCCCACTAAGGTATTTGGATATTCCCGGTGTAGGGGAGAATACACTTAGAAGGAAAATTCATTTATGAATGACTCATTACATTATCCAAGTCAATGTTTTTAACATATAACAACCGGTTTATAAGACGTGTAATTGAACTTAACTTCTATTAGAGTTTTGTCTACTCCTTTTTGGAGATTACAAACTCTTGCTTGAGTTTTGTCTACTCCTTTGGAGACTACAAACTCTTGATTGAGTTTTGTCTACTCCTTTGTGGAGATTACAAACTCTTAGTTGAGTTTTGTCTACTCCTTTGGAGACTACAAACTCTTGACTGGGTTTTGTCTACTCCTTTACGGAGATTACAAACTCTTGGTTGGGTTTTGTCTACTCCTTTGTGGAGATTACAAACCCTTGGTTAATAACTAGTTTTAGTTTAAGATAATTATATAATTTGTTTGGCAATTGGGAGAACCGTCTACTCACATAAGTGAGACTACGGCCCTTTTGTCTAAAACCGGACACCGAAAATCCAACACTGACTTGGTCATAAACCTTTTCCATATCGAGTTTAATGGCCATTTGTTTTACGGTTTTCCATATCGAGTTTAATCAGTAAGAACCACAATTCTTAACGAAACTGCAAATATATCTCGGCAAAATATACAATCAAACAACAAACAAAGGTGAAACTCAAGAACAACGAAGCCAAAAGGCATTAGCTTAAGCATTTATTCAGCTTCAAATCCGTAGTACAATGCTCATTCATAAGGAGTCTCCAACAAATACAACAACAACAACACTGACAAGTAACAGAGGACATTATTAAGAGTATCAAAACAACTCAAGAATCAAAATGCTGCATTTTTTTGGCAGATTTAAGGTGCTTGTGTAGAATCAAAGTGTCCTGCAAAAGTAGCTTAAAGAATACTTATATTTACACCACAATGTCAACTTGTCCTCAGTTAATCACCTTTCGTAGTTCATCAATCAACTGTGGGCGTTTTGATGGATCAACCTGCATTTTGTTTAAACAATCGATCAACTCCATAGTTCACCAATGAAAGCAACCATCGGGTAAAATGGTCAACTAGGTCTTTTATCACTATTACTCTATAAAGAGTACCCATAACATAAACTTATTTAGTAAATATATCCTATTTAACCCAATTCTTTCATCAAGAGGAAATTATATATAGTATAAAATTAGAGGCGTCTACAAAACAAAAGCCTGTAAAAAAGAGCCTATTTAACCCAATTCTTTCAAAGGCAATTAAGAAAAATGATAGGATGAAAATTACCTTGTTAAGGAGGCCAGCAAGACCGCGGGGCAATGCTTGCAAGTCGGTTGCAGAACCGCAAATGTCTGTCAACTGAAGCAGTATCTTCTGCACACGCAACTCCTCAAGCCTCTCTTCGTAGTTAGCCGAATCAGCCTTCCATTTAAAGAAAGCCTCGTCGTCTTCCCAAGCTTCTTCTATACCCTTTGCAACAACGGAAGCTGAAAACCATTGCTTGATCAAGTCCCGAGCAGACTTATGAGATAGCTGTTCGCCAGCCGCGACTCTGAGAGTCCTAATCAATGATTCCTCGCTAACCCTCCTAAGCAATCTCTTGTAGAAGACTGCTCGGGAATTAGCCCAGTCAAGGACATCTCTGACGACTCCTTTAGCAGCCATTCTCAGAGAAGTGTCATGTAACTCTGCAAATTTGGTTGCTATCTGTGTGTATACGGGCAGAAGCTGTTTTTCCCGGGCTTTTATTTGCTGCGTTATGGACTCGACACCGTAAGACCCGCTGTTTTTGGCTTCTTGAAGTTTTGCTTTGAGGGTAATTAGCTGTTGATCCATCCTGCCCATACATTCTTGCAATTCCTTGATTCTAAACTTGATCTCAATCATACCTTCAGGCTCTAGCACATTTCCTTTAGCTGTCCGGTCAGCATACATTTCGATATGATCCGAGTTGATTTTACTGTCGACAACAACCCAGGCCCCACCACGGAGCTCACCCATCATAGGGATGTAAACAAACACGGGTTGATTGTAGGTTCTAAGGTTCTCAACAATGGTGGAACCAGCCTGAAGTATACCTTCAAAAAGATCCCGTTGCCCACCCGAGAAACCTCTCCAGTTAGCAAGAATGAAGAGCGGAAGCTCTTCTCGGTTGAAATCCATCAATGCTTGAGCCGTCTTGCTTGCAGAATCTGGGAACCAAACCTGCCCTGCTTGAGGAACTACTCTCTCATGGGAATCTAGCTGACCGGGGTCAGCAGGAATGATCTGCATAACCGTTTGCGTCTCCACTGCTATCACTCCTACAGGAATTCCACCAAGCTTTGCCCTTCCTGTTACAACTGTTCTAGCCCAGCCTTCAAGTGTTTCGACAAAACTCTCCTTGTCGAAAATACCACCAAGCCACTTTCCATTGCTGTCCAAAGTTCCAGCAATTGCAGCACGAGGGTCACAAGAAGTTTCCGGAAGGTATTCCACTGGCCTTTCAGGTGGGTCCAGAGAGCGAGATATCGGAAGATTGCCACCTATATAGGCTGGGACATAGCTCAGCCACTTAAGAACAGAAGCAACACCTTCAAGATCATCTGAAACAGTGAGATGGGTCACACCATTTGTTGCCATAATCTTTGGTCCTCCAAGTTGCATATGTGAGCTGTAAACCTCTCTACCGAGAAGTTTGTTGAGTGCCGAGAAACCAGTAAGAATAATCGGCTGATCAAGCCTTTGTATACACCTCATCCCCAACCGAGCAAGATAAGCACCAATACCCACGGTTCTTCCAGTCACGTAAGTTAAGGTGAACGTTTCCTTGTAGGCCCGAGAATATGCACTGGCAATGGCTCCACTTCCTGATAAGTTCTCAACTCCAAGCCCATCATCCTTTCCAACAATAGTGTTTATAACCCATCGTGATTCACCACTTCCAAGCTTCAATTCATGTGCTATGACAGATGAGCCAATCCTTGAGTAATCTTCCGGGGTCAAATACACATACTGGAAACCACGCTCTGGACTAGCATCATCATGCCAACCAACCTTAAAGCAGGACTTCACTTCCTCAGCCACACCAAGTCTTGCTCCGGAATTGGCAGCCAAGTAAATAAGAGGAAGCTTCTTAGCACACGCAAGGTCTGTAACTGCATGGAAAAATGCATCTTCCCTTGGGCCAAAGGATCCAGCTTTGAAGGTAACATCGTTTGATACTACCAGTATAGTCCTTCCATTCGGGAACTCTGGGGTTGACATTTCAATGCACCACGCCACCATACCAACATCGTTCAATCCTGGCTGTCGTTCAACTGGAATCAGTGGAGTTCCCCAGGTACCTTTCGGATCAGCAAATACGAGCTCTTTTGCCTTCACGAGGATCTTATCCTTTGGTTTCTCAACACCTGGGCCTGAGGCCCATGATTGTTCCAGTGCCGTCTCGAATGCCTGTTAATTTGGTTGTCAATACAATGAATCAATGGCTGTTTTCATTGTGAATGCAATACAATGAATCAATGGTTAAAGAAAAAGATGTGGATTTACCAGTGGAAAATCGTAGCAGTAAGTTGTGCTACTTCTCCGGGCCACAAGACGTTTACGGTCAAGGGATCCTAGTGGCTGATACTGTCCACTGACAGGTCTTCCATGAAGGGGGCCTTGTGCATTTACTGAATGGTAAACCATTTGGTGTGCACTGTTATCCTCCAACTCTCTGTAAACCTGATATTTTCATTGTAAAACAACAAAAACAACAGTTAGAACAGGACCACAACGCCCATATAATCGCACAATGTAGAGTTCAGCTCTCCTTTGACACCATCCAGCAATTCCAGCCTCTAGTTATTATCATTATCCTGAACTAACTTCTATGTTCCCTATAGATTATCTTTCAAAGATCAAGTTTGCAATTTGTAAAACCTAAGGTTTAACTGTATCAAGAAAGCAAGTTAGTTTCTTAGAAGGAAGCAACAAAAGTGGCATACAGTAATCAAACATTTATGGGTTTGATCTCTCTGAATATATTTATGTTCTAACAAACTAAATGGAAGGGTAAGAGACATTTAGAGAAGAAAACAAAAAGGAGAAGCTTACATGTACAACACAGGTTTGACCAGTCACATTAGTGACCAAAACCCTCCAAGAACCATTGGCTGGTCCATCAGAGGCCACCCAGAGTTTCACTTCCCACTCGCAGACATTTAAGCGGTGCATCCTTACACCAACATAACCATGGATTTCACGAGCAAGCTCTGCCAATATCTGTTCGACCGTAGCCTCTTCTTGTCCTTCCTCTACCTCAACTACCCTGTTGAGCCACAAACTTCAGTCAGGAGGGAAAAACGGTAAAATGACAATACAAAATACACAGGTATGATTTTCTAAAACAAAAAAGTAGTGTAGATGATTACCGGTGGTAAGGAACAAGATCATGTATTGCCTGCTCCTTGACAATGTACAGATACATGTGAGCATGCTCGGGTCTGAGAGTAGCATTGTGTGCATTAAGTTCCAACTCTTCCATGGCAGACGTTAAGGACCTCAGTATGCTTTTTGAAGTAAAACTCACAGGCCCCTTTGCACGAACTGTTCCTATTTCAACTCCTTGGTACCCCTCATCTGATACAGGCTGCCTCACGAGTGTCCTGAGGAACATCCTCTGCACAGGCTGTGGCTTATCAGCCACGGAGTAGAGGTGCCATTGACGATCCCGTGAAGGGGTGTACTTCATGTTTTCATACCCTTTAAGCTTGTCCTGAATCGATGAAAATATCAGATTAATGATACTATTTGTCACCTACAAAACTGCATTATGTGTCGCATACAAGACAAATCAATACTCACCAGTTCAAGGTATATGGATAGTGGAGGTTCCAAATGTCGCAACAAAGGCTCTTCGTCATAATAGCGTTTCTCAGCTGACCAATAGAAAGAATGTCTCATGGGGGACCTCCCTTCATCCCTTTGTATGATGCAACTAATAACCCTAATGCCAGCATCACGAAGAGTTTTACTAAGTTCTTGATCACGAAGGATCTTGGCTAACTTGTTTATTCTCTCCTGTGCTTGATCTTCGTCACCACTGCAGTTTCCCAGAAAGTAAAACAGTCAAATTGCGGAGTACAGATATAAATTAGTAGTTTATTGGTATCAATACTAGTTGACTGCAGTACGGCAAAAGAAAACTGATTATTAAACCCAAAGAAACTGATGTTCCTAGTGGATTTTGAACATCAGTCAAAAAGATACAAGACTATTTTATATAGAATGTAAAACCGTATAATATGATCCACCATCCATCCCTTTTTTTCATTATAGCCTGGTGAACTTCCTTCTTAAACAATTATAGAAACACGGAAAACCTGATGCCTTGCTTAAAATTTAAGGCTACGACCCAGTAATTTATGATCAAAAAATAAATAAAGGCCAGTTGTATTACCTGTCCTGAAGCAGACTCATCTGATTATTGACACCCACAAGTGCAATATGGAAAAGATTGCCATGGCTAGAAGCTTCAGCAGATTCATTAGATGTTTCATTGTTGTGATGAGCTGTTTCCTTCAAGGCAGCGGTAAGAACTGTCGGTAGAAACTGAAGAGATTTGATAATAACCATGGCGCCCCATTTCTTTTCACTGTGTTTCTCAACCAGAGATTTATCATCACCGGACACATTAGCCCTTTCTATATGCTCTTCCATGAACTCCCATGCAGCAATAAGACCAGATCTGTGCCACTGCATCCTAACACTTCCCTTTGCAAGATAAGGCTGATAAATAATAGAGGGAGTTAGATTTTCCGTTTTCTACAAAATGGGCACCACAGCCACTCAAAAGGTCTAATCATAATACCTGGTATAGCCTACGGATGTATGTCTCCAGAACACGTCTCTGTAAGGTGTGATCACCGTGATCAAACAAACCAACAAGTGCATCTTCGACTGCCAAAGGCGCACTCACAAGAGCCTCCATTCGTTCATTGATAGCACTTTTCCTTTTGGGAGTATCCATGTGTTCACCATCTTCTGTAAACATCTCAAGCTCAGAAAGACTTCTGGCTATGGAGGATCGTAGTTCACTCAATTTGGTTTGTTCCAGCAATTGACTTGCTTTGAGTGCCAACTGCAGGATCAAGAGAGCATCTTAGTATACAAAAGATAACTAATTTGGATTTCAGGCTAATCAAACTGGTTACAGGGGATCACCAACCTCGGAATAGATTGTATGGTTCAGTAGAGAGAAGCGAATGAGCTTCTCCCTGTACGCAGCAGGGTTTGGATATACGAGTTGCTCCATGAGGCGAAGGATCAGCTTGTTCTTATTCTTGACCCCCTGCATTAATGCAGAAGACACTGGCTTAGTGAAGTAAACAACGTTATGAGTTCAATGATCACACCATGATGATGTATTTAATTCCCATACCTGGTGTGAAAGTACAATGTCAACAACCCTTAGTAAATCTTTTGTGTGTTGTTGTCGCAGCCGCTCAATTACATCAGCCTGATAAACAATTGTATGGAATTGAGTAGATATTTTTGTTTTAAAAAAAAAGAAGTGACGATTGAAGAAAATAGGTTGAAGGTTGGTATGATGGATGCTGAAATACTGAATATAAAATCATTCGGGTCAAGTTAAACTAACCTGAATGTTGTCACTGAACATCTCTTCGACCGACAGATATTCCTCAAAAAGTGACTGAACAATTACACGGGCATGAGTCTCTCTTCCACCTTCATAAGACTTCACCAGACTCAGTAATGGTTCTATGAGCCTCTCTTGTGCTCCTTTTTCCTTCTCAGGGCAAGCAGAAAGATGAGCCTGCCACGATAAATATATCAATTTCCACAACATTCAGATAACATTAAGCTCCAAAATCACCAAACTATAAGGCACATACCTCAAGAATGCCCCGCAACAACTTGGCAGGGAACTCAACACTCTGTCCACTGGGTACTTTCTCGTATCCCTTATACTTTGATTCCAACTGAAAATATAGACATATTAACGGAGTTACATAAGCGCTGCAATCAGATGATATTTATAAATACATTCGCCACTTCAATCACGGCGAAAGGACAACACAGAAAGCAACTCACTTCAATTCTAAGTTCTTTTGGGAGACGGTTTGCAAGAACTGACATGCACTCTTGCCATTGAAGGAGAGGTAGCTCAGGATTATCAAGACACTGTATCAAGCTTTGCACTACCTGATATAAGTTAAAAATCCATTTTCATGAGCTTAGCGATGCCAGAGTAGTTTTTGCATACAACTTTACGGTAAGGAGCATAGAAAAAGATAAAGAGTATTTACTTCATCGATGTTGTGCTCATAACCCGCAAGAATCATACGAGCAGCATTTAAACTTGCAGCACACCTCTGATGAACTTTTCCTGATATTGAAGTGGGGGGGCCAAGGATAGGAAAGCTGCCTTTGAAGGGTTCAGCTTTTCTTACAGCAGAAGGGTCATCAAGGTCAAGTCTTGCAATAAGCTCACCAGCCTATACAGCATGTATAAATTTTGTTAACTATTACTCTTCAAGATTTTGAATATCATGCAAAATACTAGTCAAAGCTTACCTGCATGGCTTGTCCTTCTGACAACTTAAAATGTACAATTCCAGAAGCAGGTGAAAGAAGTGGCATGCACATCTTCATAACCTCAACTTCAGCATACGGAGTGTCTGCGTCAATGTGACTGTCATCTGGGACCAAGAAACGTAACAACTTGCAGGGTGTCTCGGCAATTAGTTTGGAAGGATCATGATCATTCTGCACGAGGAGAAATAAACTTAGTGACAAAGAGCACCAAGGATAACCTTAAACATCAAGCTTAATGTCAAAAATTGTTACCTGAAGCAAACAGGTCCTTCCATCAATGAGAAGTCGAGTTCCGGCAGCTTCTTCTTCAGCATATATCACGTGACTGTTTCCATCCAACTGTCATACAAACAACAAAAAATTTGTTAACTGACACTTGATTCCAAAATAAGCAGAATAGTACTTTGATAGGCACTGATTCTTAGTCATGCCACCAAGAAAAAGTACATTGTAAATTAGAAAACATAAAGAGGCAAAGAAGAATTCTTGAGTAGATACAAAGCAATTAGGAATAAAAACCCTTCTCAAAATTGAATACTAGGCTTAAATCATTTGTTGGCTGAATTCTTGGCGTGTTAAACCATAATCATAGGCTAGACGAAAGATAATTACACTGATAACAAGAAGGTTTCCTTGTTGGACTCATAAGTTTCTAGCCATAAAAAACATGCAACATACCGATGCGTTTATTTTGTTATCCTATATAAGCAAATTTCAATACCAAGAGCCTAAAATCTTAATTTCACAAGTTAATAGAGAGCTTGCCTGCATCAAGAGACCTCCATCTCTTAAGGTATGAATTTCCGCTTCAATTTCTGACTCGTTCATTTTCAGTCTGTAGCTTCCAGGCCCGCCCCTTACCATATTAATCTAGAAGACCACTTTCATGTTATTTAAAGAATACACAAGTAATCCATCATCAACGAATATATAAATATAGTACTAAAATAAAATCATACCGTATACTTGCTTCCTTCAATGTTTAGAGAAACTTCAGAGTACACGAGTGAAATGTGCTGCAATTAAAGAAACTACAGAATTATACGCTGCAAACTGGAAAAGGAACGCCTACATATACCTAATATCACAAATTCTTTTTACCTTAGGGGGAATTTGACCCTTCTCAAGATAGCCAACATATTCCGATACCATAGCTGCACTTCTAGCAAATGCTTTCTGAGAATATGGAAATCATATCGTCAATATTTCAGCAGGAAAACGAAACTAAACTGTAAGAAGTAAAGTTGTCAAGAAATTGTGCTTACAAAAAGAGCGCCTCCAACCACAGAGATGTACCAAGGAGGTCTCTCGGCTCTTACTCGCATAGCAATTCTGCTATCCAACCATCCAGTGTGGATTTTATTGTCTCTGTAATCCGAAGCCTGTAATGAAAAAAATTGTTGACCATTAACAGGAAGAAATAGTTGTAGTAATAGAGCAATAGGATAAAAAAGCAAACAAACTTACGTGTAAAAGATCAATAGTGTAATCAACATTGGTTCTAATTTCTCCTCGAATCTGCACTTCTTTCAAACCAAGTACCATATTTGCAATGGCCAAAGCTCTAGATTCTCCAAATGCAAAGACATGTCCTGCAAAGAAGATCACTCACTTTCATGAGTATGGCTATCATGATAGTTTCATATGATATCTAAACTTCCATATGTAGGATAATGTAACCAAATATTACTTAGATGAACAATAAGAATGCAGTATAATTAGGAGCTAAAACCAGCTCATTTAGCATGGCCCTGTAAATAAATATCGGCAAACACACTCTACTAAAACTCTATTTCATCTCAGCGTAATTTCAAAATGACTAAGCTATTACGTACCAAATTGGGAATCTGAGAATTCATGAATCCCACCTCCTGACTGCAAGCGAAAAGTTCAGCAATATAGTTGAGAGGTGATGTCGTGATTATTGGAACATAAGCAAAAAAGATCAAAATGAACAGAAACGTACCTTGACAGAGAAGTAAGCCCACACATTTGGTTTGCTTTTAAAACTCAGCTCCTAAAAGAACAGTTCCAAATTAACACCAAAAACAAAACAACCCAAATATTATGTTTGCCACACGCTTGGAGCGTAAAAAAACTAACCTGTACTTTCCCACTAGTAGGCTTAAAACCATCGTCCGGGTCCTCACTGGTCACACGTACGGCAACACAATGACCCTTTGGCCTTGTAGATTCGGACTTGTCAAAATCAAATGGAGTTGCATTTACTGATGTTTTTCTCCAAGCATCATAGCCTCCACCATTGTCTTGTCCGTAGAACCTCCTAATTTCTGATATGTAATGCAAATCAAGCAATGATGTCAAAGCATCAAGATGAACAATACCTTAAAGCCTGATTTGAAAATTGATAGTGACTTACCTGGAATTTGCCAAAGAGGAATACCCATGCCAACTGCAACCTGGGCAGCTGGTATATTTACTTCTGCAATCCACTCTGTAACAGGATGCTCCACCTGTCATGATAGTGTTACCAAAAGGCAATGCAATATGTGCTGATCAGCTTTCCTTAGATAAAGATGCAGTAGTGAAAAGCAAAATGCAGAACGTAACAAACCTGCAGCCTAGGGTTAAGCTCTAGGAAATAGTACTCGCCGGTCTCCATACTAAATAAATACTCAACGGTAGCTGCTCCTACATAGCTAACACATTTAGCCAACCTTCTAGCTGCCTGCTCTAATTTCTTTACCGTCTCTGGAGGAGCTATAGTTATAGGACCCTCTTCAATGATCTGTTTCATGGAATATGGATTAGTGGACAAATTTTCAGATATATTGCTTAAATGGGATCTAGAAGCATAAACGAAGTATTAAACAAAACAAAATGATTTACAATTTTTTTTTTGTTATCCTGGATAAATGTTTACCTTCTGATGCCGCCTCTGAACACTACAGTCACGACTATGCAAGGCTGCAACATTGCCATGTTGGTCACAAAGTAACTGAACTTCCAAGTGTCGGCTCTACATAAGGAATTCATATCTAGTGTTAGTGTTGGCAGAATACCAGGATACTTCTTACGATATGGCAGAAACTTGATTCCATTCAAAAGATCAAACTTAATTATCTCACCTGTGAGGCCACCTTCATTATGAAAATCGGTGACCCGGGAACTTCACCTTGCACTTGCTTGAACAAGGCCCTCACCTCATCGTCATTATGTACCTGAAAGGTCAAAAAATAGAATTTTGCATTACCAAACTGAGACTGCTATTGGGTGTGTTCGGTCCATTAATGTGGGATTGACAAAAACCCATAATTCTCATAATCTAATAATCTATTAGTGTGGGGTTGAAGACATATGCATAAGTCCCCATAATCTTTGCTTAAGTATCTGCAAACAATGTCCAACAGCAACTGAAGAGAACCTAAAAAACCTATCCACATGTGTAATTTGCAAACAAGTGAAATTTGCTGGTGAGTAATACCTTTCTAATGCCTTTGCCTCCACCACCCCATGATGCCTTGATCATTGCTGGGTAACCAACAACTTGACAGCTAGCAATAGCTTCGTCAGTGGTAAAAACACAAGCTTGTTGGTAAATTTCATCAGGAATTGTATCGAGACAACTCTCTGCAGGAACTTTCACCTGCAAAGTAATTCAATCGAACAGAATGATGCAACCGTCTTGATTTTAAACCATAATTATAAAATAAGAGATGTACATACATGAGAACCACTCCATGGAAGAGTAGGCACTTCTGCAGCTTGAGCAATCAAAGATGAACCGATCTTATCTCCAAGTGCTCCCATTGACGCAGATGGGGGGCCCAGAAATACAATTCCCTTTGCAAGCAAAGCATCAGGAAGCTCGGGGTTCTCTGATGCATGACCCCACCCGGGCCAAACTGCATCAACATGTGTGCTTTCTGCCATCTGAAGAGCCATTACAAAAATAGTCATTATCACTTACTGCCTTAACAGTTGAAAGTCATCATCCATTTTGATCATGATGGTATCATAACCAAGGCCAAATACCTCTACAATCAGCTGGACATTGGCATAATTATTGTTGTTTGTCCCGCCAGGAACTTCAACAAACTGATCAGCCATTCTGATATGTTCTGCATTGATTCTCATGTCTTCAGGAGTAGCCATGGCCACGAGCAATATGGCTTTTTCCGTCCCAAATGTTTCATAAGCCCATGTCCTGATACTTCTTATAAACTTAACAGCTGCCATTCCATTGTTAGCAATCAGGATGCTACGAATTGGCTTATTCCCTCCAAGGGCATAGCAGAACTCGTCCACTATCGGCAATGAAGCAGGCTGCCTGATAGGAGCAGCTGCATTTATGTAACTATTACTAAAAGCAACTGCAGCCGCCATTCCTGATCTCTTTACAGCTTACAAACTGTGTCTGCATAGAAATTAGAAATAGCCAAGATGAGCAATACCACTTCTGATCAAGCTTTGCGTATTTCAGCACTGATCAATCAACTATATCATCTGCTTCAAAACCAAAAGCTGATCTAAATTTCGTTAAAGTGTGTTTGGTTAAAACTTGGGCATGATCACAATTCGGGTTTGGTAGCAAACTAGTTGGAACTTGGTACACGTTACAGTTGTTTGATTAGGTTTGAGGAAATGGGTATAAGAACTCCAAAATCCCTACTGGTATGATATCAGTTTCTGAAATCAACAAAAACACACAATTATGTAAAGAAGGCCAACCCTAAAACTTATGCTTATACTTTACTAATCAGTACTCACTCCAAAAAAGCATTTACTTATTCTGGAAGCTGAACCTCATCATCTTCAATATTTAAGGAACTTCAACAAAGGATCACTAAATGATTAACCCAAAAGAGAACAAGGAAAAGCAAAACACACAAACAAATGACCAAAATGAATGGGGAGATCACAATCAGAACACCGGGAAAACTGAAATGAGCATAAACCCAAAACACACACTTAATAAAACAGGAAATTACAGCAAATAAGGTGCAATTAGGTGACCAAACTGAAAAGCCGAGACACAAAAAGAGCACACAAGACATGAAATTCATCTGGGTATAGAGAGATTAACGGAAAACACACCGTGATTTGCTTAGCAGTGTTGTCCTGAATTGGGGAAAGAACTTGAAAGTCTTGTCCTCAAATGAGTAAGTTGGTACAACACATTTCATGAAGCAATTGAAGAAAAAGAATGGTGGGTATTTAAATTGAAATTACGTAGAGCAAGAATTTGGTGCATATATGTAAGAGTGTTGGAGGGTTGGTTTGGGGGTTGAAGGAGGGTTTCTCTTCTTGGGTATTAACGGCCCCTTCTTGATTGGATCAGCACGTGGCACCTGCCAACTTCCCATCTACCCTCTTTGCTTCTCCTCTCTCTTTCGCACTTAACTCAAATCTCTCAATCAATCTTTGCTTCACTCTCAAAGCCTTTCTTCACTTTCTCTCTCTAGACTCGCAAAAACTAGAAAAACAGGGGATTTTTGAGTTAGGTACCATTTAGGCTATTTAGTATTTACCCTTGGTAGAACTATTATATATATATATATATATATATATATATATATATATATATATATAT
>BSUD01000003.1:4187588-4220124 GCA_033239045.1 Fagopyrum esculentum
CCCTGCGGTACGGCCGTACGGCCGTACCGCAAAAAGAGGGCCGTACCTGAATAATTCTCTATATATATATATATATATATATATATATATATATATATATCCTGATTCATATGTAAACCGTTCTTAAATATGTAAACACCGAATATATGTGACTATACCGCCGAATATATGAATCAGGTCCAGCGAATATTTCTTCCACTAATCCCACGACTTTTTTTTCCTTTAACGTCGTCTAATCTCAGTCATCTGTTTAATGATCTAACGAATACAATTTGTTCTCATTTTACATATTAGTAGTTGTTTATACGGGAGTCACCCCTATATATATATATAATATCGAGAGCCGGAAAATTCAACAACGGGACTAAACGAACAAAAGGTGACACCAAACTAGAAAAAGAAGATTATCCAAGCTTTTTCAATGGATTAGTAGAAAAATGTTTGGTTTTTATCTTTCGAAAATAGATTTTAAAAATAATACATGTTAATAGTTGAGAAACATAACGAGCATCAACTCGACGAGTTGTATTTTACCGGTCGATATGATATTCATTCGTAACGTTTCCTTTTATCTAAGTAATACAAAATGAAATGAAAAATCAACCTTATATGAAATGTATTGCATGCAAGTATGTAACATAGTTTCAAAAACGTTGACAAAATTTACTTACATTATTTAAAATTAAATTCCATAAAAAGAAAATAGAGGTTCCTTTTGAGTGATCAAAGTTCAACATTATGATAAATGCAATTTTAAATTCTACTAAATATATGTATTAATATTCAAATATTAGACCACGTAAGTCGTAAGTGAATCTTCTTCATAAATCAAAATGGAAACTCACAATATTGAATAACCCAAATCAAGAACACAAAATAACAATTTTGGACCCTTCTTTTTTGTATTTTTACTGAATTTTAGGTAAGAGTATTTTATTTATTTAATTTTATATATTTATTTGTATTTGTTGACTGTGGGTTGGTAGACTAACTCAACCAACCCTTCTACATAGTTATCTTATTCAAGTAGCCACATTCTATCATGAAATTTTTTTTTTTTTAATTTATTTATTTTTTGTGGAGGATAAGAGAGAATTTAATTTATATTTTAAAGGGGGTAAGTTGATCATAAATGCAAGACAAGGTTATGGGTAGGTGGCAACTACACATATTGCAGCTGGATTTTAGTGAGGGGTTAGGTTTGAGATTGATCATCTATGATCTATAATCTATATCCCATGCTCTTGGATTTTCTTCTACTTAAATTATAATATAGTGTTATTGAAAGATGAAGATAGATAGATGTAAAGGTGTGTTTATTCTTAATATGATGCAGTTATATATATATAGAGTAGCAAAAAAAGATAAAGGAAAGAGTTTACGGTTCGTCTTGCTTTCGTTCGTGTTTTAATCTTTGATGATCTGAGGGGAGGTGATCTCCTTCGTTTGTCCTGTTTTGTAATCTCACGTTTTCTTAATGATATGTCCGTCCTGCTATACGCTTCTTTCTACCAAAAAAAAGAAAAGGAAAAAACTAGAAATACACTATCCTTCTGAATATATACAAATAAGGATAGAGAGGATAATAGATCTGTGTAAAACAGGCAATACAATATGTGGAGCAGTTTAGGTAACTTAATAGTTATACTAGAAAGACAAGATATTTAAGGGTAAGGGTGTTATATGAGTTGAATATGAGCCGAGCATTTGACGAGCTGAGTCCGAATAGTTTGTCTAGAATAATATTCATGTAGTGTTATTTTAGCCGAACGACTCGAGCTCGAGCCGAATTTTGACGAGTCGAACGCAATGTACCAACCATATTCAGCAAACAAAAAATAAATAATATAGTGTTAAATAAGTAGTTGAAACAATTTGGTTTAGTATATGTACCCCTTGAGAGTAGAGCGTGTAGAGTTTGAGAATAAACACAAAACGTTGGGATATATTTACTTAATTGAAAAATTAAAAAGACTAGTTAATACTATAGTTTTTCTAAAAGGTCTAGTTATCAAAATTGCCCTATTAGTTTTGAATTAGTAAAGATAATACTTGACGTTCAAATATTATACCGATCCAAGTGGTACAAGACCAAACAGTTAGCCAAAATTGTGCTAATACTATATTGTTGGTGCCGAGGCATATGTGTCCCTTGTGAACTCATACAAGCGAGATTTTATCCCATCTTTTCACGGTTGAATCGATCTACAAGGTGTGATATTCAAGATATGATGTATAACAATCGTTTGTAATTTTTGAGTTGTTGACTCTCGGTAGATATGTACTTGTGAATGATTTTTTTTTATTATAAAAAAAAGTTAGGTTACGTTGAGAGTAGAAATAGTTAGTTATCTTTCACTATAAATCAATTAATATTAAATAAATTACTTGTAAATGTTACCTTACTAATACTAATCTAATGAACACGACAAAGCATAATTTTATTTAACAATAAAATAAAACAAATATATATATTTTGTCTAACTTAAGTGAAATGGATTGTTATAATGGTGTAAGACTATGATTACGAAAGATCAAATCGTGAACAAGAACTTGATATATCCGTTCGACTTCATATGTGCATTAGATCTTAATCCAAAATATAAGTCTAAAAACGAGTTGATTTCTATTCCGCAATTCAAATGCGAGACTGTTCTAAATTTCGGGATCAGGTGTGGAATTGTCGGGTTTTTATTTTGCACACCAAAAGCGTAGTTGAATGACTTGCTTCGTCTCAAAACGGCTTCCCTACATCGCGCCTACGCGGAATTAGACTCATAAAAATTTGTACCCGAAATACGGAATTAGGTAATTTTGAACTAATTTATATACGAACATTTTTGTTTGTCTAAGAAGAGGAATTACGGTTAGGGCTATAATATGAGACAAGCTACTCGGGTTCGGTTCGGGCTCGGCTCGTCAAAAGCTCGGCTCGAGCTCGTTCACTTTCTAAACGAGTCAAGCTTGAGCACATTTTAAAGCTCGTATAAATTTTAGGTTCGGCTCGGTCTCGGCTCGTTTATAAACCAGCCGAGCTTGAGCATGTCAATGCTCGGCTCGTTCGGGTAAAGCTCGGCTCGTTTGGCTAAAATAACACTATAGGAGCATTATTTTAGCCAAGCTACTCGAGCTCGGCTCGGGCTCGGCTCGTCAAAAGTTCGGCTCGAGCTCGTTCACTTTCTAAACGAGCCAAGCTTGAGCACATTTTAAAGCTCGTATACATTTTAGGCTCGGCTCGGGCTCGATTCGTTTAGAAACGAGTCAAGCTTGAGTATGCCGATGCTCGGTTCGTTCGGCTCATATTACACCCCTAATTACGGTAGACCGTAGACTGGCGGATGGTACTCGAAATTAAATTCGAGGTGATTGTTGGGATGATATTGGTTATTTTAATTATTTGCTTATGGGTCCCTTGTATAGATAGACTTGATAGTTTGGCCCAAATTTAATTTTTTGTGTATAGAGAGGCCTACATCATGCCAACAAGGTGCTCTAAGTTTGCAATGTTTTCCTTCATTTATGCATTTTCATTTTTTTATAATTATATATTAATAGTAGAGTTTCTCGTGTCAAGACATGGATATCATTAAAAGTTTAATAGGAAAATATTTTTATTTTATAAAACACTATTTGTGTATCATAATGGCTTAAATTAATAACTGAGAGAGAAATTAAAATTAATTTTATATGTTTTTATTAAATTAATTATATTTCACATAAACAAAATAAAATAGTCTAACACATATCTTATATAATAAAAAGAGTGTAAAATAATTTAATATCAGTTTATTGTTTATAAAGATAATAGAGTGAAATAAACACTTTTTTTTTTATAAAATTTGAAATTGAAATGTAAACGTTTAAACTAAATATATTTTAATTAGTTATAAATTTCTCTTACTCTAGGGCAACAACAAAAAGTTACATGCGTCGTGTTAGAAGAGAAAAGTATAGCGGGGTGAAAAGGGCAAAATTTGATTGGAGGAAGCCAACCAAATTCGTCAATAGAAGTTATAAACCATACATATAAGTGTAAAAACCTCCATCCAAAGAAGTAGTTATTTTTTCACCGATTTTTTTCTGTGTTATGACGCAAACATGGCCGATCCTGACAATGGATGGAACAAAAGAAGAGGCAAAGGCTTTAGCAAGCAGATCTGAGGACGACAAGCTACAATTTGCCTAATTCCGGTTTACGGATGGTGATAAAGGAAGTTCTAGTGGTGAGCTCGAATACGAGAAGGTGCATTACCGGCAAGAGGAGTTTTTCATCGGCAAAGAAAAAGTCAAAAGCACACAACCATTTATGTTGGAGAGGTCCGAATTCACCAAATTGTAACCATTTCAATGAGAATACACATGTAAATTGAACTAATTATATGTTAAAAACGGAGTTAGATTCGAGCATTGAAACACATTTTTTAGTATTTAGGAGTAGATGGTTTGTTGTGTTCAAAAGTGAGATTTTAAAATGTTCGAGAACAAAATCAAAAGTGACATGCGAAAAAATTGTAGAAATGTTCGAGAACTAATTATATATTGTATATAGTTTAATTTATATTTAAAAGATAAATGATTAAAATGAAATACTTTATAAAACAAAATTATGTTGTGTTTGGTATGAAAAAAGTTTTTGTATTAATGTTCGTAGTTGCCTTGGACCCTTGGTAGTTCCGAATATGTGTGTAGGAATTTCTTTTATTCTAAAAGTTAGTTGAAGTGTTATATAAAGTCTAATATTCATACAAATATTTGAGATATTTTTTATTTAATATAATTACCAAATTTTAATAAAATGTAAATTTCACGTTTATGAAAATATTATAATCGGATTTACTAATATCAATCCGACGTGTAGTATAACTACGTGTCAAGTTTCAAAAATATTTAACCGTAAAATAAAAGTTGTACATTGCACGTTAATACGTTAATTTTTCTCTATTTTTTGTAATTATAT
This sequence comes from Fagopyrum esculentum, assembly GCA_033239045.1. Taxonomy (NCBI): domain Eukaryota; kingdom Viridiplantae; phylum Streptophyta; class Magnoliopsida; order Caryophyllales; family Polygonaceae; genus Fagopyrum; species Fagopyrum esculentum. The sequence continues at coordinate 4,192,546 of BSUD01000003.1, forward strand.
TTATTTAATTAATAACTATTAAGGTAGTTGCAAAACTTGCATTTAGTTATAAATTTTATTAAACTAACAATATATTCAAGGTCAAGATTCAAAAGTACTTTTATTTCCTCTTTTTCTAATCTATTTATAATATTAGATTCACTAATCCTTATATTAAATCCATAAAAAAGGAAAGATAAGAGAGATAATACTATAATAAATTATATGGTAGTTTGCTAATCTATTTATAATATTACATAAAACCATCTTAAAATATGTATATTTTCATAAAGTACCCTAAAATAAAAATATTACACAAAATCACGCTAAAAAATTTGTTAACAAAGTCATGCATATGACCAAAATTGTATTAAAAGTTAAATTGACCAATTTAAATGTCTATATATTTGACCATTTACAAAGGTTTATCCATCGGAACTGGAATATCCTCAATCCCGTCTCATTTCATCTTGTGTCCGTCCATATATACTACAACGAAAATAACCATTTTGAGTAATTAATATATTTTGCAAAACGAGGGCCTTTTATCTTTTTTTTAAAAAAAAAGCCTTTTTGTTCATGATAACAAAAAGTTGCATCATAAAATTTCCTTTTTTTATGTATTACTAACTATTTGTGTGTGTTTTTTTTTGAAGGTGATTGGTTAAGCAATCTATATATCTATATAATATACTAAAACAATATACACCGGCGATGATGTGGCGTGTTTTGAAAGCAATATTTTAAAACGAATCTCTCACAATTAACGTCATAATTTTTTTTTTAAAAATTATTTATTGATTTTGTAATGATTTTTGGTTAAAACAAATTATTAGTTAAATTAGTTTTAATTTTGCTTAACAAAATTAAATAATTATTTTTTTGTAAAATATAAATTATCTTTTACGTAATTGTGTATCTGAGGTTTTATTTTTTGAATGAGTTTTTCAAAATTTTTTATTATTTGGTTATCAAGTAAGGTTGATATTTTGAAAACTTGTATAAATAGAGGGTGTAAAGATTATACAAATTGTACATTTTTTGCCTTTTGACTAAGTTAAAGTATAATTACTATTCATATCTGATTAAATTTGTTATGTGGGCCGTTTATCTAACGGTATGTGGGTTGCGGACCTGACCTATATGGATTATTGAGCTACATTTATGTGGCTTGTTGACCTACATTTATTTGAGTCCCTTAATTTTTTACTATCCCACATCGGTCATCAAGTAAAACTGATAGTGTGAAAACTTGTATAAATATAAGGTTTAAAGATAAAAATAATACATTTCTAAATTTGTTGGCTAGTTAAAGTATAATCATTATTCACATCGCATTAATATTCATGGCCGTTAGCCTAATGTTTTATAGGTCAATAACCTACAATTATATGGGTCGTTGACCTATATCTGTTTGAGATGACATATCGAAATGTTGAAAAACTTTTTTTATGAGAACATGACTCTCTTAATCCTCGTTCTCCTTCCAATCAATAGGTCATTTCCCAATTTGAGCTTTGACTTGAAAATGACTTCAAAGGCTCTAAAAATGGTAGCTTGCATACGACAAAGAACTTGTATTTGAGACTACATGTAACAGAGAGGACACAAAAGCAATTCAGATAAAAAGAGGAACAAGGTGTCTTAGCGTATATAAAGTGTTGCGTGGATAATTAGAGTTTCAAGCATATTAGCTTAGCACATATAAAATATTGGGCTAATTAGGTAAGTAGGCTGTTTTGAGAATTAGATTAGTAAATAGGCCTTTTAGTATTTTTGAGTTAGTAAATGTACCCCAAATTAATTTATTACCGTCCAACTCTTAACATTAGGTTTTCTTCTTTATCCTCTCTACCTTCTCGCTTATGCCGCTTCTCCCATCAAAGAGCTACTACATCAGCCTTTTTTCACTCGTCCCTTCTTTCTTTTTCGATGGCCGGTAAGGGGCCGGAATTGGTGGCGGCCCAACAACAGGCGGAGAAGGAGGCTTACTGGGCGGCGTCGGAGGTGCTAGAGGAGGAGGCTTAGTCACCGGCGTCGTCGGTGGCAGAAGAGGAGGATTAGTCACCGGATTCGGTGGGGCTGTGACCAGGTCGTCGGCGGAGCTGGTGGCGATCTAGATCCAGATCTAGTTAGTTATGGTATGAAAAAATTGGGAGTGATGTTTTTGGTTGAAAATATCAAAATTAGGATGAATTCTTAAAGCTTTTGTTGAGTCTCTTTGTCTTTTCTTAAAGCTTTTGTTGAGTCCCTTGAGTCTGTTGATGAGAATTTGTGTTTCAAGAGTTTAGTTAGTATCAGTGAATCAAGTTTGGAAGTACAGACTCTTGTATATACCTATTTTAATGCCTGTTGTCTAAACAGGCTAATTTATGCCTTCAAAAGCAATGTGCACTATACTAAATGTTGTAGTTCTGAAGTTTCACAGCTTTGCGGGAGTTCGAGTATTTTGTCAAGACAAATTTTCATATAATTGTGATATTCAAGAATACGTGTTTTAACATTAAAGTTCCGCCTTCTAATTTTGTTCTAGTTTTGCAGACTTGTAGTAGTATTGGAAGATAAGACTTTTATTTATGACATAGATAGTCTTGCTATCCTAACCACCATTGATACCGTGCCAAACCCAAAAGGTTACTGAATCTTTATTCTTATAAATGACTTGTTGAGCTGGTTTTTCAATTGCTCAACATGATTTACTGACTATCCCAGCTATCCATCTTGAAGTTAAATTCTACTGGTAGAGTACTAATTTATATTTAAGATTTATCTTCTTTTCTATCCTAGGGCTCTGTGCATTTTCCCACAAATTGGATGGTTGTTTTTTGGCCCTCCCTGCAAGTACTACAAGAGGATCCGTGCTCGTGTACAACGTTATGAAGCTTCATTCTCATTGTGAGGTTACCAAAGTTTAGATCCCCCTTTTGTTTACTCAACATCTCTTATTCTTGCTTTTTCTCTCATTTTGAGGCTACAAAAATTGCTTTCTGTAACCATTTAATTTGTATGAAGTCCATCTACGCTTAGTTCTTTTCTCTTTGAAATTGCAGATAGATGCTCATCAAAAACCACTAGCAGCAATAGTTCTCTCCTCTAATGGTACACACTTGGTAACCGCATCAGAGTATGGGACCATTATCCGTGTATATCTGGTTGCAGAAATATTACTTTATCTACCACTTGGTCCAAACAGAAGGAGAGGCCTCCTGCTCTAGCTTGCATCTGCAAGTGTTGGCTATCTGCATGGGGGGTGGGCTTTAAATATCACTGGAGTGCCCTTCTATTTGAAACTTTGGCCAGTGATGTTAGAATAAAACTTCAGCTGTGAATGAGATTGATTTGTGGAGTGAAACCTTAAATTTTTTAAATTCTGGTATGTAATTTTGATAGTAAAAAATTCTGGTATAAAAAATTCTGGTATGAAATTTTGGTTGAAAAAATTATGGTATGTAAATTTATGGTATGTAAAATTCTGGTATGTAATTTTGATAGTAAAAAATTCTGGTAGGTGAAAAAATACAATTCTGGTATGTGAAAAATAAAATTCTGGTATTAGTTTTTGGTATGAATTTCATACCAGAAAATTATAAAAAAAAATAAAAAAGGATAAAACAAAATTATTGTATGAATAAATTTCTGGTATGAACTTCTGGTATGAAAAAATTCTAGTATGAAAAAATTATGGTATTATAAAATTCTGTTATTATAAAATTCTGGTATGAGAAATTCTAGTGTGTAACATTCTGGTATGTAATTCTGGTATATAAAATTTTGGTATGTAAATTTTGGTATGTAAAATTCTGGTATGAAAAATTCTGGTAGAAAATTTTCTGGTATGACAAATTCTGGTATGAGAAAATTCTGGTATGAAAAAAAAATCTGGTATAAAAAAAATTTTGGTATGAGAAATTCTGGTATGAAAATTCTGGTATGAGAAATTCCGGTATAGAAATTCAGTCCAGAAAATAAAAAAGAAAATAAAAAATAAATAAATAAAAAAAGGAAAGAAAAATAATAAAAGAAAATAAATTCAATAATTAAAAATTAAAATTATACTTATATAACAACTAACAAACATCATTTATTCCTTTCTTTCTAAATAGAAGGGTTAATAATTTTTACCTACTATTAAATGAAAGTAGTAAAAAATTTGGGTACACTTTCTTAAACAAAAACTCAAAAAAGCCTAGTATGTCAAATTCTTCCTAAAATATTTTCTGAAACAATTTGGTTTACTAGGCTTTTTCTAGTTTTGTGTTTAGTAAATGTACCCCTTAAGAGAAGAGTGTGTAGAGTTTGTGAATAAATACAAAAGATTGGGGTATATATACTTAATTGAAACATTAAAAAGCCTAGTTACTACTCTAGTTTCTCAAAAAGGCCTAGTTATCAAAATTGCCCAAATATTCTTAAGTAAAAGGGGTAAGTAGGTAGTTATTGAATCCATGTAGATGAATTAGGCAATTATGTATCAATGATTAGAGACTATGTCCTTTTGAATCTTACAAAAAATATAAATTATTTAACAATTGAATATACTTCCTTAATTAACAAAATTTCACTCCTAATTAATTTGGTTGTTTTATAATTAATTAAGTAAACTGATATTAGTTACTTACAATTAAGGAAACAGTTTTTCTCCAGAATATCTCTTCCAACGTGCATCTATTTATCACGATTCTGAAAATATTTTAGGGAAACAATTGTAACACCCGAATCCGCGGGAATCGGGGCGCTACGGGTTGGGACCTCACAATGGGTCCGGACCCTTAACTTGACAACAATTTCACTGGATCTTGCAACAAGACACAAATAAAGGTCAAAACCGAAATACATTTTTATGCAATGTAATGAAACCCAAAAGCATACAAACAAAGACTTCATCCGATATACAATACCAAAGACCAAACGCCATACACGCGGCATACAAAAACAATAAACGAATAATAAAACACAACCCGACTCCAATCAAAACCCACTCCTAAAATGTACGGAACCCCGACTGCCCACTCTTCCGAATCTCTCGACCGCATTCCTAACCTGCAAGGCAATCTACAACAATTGGTATAAAACCGTTAACTAATATTCGCAGCATTATAAGCAAGGTGAAGGCATATACACACATACATCAACATAACACATAACATGCTCAAAACACACAAGTCCGGTTATTATCTTTTTATTATTAGGTCATATCCCGTTCTAATTCAACTTTTTTTGTGACACGAGAATCTCCCAAAACTCGCCTCGGTCCCCACTTACCGCATAGAACGGTACGAATGCATCCGACCGTCTAACCACACGGGCTAGTCGTCAAGAACCTCCTAACTCTACGCAAGAGCTAGACAAGTTGTCACCGCCCGTTATCATACACTTGGGCCAAATAATATATAAAGGTCGGTAATCCTATTCCGGTTTTATAAGTTATAATCAAAGCAATAAAGACACACCACCAAACACGCATCGAATCTAATACATAGAATACGAGCTAAGTAAGTCCAAAGACTTACCTCGTCCAAAACGCTAACTCACGCAACACTCTCGCTCCCCTTGGGAAGAAGTCTACACCTGCTCACAACAAGATATCTATATCAACAACTCGCTCAACTCAAGAAGTCTTAGACTTCTACACAAATGATCTACGCAAGATCATTTGACTCTCATTCTAAGACCGCATCCTAGAACCCCTCATGCTCACATCACACTCAACACAAGCTAGAAGTCCTTAGACTTCTAGACCTTATGATCTTGCAACATCATAACACATAACACATATAAGGATAAGCATGCCTAGTCCAAACAAACCCAACGGTAACAACACCATGCTAGGATAAGTCAATTCCAAGCTCCAAAATCCCACAAGATCATACAACCCCAACCTCGAGCCTCCGAACGCTCACAAGATCAAACATACACTCAAAGCCTTATAATCTCTCCAAATCAAACACACCTCAAGCTTTAGAACATTTCACAATCCTCAAACACTCACCTAAGGTCCAAAGTCACTACTTGGTATTCACTCTAAGTTATGTTAGATCTAACCTAGCATGATACTAATACTAAACATAACTAAATCGAGTAAGATCATAAACTCGGGGGAGAGGGTACTCACATGACGTCAAAAGACAGAATACGATCTATGGATGTCGAGCTTGGATTCGTTAGGCCTTTATCGGGGCGCTTCCGGACCTAAAACCAAAGCTAAGCAAATTTAGCTTATATGCTAAATTTGAACGGAATATATAACGTATATAAATCTAAGGTAAAATTCGTTTTCAAAAGCCGACGTAAAAATCCCGTAAATACCCTTCTGGGGCAAAAGTACAATACTAGAAACTTGATCATAAAACCGTGATTAAAACCTTGAGCCGTAAACCGAAATTAATCCGACAAGGGCACAATATATAGTATAAATAAATATAAGAATATCCCCGCAATTAAAATCCAAGGTTAAAAACCGCTAACACACTTTCCGGGGCAATTCATACAATATATGTAAAGTATGGGTCATAATCCGGAATTATATAACTCAGCAGGGCATAATTGCACAATACAGAAATCTGGGCCATTAATGTAAAAACAAAAGATGGGTTATAATTGTAATTTAACACAAAATAAGAAGGCCTGATATGAATATGTAAAGCAGGGTTTGTTTCTTTTCTTAACCCATTAGTGGCGGTCGCAGTGAAGCTCCTCAACGGCCGACAGGGTCGCAAGGTGCAGGCGACGGGGTTTGTCGTCTTCCTGGCGGCGGCGACGACAGGGGACACTTCTCCGGTTCAAACATTTCTTTCAGGGATTTAACCCGGAAAGGTATCAAATACCTTTATTATGTGGTGTAGAAATTAAAGGGGCCTATATTGTATATGAGAGACAAAAAAGGCTTTTCTACACCAATTTTCTCAATATTCTTTAGATAATTTGAACTTCAAACATTTCTTTCAGGGATTTAACCCGGAAAGGTATCAAATACCAACTACAGAGGGTAATGTTTCATAAAGGAGCTGGAAAACATGAGATCTGATGAGTCAAACCAGAATATTAATGAGAATCCTATTTCCATTTGAAAACTTTTATAAATAGAGGTTGTGAAGATTAAACAAATCATACATTTTATGCATTTTGGCTAAATTCAAGTCTAATTATTATTCATATTGAATTAATATATGTTATGTGGGTGGGTCGTTTACCTATATATTTTTATAGTTATCTTTAAAATATCACTCACGATTTACTTACTTTTTAAATTAATTTAATATCTTAAAAATGCATCCATAACTTAAAGGTAACAATATATCAGATTTTACCTAATTAATTTATGGTAAAATGGCTAACTAGGCCTTAAATATACCCCTATTTAATCCGATTCTTTCATCTAGGGATTATATATAGGGTAAAATTAGAGGATTTTACAAAACAAAAGTCTATAACAAAGAGTTTATTTAATCCAATTTTTTCGTTAATTTATAGTAATTTAAAAAAAAAAACACAACACAAACGATTCACCAAATTATTTTTTTAGACTTTTTTAAACATAAATTCAATTTTTTCTATAACAAAGAGTCTATTTAATCCAATTTTTTCTTTAATTTATATTATTTTTTATAGTAATTTTTTAGACTTCTTAATTTCATTTAACAAAATCAAATAAATATTTTTTCGTAAAGTACATCTTATTTTGGGTGTTTTTGCTAAGTAGACACCTATTATTTAATGTAGTATAAAACAAATCCTTAGTTTAATTTAATTTTTTTTTTTAACTGAGTCTAAACCCAATTGATGTAATAAAAGTCCAACTTCAGTTTAGGCCCAATAAGGCCCACTCGAGTTACATAAGCTCATACTCAATCCAAAACTTGTATATTATCTTATTGATACACATTACTAATACACAATGTTCATACAAAATTTTAATACACAATACTAATACACAATGTTAATACACAATTTCAATTGCAGAATGTTAATACACAATTTTAATTACACAACGTTAATACACAATTTCAATTACAATGTAAATTTATGTAGTTAACAAAATCGGGCATTTTTCAATTACATAATTAAGTTTCGTTTGTCGTATACACAAGGTTGAGTTATACAAGTCCAAGCCCAATCGAGTTATACAACCCAAGCTCAATCGAGTTACACAAGCCAAAAAGCCAGTCATATACACAAGGTCGAGTTACACAAGTTCAAGCCCATCGAGTTACAGAAATTAGACGAGCTATTGGATAGTATGGAGTTTTATAAAAATCAGGGTTAACAAGGTATAAACACACTGTTAATACACAAGTCCGTCATTTACACAAGGTTGAATTGCACAATGCACAAGCCCAAAAGTTCTTTGTTTACATAAGGTTGAGTTACACAAGTAAGGCCAAGTTCGTCTAGTTACACAAGCCAAATAAATCGGGGCAATTGGTGAACTTTTAAAACTCTGGTATTTCCTGCAATTAACAAAATTAAATATTTAACATTTTTGGACCAATAGTATAACGTTTGGATTGTTAATCGGCACGTTTGGATAGTGTACGTGCCGCTAAAGACGGTTAAGGGAATTGCGCACGATGAGCCACCAAGAGAGGTTGAGAACAAGGGCGGCGCATAGCAAACACCAGTCAATTATATGAAGACTTACAATGGATCGGCCGAATTTGCGAGGGTTCAGCAGTGGATCTGCTTCGACGGATTTGCGAGGCTTCGATGGATCTAACTTCAAATGGATCCCGACGGATTTACCGTTGGGTTGGGAGTTGACAATGGACCCCTGAACGTGCCATGTAAATCTCCTTCGACGGATCTAATTTTGAAGGGATCGCGACGGATCGGCCTCGACATATCTTAGCGGATCTGCGCCGAGCAAACCCTAGTCAAATACGGAGGCTGACATTGAATGCCGCCGGAGTGGGATTACCTTGCGAGGCTTCGACGGATTAGCAGTGTTTCTACCAAGGAGATGCAGGATCCGGCTGGAGCATTTGTGGCTTTAGTGTTTAGAGTTTCGTATATCGAGATTATAGGGTTTTTTATTTTACATTTTTCCATTATGAACTTTAATTAACTATTTTTTAATTTAAAATATTAAACAAATTATCCCTATATTATCTTATTTAATTAAGTTTAAATATAACTATTATTCAGATTAATGTTTAGTTGGATTTATTATTTTGTGATAGAGAAAATTTCTTAAACAATACCCATCTTTTAGGCTGACTAAACTTTGGTATCCCATCGTTTAAACTATCAGAACAATACCTCACCTATTGAGTTCGATCAAAGATTGATATCTAAATTACTGTTCACACGTTAAGTTAAATGGTTAAGACAATTTCAATGAGGCCTACAAGACATACTTATTCAATAAGAAACAAAAGAGAAAGTTCTAGGAGCAAAGTTGTTGTGTTAACTTAACGTGTGAAAAGTAATCCAAATACTAATACTTGGTCGGGTTCAATAATTGATGTACCGTTCTGATAGTTTAAACGATGGGTACTAAAGTTTAGTCAGTCCAAAACATGGAGTACTATTTTGGTAATTTTCTCTTTTGTGATATGTACAAAATCAATCTTAATATTTCCTCTAATTTTCTCATCTTCTTTTGCTCTAACATTAGTCTATTGCACATCACAGAGGATTACTCTTCGCCGACAACCTTCCACTGCTTCAATTGTTCAAACTCAGCCATCGAGCGTACATCTATTGCTTCAGGTCAACACTTGTCTTGCTCGAGTTTTTCTTCTTGCTTGAATTGTCCAGACCTAAACCCCTAATCATCACCTTATCCTTTAGGTAGCAGTAATCTTTCATTGAGCGCTCTTCCACTGCTTGATTTCATCTTTAACCAGTGGCGGCCGCAAGATTTTAAGGGGGGGCGAATATTTATTTTTGATAAAAATATCTATGAAGATAAAATAGCGATAAAAACAAAGTCAATATGTCATCTACTTACGAAGTTTTGACTACAAGTCTATCAAAAAATAAATAGTGAATGCTACAAATAAACAGTGAATCTGTGTAAACCCATTTTGCGAGTTAACATATTCTAATAATACTGAATAATTAAATGCTCGAATAATCATGTAGCCAAAAAGAAAAATTATCTATTAAAATGAAAAGTAGAAAAAAACAGAAAATTTCGCCACAATAAACAAAAATGGGGAAATTTTTCTCAAATTAGCTTCGGAGCAAAATTATTCCGCAAATACACGAGATTTTCGGGTTGGAGAACAAGCGCGGTCCTAGACCGCGTCTATTGCAAAAAGAAGAGCAGTTACAAACCGCGCTTTAATATTCTGATTAAACAAAATAAAAAAAAATAACATTACACTTAAAGGCGCGGTCTAGGACCGCACCTCTATTTGTGTTTTTATTATCTTTATTTCGTATATTAAAACGTTGTCCTCGACAACGCGTTTTACAAATAAGAGTGCGGTCTAAGACCACGCTTCTACTCCGAACAACAAATCTTGTGCATTTTGGTGAATTATTTCACTTCGAGCCTCAAACGGGAAATTCTTTTGAAGTTTTGTTCACTTCGATGAAAGATCCAAAAAATTTTAAAATATAACACAAGAATACTGATATTTAAAAAAATAATATATTGTAGAAAACAATTTTATTAAGGAGAGGCCTCAATACATCTTAAAATGATTTTTTTTTTGAGGGTGGGGCAACTACCCCCACTCTGCCCCCAAGGGCCGCCCCTGTTTAACCATCTATCCATCGTAAGGTAATCAACACTACTAGTTGATCAATCTTCCACTACTTCAGTTGCTACAAAAAATTATAATTCTCACTCTTGTGCTGCTTAGGGCTGATACATGAGACAAGCTTCTCGAGCTTGGCTTGCGTTCGGCTCGTCAAAAGCTCGGCTCGTTCGGCTAAAATAACACTATATGAGTATTATTTTAGGCAAGCTATTCGGGCTCGGCTCGTCAAAAGGTCAGCTCGGGTTCGTCTCGTTTGTAAACGAGCCGAGCTTCGTTCGGCTCGTATAACACCCCTAGTGTTGCTACTAAATTTCTCTTTAATCATCCATCATACTCCTAGTTAAACCCCGAATAGTCGATCCCTATCTAGTTTAGTTCATAGACGTCGAAAGCTGCGACATTCCGAGCCTAATATAAGGTCAGTGGACTCCTCCTCCTAGTGCCAATTGATTTTAGGATGAAACCTCACCGGCTTTATGGGTTGGGCTTTTTACATATAGCCAACAAATGTTCATCATGCAATCTTTACTTAAGAATAAGTCACCTCCCTTACTGTTGAGTATCAATGGTGGTTTATAGAAAAATATTTCCTATTTGAACCTTATTTGCAAGTTGGTTAGATATCACATTCTTGCCTTGAAAATAAGAGACAATTTTAAACTGATTTGTATCTGTGTGTTTATAATATTTACTATAAACAAGTTATGCATTGTTGTTAGCTTTGAAATTTTCTAAGATCTAGTGTTGCATGAAACTAAACTAGACAGAGATGCTAGATAGTGTACATGTATAATGATTGGATTTTTAGTAAAAAATGTGAAATTGTTAGCTTTTCATTAACTGTTTAATAGTTCAGCCTCTTGTGATTGCGTGAAACTAAACTATTGTTCTGTTTTGATTAGATGTTGAAGTACACGTTGTGGCATTGTTTCTATTCAATGGACTATTTGTTCTATTTATTAAAACCTGTGAGAAGGAAAAAATACTATTGATATCAAAGAGTGTGGAGATTTTAGAGTGAGTCTTTTTTTCTTCTTCTGTTCTTGATATTTAGTGTGATACATCTTGCTGGTTTTTAAGTGTTTAATATGCATTTCAGAAAATGTAAGATCAATGAAATGTGTGCAAATTGTTGTCGTCAACACGGAATCTTGGTCAGGTTTGTGTTCAGCTGTAGCCTTTTCTGTATTCCAGTTCTTCTCTGGAAGTCTTTCGACTATAACTGGCTGAAAATTTTAGGTGGAGACCTCAAAGGAGAAGTGTTGAAGGATAATGCAATTTTCACAGGCTGGTTTGGATGTACCATACACTGATAAGCCTACAAAGACCAAATTTTCTGATGAAGATATCAGTATGAGTGAACATCAGACTGATAGATTCAGTTTGTATGATGAATCTCATGAAGGACCAGGTGATGAAGATTCAGATTTTTCCTACAATTCCAAGTCAGAAAGTGATCTAGAATTTGAAAATGAAACTGATCATATGCAAGCAAAGAAATCCAATGTTGATGGCGATCTTGCTGAAGTTCTTATTCAAAATGGAAGTCTTGATGCTCTGAAGGCTGCTCTTGCTGCATTGGCCGGAAAAACTGCACCAAAGTCCAAGTTTGTGGATAAGCAGAATAGTCCGGTGAAAGAAAAACTGATCGAGTCTACTGCCATGTCAATACTTACTTTGGGCCCCACTCATGGCAGCTACCTAGATGCCTGTTAAAGACACTGTGTCTCGAATCACTGTATATGCATATGCTTTACTCGACGGCCAAGTTTTGTCATGCCTAAAACATGTCAGGAAGTTCATGGCAGCCCAGCCTAGCATCATATTGAAGCCAGAGTCTTTGGGTGAGAAACGTGTAGGGAATCTGCTAAGCAAGTTAAATTTTAGATCCAGAACCATTGACCAACTGTGCCATGTTGCCGGACGCGTCATGAAGCCATACACTATCACCAGAATTAAAATCTAATAATCAGTTCAAAGAGTTTGACAAAAAATGCTGATGTAGAGATACATGTAGGGCTATCTAAGCATCCTCCATGGTTTTGCAGGAATGTATCAGTTGCTTTGCTGTTTTATTTTTCTCTTTCTTTTGAATTTCATCATGACTTCATTTAGTTTCTTACATAGCTTGTAAAAATTGCTCAAATCCAACAAATGATTTTGCCAAATTTGCTGATAGAATTTTCAATTTTGTATACTGGATTTGTGGTACTGAAGTAACACAACAATATTGGGTCAGGGCTCAGGAGTTGGGACTTGGGACAATCTACATCCTTCTCTGCATTGATTGTTGTACCCCTTTTTTTTAAGGGTTGTTTAGCTCAATGCATCTCGCGGAACATCAACAACAATGATTGGAGAAACTTTTTATATATGCTTTGCTTCTAAGGTTTTATTTTCGTCCTGAGATATCGAACATGATTTTCCTGTATGATTGAACTGTATTGGTTTTTGCATATCTTTTCATGCCAATTTCCCCCCTGTTGATCCTGGGGTACTCTGAGACAGTCTACACGTATTGAGTTTCTCTTTTATTTGAGAATAAATTAGCAACTGACATGATTTTGTTAAACCTTACAAATCTAGTCTCTGCCACACCCAAGCCACTAGTCAACAGGCTCTACTGCATGCTGATGGGAAGAAGCACGGGGCAAAAGCCCGCGCTTTTCATGCTGCAAACCAACCTATGCCAACAGAAAAATCTATTAAGCTCAACCAAACAATGTCCCTGAAAACAAGGATGCACAGCTCAAAATCTGCCTCTAATGAAATTCTGTCAGTGAAGAAGAGAAAAATCAGTGATTCTGGCATTGATGGTGCTAGCAACCTGGAGGGAACCTCCACAAGGTCTATCTATATACCTACGGCAAAACAACAACTTTGAGTAATTTATGTATTTTACAAAATGTGGGCCTTTATTACAGTAGAGGGTATATTGTAGTCCAAATGAAATAAGCTCAAAGTAACGTTAATCAAACCGAGCATCAACGTGAGATAATCTTGTATGTCCTAATTTGTGTTTGTTTTTTGAGGTGATTGGTTAAGTCATTTATGCTAAAACGTGACAAAACATCTATTATTGCCGAGGTCTGTTATTGAAGACAACAAGGGTAAAATAAAAACGAAAATAACTCGTTTATGTCCAACAAAAAAGAAAGGGAACGAGGCAAAATAAGCAATCTAAGAGCAACCTAACTAGCGATCATAATCTAATTGCAAAACCCTAATACTTCTTCGTGCTTAGATGGAGAGAGTTATGAGAGCAATGGCCGCCATCAAAACATATGAAACCGAAATCACCGATGATGCAGCCTTGGCTGGAGCAGGAGCCGGTACACCCAGGTGGATCTGAGATCCGGGCGAGCTTACTGGTGGCGGTGGAGATTTCAAAGCAGCATCTGCAATTTCATCAGATCAAGGTTAAAGAACTAATCTTTTTTTAAAGTGCTCACATTTCATACAAATCTCGAGGTTAAAAACCAAATCTTAGGTATTAAGGTCTTGTATTCCATATATAAAAAAAAATAATCTTAGGTATAGACTTGTATTACATATAAACAAGGTTAGAAACCTAATCTTATGCATTAAGGTAACAAAGCCTAACCAAATTTTAATGCACAAGATCTTATGCATTAAGGGTTTGGATTTCATACAATCAAGGTTAAAAGGCCTAATCTTGTGCATTCAGGACTCGCATTCTATATAATCAGGGTTCAAAACCTAATCTTTATGCATTAAGGTTAAAGGCCTAATCTTATGCATTTAGGGTTTGCATTTCTAATGATCAAGGTTAACATAGCCTAAGGTTATGCAATTTCAAAACTTTTTGTATGAATCGATTTTATTACGTACATTACATTCAATTAAAAACCTAATCAAGGTGAAAACCCAAATCTTATCCATACAATCAAGACAAAGCCGCAGCTGCAATTTCAAAACCCTAATCGTTAGCATTTAGGGTTTCTGACACAAATGAGAGAAAAAACATACCAAGGCATTTCTTGAGTGCAGGAGGCTGATTGAAGTGACAAAGATCCGGGATAGTGACGGCTTTAGTGACATTAATGCTGATTCCATAGCTCGGGGCGGCGGCGAGGGCGAGGCAAAGGCAGTTAGGGTCGCTGTTGATGACAACTTGGCTACCGAGACAGCACGCTTTGTCGGGTCTTTTCTCGGTACCTCCAACCTGCATGAAATCCACACATGTCATCATGTTGTTCATCACCGACGCCATACATGCTTCTTTCTCCTGATCGCCGGGACTAGGTGGCGGCGCCGGAGCTTGTGCCTTTGTCTTCAAATTGGCGGCGTCTGTGGTTAGGGCTGATGTGGCGAACAACACCAGGAAACACAATGCAACACACTTCATCATCTTGATCGACTGATTTGATTTGTGATATTCTTCTATTGTGTGAATCTTTGATATTTATAGGGATAGAATTTGGTTTTAGAAGATATCGAAAGATTCGGTCTGTTACGATTGAGTTGAGTATCTCGAAATTTGCTGATTTTGTTTCATTTTTTATTTTTTTAAATGAAATTTGAAATCTTTTGTTAGAACGTGATCGGTAACAAATCTTAATAAACGAAGTATCGGACTAAAATTATAAGTCAAAAGCTACGTGGAAAGATAAGATTAGTTTCAAATTAATAGTTTTTGTTTATTTGCTTAAATGAGATGATAATGGATATAGAAATATCGACTAATTTCCTTTTAATATATAGTTTAACGTTCAGAAATTATCGTATTAAAATTATTTCTTAATTAAGATCCTTAGGTTTTAGTGTTTTTAAATAGGAAGAGGAATGAAATTTTTTAGAGTGACTACCGATTAATTAAGAATATATTTGTTTCTTAAGTTTTGGAAAAAACGAGTCCACTTATAAAACAAGGCAGTGTTCAGGTACGGTCTATAATTACGGTAGGGCCGTGCGGCTGAACGTAGAGCTTACACTAGGGGTGTAATATGAGCCGAACGAGCCGAGCCCGAGCCGAGCCTAAAATTTATACGAGCTTTAAAATGTGCTCAAGCTTGACTTGTTTAGAAAATGAACGAGCTCGAGCCGAGCTTTTGACGAGCCGAGCCCGAGCCGAGCCCGAGCAGCTTGGCTAAAATAATTCTCTTATAGAGTTATTTTAGCCGAACGAGTCGAGCTTTACCCGAACGAGCCGAGCATTGACATGCTCAAGCTCGGCTTGTTAATGAACGAGCCGAGCCTAAAATTTATACGAGCTTTAAAATGTGCTCAAGCTTGTCTCGTTTAGAAAATGAACGAGCTCGAGCCCGAGCCGAACCCGAGTAGCTTGTCTCATATTACATCCCTATCTGACACGTGTCCAAATTTTATTTTATTTTTTTCAGAAACGATTGAAAGTAATAGTTCAAAACTTGTTAAAAGATAGTTTATGACTTATAAAAGGATAGTTCATAAATTATATGGAATAGTTCATAGTGTAAAATTTACAAAGGATAATGCATAACTTACAAAATGATAGTTCATAAATTATAATTGAATATTTCATAACATATAAACGATTAATTTATAAATAATTTGATATAATAAATTAAAAAGTAATAGTTCATGAATTATATGAGAATAGTTCAAAGTTTATAAGAGAATAGTGCAGAATTTATAATATGTAGTTTAAAAAAAATTTCATTCGTTTCTGAAAAAAAAAATTCAATCATTTCTGAGAAGGAAAAAAAATTATTTTTTTGGACAAGTGTCAGCTCTACGGTCAGCCGCACGGTCCTACCCGAAAATATAAACCGCACTTGAACAGTGTCCTATAAAATAAATAATTTAATAAGTTCGCACTATATTATGTTAATTTAATGATGTTAAGGTATATTTGTGTGAAAAGTAAATCATTTACTAAGTACAATTATCAAAAAGATTTCCGTATTGATTATGATTTCATCATCACATATGGGCCTTCACATTTTTAAATGGGCTTTAGCACGTATGGGCTGGGCCTAGGATCTCCTCTATTTAGTTGCAACTATAAGAACAAAACTGATTTCAAACCGTAGAGCATCACGACAATACTAGAGAACTCTACTTTAGTATATTTATATTGATGATTGATTGATGATTGTGGTGTAACAAAGAGTCACCTCATTTACATTGATTCATTTACTTTGAGTTATTTGGTTGATAGAATATGTAGAGTTAACATTCCTTCTATTTACTCTCTTCTATCTAATTTGATATGACTTAACAAAGAACTATATAAATTCAATGAGAATGCAATCATTGCCCTTTATTCATATGGTTTCAAAGCCTCTTAAACATCATGTCAAATACCAACACGGAAAATGTTCTTCTTTTAGTCGCAGGAAACGGCACTCAAGCCATCAAGTTTCAAATTCTGTCAATTAACATCAAACACAACCAAACAAATTTCTCACTCTAGCGCACTACAATAATATCCGCACTGGAAGTACTTGACCTTGACAACTTTGGCATGTCCCTTATTGCACCGGCTGAAACTCTCCCTGCTGAAGGATAACAAGTTGAGTGCCCCAATCCTGAGTTTCATCTATGGGGCAAACGAGACATGTTTATGCTCTTGTGGATTAAATCCACGCTTACTAAGAGCGCCCTAGCGTTGGTTGTACGCTCCAAAACTTTATTTGACGCTTGGACAACCATCAACCGTTTCTATCAAACACAAACTAAGCCATGCCGTATGGAATTGAAGCTTCAAATTCAAAATCTCTCTTAAGGTTCGTGATCCATTATTGAATATATTGAGAAAAAGCGAGGTATTGATGATGACCTTTTCGAATGTTTAACTCCTATCAATAAAGAGCATCTTGGTGGATATCTTCTTAACGGTCTTAATATTTCATATTGTCCATTTATAACGGCTTTTATGATGCGTACGGATGAATCAACGATAAACGATCTTGTGGGGTTGCTTCTTCAAGAAGAAGAACGTCTAAATGTTGAAGTGAAGCGCACTTCCACGTTTATTTCTTCCCCTAATGCTAATGTTGCTTACTCTCGCAACTCTCATCGGGGTGTTAGAAACACAAGTTATCAACAAAACCTAGTTATGATTATTCTAGGCCACCACCACAATCCCATGGTTATCAACACCAACTCACTTCTCATCCTCCTATATCAGCGCAACAATCCTTTGGTCCGGATGTTGAGCAATGTCGGCGTATCCATTGTCAAGTTTGTGGTCGTCCTGCACATGGTGCCCTTTTTTGTTGGAACTGATTAAATCAAGATGATTTTCCTTCTCGTGACTCTCGTTCTTCTCGGCCGGGACAATCATCACAACAACATCGACAAATAAATTGATAACATGATTTATGACCTTAGTTTAGGCATGCATTTATGTAGCTTTTCCCCTTCGTTTTGCAAGAATAAGCCTTAGTTTGTGACATTTGCGCTTATTAAAGTTCACCTTGCAAGTATAGATGTCTACACGAACTTTGTGCGGTTTTTCAAGTATTTCGGTGGATTTCAAGCCTAAACAAAACATATGAGGATCAAATCTCGGAGTGGAGTGTGCTAGAGCTTAAATGAATCAAGGAAGCAATGCAAAAGATCAAGCATTGGAGCAAAAGAGAATTTTATGCGGAACCTCGGGTGTGCAAGAAGCAATCTCGGCCGAGATTTAGATTTCTAAGATAAGCATCGGCGAGATTTGATATGTTGAGTGTCATCTCGGCCTAAATCTTGATGCGTCCTTGGACACGTCAATGAAATATTTCGGATCTAGATCAAGCTGAAGCTCAACTACTCCTTAGTTGAAGTGCAGATGCATTGAAGATGGGTTGCGGAAGCTTAGAGATGGAGGCAGAAGTTGTACGGTTGAGTCGATCTAGATTGATCGATCAAGCCTTGAAGTGGGTCGGTTGAGTTGGTTCTTGAAGAACCCTCGAATGTGGTTGAGTTTGGATCGAAGATCCAAAAGAAGAACTTTGAGAGGATTGGAAGAGGGATTGATGCTCAAGTAAGTAGGAGGAAAATACTTCTCAATACTTAATCAAATTGAACATGCTTTACAAATGAGCCAAGCATCCCCTTATATAGTGGATGAAGGTCATACAAAGGGTCGGAAATTAAATGACGGAAATAAAGTCGGAATTTAAGTTCCGAAAATGAAAAGCCTAAAAATGTGAAAGGTTGGGAATTTAAGTTCGAAATTAAGTTTTCGAATTAAATTCCGAAACCAAAAGTCTAATCTTAAATTCGGGAAATTAAGTTCCGGAAATAAAGTCCCGGAAATTAATAAGCTGAAAATAAAAAGACTTGTTATTACAAAACACTAAAATATGGAAAATGCGAAAAATGCGCCAGAACGGTGCCGGCTTGACAAGCTTCATGTCATAGTGGCGTAGAGGCACGGTTTGCAACCAATGGGTCCGTGACAAGCAACGGTGCGGCTAATGATGGAGCCGGTAGCTTGAGCGATTGACTTAGCACGGGAACGGGTGAGCGGTCCATCGGAGCGAACCCGGAGTGCCTCGTCTTCCTCATCTTGGGACATAAGAGACAAGGGCGCATCAAATCTCACCCGAGATTTTGATTGATTGAAGCCGAGATTTCCAAGATGTAAAGGCCAACTTTGAAGACTTCAGGAATCTCGACCCCGATCTTGGCTAAAATCTCACCCAGGATTGTTAGCACGTGGGTCGAGATTTCCTCTATGTGCAAATTTTTTACGTCTTTTTTGAAGTTACAGGTCAACCTTTTCTTTCATGAGGTTGAGTATATATGTGGACTTGTAGTGTCTGTCGATGGAGATCTTTCCTTTGGTCTTTTATAGACCTTAGACTCATTTTTTGGAGAGCTTTTGCTTTGTAATTTTAGCACTTGAAATATTTGGAGATTTACTTGTATTTTGTGAGAAAAAACTTGAGTTGTGTCTTTGGATCTTTACTAATTTGAAGTGGAAGTATTGTGTTGTATTCTAGAATATATTCTCTTGTTTGTTTGAGGGAGAAATCAACTAAATGTCTCTATCATTTCTTAATTTCTATGGATTGCATGTGTATCACTTTGATGATTGTTGAACTAGATCGAAATGCATATTTTTGGCTAAATATCTTGATTATAGGGTGATAGATCAATGATTATGACTTGGATAATGAACTTCATGTCATATTAGGATGATTAGGTTGCACGAAACCTAGCTTTTAAGAATCTCGGCTTTTCTTCAAAGAATCTCGCCCGAGAATTGATTATATATGATCCACCTAAGATTTTTTATGTTGACTCGTAATAGATGAATTTGTATGCTAGGTTGTTAGATTGTTTAAGTCTTAGAGTTTATTGAGTTGAATCTAGCTTGGACTTGTCTAAAGTTAGCAAACTAGGTGAGGATTGAGACTTATCCGGTAATATCATCTTAGATATAGATGATGATGAACTTTAGGTAGTGGAGGTGTAAAACCTTCTATTGGATTGAGTGTGCTAGGTTTTCTGCGTAAGTTGAACCGAACCCGAGACTTACTCCGTAAGGGTTGGTTCGAGCCTTAGGTAGAGTAAGCGGTTTGATTTGAATCTCCGTCCTTAGTTCCTTGAGACTTACCCAATAATAGGTAGTTTGGATTGGACTAATTGAATATGAGGCCTCCCCCATAATTATTTCCATAAAAGAAACATCATCTTCTTATAGCTATCAAAACCGTGTCCTTATAGAGAAAGCTTGAATCCGGTGCCATAATCAACGATCTTGAACTCTAGATTCCATTTTTCCGATATTTGATATATCTCTTGCTTGTCACGTGTTTGTTTTAGTTGTTAGTTTTTATTTGATCTTTGATCAACCCCAGCCCAAACTCAACCAAAAATATTGAATTTCTAACCCTTTTTCAACTCTCTCCTTTCTTAGTCTAGATTGGGGGGTCGTCTTTCTCAATGAGGATAGGAGGTAGGCGGCTAAGGTGGTCCGCCACCGAATTCTCGGGCCCCTTCTTATCTCAAATCTCTATATCAAATTCTTGGAGGAGAATGATCCAACGGAAAAGGTGAGGCCTAACATCGTTCTTGACGAGGAGATATCGGATCGCAACATGATCGGTATATACAATAACCTTTGCTCCCACTATATAGGAACGGAACTTCTCAAATGCATAGACCACCGCTAGGAGCTCCTTCTCGGTAGTTGCATAGTTAAGTTAGGCTTCTTCCAACATCTTGCTATGATAATAGATGGCATGAGTAAACATATCCTTCTTTTGTCCAAGCACGGCCCCATCCGCAACATCACTTTGGGTCCAATCCGGAGGTTGTATGATGCATGAGAGCGGTAATAAAAGCTTCTTTCAACCTACAAAATGCATCAAGACACTCTTTTGAGAATACAAATGTGGCATCCTTCATTAGTAGGTTAGTGAGAGGTTTAGAAATCTTAGAGAAATCTTTAATGAACCTCCGGTAGAAACCAGCACGCCCTATAAAGCTTTTTACCCCCTTTACCGATGTAGGTGGAGACAACTTCTCTATGGTCTCAAATTTGTCCCTATTAACCTCAATGCCACGGTTAGATATCAAATGACCTAATACAATTCATTCACTAACCATAAAGTGACATTTTTCCAAATTCAACACAAGATTAGTATCCTCGCATCTTTGCGACACCAATGACAAGTTAACCAAGTAATCATCAAATGATGAACCATACACGGAAAAATCATCCATAAAAACTTTCATGAAATCTTCAATATATTCAGAAATATAGCCATTATGCATCTTTGAAATATAGCGGGTGCATTGCACAACCCGAAATGCATGCTCCTATATGCAAAGGTTTCCTAAGGACAAGTGAAAGTAGTCTTTTCTTGGTTATCGGGGTGGATCGGGATTTGGAAGAGATCACTATACCCATCGAGATAGCAAAAATGGGAGTATTGAGCTAGCCTCTCTAACATTTGATCAATGAAAGGGAGGGGGGGTGATATTTCTTAATGACAACATTCAACTTTCGATAACCTTTCCGTAACCGTCCTAGTCGATATCAACTCATTGTTCTTATTGGTCACAACGGTCATTCCACCCTTCTTAGGAACCACATGAACCGGACTAACCCACCTACTATTAGAGATAGGAAAAA
Organism: Fagopyrum esculentum; assembly: GCA_033239045.1. Classification (NCBI taxonomy): domain Eukaryota; kingdom Viridiplantae; phylum Streptophyta; class Magnoliopsida; order Caryophyllales; family Polygonaceae; genus Fagopyrum; species Fagopyrum esculentum. Next base: position 4,214,314 of record BSUD01000003.1, read on the forward strand.
GGATACCCTCATCTAGCAATTTAAGCACTTCCTTCTTAACTACATTTTTCATGATATGATTCAATCTTCTTTGAGGTTCAATTGAAGGCTTATGATCATCTTCCATCAAGATTTTATGCATGCAACAAGATTGGTTAATTCCTATAAGGTCATCAATAATATATCTTATAGCTTTCCTATGCAACTTGAGTTCAGTCACTAACTTATCAAGTTCAACTTCATTCAAGCTAGCACTAACAATAACTGGAAATGTAGAGTTCAGACCAAGGAAAGCTTACCTTAAATGCGCAAGAAGAGGCTTCATTTCGAGCGTATGAGGTTCCTTCGGCGAGGATCTCAATCCTTCCAGTGCATCTTGGGAGATACCAACAACTCTAAATGACGTTTACTCACATCTCGCCCCCCCCCTTCAAGAAATCTCGGGTCGAGATTTGGACTATCGGGGTCGAGATTTTGTCCCAACATATGCAAATATTGGGACACTTGAAATCTCGCCTCTGGGTAGAAAATATCGGGCCGAGATTTGGACCAAGGGTGCAATCGACTTGTGAAAAAGGTTTAGAACCTGATGTAATAATATGCAATACCCTGATCCAGGGGTACTCTGGTATTGGAAATGCATCGAAGTCTCTCAAGTTGTATGACACTATGAAAAGTAGCGGCATTAAATCGTCTCTAAGCTCTTACCATATGCTTATCAGTCAATGCTAGACATGTTGCCGGTTCCTAAACCGGCGGTTTAGGTTTGGCAAAAGCCAAACCTAAACCTAAACCGGTTTGGCAAAACCGCCAACCGGCGGTTTGGCACATGACTTTTAAAAAAATAATAATAATAAAATGTATATATATATTTATATATAAGTAATATAATATATATGTATAAATGTATAATATATATTAATTAAAATTATTTTATAACTTTATATTTTATACATAGAATTTTTTTTTTTACAATAGCATTTAGATAGAATTACTAAGTAAATAAAAGAAGGGTTAATTGGGTAAGTAGGCACTTTTTGTGTATTTAGTATTAAGTAGGCCCTTTTTATATTTTGTAGACAAACTAGGCCCCTCTTATTTATTAATAAAGATTAATTGAAAGGGTTAATTGGTAATTTTACATGAGTCCAAGCCCAATCAATTTAATTAGGCCCAAGTTCAATTCAGGCCCACACGAGTTAAGCCCAAGTTCAGTTCAGGCCCACACGAGTTAAGACCAAGTTCAGTTCAGGCCCACACGAGTTACATACATAAGCCACAACAGTTACGTACACAAGCCCACACGAGTTATGTACACAAGCTGCTCAATCCAAAACAAAAATGTTGTAGCTAGTGAGTATTGAACTCTGGGCAACAGACCCTCCCTCCCACCCTTATACCAACTGGACTAACTGAACTTCCAGTATTCTCTTGTAGATACACGATATTAATACACAATTTCTATTACATAAATTCAATTACACAAGTCCGTCATTTCTCAAGTACACACGTCCGTCATTTACACAAAGTCCGTCATGTACACAAAGTCCGTCATTTACACAAAATCCGTCATTTACACCGTCCGTCTTGTAGATACACAATATTGTGTGTCCTTGTGTATTGTCTAGCCGATAATTCCGTCTTTTTTCCATTACACAAGTCCGGTCCTTTGTTTACATAAGATTTACTACACGAGCTCAAATGAGTTGTACATACCCAAAATGCCATCATTTACGCAAGTCTGATCCGTTGTTTACACAAGGTTAAATTACGCAAGCCTCAAATGAGTTGCACAATCCAAAAAAATCAGTCACTTACGTTATTTCCGTCATTTACACAATCCCGTTTACACAATCCCGTTTACACAATCCCGTTTACACAATCCCGTTTACACAATCCCGTCGTTTACACAATCCGTCACGCACATATGATTCTCTGAATTTAAAGAAACTATGAAAAATGCCAGCTAATTCTCTGAATTTAAAGAAAATCATGAAAAACTATGTTTCTCCAAACAAGATCAAAGTACTTCATCCAGTAAATCATCAAACATTAACAGTAAAACCCAAATTGATATTATTCACGGAATTCATAAGAGAAGAGAAACACCCAACGCAAGTTAAAAGCGTCATATACGAAGTTCAAATAAACTCGATTCATCTAGACAACTAAAAACGTGTAATTACGGATAAATCTGGCAACAATTTTCACTGTAATCAGAGTCCGAATATGAACTCTCTCTAAAATCGAAAAGAAATTCAAACTGAAAACCTGCAACTACAAGAAACTCGAATTGGGGGAGAATCAAGAAATCAGGAAAAATCAAGAAGATGGAGATCAGTTTATGGATCTGCAATACCATTTTGATTTGATCTTCTAGAGAACTACAATCAATCTTCCCTCTATCAATGAAGTGACTTTAGTTCACCTTGCCGGCGGAACAAACCGGAACCGATTTTTGACGAGGGTTGAGGAAGAGGAGAAGTGGCGGCGGCCGGAACCGATTTTTGACGAGGGCGGAACAAACCGGCGGATCTGCTTGCCGGCGGTTTACGATGTGAAGCGGCGAAGCAATAGGCGGCAGATCTGCTTGCCGGCGGTTTACGATGTGAAGCGGCGAAGCAATAGGCGGCACCGAAGGTGGATTTGGGCGGCGATTTTGTTTCCTTGGTTGTAGCGTTTGCAACTCGCCAACAATGGAGGTTTGGGAAGAACCTGATCTGGATTGAGAGAGTTGAGATCTGAAATATGAAACTGACGCAAAAAAACCCTAACCGAATGATTTTATAGGCTTTATATTTTACATTTACCCTTATGCCCCTTTAACTAATTTATTTTAGATTAAAAAATTTAGGCAAAAAATAGAGGGGCCTAGTTAGTATCTGATAAACAAAAAGTGCCTCATTAACTAAATTTTCTCATAAAAGAAAGCAAACTCAAATTTTTTATACATTGAATTTTTTTTCATTACATTAGCTTTTGAATAAAATAATTACATAGTAAAAAAAATTACTAACAATAATAAAAGAAAGAAGCAACTAAAATAAAATGACTAACTAACATACAAGTTAATGAAGTTATACAACAAAGCAACTAAAAGTTTTTTATACATTGAAATTCAATGTATAATAATTACATATTAAACAAAATTACTAAGTACTAACTACAATTCTACAACAAAATAAAGCAAGCTAAATTTTTTATACATTCAATTTTTTTTATTACATCTTTACATTAGTATTTGAAATTTTGAATATAACTAAATGAAAAAAAAAAAAAAGGAGAGGGCTTGAACCGGTTTCCCGGTTGCCTACGTATCCTCTTGGGGTTTAAGAGGAATCAAAGCTCACGTAGTTCTCTTACCTTTACTTACCTTTTTTCGGACTTCCGAGTTGTTTTCGTAACCCCATTACCTTTGCGACTCGGACTCGAAAGTAGTGGCCGGATCATCGGAGTTGGAATCCGATGATCTATCATAAGTGGGTGCATTCCGTTGTAGCCTCCTCTCCGCCCTTATCCAATCTTGAACACAAACTTGAGCCTCCAATTTATTGGGCTTCAATTGACTCCTCTTGTAGCTTAGCATGTTTCCTCCTTGACTAAAAGCTTGCTCCACGGCCACCGTTGATGCGGGAACGGCCATAATTTGTTGCACAATCTTGGCTAATGTTGGATACTTTGGGGCCATCTTCTTCCAATATTGTAAAACTTCAAAACTATCAATATCACCATCAAAACTAAAAGGAGTAGTTAGAAAATCTTCAAATTCCGCACTTGCGAATGAATGTCTAGGTGTTTTAGTTCTTTTAGATAAAATTTGTCTAGCTTTAGAAAGAATAGAAGGAGAAGGAGAAGAAGAAGTGGGTGGAGGAGTTGTTTGTGTAGAAGCACTAGTTTCAAATAAATTAAGTAATTTAGCAATTTCAACACGAACATTACTAATAATATTATTAACATTCATAATAGTAGATAATCCTAAACATTCATAATAAGCATTTAAAAATTCCGTAACACCATCTATTTTTAGTCTAGGATCGAAAACGGCGGCAATAAGATAAACTACGGGAACCTCATTATAATATTTTAGCCATTTTGTTTTCATTTCGGTTGCCGCATATTTAAGTGATTCTAAAGCTAAACCGGTTTGTAAAGCCTCGGCAACATTTACGGAAATCTCCAAAAAACAACAAGAAGTAGGAATGTAAACATAACTTAATGTATTAGTAGCATCACTAAAAACTTTTAAAACACTACAAATATCAAAACAAGTTTGCCAAATACTTTCATCATCTAAAATAGACCAAGAAATATATTGTGAAGAAAATTCTTGTAAAACATTTTTATAACGAATAGCTTGAGTTAGTAGTTTATAGGTTGAGTTCCACCGAGTTCCAATATCTTTCGAAAATGAAATTGGAGGAACATTTTTTTCAATACAAGTTGATCTCCATTTTCTTCTTAATTCGGTTGAATGCCAAATATGTTCAATTACATCGGTTATAGGTTCTAACATTTCATGTAAAACTTTTAGGCTATCTTGAACACTTAAATTTAAAATATGACATGCACATCTTTGGTGAGTAAAAGAAGTTTTTATAAGTTGACCCGCATTTCCTACTAAATGGTTAACGGCGCGGGTGTTAGCGGAAGCATTATCAAATGAGTATGAAAAAACACGGTTTTGTAAATTAAATTCTTGTAAAACCGTTTTTATTAAATTAGCAATGTTGGCGGCACTATGTCTTTCATTAAAATGTCGATATGCAATAACAAATTTATGCAAGTACATATCATTATCGATAAAATGTAAAGTGATGCCCATGTAAAAATGTTTTTGTGATAAAGTACTCCAAACATCACTACAAATTGAAACTTGATGCGAAAAAGATTGTAAAACCGTAAGAATTTTTTGTTTTTTTTGTTCATAAGAATGAGAAACTAATTTCGAAACTTGTTGACGAGAAGTTGGTTTATAAGCCGGTTGAAGATAATTAGAACAATATTCTCTTACATTAATAGATTCCGCAAAAGAAAATGGAAATGCTTCGGATGCAATTAAGTTGGCTAATGCTAAAGATTCATCAACATGATTATAAGTAAATAAAGAAGATTGAGAGGAAGAGGATGCAAACCCGTGGGACAATTGAGTTTGTCCCCGTGTTATTCCGAGCTTCTCCGGATGAGTCTTTTGCATGTGGGTTTGCAAAGTCCCGTATCCGCCCTTCGCCTTCCACTTGTACACCTTCGGACAATAATTGCACGAAACTTGGCAATAATCGTCCATCACCGGACCCTTGTTGTAATGTTTGGTGAATATGTCGGAGGTGAGCATTTTCGGTGGAGGGGCTTGTCGGAATGGCCCTTCACCTTGTGGAACTTGTGGAGCTTGTGGCATTTCCGATTCCGGCGGTTGAGTCTCGCTTTCTTGTGAGCTAGGAAAGAAAGCGGGAGTGAAGTCGTAGTCGCTTGGGAAATTCGGGTTTGCCATTTCGAAAGATCGAAATTACGAGAAAGAGAATACGAGATGGAGAATTGGAGATTGAGAGTAGTAGTAGATAGATGAGAATGTTGGTGTGATTTAAATGAAATAATTGTATGGTATTTATAGGAATAGTGGGTATTAATTTTATTTTTTTTTAGTTAAACTAGTATTTAAAAAAAATAAATAAATAAATTTAACCTCCAACGGCTATTATAGCCGTTGGAGTGAACGTTGGCAAAAGCCAACGTTCAAATGTTGCAAAGAGACGTTGGCTTTTGCCAACGTCTCTTTTTTTTTGGCCAAACCGCCGGTTTAACCGCCGGTTTGGCCAAAAAAAAAATAAAAAAAAA
>BSUD01000003.1:4221416-4285662 GCA_033239045.1 Fagopyrum esculentum
AAAAAAAAATAAAAAAAAATAAGAAAAAATAAAAAAAATAAAAAAAAATAAAAAAAATAAAAAAAGGCTCAAACCGGCGGTTAACCACCGGTTTGAACCGTCGGTTTAGGTTTTAGGTTGAACCAAACCTAAACCTAAACCGCCGGTTCAACCAAACCGGCAAACCTAAACCGCCGGTTTGGTCAAACCGGCGGTTTGAGCCGGTTCACAAACCGCCGGTTCGGCGGTTTGGTTTGAACCGGTAACAACTCTAGTCAATGCAAAAAGTTGGGTTTGCCACCATTGGATGATTTGCGTAAGGAAATGTCTCTATTTGGTTTAAAGCTTGATAGGCTCATTTATAATGCTCTAATTCATTCTTATGTTGAGCATGAAGATCTTGAAAAAGCACACGATTTGTATAGTAAAATGGTAAATCATGACATCACTCCCGATAAGATGACATAACAATTTGATATTTGTACACTTAAAAGTGGGGAAATCACAAGAAGTCACGGACCTTATTAATGACACGAAGGATCAAGAATTGCCTCTAGAGACCTATTGTTTAAATGTTGACGGATATTGTTTAAATGTTGACAGAGAAAAAGCTAACGGAGGTTTACTTCTATCCTTTGACATTTGTAAAGAGCTTGTGGAAGGTCTTCGGGAAGAGGGAAGACTACAACGGGCTCAGATTGTATGCTCAGAGATAACTGCTAAAAGTCTTGAAGAAGAAAGCACAAGTAAAGATATATGCTTGTTGTTGTGTCGTGTATGTTGGGGATTCGTTGAATTTAGATCATAGTTTGTTTAGGATTTTTTTAGTTTATTAATTCTGGTTCTATAAGAATATTGGGTTAAACTCTTGGTTAGTTTAATATGCATGTTATTTAGTTTATTTAATAAAACATTTTTATCCTCAAAATTCCACTTTTTCGTTGTGTGCGGTGTCAGCTAGTTATAAATAAATATAGATGTAGAGAAAAGTTTTATGTACAAAATTTATACATAAACTAATATATAAATATTGCATTTATAAAAAATAAAATGGTGATAAATAACACCAACTTTAGAGTGATTGCGTTTTATAGCACAAGTCTAATTCCGGTGAAATATCCTGACTAATTTGTTGATGTGGTGCCAAAAAATGGTGATTTGGAATAGTTTTAATTGTTTGTCACCTATTTGTTTTAACATTTGTGTAACTAAAAAAATATAATACAATAAAGTGAAAAAATATATACCATAAGATTCTTTTTCTGATTATAAATTTTGTATGGGTATATATATATATATATATATATATATATATATATATATATATATATATATATATGATTTTTTTAATGAATATATTTTAGTACCAATAGTTAACATTAATTTTATTTGGGTTAATTTGGTTAATAGGCTATTTTTAGTTTCCTTATACTAACTAGGCTTTTACCAATTTTCCATTAAGAAAATATACCCCTCCTTCTTTTTAACCGTGAAACCCTAATATAACTTCACGCTTCAACCATGCCTCTCAATCTCTCATTCTCCCTCCCAGGAAACCTGCAACCACCACCACTCTCACTTATTCTCCTTTGCAAACGTCTCCACTTTCGATCACTCTCCTCAACCCACCATCCCTTGCGGAAAGCCGGCATACCACCACAGTTTGTGCCACCATTACTACTCTTGGGTATGGCGACGAGAGCTTCTCTACAGAAGGAGACCGAGTCTTCGCTATCTTTTGGGTCTTGAGTGGTACCATTTGTTTGGCTCAGTTCTTCGCTATGTTCTAGATCTTGAGCAATACCATTTGAGCAGTACCTTACGGAAATATCTAGATCTAGATCTAGATATTCAATCGGCTAGCATTCATAGATCTAGGTCTACAGGTATCATCACCACTTGCTCATTCCTCTTTTGAACTGAACTGTTTGAGGTTTGTTTTATATGTTGATCTTTGAAACTCCATGTGTCTTGTGTCCACTATGTACTACCTTTTAGTTGCATGTTGGAGGAGCAACATTCTACTGATCTATTTGGGGAGAGAGAAAGTAGCGTTGAGCGGTACAAAGATAAATGAAGAAGCATGCTCATATCGAAGAAGATGCCGTACCAAGTGCGGAAGGTTGATGCTACTGATCAACGGCTCAGAGTGAAGGTAAAGGCTCATTTGGGATAACAATACAACTCACTTAGTGAGATGTTGTTAGCTTGATTCGTAAGACCCTTTGAATGAGAATGATAGTCGTTGTAGTAACTTGAACCCGATATGCTAACAATGGTGTGCAATATATGACACGATTTGCTTTATGTTTCAAAATCAGTTTTGGTTATATTTACTGCAAAGCAAGCTCTTAGTGAGATGTTCCGATTGCAGGTAGCCAAAGCTTGGTGATAAGTGAGCAAGTATATTCAAGAAAGCAATAAGAGGGAAAGTAGCGATGTGTTAATTAGCTCTATTTCATTTGCATCAAATAATATTAGAAAAAACAAGGAGTGTAAATTCTGGTATGAATTTTCATACCAGAAAATCATGTCAGAAAATTCTGGTATGAAAATTTTTGGTATTATGGTATGAAAAATTCTCGTCTGAAAAATTTTTGGTATAAAAAAATTCTGGTATGAAAAAAATTCTACTATATTCATTACAAAAAATAAAAAAATAAAAAGACAAAAAAAAAATAAAATAAAAAAACAAATTCAGTAATTAATAACTAAAACTTACACTAACATAATCCTAACAAACATCTATTATTCTTTTTTTATTAAAACGGATGGGTTAATTATTTTTACCTACCACTAAATGAAAGTGTAAAAAATTATGGGGTACACTTACTAAACACAGAACTAAAAAAAAAGGTCTATAAGACCAAAAATTTTCATTTTTCTTTTCCATTGATGAAATTTATATATTTATTATTATAATAAAATCTATATATCATAAGATATTTTCTATACACGTAAACAATTCATCTTATAAATAAATTTAATTGATTATATACATGTTTTTTTCTTTTGATTTTAATTATTTATTGTATATATATATAATTATACTATATTTTTTTTATTTTTCGTCTATAAATTCTATTAGTTTGCTAAGTATTTTTTTAGGAATTATATATTAATTTAAGAAACACAATTATTAAGCTTAAGATAATTTAAAAAATAAATAATGTTAATCAATTGTGTTTAATGTATTTATATCCGGTTACAAAATAACGATTTAAATAAATGCCGTATTTAGAAAATGGGGTGGGATGAGGTTAATTAGTTTTCAAATTATTATAAGAAAACGAAAATTTTTTAAATATTTTAGAAAAAAAAAATTGAGGTGGCTCTACTATATTGACGTGACGTAGTGTTTACTACTTTAGTAATTTAAATAAATTTGTAAAAACATATAATGAAAATATTATTTTCTAATAACAAATAAATTTGTAAGTATTTGACTGGCAATATATAAAATGAATATTGTTTTTGACTTTATTGTATTTGACTTTATTGTATTATACTTTAAAAAAAGTCAATACACATAAAAAAATAAAAAAATATCAATTTATCATTTTCCGGCGTCACATCACCAAAATAATCGAAAATTTTTATCAGAATTAGACTTGTGGTATAAAACACAACCCCATGGACATTTTATTTCGAGTTTATAAAAATTAGTGTCATTTCGTTGATACTATTTAGGGCCCGTTTGGTTTTAACTGCGGAATCGAAAACGAAATGGAAACGAATCTAGTCCATGCGTATACTCTTATTTATGAAAGTTTTTGGAATCATTCCTTATAGTCTGAATTAATTGGAGTAGAGTTTGATTACTATTGATGGATGTTGTTCAGGTAAGACACATTATTCCGGTAGGGCCGTGCGGCTGAATATAGAGCTGACACGTATCCCAATTTTTTTTTAATTATTATTATTTTTTTTATTTTTTTTCGAAACGAGTGAAAGTAATAGTTCAAAACTTATTAAGGAATAGTTCATAACTTATAAAAGGATAGTTCATGAATTATAATGGAATAGTTCATAGTGCAAAATTTATAAAGGAGTGGAAGTAATAACTCAAAAGTTATTAAGGGATAATTCATAACTTATAAAATGATAGTTCATGAATTATAATAGAATAGTTCATAGTGTAAAATTTATAAATGATAGTGCATAACTTATAAAATGATAGTTCATGAATTATAATTGAATAGTTCATAACATATAACCGATTAATTTATAAATAGTTTGATATAATATATTAAAAAGTAATAGTTCATGAATTATATAGGAATAATTCAAAGTTTATAAGATAATAGTGCAGAATTTATAACACGGTAGTTCAAAATAATTTTCATTCGTTTCTAGAAGGAAAAAAAAATCAATCGTTTCTGTGAAAAAAAAACAATTTTTTGGACACGTGTCGACTCTACGTTTAGCCGCACGACCGTACCTGAATTTATGAACCGCACCTGAACAGCCACCTTTGAGTGACAATATAAAATGAATATTGCTTTTGACTTTATTGTATTATACCTTAGTTAAAAAAATTAAGGACAATTTTTGTATTATACTTAAATAAATATATCCCAATTTTTATATTTATTTTCAAACTTTACGCACTTTTTTTTCTGTACATTTACTAAATATAAAATTAAATTTTTTTGTTATAAAATCTAGATTATAGACCGAGTGGTACGTGAGACGACTACCATAAAAACCCTAACCTGGCGGTTCTGGCCACTGCTTAACTCAGTCGCGCCCAATATTCTTCTTCATCCCACCTAAACCCTAAATTCCCCAATCCGGTCTCATTCTATCCTTATCTCCGTAGATTGTATCCCCAGTTCTGTAGATTTTGGACAGTTTAGATCCAGACAGGATGGTGGGTGAAGAGGTTGTGGCGGTGAGTTCTCCCGTTCCCTTGGATAACCACAAACGAAAGATTGACGATCTTGAAACGGAAGCAACTGATCAATCTCCGTCGGCATCTCCGGATAAGGGTGAGGAGGTGGAGGAGCAGTGTCCGGTTGAAGATGTTTCTGATGTATCTGAAGCTAAACGCCCGCGTATCGATGATTCCTCGAATGAGGGTTTAGGTCTTTTGTCCTCTCTCCTGTTTTTTTTTTCTCTTGTGATTTTCTGTTTGTGTATGCAAACATATGAATGAAGGTCGTGATTTTAGGTCATTATTTTGATGTTCTGCTCGATTATGTTATGTTTCCTTTAAAATTTGGGTCATTTGAAAGCCTAAATCTGAGAATCTGGTGTAGTGTGTTCGCTTCTTTATATGAAAACTAGAAAATTTGCATACGAGACTGATTGTAACTCGAAATGCGGACAAGAATGACAGGAGATTAGCTGTTTGATGTGATGCCAAATTCAAGTTGGGAGATTTGGAATTAGGTAGTAGTGTGTAATGACACTGCTGAACGACTTTACCCTAATTTCATCTTGGCTAGGTTTGTCCAGTTTAATTTTACTCTGTCAATCTTTCAACCTAATGTCTCTGCTCAAGTAGAGATTGTTTTCTGTGCTTCTATTTTTGAAATCACTGCATCAGCATATGCTCTGGCAGTGGAAAAGATAATATCAATCCCATGCAGGGTGCTGATGAGCTTTGAGAATAGGATACCACTTGGTTTAAATTTTACAATCAATGTTTTATGTTATTGGTTTTAAATAGTTTCCCGATGCTTGGAGTGTTGGACATAATGGTTCATAATCTGTTCCCACACATTTATGCTGTCCAGACTCAGGTCATGGTTGTTCTAAGATTTTTTTGTCTTTTCTGTCTTTCTGAAAGATATTGTTATTTTGCTGATAAATTTATTTTCTTGAAATGATTGTTGCTAAATATCCCGTGATTATTTGCTCCTTTTTTATTACTTTGTTTTCAAATCTTTGTAGTTCAGCTGTGTAGTTACATAGGCATCTGCATAGTTTTGATTTGAGTATTTTGTGGATTTTATGAGCTGGCAAAAATGGATACCAAAACTGGCTGCGCCCTCCCCACAGTATTCTTGAAACAAATTGTTATTTTAGCTGGATAAACTTAATTATCTCAAAATGATCATATTGCTGAATATCCGATGATTATTTGTTCATTTTTATTCCTTTGTTTTCAAATCTATGTAGTTTAGCTATACAGTTACACCATGGAGTTGCATTGTTTTAATTATATATTCTGTGGATTTGAACAGCTGATGAAAATGGATATCAAAATGGGAAGGGAGATGCAGCTGAAGAAAGCAGCCCTCAAAGAGATGTCGAAGCTGTGGAAGAAGATAAAAATGTTTCTGAGGAAGCTCCCAACAAGGGAATTGATGAAATCTCTGTAGAAGATAAAGAGCAGAAAGTTGATTTACATCAAGATGCTCAGCTGACATCTTTAAAAGTTGAGCAATCGGAGGATGAGGTGAAACCTTCTGAAAATGACCCTCAGGCTGTTGCTGAAATGCCACTGAATCTTTCTGAAGTCGAGCAATCGGAGGATGAGGTGAAACCTTCATCCGAACAAGATCTAACTGAATCTGGTGATCAAACAATATCCCGAAGATTGGAGGTCCCTAATAATAAGGTGCTTACATATTCTTAAATTATCCTTTTTGTGCTCTTTTGACCTTGTTTGGAGCATGTAATTTTATTTGAAATGTTTTTTCAGGGTCTTAGTAGTTTTTGTATGTCTAGTTGACTAGTAGAGAATCCTTGACAGTTCACCTATTTTTTTTTGGAAATGAAAATTGAGTCGAACCCTTATACTAATCAATAGAAGCATTGCCAATGGTACTCTGCGGGATATTCTCAAACCGAATAAGTTAATTATTAACTGGAGGCACAATGTTTGCAACTAGGTGTGCTTGAATACAGAGAAACAGTGATGATTTATATAGCCTTAAAATTATCTTTGATTTATGACAAGATGGTCACTCTTTGCATTGTTCAAGATGGTCACTCTTGACGTGCAAGTTCAACAATAAACCTTGAAGCTGCTGTGCTAGAAATAAGCCTAGAATAGTGTACTTTGGTATTGGGGTGAGACTCTGAGATTTACTTTCTTGAATTTCATTATACATGTCCATCTTCATGGGTTTGTAAGATATAGGTTGTCTGTTTTTGAGATGTTCCCTACGAACATGGTCATTTGAGCAAAGGTCAGGGTCCTTGCAAGTTTGGGACTTTTTGTTGCATTGCTTGTGTCATTACTCTAGGCATTGACTTGGTAGATCAGTTTCTTGTAAAGAAACTAATTGTAGCTGATGGAAGGATGGTCAATGTGTCATTTTAAAAAAAAAAAATGTTTAACATGTTGTCTTTTGTCAAGTAATGAGAATCACCTCAACATGTTATCTGATCTGTACCCTGATTATGCTGGATGTGTTGCAGGTTGGGGTACTAATTGGTAAGGCGGGAGACACAATACGCAATTTGCAACACAACTCTGGTGCGAAAATTCAAATCACAAGGGATGCTGACGCTGATCCCAGGGCTCCTACTAGACCTGTGGAGCTTATAGGGACATTGAACAGTATAAACAAGGCAGAAAAGTTGATTAAGGAAGTTATGGCTGAGGTGTGATTAATAGTATTGGAATATTCACTTAATGTTGATGTGCTTTTTATTTACTCTTGTGCTTTTATAAAATGAATTTCTCATGTGTTTTAGTATTTTTTTCCCATCTGTTAGGCTGATGCTGGTGGTTCACCTTCACTTGTGGCAAGAGGTTTTGCTTTGGCTGCTGGAGTTATGGAGCAAATACAGATACAAGTACCGAATGAGAAGGTAGCATTATGTCATGTTTCAGTTTTTGTCACAAACCTGGGTTATGTGTGCCTTTCCTTTGGAGTACTATGCCTTTGCTGGATTTAAGTAGTCAATATGACACTTCAGGTTGGTTTAATAATCGGCAAAGGCGGAGATACAATAAAAAACCTACAGACAAGATCAGGTGCCCGTATCCAGGTAATCTGTTAGCATGTGAATAATGAAAGGTTTATGCAGTTATTATCATCTCGCTTGAATCAAATGGATTTGCAATGCCTACCTTTTTTCTTCTGGCACAGTTGCTGCCACAGCATCTTGCGGACGGGGACAAATCTAAAGAAAGGACACTACGAATTAGTGGTGATAAGAAGCAAATTGACATGGCCATGGAATTCATAAAGGAAGCAATGAATCAGGTATTCTGTTGTTTTATCGTGCAGTTTACTGTTTTGTTTGCATGAATTTTGGTCCTATGAATGGATATGCTGTACCAATGTTTTCATGTTATATATATATAGCTCTTTAGTGTAACTTTAGTTTATGGATTGTATACTGTTTGATATTTAATGGTGTTCTATATCCACACATTATTAGAAGTCTTATGGACCTGTTAAGTTTCTGGTTACATTTGCACGAACTGAATACAATTCTTGTCATACTATATCATGCAAGTGAATACTGTTAATTGTGACTAGATTGTTTTTTATTGTGAAAGTGGTATGATATATGTGCTTTTTCAAGTGGTTGTGTTCTTAATCCCTGTCTTTATTGCGATATTCGGAAAAGTTCATGTCTGAGCCTTAGCCTAATAAATGGAAACTAGTTTGATTGATGGATCACTTTCCTTGTCAATTCTCTCCACATTAATGATCATGTTGTGCTTGAGCGACTATGACTTTGAGATTATCTATATTTTGAGGGGCATTTTACCATAGTGAATTGTCGGAAGATAAGGAATTGGCGATAAATTTATATGAGAGCATGCCAAATCAAAATTCATCGATGTCTTGATGCAATGAAGAAGATATTGTATGCAGTCCAGATGTCAATTGCCATGGTTTTTTTTCCCTCTTGAAAAGTGTCCTTTTTTCGAACTCGTTGGCTTCAAAAATGCAGATGTGGCTATTGCCTTACACATGGGTCAGCACTGCTTTTCTTGGTGAAACAATATACAACCACTATTCACTCTCATCTTCGGGAGAGAGGAGGTATATCAGGCATTAGCTCACTCATTGCTGGATTCTATTAGTTGGTAAGATGCTTTGAGATACAAGAGCTAAAAATGGTAATTTGTAGCAGAAGTATACCATTTAAACCCGTGACCTCTGTTGCCCTAAGATTTGAATCTTTGAGCTTCCTGCGAAACTAGTGGTTCTCATTGACTTTCACATATCAGTATTCAGTAAATAAGTACAAGATTGCAGTTCAAGTTGAAACTTGCTTTTGCACATTCAGTCTCAGACCAATTTACATGTTTTTGGGCATTGAGTACTAGCCTTATATATAGGTCCCCAGAAAAATGCCGGGATAACTATTTGTATATCATAGCATTCTTCTGTCTTCTACGGTTCTACCTGTTACAAGTATGTGTAGGATTTACTTATTGTTAAGCATAACAGTTTCTTGTATGATCAATCAGTCCTATATTCACTTGTTTTTTTGGTTATAAATGCTTTAGAAGATTTTCACATTCCAAATTAGGAGCTGATCAACCATTAGGCTTTTGAATTCATGCTTTCGGTCAGTCTCGACATATGCCCACAAAAGGATCACACTGGAAGATATTCTGCATTAAAATTAAAACTACCGTCCCCTTTTTAATTACTGCACCTACTTATGAATATAATGTATGTTTCTTGATCTTTCACATGAATGCTTTCCACCGTCATATCTGTTTCTAAGGCAACTCAGCTCACTGTGAGTGACTAACCTTTTCATTCTCAGCTCAATGAGGTTCATGTGTTCTTTCCAGATTCGTTTCAGTACTTCTATTGTTTTCTTTTTGATCGATGAACCTCATCCTTTCTGTAACTATCCTTTCTGTAACTATTCTCAAGCGCTTGTCTTGTTTGCCATGCTAATTCCTTCCATTAACCTTCTCCTCTGGTTTTTATCTGTCCAGAATGTGAAACAATCAACTCCTTCAAGCAACTATGGCCAACAACAGGCATATCGTCCACGCGGTCCTCCTGGAGGCTTTCCTCAGTGGGGCCCCCATGCTCCTCGTAATACCCAACCAACACCTTATGATTATCAGCAGCAGCGTGGAGGTCCTTACCCATCTCAAACTCAGCAGTATCCTCCATATGGTGGCTATCCTTCACAAGGTCCTCAAAGAGGCGGCGGCTATGGTTCAAGTTGGGAGCAAAGACCTCCAATGCAAGGTCCACATAACCCTAGCGGAGGATACAATTATTATGGCGGACAAGGGGGCCCACAATCTGCTCCTCATCCTACTCATATGCCATCTGGCCCTTCAAACATCCCTCCTCATCCCCAGGCTAATTACAACTATGGCCAACCTCCCTACTCACAATCACAAACAATGCCACCACCCCAACAGGGCTACAACCAGGCTGCCCCACAACAACAACCATATGGGGCGCCGCACGGATCTTCTCAACCTGCGAGTTACCAAGACACTCAAGGATACCCCAATCAACAACAGCAGTATCCACCTCAACCTTACAGTGTACCCTCACAAGGAGCTCCACCCGCACAGTCCTATCCTGCTAGTCAACCTTCTTACCAAGCTCCTGTTTCAGGGGCACAGTATGGTCAGACTATGCCAGCTCAACAACCCTACCCTTACGCATCCGTTCCAGCAACCACTAACGATGCATACGGTCAACCACAACCCGCTGTTGCATCCATGCCTGGATATCCTCAACAGGCTGTTACCCAACCCGTAGCAGGATACAGTCAACCCGGGTTACAACAGCAAGCACCCGCATACTCACAAGCAGCTTATGCTCAATACCCACAAACTCAACATGGCTATGGTTACCAAGTTCAGGCAGATCCATCCGCTTACGGTGCAGCTCAAACCGGATATGCTCAACCAACAACAAACCAACCTAGCTATGATCAGTCAGTGCCTCAGCAACCGGGTGCGTACCCTGCTCCTGCTTCCGCTGCTTCTGCTGCTCCAGTTGGTTCACAACCTGCACCTGTCTACCCTCAACAATAGTAATAATCCTCTCTTAAGGTAAGCCGGTGATCTTGGATCTTAGTTAGTCCTATAAACCATGTTTAATCTGGTGTTCTCTTGTTTTGCCTGAGATGTTAGATGGTAAAATGGCTGATGAAATTTGAGTTATTCCTTTTCGGATGTGGAATTTGTCAAATGAAAACTTGTATCACTTTCTATTCCCTTTTGATTATGGAATTCTTCCTTTTGTAGATTGGTTACCTCCAGCTTTGTTATTGATTGAGCTTTCTCCAGTTTTAAGCTGGGTGCTACAATGTCCTTCTCAGACTGCAGAATATCACAACTCACAATTAGGACTCGTTTGGTACAATTTTTAGAGAACCGAAAAAGGGTTTTGAAATCACTCAACCGAGTCTTGTCTTTGTTAAAACTTATCAGATCAGTGTCTTACACTTAGGGCCCGTTTGGTTTTAGCTCCGGAATCGGAAACGGAATGGAAACGAATTCAGTCTATATGTATACCCTTGTACATGAAAGTCTTTGGAATTATTCCTTGTGATTTGAGTAATTGGAGTAGAGTTTAATTAAATGTACAAAATATGGGGAATCAAGTACATTTTGCATTAAACCACAAGGAATGATTCCATAAAATTTCACGAATAAGATATACATATTGAATAAATTGGTTTCCATTCCGCTCCGTTTCCAGAGTTGAAACCAAATTCGTTTTCATTCCGCTTCTGTTTCCGGAGTTGAAACCAAACGGGCTCTTAATATAGGGATAAAGGATTTCATTATGGTAGAATAGTACTGATATAGTAAACTCATCATGTCATGACTCGTGACTAATTTTCTATATTAATGTCATTATCAAATGGGCCTAATTAGCTAAATATAGTTCTTAATGCTAAGCTTACTTTGGATGGATTCTAATCTACATTCTGCACCACATATATCCAAACCACCTCATTTAAGTTATAATAATTTAATTTAATTTTTTTGTCCACTCCATGTGTCTTTCTTAAACCATCAAACTACACAAATTTTTCCTTTTTTATATAAAAGAAATGGTTTATGAGGAGCAAAGGTTATTCAATCCCGATTAGTCACAAATTCGGTCATTTATGATTCGGTTAATTGTGATAGCGGGTGTTCTTCTTTGTTCGTTGAGACTGGATTTCAGGGTTTTGTTCGTTTCGAGGCTAGATTTACACCTTTTCAATGGTTCTAATGTCTCTTTCTCGTTGTTCATTGTTATATTTTTCATTATGTTCACCTTCTAGATTTGTTAATCGAATTTCATTGACAAAGATGTGTATATAGTATGTACTCATTATTTACCCCATTAAACTAAGATACCATAATTTTAAAATATCATATGTTTTTTATCAATCAAAATTGATTAATTTGTGAACCGTAATCAACCCAAAAAACTCAATTCGGCTATGTAAATCAATAAAAAAAACCCGGTTCAGCTAACTAAAACAATAGCTATTGATACTATAATATTGACATATTGTAATATCAAGCAACATCATATACCGGTATCTTGCATGGGACCCCTAATAAATTCATTATAAATAAAATGTAAATTCAAAATTTATTACAATAGGATCCATATTTGGATACGGGTATTAAATATCATATATATTTACATGTACTATGCATTGATGGTTACTTACTAGCTAGAAGCCTTAGAAAGGGGCCCAATTGCCATGTGGTTCCTCCTCATTTTCAGCAAAATATTAAATACACGTTTAAACAACCATAATAATTGCATACTTTTTCTTTGATTTTACATTCTCACATTTTCTTTCCACACTCGAACTATATTTAGCTTATTGGGCCCATTTGATGATGACATTAATATAGAAAATTAGTCATGAGTCATGACATGATGATTCTATTATATCAGTATTAATCTACCATATAATGAAATCCTTTATCGTATATTAATTGTAAGATATTGATTCGAATAAGTTTTAACAAAGACAGAACTCGATTTGAGTGATTTCAAAATCGTTTTGTGGTTCTCTGAAAATTGTATCAAACGAGTCCTAATTGTGAATTATGATATTCTACGGTCTGAGAAAGACAGATGTAGGACAACCATCCGAGAAAGATTGTAGCACCCAACTTCAAACTTGACAAAGTTGGCGGTAACCAATCTACAAAAAGTAGAATTCCATAATTGAAAGGGAATATAAAGTGATACAAGTTTTCATTTGACAAATTCCACGTCCGAAAAGGAACAACTCAAATTTCATCTGGCATTTTACCATCTAACATCTCATGCAAAACAAGAGAACACCATATTAACATGTTTTATAGGACTAACTAAGATCCAAGATCACATGCTTACCTTAAGAGAGGATTATAAGTATTGTCGAGGGTAGACAACTGCAGGTTGTGAACCAACTGGAGCAGCAATAGCAGCGGGGACCGGAGCAGGGTATGCTCCCGGTTGTTGAGGCACTGACTGATCATAGCTAGATTGGCTTGTTGTTGGTTGAGCGTATCCGGTTTGAGTTGCACCGTAAGCGGATTGATCTACCTGAACTTGGTAACCATAGCCATGTTGAGTTTGTGGGTATTGAGCATAAGCTGCTTGTGAGTATGCGGGTGCTTGCTGTTGTAACCCGGGTTGACTGTATCCTGCTACAGGTTGGGTAACAGCATGTTGAGGATATCCAGACATGGATGCAACAGCAGGTTGTGGTTGACCGTATGCATCGTTAGTGGTTGTTGGAACGGATGCATAAGGGTAGGGTTGATGAGCTGGCATAGTCTGACCATAAGACCGTGCCCCTGAAACAGGAGCTTGGTAAGAAGGTTGACTAGCAGGATAGGACTGTGCGGGTGGAGCTCCTTGTGAGGGTACACTGTAAGGTTGAGGTGGATACTGCTGTTGTTGATTGGGGTATCCTTGAGTGTCTTGGTAACTCGCAGGTTGAGAAGATCCGTGCGGCGCCCCATATGGTTGTTGTTGTGGGGCAGCCTGGTTGTAGCCCTGTTGGGGTGGTGGCATTGTTTACGATTGTGAGTAGGGAGGTTGCTATAGTGTAAATAGTGTGGGGATGAGGAGAGATGTTTGAAGAGCCAAATGGCATATGAGTAGGACGAGGAGATGATTTTGGTCTTCATGTGACGGGTTGAAACTTAAAGATGGACTATTCCTACGTGACATTGCAAGGCCAACATTGGGCGTTAAGTTGGTCGGTGGAGCAGTGAGTAGAGATGAGGGGTTTGTTAGAGAGTTATTAAGGCGGTTGAGTTGAAGCATCTTCTTCAACAGTTGAGGGACCCGTAGAGTGGCCTTCTCCAGCTTCGTTCTTGTGTGGGTGTTTCCAAGATGTATTTTGTTGTGCAGACTTGTCATCCGGAGCATTAGGAAAGTGCAACAACTTATTTTGATGTTGGACTTTGTAGATTAGTCGAGGATATTATGGCTTGTGAGCCCTTTTTTTGTAGATCTTCAGTAGCGGCTTGCATCTATGCCTATTCGATTTGGGGGCTTGGATTAGACTCTAGTATGAAGACGTCTTCATTTGCTATTGTTGCCTCTAGGGCCCAGTCTTGGGTACTTCAAAACCACATTTTGCGGGACAGTGGAGTAGTGGATATGTACTTTGAGTTTTATAGAGGTTTGAGCAATTTTCAGGCTTTTATTCCTAGTTTCGATCTTTCTATCATTACTGCCAAGTACACCGTCCCCCTAAAGCCCAACACGCTTTGACGAGTGTTATTTTCGGTAAGATCGTGTAGGAGATGGAGGTTGCTTTTGATTTCCCCTTAGACAAAAACGGTTTTCAAGTGTCTACAATCAACACATAGCCAATAGTTCCTTCTTGCCATACCTATTGATGAATTTGGGCAATGTATGTCCCCGGTTGAGTGTCGCTCTGACTTAAATATCGCCTTATTATTCCTCTATACTCGGTTGATGAGACTTGTCCTATACCCAATTGTAGAAGAGTTTTGAATGTTTTTGGGAGCATGCAGTTTATTGTAAAGAGTTTCATGGCTTCAAATATAGGCATGATTTGATATGTGATATTTTGTGTGATGTACGTGTTTAGGTGAGCGCGGATTTCGGTTAAGAAGGAGACGTATGTGTCATTCTTTACCGATACACGTGAGGAAAGGTTCACGTTGATGCTAACGGATGTCTTGATGTTTGAATGGGTGGGTGAAAAACATGCTTGCATTGATTTGAGTGGGTTCCCCACTAGCTTGTTTGGATAGTGACCCTTTGTGGTGGGTAAGACGATGCTTAATGCGGCTTCTACTAAGGTGGCCAAACATGAGAGAACTTGTATTGAAAACCAACATGTGTTTCTTCTTGTTTGATTTCAACACTTTTGATTTTCTTACGCCCGATGTTATTGAAATTCTCAAGAGGGTGCAATGAGTCTTGCACGTCAATGTTATGTCTTTTGACTTTTTTTTTGTTATGATAATTCATATATTCTTTTTAACAAAAAAAAAAAGAAAGGTCTTTGTAAAAACATTTGATCTACAATAAAATACAACTTTCTTCAATTCCAAAATATGTGTTTTTCAAGGTTTAGATTTTGATTCCGTTAAAGTGTTTTTTTTAAATATAATAATAGATCGGAATACTTAATGTGGTAAAGCTGATTTATTATTTTTATAAAATTAAGGTTGTTTTAGTATATTTTTCTATTTATATTTAATTGCTAAAAAGACATTTTTTATCCATAGATGCAATAAAATTAATAACTATGAAATAAGTCGAGCCTGCGAAGTATATTTATGAATCTAAGACATTTCTTGCGCATTTCTGCAATTTTCAGAGATAATAGATCTGAATTTTTGTATTTCAAAAAGCACATAATAATTCAATAAAATTGCATTAAATAGCTGTTTTCGGTAGGAAGTGTAATCCCTTTCCTTCATTTCGGCCGTCACCCCTGTTTTGCTGGTTTACGTTTACGTCTCTACATTCTTTTGGATGCTTTATTTATTCCTTCCATGGCTACAAATTCAATGAACAGCAACAATCTTTCTACTTGTAGCTGTCAACGAAATTCAACGAGTTCTTCTCTACTTCTTCCGCCTCACTATTATTGTGCTAGTAGTTAGAAATCAAATCAAAATTTCACCTTCTCGATCTAATTTTTGTTCGTCTGATTCTAAATTGTTTTGTGGATTGGGGGAGAAATGGGGAATCGATTGATGTGTATGGCGAAGAAGGATAATCGAAGCAAAGAGCATGGATCGAGGAGTAAGAGGTTTGGTAGATCTCAAAGGAAATTGCTTGTAGATGAAGAGGCGATTCATAGACAAGCCCTAGCTATGGCGCTTCAACATCATCAGTTGTCTCAGAGATTTGATGCTGGATCGATTTCGTCTCGTCGGATGAATAACGGAGGTGGTGCTGGTGGTGTTGGTACTACTTCTCGTCGTCGTCGGGCACTTTCTGATCCGTTTTCTAACGCTAAACAGGTAATGATTCTTTGAATTGAATTCGATTTTGTTTCGCTTTTTCACTTCATGATTAGTTTATGTGTACTTTTTTGTTGATTGGAAACTCAAAAAGTAGGGTCTGAACTCTCAAGTGAATTTAGCTTTGCCTTTTCTCCACTGGCCATCCTTTTAGGGTCTTTTTTGTTCTTTACTGTGTATTTTTGTCTGATGTTTCCTCGGGAGGATATATGAATTTTGAAATCTTGATTCCTTTGGTCCACCACTTCAATTGCCACATTCTTTTGTTGGAAGGAAGATTCACTCCAACTTTTCTGGGTTAACTGTATTTAGTTCTGTTTGTTTGGATTCATGCTCCCGATTTGGTACTTGTCAATTTACTGTCATCCATTCCACTCAATCTGGGGTTATAGATATGGGAAATCCGGGATGCATTACTGAAACGTGCATACTTAAGAAGGAAAGTTGGTTAGTCATGTGTTGCAAGTTCTTTGCGGAGTTGAATGGCTGCAAATCACCAGTGGTGACTGATCTACTCAAATAACCTGACCCAAATATACAGATGAAACTCCGAGTGATGCGTAATTCTGGTGAGTGGGTCACTGGGTGATACATTTTCACCCAGAAACCTACCCATCACCTGACCCCACCTCACCCTCCCGTTTTCATCCGAGGAAGAACCTCCACTTCCAAAGTGAGAAACAGCCTGCCGGTTTTCTATCTCTGTCTCTAACAATTGAAGTAGGCTAAAGTACATCTAGCTGTTTATGGAAACTTTTGTGAAAATTGGGTTGGTGAATTGAACATAGCAGGATAATTGAGAAGCACTTCGGCCTCGGTATTAGTGTTGGGTTTGAATACAGAGAATAATGATCATTTTGGACTAGGGTTATTCAAATGTTGATTTAGGAATTCAAAGACAAGTTGTGGTTTACTATCATGTTAGGATGAGTATTTTCTATTATTGCTGGCTGTAGGTACTTTGTCTTCAATCAAAGCTATTTGATGCCTACTGCAGAGACTATCAAACTGTTTGGTCACCAATATTTTCCACTAAAAACCTGCTTGATGCCTAGACCAATTTATACTGTTTTCTCACTTCCCCAAAACTACAAATCTTATTAGCGTGGTGAGTTTTTGGTAAATCAATCTGCACACAGAAAATAGCGACAAGGTTCAGTAATAACCAAGTACTTCCGTGGGAGTATGAGAACAATATGATGCTCTTTTTGTGCTACTGGATCAGTGTGAATTGTATCTGCTTGAGGAGATTCATCTTCATTTCCTTTGATGCTATCTGATCCATCATCTAGATAGGCTTTATGCAGTGTGCTGATTAAGTTAAGCTCCTAAAATGATCGCTTCAAAAATTTTCATTTTATTGATTCTATTTGTACCACATCTTGTTTTATAAACATTGTTGTTCCATAATTTCAGAATATCTGTGTTGCTTAGGCTGAAGAGTCGTGTTTGTTCATTCTTTGTATATATGAAGTTAAGTTCTTATATTGCTTTGCCATAATTGCATTCTAACTATATATTTACTTTAATGTGATTGTACAGGGGGCAGAGTTCTTAGAGAGTCTTAAAGAAAGGAAATTTGTGCTAGTACACGGTGAAGGCTTTGGTGCATGGTGTTGGTATAAAAATATTGCTTTACTTGAAGAAGCAGGATTGGCTGCAGTTGCTTTAGATCTGTCCGGGTCTGGAATTGATTCAACAGAGACGAACTCAGTTGCTACATTAGAAGAGTATGCAAAACCGTTAATTTCTTACATAAAAAACTTACCTGATGATGAAAAAGTAAGATGCCATGTTATGATCTTTCTGTATATTTGCATTATTTTCAATTTAAGATTTTATCTCAAAGCCGGGTTCTTATTTGAATAGATCATATTGGTTGGCCATGGGTGTGGAGGCGCATGTGTATCTTATTGCATGGAGCACTTCCCGGAGAAAATCTCCAAAACAGTATTTATTTGCGGTACAATGGTTGCTACTGGACAGAGACCCTTTGACGTGTTCAAAGACGAGGTACAATTGACAAGAGTTGTGTAAGCCATATTAGGTTGCCAAAACATGTATCTGAAATTTGTCCAACTCGATTCATGGTAACATTACTAAATTCTCCCCTGCAGCTGGGATCTGCTGAAGACTTCATGCAGGGATCGAAGTTCTTGATTCATGGGAATGGCCCGGAGAACCCTGCAACTAGTTTCATGCTGGAGAAAGAGCAAATGAAAGCATTATATTTCAACCAGAGCACAACAAAGGTAAGAAAACTGTTTTTTCAAGATGCATCTAAGAAAAAACCAAATTGAAACCAAATTGTTGGTTGTAGGATATTGCATTGGCCATGGTGTTGATGAGACCGATCCCGTTAGGCCCTATAATGGAGAAGCTCTCCTTGACTACTGAGAAATACGGTTCCACTCGACGTTTCTACATTCAAACGTTAGACGACCGTGCGCTTTCACCGGATGTTCAAGAAAAGCTGGTAGGGGAAAACCCACCTGAGCAAGTGTTCAAGATAAAAGGAAGCGATCACTGCCCCTTCTTCTCCAAGCCACAGTCACTTCACAAAATATTTGTGGAGATTGCGCAAAAACCTTAATGTGGCATCTTCAAGCTCTGAGCACACATTTGGATTGGATCTTAATCTACTCTTTTACATATAAAGTTGGATTTAAGAAATCTTACAATGTGCCGTACGATTTACTAAGGCAGCAGTTTGTACAGTCAGAAGTGTTGAGTAATCAATAGCTGAAAAGCTCTTCGTTTTTTTTTGTTAATTGAAGTTCAGGTTTCTCTTTATGAAGATAACTTGCAGACAAACCTCTTCTTCTTTACCTAAGTTAGCTATGTCCATTTCTGGATTGGTTTTATGTTATGGGTTCAGACCAGGACTGTAAACCCAACCCGGACCAGAACGTAAGCATAAGTATACCCGGTTTTGTACAGTGGTCCGGTTTAATACCGTAAAATTGGACCAGATCTTTATTTATATATTTATTTTTGAACGGTGAACCCTGTTTACGGTCTACCCTAGTCTATATTTTGGACCGTCTGTATCAAAAGGGGGTTGTGCATATGGTCCGGACCATAAATCGATGACAACTTGAACCGTAGACCGGATCGAGATCAGACTGTTACGGTCCGGTCCAAACCGGTTCGTTCCGGGTTTGATCGGTTTGTACCTAAATTGTGCAATTTTGAATATTTCAGATCGGACTGGTTTGCACCTAAAATGTGCAATTTTGGTGAGGTTTTTCGGTCCAAAACCGGACCTGGACCGGATATTCACAATTTACGGTCCAACTCGAGTTACGGTTTAATAGGGTTCAAAACCGGACCCGGACCGTAACCGGGTTTTCAAAAAAACATGGACCACATACCGTAAACTCCGGTTCGGTCCGGTTCGATTTTGCACGGCCCTACATTCAAAACCACTCACCACTTTAAACAAAAAATGAAAACCTAAAACAGATTCATATGACCCGGACCGTGCATATTGAATGGACCGTTAAGGTTTGACCCACAATCCGTTTTGTATACAAATTTGAGAGCCGTTACGGGCTGTATCAAAACCACTCATCACTTAGTTTTATTTATTCATTATATAATTATTCATTTGATGGATTAATTTGCCTTCTGATTAATTTTATATCTTTAAATTTAGCTTCGTCCTTGATAATTATCATACAACAATAATTATCCCATCGGATTCAGGACATGATCGAGATAGAACCGGGACGGAATCTGACTAGGTTTTACACTTCTACGTTCAATGCAATTTGATCTATTTTCATAGATGGTCAAGTTAACGTCTCTATCCACCAAAAAAAAAGTTTAAAAAATATTCAAATTTAAAAAGTTGTTCCTACATTAGATCAAGTCATTGGTAATATCATATGCAATAAAAAGCTTTGATCAATCGTTTGTTGCTTACCATTCTTCTTTCGTCTACAGAATTCGACTTCATCTTCTTCCCTCCGTAAGCAATCTTTCCATTGTTAACTCCTTCTTTCGTTTTTAATAGGCTTCTGCATCTATACAATGAATTTGTATTTTTGTTTCATTTAGTTTGTTGATTTTGTTATTCACCAGACGTATACATATATCCATTGCTGAGAAGAATGGGTGGAGATTTGAGTGAATGCTACGATCCTCCTCATGCTGAATTTACAGTGAGTATTCTATGCTGTTTTTACTATACATACACTGTTGCATATATATATATATATATATATATAGTGTCTTTTTTTACTTTGACAGCAAAACTGTAAAATTGTTTTACAGGATCAAGAAATGCTTAAGCAACTGGGAAAAGTCGACGATTATGATTCAGAAGGACTCACAAAACAAGAATTAACAGAAATGATGGAGCAAATTCAGATATCATATGATCAACAACTTAAGCAAGTGATGGAGATGGTAAAATATATATAATTTATGTGGATGCAGATTGTACACAGATGATTTGTTTATATATTCTGCAGTAGTTGAGATGATTATACGTTCAGGTTGAGTCGAAGCTGAAGGAGACGAGCAAGATGATGCAAGAACAATTGGAGAATGAAAGAATTGATCGTTTAAACGCTGAGGAGATTGTTCGAGATGCTCAGAAACAATCAGAGGATGATATTCTGCAGCTGACCAAGAATGTTTTTTATTTAGTAATATTTGTTCTTGTTTGTTTGTTCATTTTCTGAATAGAAAGTAGGGTAAATAATCTCTTTAAGGAGGGTTGTTGAATGAATCTTTGATTACTTTAATATTTTCATTTCTTGATTGTTTGGTTAATCTTATTTGGTTTCATTTGATTACTTATTTCCGGTCAGGGATGATAATGAGTTACGGTCAGGGATAATAATGAGTTAGAAGATGGGTGGATGTGCCACTTTCATCATATGTCTCGAAAAATCTTCACCCACAACTTTCGTCACCCTAACTATATGAGGGATGGGAGTATGAGTAATTTATCGGATGACATACGATATTATTTAAAAACTAATATTAAACCAAAATATAAATTAAAGTGTAAACTGGGAATCTAAAACTAAATAAATCATTATTCCCTAAATCTTAACATATTCGGAATTATAACATAAATTTGAAATAGTTTCGTAGTTTGAGAGCATATAAAAATAGGAATGCGCAAAGTTAATAAAATCCGAAATAGTTTACCAAGTAGTATTTCGCAATTGGTAGTGTTGACAAATAAAAATAGGAATTTACTAGAGTTTTTTTTAAAAATCTCAACAAATTTCAATTCCATCTTATTTATTCAAGGGTTTTAATAATGATTTTAGAATGAGTACGGGTACGGTGATTCGTACGCGTGATTGGGTAATTGATCGGGTGACGAGTTATAAATTGTCCCCCATATCCGACGTCCCACTCATCACCCAATCACGCGTACCAATCACATGTTCGTAGGTCCTATTTTTAAGCAAATACCTTCCCTTGTTTCATCCTCTTTTTAGCTTAGCTCTCACACACTTTCTAATATCACAAGACTTTTGTGATTCGTTTCTTTATTACTCAAGCGATTTTTTCCTTAGAAACATAGTATTCTTCACTCTGAGAAGTTGGTTTCTTTGCTTGAGAAACTTAATGTTGTGTTGGAAAAAAACCCACAACGACCAACAAATAACTACGGACTTGCACCGAGTCAATCAAAATCAATTCAGTCTAACATTGGGACTAAATGTCCATTCCATATGAAAACAAAGAAGAGAACCCAAGATAGGATTAAAGTTATCCTCCGGTTTCAAAACAAAACTATGAGAATAGTTACTTGGCATGGATTGTTGAATTTGCTCTTTGGATCTCTTGCCAAAATCAAAGTCATTTCAGCGCTAGAAATTATCAAGCCATTCGGTTGACACCTTGATTCACTTCCCCTACACCTTTATAATCCTTATTAAACGAACGCCAATTCTTCCACTCATGTGTTGACAGGTGAAGGATTTAGGGCTTGCTTGACGTAGTTTTTTCGGTAGATTTTCATCGAGCTTTTCGTTTTTAGAAAACTACATGGTGTTAGACATTGAAGTTTTTCCATTAGTTTTAGCTTTTTTGAGAGATTTTTTGAGGAGGTTTTTGAAACGCTACAAGCAGTAGCTTTTTGAGTAGATTATCAAAATATTTACATTTTTGCCCCTCTTTTACATCTTTCATAATATGTACATTTTTGTCATTTTTGACTTTTTGGTAAATCTACCATACGAATCTATCCATAAATCTACTTTTGCCAAATATCAATTAGGTTATTTGTTAAATTTTTGGAATTTACAAATCTCCTTCAAACTCTATTGAAAAATCTATCAAAAAAGTCAAAGCTACTCAAAAAACTAAAACTACTCGATAATCTCGCTTCACCGAACAAGGCTCAAGCCATTTGCATTTCTTTAATGCTGAAGACAAAAACAAAGGATTAACCTAACCCTTTTAATTTAGATATATATGTTCTCTTAAGCCCATTTACAATGTTGCATTTCAATTTCACCCAACTACAAGAATTTATAAAATTTTCTTTGACGTTACCGTGGAGCGTTGTGTTTCCAATATTTTGAAATGGAGCTCTTATTCAAAATTTTTAGCTTGTCCATGTCAAGTGTTCGGTGTTTTTCAGTGTAGTCTTCCTAGTTTTGATCAAGTTTCTTTTGTTACAATTCAAGCGTTTGGTATGGGGCGTGTTATATACACAATTTTAAATTTACTTGGTACCGAATATGAACGCTTTGTGGTGACGCTCAAATAGAACTGAGCGCTTTGCGACGGTGCTCAAATCTTAAAATAAATAAAAAAGGGCAAAAATAAGAAAAAAACAGGGTTTTGAGCGCCGGCGTATGGCGTTGGCGCCCAAAACCCTGTTTTTTCTTCTTTTTGCCTTTTTTTATTAAAGATTTGAGCGCCTTCGGAAAGCGCTGACGCTCAAATTCTTTGTTTTTTTTTTTATTTGTTGAGCGCAATCAGAATGCGTTTGTTTTTTACGCTAGTAAAACAAACCTCGTGCATTTAGCTTTTTCGGTTTGGTATTTTGCAATGAGCCAACCCCCAAGATGGCTTGTATGATTACAATAAGATTATAAATTTTTAATTAACAATAATTATAATTATACTGTACTACTGGTTACTAGATAATTACGAAACTTATATATAATTCTAATAAAAATTAAAACATTCAATTATTATTGGACATTACGGATGAAATCATGACACGATGGGTGAGCACTGAGCACTGAGCAGATGTTCAGGAAGATTTTCTGCAACTGCAATTTCGGCAAACGAAGGGACGTACACAGTAAATGTACTGCTTTCCAATGCATACTTTTCACGCTTGCCCAAACGTCTTCTTTTCAAGCTTTATTAACATAATCATCTCTTCAAATCCTTTGTGTTGTGTTTCTGAATTTTCTCCCACTGCAATTCCTTTCGTCTACCTCTTCACGCTTACAGTGATCAACTGGTTATTCTGCAGTTCTTCGTTGAGGTTTTTTTTCCCCTTTTTTCTATCTCTTCTAGCGGTGATGTATAGTTCTTGATTTCATTGATTGATTCGTGCTTCTATGTAGGATTGTAGGCCACTTTGAATCTGCTGAACACGAACGTTTTGTGTTTGATTACTTGTTGGGTTTTTACAAATCATCTGTGAAGTATATATATTTCTCTTGTCTCTTGTATATGCTACTCTTATGCTATGTTGCATGGAACAAAAACAACAAATAAAGAAATGGAAACCATATCAAAACAGGAGACAACATAGATGGTTTGCTAAATATTCATGAATTTAATCATTATCAAACATATGTCCTCTAGATTGCAGTTACCATGAAGTTGCATCAGGTGTTGTTATGCTAAGTTTCCATTTTCTGTCCATTATATGGTCTGTTTTGTCTTTTTCTTTTATAAAATGGATAGAAACTGTCTAGATTGAGTATATGATTTTGTTATCTTTTGTTTCATATCTACAGGATTGTTCAGAATAATGGGTGGAGATATGGATGGTTGGTACTTACCTTCTTTTGATAGCGGGTCTCGTACTCTAGTTCTTTTGGGTCGGACTGGAAACGGCAAAAGTGCAACAGGAAACAGTATCCTGGGCAAAACTGCATTTGAATCTAAAATGAGCCTTGGCGGTGTGACAAGCAGTGCTGAAAGTCACTCTAGTACACTCACAAATGGAGAAGTTGTCAATGTCATTGACACTCCTGGTAATTTAGTTAGAAATTTTTGCAACAAATGCAAGTCATTGAATTTGTATTGACAGTTTAATTTGCAGGACTCTTTGATTTCAATCTTGGATCTGAGTTAATCAGCAAAGAGATTCTAAAATGTGTTACTATGGCCAAGGATGGAATTCATGCAGTGTTATTAGTGTTTTCTCTTAGAGGGAGATTTACCGAAGAAGAAGCTGCTGTCATTGAGAGTTTGCAGGCATTTTTCGGTCCTAAGATAACTGACTATATGATTGTTGTCTTTACCGGTGGGGATTGTTTTGACAATGAATGTCTGCAAGATTTTCTCCAACATCTTTGCCCCAAACCTCTCGAGGTGATTGTCATGTTCGTGTTTCGGATAAGTTGCTTGCTGCATGTGTTTATTCTATATATTCTTGTTTGTGTAGAAAATTCTCAGAATTTGCAAAAACCGAATGGTTGTATTTGATAACAAGACCATAGACGAAAACAAGAAAGCCTCACAGCTTGAAGAGCTTCTTAGTCTCGTGGACAGAGTTGTAGAGGAGAATGGCGGACAGCCTTATACGGACAAGATGTTGTCTGAAATTAGGGTGAGAGTATATTATATATCAATGTGTTTTATAGTTTGGTTATAGTTAAGTAACACAAATATGTGTTGATTTGCAGGAGAAGGAAATGAAAGATAAACAACAGATAGACGAGCTGACCGCTAAAGGGCACTCGGAACAAGAACTCAAGGAGCTGATGGAGAAAATCCAGAGTTCAAATGACGAATTAGCCAAAAGAATGATGAGCATGGTATAGTTATGTTTTTCATATTTTTTGGTGTATGTATAAATGTTGCAATGAAAGTTGGCTTATCTTATATTTGATGATTATATATATATATATATATATATATATATATATATATATATATATATATATATATATATATATATATATCTATGTATCTATGTATCTATGTGCAGGTTGAGTCAAAGCTGAAGGAAACAAACGAGATGTTGCAGAAGGAACTGGATGCTGAAAAAGCTGCTCGTCGCAAAGCCGAGGAAACTGCCCGTGATATTCAGAAACAATCAGCTGATGAGATCAAGAAACTTAAAGAATCCTTAGCAAT
The DNA here is from genome assembly GCA_033239045.1 of Fagopyrum esculentum. Taxonomy (NCBI): domain Eukaryota; kingdom Viridiplantae; phylum Streptophyta; class Magnoliopsida; order Caryophyllales; family Polygonaceae; genus Fagopyrum; species Fagopyrum esculentum. Next base: position 4,247,074 of record BSUD01000003.1, read on the forward strand.
TGTTACTGTACGAACAGATAATGAGCTGCAAAACTTGAGAAAGAGTTTGGCCGATGCTATGAATAACACATGTGTTATTCTGTGATGTATCATCACTCTTGTTGAACTAAAGCTTTAGGGTTTGCTTTCTCATCATTTCATTTTGTTGCTGTTCTTGAATCTTGACAGTGAACTTTTGATTTCTTTGGAACTCTTGTTGAACAAATGTGTTATCCTGTAATTTTGTTGCTGTTCTTGACAGTGAACTTTTGATTTCTGTGGAGCTGTTGATAATATATTTCCTATTTCCTGAAGAATAACAAATCTAACGTAAATAACTTTTTATTTATTATATATAAGTTAAAAATCGAATTTGTTATAATACCAATAACAAACAGCAGAGATCCTCTAAGATATGGAAGATCATATCTCAACAAAATTATATATAAGTTCATATTTCTCTTCATTTCTCTTCATTTCTCTCTCAGCTGCTTTAGGGTTTACTCTTTTCGATCATTTGTTTCATGCAGTCGTTTGTTACAATGGGCGGAGGTTCTGCTGAGTTTTGCGATCCATGCATTAAGTTTAGGGTAACAATTCTCGCATATTTTCACTTTATAATAACTATTTTGTTATTTGAATCAATCTGACTTGCATTTATTTGCAGAAACTTGCAGCACTCAAGAAAGACGAGACGAATGCATGCATAAAACGAGAAATTACAGAAATTACGGAGAAAATCAAGAAATCGTATGAAGATGAACTTGAGAAAATGAAGGAGTCATATGATGAAAAGTTTGAGCTAATTATGAATATGGTATGATTGTATCTTTTTCTTCAAGCCCATGTCATGCATGTGACTGATTTTAGTATTTTGATCCTAAATCTAAATGCAGGTTGAGCGTAATCAAATTAAGATTAAGGTATGATTATATATATATGTGTTTAAGCCCATGTATGTGTAATGTATGTGATTAATTTTGGTGTTTTGGCCTGAAAATCTAAATGCAGGATGAGCGTATGCAAGAGAGGAACAAGACATTCGAAGAGCAGTGTGCTGATGTCAAGAAAGATGTTGGGAGGATGTACGCATCTTGTTTTGTAGTTTTAATTTTTGGAATATTTTTATTTGTGCAATTCCATTTTTTGATAAGATTTGGTTAATAGTTTTATTTTGTGGGTAGATTTTAGAACGATTTTCATAACTTTTGTAGTCTATGATGCACGGACACGGATACGGGGAAACGGACACGGCGAGAAATGGGAAAACGGCAATCCTCAAAAGTATAGGAAACGGGACACGACGAGTAAAATAACTAATATATTAGTTTAAAGATATTGAAATAATATTAGTTTAAAGATATTGAAATATAGAATTACTATATCATAATGAGATACATATATATGGAAAAAAATCAATGATATATGAGTTGATAAAAATATTAACATGATGATAAAATAATCGAAATAAAAGCTTAGAAACAAACATTTTCAGTCTTACAAAACATAGAAATAAACATATTTAGTTTTATAATCTGAAATAATCATATTTAGTATCAAAATTGAAGAATGAATCATTCATTTGCAAATCAACAATAACCGAACAACATGATCAACAAAGGAAAATAATAATAAATATTTGTGAATTATAAAAAGTGAAAGAATTAGAATAACATAGTCAACATTCAACAAATAAAAATTACAAAATAAATTAATAATCAAAGATTTCAAATTAATTTATAAAATCATAAGAAAAATGAAGAGAAGAGTCGGCCGGCGGAACAACATTTCAACATTAGAGCCGGAGAAGAAGATCGGTGTCCAACTTCCGACAACCACAATCTCGCAGGTCGTCATGTGGAGCTAGGTTTAGTCGGAAAAAATGGGAAAGAAGAAAAAATATTACGGTATATAAGTTTTTATTTCGTTGATCATGTCTTGACCGGACACAATCCGCGTCCTCACCGTGTCCTACCTTGGAAACGTGTCTTGACCGTGTCCGGTCATATTTGACCGTGTCCGAGCCGTGTCCGGTTGTGTCCCCGTTTCCGACACGGCAGGACACGGGATTCACCTCCTTCTAGAAGTGTCCGTGCATCATAGTTTGTAGTTTATTAAATTTAGAAATGATCAAATTTTGATCATTTTATTCCAATAATTTCTAATTTTCATTTCATTTTCGCTATTGTATGGTTACTCAAAGAGGCAACCCATTCTTTATTCAACTTAATGAGGAGGATAAAATTGAATCGAAGAATAAAGTTTTATCCAACAGGCTAAAATGTTGGGTTTTGTTTGCTTGAAACAAGTGACACGCGATGTCGTTTTAGAACAATATTGTGACCCAGATAGGTTGTTAGACAAATACTAAAGTTAAACAAAAAATTCTTCGGACCACAATACCAAATGAGCTCTACTCCTGCAAACACGCCGCCACCACCACCTAACTCATCACCGTCCCCTTCGGTCCCCCCAGATAAACCACCGGATCAAAAAACTTATGCGGCTGCCGTCGGAGACCCATCTCCGATGTCTGTTCCCCTATGCTGTGATACACTCATCGAGTCCAGGCGGATGAGAATTTCATTTCCGGAAGGCACTAATGGTTTAGCAATCGCAGAAATTGATGACGATGTGGTTGCATCACTAGCGGAGAAGTGGAAACAAGCGGTTATTATCAAAGTTCTCGGTCGGAACGTGGCTTTCCGTCTACTAGAGAGACGATTATACCAACTATGGAGGCCCTCGAGCTTAATGACTATTCTTGATCTCCCCAACGGATTTTACGCTGTTCGGTTTGATAAGGAGGAAGATTTTTTGACTGCACTCACTGGGGGCCCCTGGGAGATCTTTGGACACTATATTACGGTTCGACCGTGGGTAGCGGATTTCAATCCCTACATTGACAACCTGCGGACTATCTTCGCTTGGGCCAGATTATCGGAACTACCTATGCAGTTGTATGATGAAGGGGTGCTTTACGGCCTCGCGTCGGCGCTTGGCACACCGCTCAAAGTTGATCTCAACACACTATACGCGACCAGAGGAAAGTTTGCACGTGTGTGTATCGAGTTAGAACTTGACAAACCCCTTATTGGGACAATTCTGATAGGCGAAACTCGAGTCCACGTGGAGTACGAAGGGCTGAATATGATATGTCACAAGTGCGGTTTATATGGTCATGGGATTGAGCGGTGCCAGCAACGACCACCACAGCCTGCACATGTCGATGTTCACCAAAGTAACGCCGAAGTTGCTGATACTATCAATCATGGTGCGAATGAAGCTACTCCGACTAGCCAAGAGGCGACTACTCAGGCCACGGGCTCAGAGTCATACCTTGGCCCTTGGATGACGGTTCACAGGAAGCCAAGGAAGGCAAAGGGGCCGGTGACCGACAACCAGACTACTCGATACCAGAAGGCGCCAACGAACCAATTTCAGGCGCTGAGCGAACAAGGTGGAACTTCGGGAGAAGCCGGCGAAGACAGTGTCGGAGGAATTGAAGTAAATGCTGAGACGGTTACAAAGGAGCCAATAATAACCATTAAAGAGGCAATGATTAAGGATAATAAAAGTCAGGGTACCACAAGGTCCAAGACAGTAACGGTCACCGCTTCGGAAAAACCTAAGGAATCTCAAAAGAATCCAAAAAGGGCCAAACTGGTGGGCCCCGAAACGTCAGCCCATAATAGCCCTCCCAATGGTCCATCCTCCACTAACGTGACAGCCGTCGACCGATTACCCAGCACAAACCAATCTAGGGTTCCTCAGGTTAATCCCAATACAACTGCAACTAACCAACCCACAAACCAAATGCCATCTTCCGGAATTAGCGCAACTGAGGTGACTCTTCACATGGACGTCGACTCTGTCGATCCGGGCTCGGTACCTGTACCCTTCCCCCCTAATCGTCAGGACGTTCAAATGGGAGAGGCTTCTTCTACATCAACCAACACAGTGCCATCTGGGTCCGCTTCCTCGGGTGGTCCCCAATGAATGTACTATTCTGGAATTGCCGGGGCGCGGGGAATAGGCGATTCCGCAAAGCCCTCAGATATATGGTCAATCGCCACAGAATAGACTTACTATTTCTATTTGAAACGAAGATCTCTGGTGACGTTGCAGAAGACGTTTGTCTCAGATTGATGTTTACGGATTATCAAAGGGTTGATGCTATTGGATTCGAAGGGGGAATCTGGATGCTGTGGAACTCTGCGTCTCTATCAGTGACAGTTAGTCGTAAAGAGATCAGTTTTATCCAGGCAGCTGTCTATTTCAACAACATACATCTGAATATGTTCGCGGTATATAATCCACCGTCCGCACAACGACGGAGAGAGTGCTGGAAGTCATTGTCAGATGCTATCAAGGAATGTCCAGGACCAATCATTGCTGGGGGCGATTTTAATTGCGTTCTTACTATGGAAGAGGTGGGAGGAATTTCGAGTACTTTATCTACCGACTCGGATACATTTCAGAATTGGGTTGAGGAAACTACGCTTATCGATATGGGATTCAGCGGGCCCGTATTCACTTGGAATAGGGGCGGCAGCCCAACTCAGAGAACCTCTAAACGTCTTGACCGCGTATTTATGTGCGGATCCTCGCGCATTTGCTGGCCCGAGGCGTCTGTGCGCCATCTTCCGGCATTATCATCTGATCATAACCCTCTCTTACTTCAGTTCTTTCCTCCTAGGCGCTTCAATAAAGCAAGACGTCCCTTTCGGTTTGAGTCAGCGTGGACTTCCCATCCTAATTTCCTTGATGTGGTTTCTGACGGTTGGAGCTTTCCTGATAACAATTTATGCAGGGCTCTTACTATTCTGAAAACAAAACTTCTGAAATGGAACGAAATCACGTTTGGCAAGATTGAGACTAGGAAGATGCTACTCATCAACAGACTCGAAGAGGTCCAGAAGGAAATCGAAGCGAATCTAACTCAAGGCTTACTCGATTTGCATATTTCGCTACAAGAGGAATTTGATTTAGTTCTTCAACAAGAGGAGGCGCTTTGGCAACAAAAATCAAGAGAGACTTTTATTCTGGACGGTGATCGAAATACGGCATTCTTCCACGCAAGCACACTGGTTCGGCGGCGTTATAACAGGGTTGATTGCATCAGAAATACGGATGGCACGTGGATTTCAGGCCCGACGCTCCTCAAACAAAATGCCCGTGAATACTTCTTGAAGCTATTTACTGCGGAGGAACCGGCTGTACCGATTTCTGGTATGTTCACTTCAAAATTTCCGGTTCTATCTGACACTGACTACGCCTCTCTTTGCCGTGTTTTTACTGATCAGGAGATCGAGAAGTGTCTTTTCGACATGCCCCCACTCAAAGCACCCGGAAAGGATGGGTTTAGTGCCATTTTTTTCCAAAAATCATGGGCTACTGTTGGCCCTGCTGTAACTGAATTCGTCAGGAATTTTTTTACAACCTGCGCCTTCCCCCCTGGATCCAACGATACGCTCATTACCTTGATCCCGAAGAAATCAAGTCCCGATCATATGTCAGCTTTTCGTCCTATTGGATTGTGCAACGTTAAGTACAAGCTTATCACTAAACTGCTGGTCTCTCGTCTGCAACCCTTAATGAATAGTTTGGTGAGTCCGTTTCAAAGCAGCTTCATTCCAGGTAGAATGATTGAGGATAACGTTATTATCGTTCAAGAGATCATGCACTCACTCGTCCGAAAAAAGACAGGGAAAAAATGGATGGTAATAAAGATTGATTTAGAAAAAGCATATGACAGGTTGTCTTGGGAGTTTGTTGAGGATACTTGCAGGGTTATTGGGCTCCCAACTATCTGGATTGAATGGATCTCGGCATGTATAAGATCGCAACAGATGTCGGTATTATGGGATGGCGAAATGACGAATGCGTTTGTTCCTTCGAGAGGTGTGCGTCAAGGAGACCCCATTTCTCCGTATTTATTCGTACTTTGCCTCGAGAGACTCGGACATTCTATTATGCAGCTTGTTCAAGATAAGAGTTGGAAGCCGATCAAAGTAACCCGCGGAGGCCCGAGTTTTTCTCATGTTTTCTTCGCTGATGATATCGTTCTCTTTGCTGAAGCGTCGATTGAAAATATCATGACAATCAATAGCTGTCTCAAGGAATTCTGCAAAGTATCGGGTCTCAAAGTTAGCACAGCAAAATCACAAATTTCGGTCTCTCCCAATGTCAGTGAATCACTAAAAATGGCTATTCAAGAGCATGTTGACTTCCCGTTTGTATCGGACTTCGGAAGGTACCTCGGATACCCAATTCTGCATACTCGAATGAGAAAACAAGATTTCCAGTTTTTGATTGAAAAAACGAAAGGTAAATTAGCGGCATGGAAAGGAAGGCTTTTGAGTTTCGCTGGAAGGACCACTCTTGTCAAGTCGGTCTTGTGCTCTATCCCATCATATATGTCACGGATTGTTAAGCTTCCTTCTTCTTTGTGCATGAATTTGGACCGGCTGTGCCGTTCGTTTTTATGGGGCGATAACGAACTCAAAAACCGTTCTCACCTCGTGGCATGGAAGAACGTCTGTCGACCGAAAGACCGTGGGGGACTGGGGTTACGAACAACGACTGATGCTAACGGCCTTGGGTTGGGGAAGTTGGCCTGGAGATTTTCCCAACTCTCTAATGCTCCCTGGGTCGAACTGATGGCTAAAAAATACAGACTTTGTGACCTTCGACAGTTTATGGATTGCGCTCCCTCTCGTCGCGGTTCATATATACTCAAGGGATTATTATGGGCGAAGGATGAGTTCCTTTCCAAGGAGGCTAGTTGGGTCGTTCATAATGGCCGACATGTTCGGTTTTGGACCGACCGATGGTGCTGTAAAACACCTCTGCAAACTGACGCCAGGCTTGTCCCCAGCGACTCTTCTATCTCTGAGCCGGTGCAAGCTTACTGGGTTCCCAATCAAGGCTGGGACTGGGCTCGACTGGATTCTCGGATATCCGCTGGTAACATGCTTAAGATTGCAGGAATCAACCTAACTGAGGATCAGACGGCACTGGACTGCCTTACGTGGAGCCACTCAAGCAATGGTGAATTCACTGCTGCTTCTGCATATAGCACTAAGGTCCCGTATACACATAGACTCGACTGTAGGAGTGATTCCTTCAAGCGGATTTGGAGGCTGCAGGTCCCCGAACGTATTAGGTCATTCGTTTGGCTCGTTTGTCATGAGCGACTACTCACTAACGAAGAGAGAACTCGTCGTCATATGGGTTCCGATAGCAGTTGCAGCGTCTGCACTGATACACCGGAATCCCTGCTGCATGTGCTCCGAGACTGCCCTATTGCCGCTTCGATTTGGGAAGATATCCTGCCTGCTGATGTTGGTACTGGATTTCTGGCGACGGATGTTGTTGACTGGTTAGACTTCAACCTTTCATATACAGGACAGGTCAGGGGGGAGTTACCATGGGACATATGCTTCCCTATTGTTATTTGGCACTGCTGGAAGTGGCGAAACGAGCTGATATTTCGTGGATCGCAAGGGCCGACTAACCGAACACAAGAGATTATCAATTATGCACAAAGTGTTGTACGTGCAAAGAGGATTCGTTCGGCTACAGTGCACAAGAGGGTCACTGTTGAAACCTCGGTCCACTGGGATGCCCCCAGGGAAGGATGGATTAAAATGAACTCCGATGGGTCGGTCCGCAGCGATATCGGGATGGCGACGGCGGGCGGTCTATTCCGGGACATGCACGGGCAATGGCTTTGCGGATTCATTATGAATATAGGACCATGTACGGTTCCTATGGAGGAACTTTGGGGTCTTGCTTCGGGACTTTACCTCGCATGGGAGAAGGGCTTCCGCAAAGTGATGATCGAAATCGACTCGCAATTGATTGTCAATCTTGTTCAACGGTCTGTCCCAAACTACCATCCTCTATTTAGTCTGGTGTCTCAATGCCAAGGCTTCCTTCGTAGGAATTGGCAAGTCCAAATCCGACACATCTATCGTGAAGCTAATAGTGCCGCCGATCACTTGGCGTCAATCGCTTCATCATATCCGCTTGGTTATTTTTACATTCAAAATCCACCCCCTACTTTAATTCCTTGTTTGAAAAACGATGCTCGCGGGGTGGCGACCCGTCGGCTTATCACATGTTAGCCTTTTTGAAGCAATTTAATAATATTACGGTATGACCTCCGGTCACCGTAGTCATTACCAAAAAAAAACATGTCGAATGTGCATGACTCAGAGCGACGGGCTAGGATCTCACAAAGATCCTATCCTGCAGAATGTCAACAACACGGTATAAAACCGTTAGCTAACAGATCATGAGTAAGAATAAAAGCAATAGAACATACAAACACATCATCACAATATGCAATTAATGCTCACACACATATCTAGTTATTATCTTCATTACGTTATACCATTACTAATTCAACTTATTAACTTATTTTGTGATACAAGAAGCACCCAGAACCTCCCCTTTCACCACACAGGTTTGGAATCGGGGATCAAGCCTCCCCCTAGTGGACTGGTAGCAAAGAACCTCTACACTCTCGACGAGCTACATGCAAGTTGTCACGACCCATTACAATACACTTGGGCCATTTAACGTATATATGGCCGTTATAGTCCGGTTTAGGTTATCAATGCAACATACATATCCACACACTACGTACTATCACAATCACTCAAACTCATGAACGCTCGCTAAGTAAGCCCGAAGAAATTAATAGTTTTTCCTCGAGGAAACGATCAGTGTCTGCTTTAGCAAGACACACACAATATCAAACACTACCAAGGCTAGAAGATTCCACCTCCTACACCCCAAGATCATCCAGATCATAACCCATAACTAAACCTCGATAAGTCATCACAACTCACAAATGCCTAAGACATTACCTCAACATATAACATTAACACTCTCATCATAACCATACTAACATAACCTCACTCTTAATCTAAAGCCATAAGGAAGGAAACATACCACACTTGGTATGTCCTGGACAAGACGCACATGGGGACGCAACAAAGCGCAGGAGTGGGAACACGCCGCAGGGGAGGTGGCTCTCAACCGCAAGGACGGAGACACTCCTCAGTCGCAGGGGGAACATTAGCAAGGCGTGGAGGCGGCTACACAACATAGAGTGATTCTCTGCTTCTCTTCATTCTCTTGCTCGATCTCTTTCTGTTCAAAGGTGCCAACGGTTACCAACAACATATACATACATAGATATTCATCATCAATGTCCTGAAAACGTGCACAAGATTACTCTGTGAGATTTTCATCCAAGGAAAGGATGAAGAAGGAAATAAGAAAGGAAAGAGAAGAGGAACTCACCACTACAGAATCCAAAGCAAACACATACAAGCTGGCCTCTCAATCCTCAACAACCAGCAACAACGTCAACATCAACATCATCATCTCAGGCATCAACACACACAACAAAACTTCACTCTTGAATCAAGATCAAAGGAGATTCACAAGAAGAAACCAAGAGAAGGAGAAGGAAAAAGGAGGAAGAACGTGGGAGAGGAGATGAAGTCTGAGAGTGCAAAAGGAATCTCATCAGAAGGAGGAAATAAATACTTAAAAGAGGAAGCAAAGGAAAAAACAAGACGGTCAAAGAAGGTGGCGCCCGACGCCGAAACCACGGGGGCGGCGCCGCACCTGCGACCAAGCAAAGGCGCATGTGCGGGTTCCCTGAAAGACTAATGATATTACGCAGGTTCCTGCATGGAAATTGTTTGTAGTCCGAAAAGCAAAAATGTTTTCGGCAATAATATCTCCGAAATTATGAATATGCAAAGCTCAAATAAATGTTTGTGCACTAGAACCGAGTCTTGTAATGGCTTTAGAATTCTGGTGAACCACTTCTGCAAAAAATGGGGAGACGACGTTTTGTCTTTTCCTTTGGATGTGTGTTGGAATGAGAAGATGAATGGAAGATGAGACTCAATCAATGATTTAATCCGAGATTTCAAATCCGGATATTTCATTAAACAAAATTTTTGAATTAAATTCTTGATTTTGTCATTTATGTAGATGATGCTTGATTTGACTAATTTTTTGGGCATAGTAATTTTAACTATGCAACCCATAACTAGATTGAGCCCATACGTGTTTAACTTTGCAGTCCATTACGAGATTGGACAAAAAAATAATAACTTAGTGGCCAGCCCAACAACATCTACCCAATCCGTTATCGTCATGATAGCCTTGGCTCCAGACGTACACATGTGGCCTTTGGATAACCACATTTTTGTTCCTTTTTCCAAGTTTATGTGTTTCGCACACGTAACTTCAAACATTATTATCTCATAATTTTAATAAATAATATACCACGAGTGCTCACGAAGACGAAAACTTTTTTTTTTTCAACGATGGTCGGAGTTCACCGGAAACATTTCCGGAAAAAGAAAACCAACGCACTACCTATTTAAAATACTAGTACATATCCCGTGCCTTGCACGGGTATTTGTTAAAATATTTTTTCGAATTTATATGATGATTAACATCTAATTTTACTTTTATATAATAAAAAATGGTTCGAGATAGTCGGTGGTCTCCGACTCTCCGATACATCGGAACACGCTTCTATTGATAAGATATTGAGCTAAGTTCAACAAAAATATATTTGCAAAAAAAGCTCGCAATTTCTTTTTAATTAATGTTTGATTGATATACAAAATTGATGAAAATTCTAATTACTTATTATTTTAAATTTTATTTTCGGAAATCAATACACAATCTTCTAAATTTGCTAATAAATTTATAACTACTTTTATTTGACTTATGCAACAATCTTCCTACAACCACTAAAAGTTTCTGATCCTCTAATCTCATTGAATTCTACAAATCTATCATCTCGATGCTTCCACAAGTAAACAACAATCTTCCTATGTTCTTCACGTCATCGCTCCACACCGTAGTATGAGAGCTCCTCTACTCAAAACCTCCGCCGGAGAATTCGCAATATACTATATTCTTTTTCTTCGCCCGATTGTATAGGTAAACAAAGTTCATAACCGGAGACGGCCTGCTTTCGGATACAGATCGAGCTTCACCTACGGACTCAAAATTCATCTTCTCCTGAAACATTTATATAAGATTACAAAACGAGTTGCTGAAGGAAACAAACGAGTTGCTGCAGAAGCAACTTGATGCTGAAAAAGCTGCTCGTCGCAAAGCAGAGGAAACTGCCCGTGATATTCAGAAACAATCAGCTGATGAGATCAAGAAACTTAAAGAATCCTTAGCAATTGTTACTGTACGAGCAGATAATGAGCTGCAGAACTTGAGAAAGAGTTTAGCCGATGCTATGAAGAACAAATGTGTTATTCTGTGATGTATCATCACTCTTGTTGAACTAAAGCTTTAGGGTTTTCTTTCTCATCATTTCATTTTGTTGCTGTTCTTGACAGTGAACTTTTGATTTCTTTGGAACTCTTGTTGAACAAATGTGTTATCCTGTCATTTTGTTGCTGTTCTTGACAGTGAATCTGTAGAGCTGTTTATAATATATTTCCTATTTCCCAAAGAATAACAAATCTAACGTAAATAACTTTTTATTTATTATAGTATAATTTAAAAAGAGAATTTGTGATAATACCAATAACAAACAGCAGAGATCCTCTAAGATATGGAAGATCATATCTCAACAAAATTATATATAAGTTCATATTTCTCTTCATTTCTCTTCATTTCTCTCTCAGCTGCTTTAGGGTTTACTCTTTTCGATCATTTGTTTCATGCAGTCGTTTGCTACAATGGGCGGAGGTTCTGCTGAGTTTTGCGATCCATGTATTAAGTTTAGGGTAATTTTTCTTGCTTATTTTCACTTTATAATAACTGTTTTGTCAATTGAATCAATCTGACCTGTATTTATTTGCAGAAAATTGCAGCACTCAAGAAAGACGAGACGAATGCATGCATAAAACGGGAAATTACAGAAATTACGGAGAAAATTAAGAAATCGTATGAAGATGAACTTGAGAAAATGAAGGAGTCATATGATGAAAAGTTTGACCTAATTATGAATATGGTATGGTTGTATCTTTTTCTTCAAGCCCATGTCATGCATGTGACTGATTTTAGTATTTTGATCCTAAATCTAAATGCAGGTTGAGCGTAATCAAATTAAGATTAAGGTATGATTATATATATTTGTGTTGAAGCCCATGTATGTGTAATGTATGTGATTAATTTTGGTGTTTTGGCCTGAAAATCTAAATGCAGGATGAGCGTATGCAAGAGAGGAACAAGACATTCGAAGAGCAGTGTGCTGAGGTCAAGAAAGATGTTGGGAGGATGTATGCATCTTGGTTAATAGTTTTATTTTTTGGAGTATTTTTATTTGTGCAATTCCATTTTATGATAAGATTTGATAATGAGGGCTCAAAATTGAAATGAAAATCAGATTAGGTCTTATCGGTGTTCGGTAAGAGTAAATTTGTGGGTAGATTTTAGACCGATTTTCATGACTTTTGTAGCTTATTCATTATTTAGAAATGATCAAATTTTGATCATTTCATTCCAATAATTTCTAATTTTCATTTCATTTTCGCTATTGTATGGTTACCCAACGAGCCAACCCATTCTTTATTCAGGCCAAAATGTTGGGTTTTGTTTGCTTGGTTTTATTTGCTTGATTGGTACGGAGTAAAATAATTACTAAAATCGAATGGCGAGGAGAAAAAAAGAAATCAAATTTAATTATTTTTTTTAAAAAAAACAAAAAGTCGTTTTTTCTTCAATTAATAGAAATGGTTAAAACAAATAATTCCGGATGCCAAGGTGTAACACCCCGAATTCGTAGGATTCGGAGCACTACGGGCTAGGATCTCACCAGGATCCTGACCCTATCCCAATAACAAGATCACCAGGATCCTGACCCTATCCCAATAACAAGATTTATTTTGTGATAGAGGAGCACCTAGAACCTCGCCTTTGTCCCCTTTCACCACAAAGGTTTGGAATCTGGGATCAAGCCTCCCCTTGTGGACTGGTCGCAAGAACCTCCACACTCTCGATGAGCTACATGCAATATACATATGCACACACCATTATCACATATGCATACACTTGGGCCATGTAATATATATATGGTCGTCCTAGTCCGGTTTAAGTTATCAATGCAATATACATATGCACACACCATTATCACAATCACTCAAACTTATGAACGCTCGCTAAGTATGCCCGAAGCGCTTATCAATCTTGTGGTCACCTCCTACATCCCAAGATCATCCAAATCATAACCCATAACTAAACCTCGATAACTTATCACACCTTAAAATGCCTAAGGCATTACCTCAACATATAACATCACATCATAACCATACTAACATAACCTCACTCTTCAGCTACAACCATAAGGAAAGGAAGGACACATACCAAACTTGGTATGTCTTGAACAAGACGCACCTACGGGCGCAACAAAGCGCATGAGCTGTGACATGCCACATAGGTGGTAGCTCTCAACTGTAGGGGCGGTGACACTCCTCACCGCGGGGCGACGGGGCGGCTACATAACAGAGGGGCGATTCTCTACTTCTTGTCAATCTGTCGTTCGATCTCTTTCTCTTCAAAGGTGCCAATGGCTACCAACAACATATAAATACACATATATTCATCATCAATGTCCAGGAAACGTGCACAAGATTACTCTTGTTGGATTTTCATCCAAGGAAAGGATGAAGAAGGAAAGAAGAAAGGAAAGAGAAGAGGAATTCACCACTGTAGAATTCAAAGCAAACACATAAGCTGACTTCTCAATCCTCAACAACTTGAAACAACATCAACATCATCATCTCAGCCATCAACACACAACCAAACTTCACTCTTGAATCAATTAAGATCAAAGGAGATTCACAAGAAGAAACCGAGAGAAGAAGAAGAAGAAAGAAGGAAGAATGTGGGAGAAGAGATGAAGTCTGGGAGAGCAAAAGGAAACCCTTATCAAGAGAAGGAAAGAAATACTTAAAAGAGGAAGAAAAGGAAAAAGAAAGACGGTCAAAGAAGGCGGCACCCGAGGGCGAAACCGTTGGGGCAGGTTACTGGAGCCGTGGGGGTGGCGTGCGGCCAAGGCAAAGGCGCAGGGGCGGGATCCCTAAAAAGCTAAGGATATTACACAAGGTTCCTACATGGAAATTGTTAGTAGTCCGAAAAGCAAAAATATTTCCGGCAATAATATCTCCGAAATTATGAATCTGCAAAGCTCAAATAAGTGTTAGTGCACTAGATCCGAGTCCTGTAATGGCTTTGGAAATTTGGCGAACCACTTCTGCAAAAAAAATGGGGAGACGACGTTTTGTCATTTTATTTGGTTGTGTGTTGGAATGAGAAGACGAATGGAAGACGAGACTCGATCAACGATTTAATCCGAGATTTCAAATCTGGATATTTCATTAAACAAAAATTTTGATTTAAATTTTTTTTTTTTTTTTTTTGAAAGTTTAATTGTATTAGAAATGGATGTACAAATAGGGAACAAGACTCTTGTTCGGGTTACATGTTCAGATACTAGATCACGCAGCCAATACCCTAGTCAAAAAACATGATGGAATGCTCGGCGACCTCAGTCCAACCGGATATTCAGTAGGCCAGCATAGTGAAGAGTGTTGGGCGACCTATCCTTCCAGGAGGCAGCAAAATGCAATTTAATGGACTTAATGATGTTGGCCGCACAGTCTATGGCTCGAGTGAACTCTTTGTTGTGTAACATATTGTTGCGTGCTGTCCAAACATAGTATATGAAGGAGGTTATAGAAGCAATCCTAATGCATTCGTTCATCTTCATGTTGTGAGTAGGTCTGGAGCTCATCCAATTCCATATATTAGCAAGATAGGGAGCGGGGAAGGGCGTTCTATTCCATCTGGACACAATATCAAGCACCAAGGAGCCATAGCTGCAGTAGTACCAGAGGTGATTGTCATCTTCCGGAGCACTCTTGCAAAGCAAACAGGTATCATTGTCTATCAGATTCCAGGTCTTGATTCTAGCCAATGTGGGAAGTCTTTTGAGAGCAGCGATCCAAGCAATATAGCAACATTTTGGAGTGTTGGATCGAAGCCAAATAGCATGGAAAGGGGTTGGGTTGCCAGCCGGTGGAGGGGGCTTGAGTAAGGCATATACTTGTCGATGTGAGAATGAGCCATTCGAGCCAGTAAGTAAATTACTATTCCCCCCCAAGGTCAAGATTTCATCTCGGATGTTGAGTAAGCTTTTCCAAAGTGTACTATGGTGTGGTTTCGATCTGCAGTTCCATATGGTATTGTTTCCATTCAGCGTGTGCTTCGCTAGCCATTGAGTCCAAATGTTGATATCCCTTCTATCAATGTCGAAGATAAGGCGAGTGAGGGTGACCTTGTTTCGAGTGTGCAAGTCAGGGAATCCTAACCCACCAGTAGCTTTAGGGGTGCAAATGTTGCGCCAAGCAATCAAGGCTCTCTTACTATTCTCAAATCCAGACCAAAAGTAAGAGCGTATTAGTCTGTTGATCAGGGTTATGACCTTGACAGGAAGGAGGAACATTGTACTCCAGTAGTAGTTGATGGATAGTAGAATGGACTTCACTAGTTGTGCTCTCCCCGCATAAGAAAGTGATTTCGCACTCCAAGATTGAATACGCTTAGTGACTTTGTGGATCAAGGGGGAGTAGTCATTGATGAGGAGCCTGCTGCTGCCAATCGGAACTCCCAGGTAAAGAAATGGGAGTTTACCAACAGGCATACCCGTGATAGTGGAAGCATTGATGATCTCATGCTCCTTCATGCCACCAGTGAAGAGCAGGGACTTGGATGAGTTGATACGAAGTCCAGATGCATCACCGAAGGAATCCAGTGTATCTTTAAGGATTTTAATGGAGCACATATCACCCCTACAAAGCATCAACAAATCATCAGCAAAAATGAGATGGGTGATAGCTGGGGATGTACATTTTGGGTGAAAGTTGAAATCCGGATTAGAAGTGCTCGTTTGAATTATCCTGGTGAGGAACTCCATTGCAATCACGAAGAGGGTTGGAGAGAGAGGACATCCCTGTCTTAACCCATGTCCACCAGGAAAATGTCCTCGTAATGAACCGTTTATATTAACCGAATATGTAACGGTTGATATGCATTCATGAATCAGGCCTATAAAGTGTTCAGGGAAGCACATTTTCCGAAGGCAATGGATGATGAAATCATGGCTAACTGAGTCAAAAGCTTTAGAGATGTCCACTTTCATGGCAGCCCTAGGTGAAAGGTGCTTCCTTCCATATTTATTGAGCAATTCTTGGCAGACCAAAACGTTGTGCTTGATCGATCTCTTGGATACAAAAGCACTTTGATTAAAACTGATAATGCTTGGAAGTACAGCATTTAACCTAGCAGATAGGATCTTGGAAATCATCTTATAGATCGTATTGCAGCAGGAAATGGGTCGGTAATCAGTTGGGCCAAGGGGACCGTCGTGCTTGGCAATAAGGGTTATGGATGCATGGTTTACCTGCTTCAGCAGTTTTCCATGGTGAAAAAAGTCCTGAATAGCATTAGTGACATCCAAGTTAATAATGTCCCAGGTAGCCTTGAAGAACTTAGAGCTGTAACCATCAGGCCCTGGAGCCTTGTTATCCCCTATGCTGAATAACGCCTTTTTAATCTCTTCAGGAGAAACCCTCAAGTTCAGTGTATCAGACTCCACCTTAGTAAGGGAGGGCAGTTTAATATCCGGAGGAGTATTCTGATTAGCAATGCGATCTCTACTGAGAGAATGTCTAAAGTGATCAACAAAGACCGTATCAATAATATCTTGATCATGAGTGATAGTCCCATCTGCAAGTTTTACCGATTTGATGCAGTTAAGGCTCCTTCGAGCCTTGATACTCCTGAAGAAAACGGATGAACATTGGTCACCATAAGCGATCCAGTTTGCCTTAGCCAGCTGTGCCAATGTGATGTGAAGGTTGTTAAAGCATCCCTTCAGAGCTTCAGAGTGGAGCTTCTCACTTTCCTAAAGATCAACATTGTGTGGTGCATCCTGGAGTCCACTCTGCACATCAGTGAGCAATCTTTGATGATCCTGGATTCTAGAATGAAGCTCCTCAAATTTGGTGCTAGGGAACCTTTTGAGTAGAGGCTTGAGAAGCTTCAGCTTCTTAGTGAGTATGAACATAGGATTCCCCCGAACCTCAGCATTCCAAGCACTTGTCACCGTCTCCAGGAAAGATTCGTGGCTAATCCAGGTATTATTGAATCTGAACGGGGCATTCCTGTTTGCATTAATTTCCTCAGTAAGGAGAAGGCCAGGAGAGTGATCCGATATATGAGCATGATCAAAATGAGCCTTGGACTTGGGAAAGGATGCAAGCCAAGACCGATTTGTGATGATTCTGTCCAATTTGCACCAAATCCGAGAGCCAAGTTGCTTGTTATTCCATGTATACTTGCAGCCAGAATAGGAGTGATCAATGAGTGCGTTCTGCTCAAAACAAATTTCAAGTTCATCCGAGTCTTGGGTAATAGAAGGAAGATTATTGGTGGTTTTTTCATCCGGGGAGAGTGTGACATTAAAATCCCCCATCAAGGCCCAAGGAGTAGAGTGGTTGAGCATTCCAATAGTTGATATCGTGGACCACAAGTCAGCACGGTCAGCTGGTGAATTATGGGCATAAACGAAGGATAGTTCGGCCTGAGTGGTTTGGTTAGGGTTCGAAGAGGGGTTTGAGATTTTACAATGGATGATTTGGTCTGTTTTGAAGATTGGAGTGAGGTGAAGTTTAGCCGGATTCCACCAGATCCAAATCCGACAATTATGGGAAATAGAACCATTAGAAATGTGGTTCCAGGAGGGGAGTAGGGATTTGGAAAGTCTCTTCTCATTGCTAGAACGAAGTCTAGTTTCGAGAATAGTCAGAATGTCAAGGTTTTGCAACTTTGCAAGGGATTGAATAGCCTTTTGTTTTGCAGGGTCATTAAGCCCTCGGATATTCCATGTGCAGGCTCTAAATATCATGGGAACTAGCTGAGTTTTCCCTTGAGGCACTTGCTTCCAGGGAGAGATCATGTTGGGCGTTACTGGGTCCAGAAGGTGGGGCATTAGGAGGAGTAGTGCTAGGGGCAACAGGGGGGGTGCTGCCGACACCCATCATAGGGATGGCATTTCCAAGTGTTCCTGAAGATAAGCCCCTGACAGTGTGCAAGCTAGGGACAGGGTGAATTGTGGTGGCTTCAGTCCGGTCATGCACTGCTGACACAGACACAACTGCTAGATGTTTTTGCGACTGCTGAAGGATATGCGGCCCAGGAGCTATTTTTTGTGAGTGATGGGGTGTTGGTAAGATGGGAATAGTATTAGGATTAGGGTTTGTGTTTGGGCATTTTCTTGTAGATGGGTCATATATTTTTGCCTTCTGTACAGCAGTGCTCCCTCTTATCGTGTCAGTCGCTCTGGGCACCTTACAGCTATGGCCGAACATCTCGCATGTGGGGCATCGGGGTGGCAGCCACTCGTAGGTTATCTTTTGTGTGAATGAAGAGCCATTAGTGCCTGTCAATGTGACTTCTCTCAGCAGAGGGCGAGAAGCCTGGATCTCCACCAGTAAACATGCAAATCCGAGCCTATCTTGGTTAGCAAAGCAAGTGTCCGTAAGGATTGGGGTCCCTATGGCTGAGCCAATCTTGGCGAGCATATTTTGGGACCAGAACCTGTAATCCAGTCCATGAAGGGTGACCCAGATAGGCAAGGAGCGCAAGCTGGAGTAATCAAGCGGCAGGTCTGTAGTCCATCTCTTTAGCATCATGGTAGTGGTTCCGTACGTGGCCCAAGGGCTCCCCGCAAGGATAGTATTCAGGTCTTCTTCATTTCCAAAGTGAAACACAAAAATCCCGTTTTCATTTCGGAGGATCTTTGGCTTGTTGATAGTGTTCCAGTTGTCCATAACGAACTTGCTCATCCTTTGGAAAGAGATTGGCCCACCAAGAGGGAAACCAACCAGCGAGAGCTGCCATTTCCTAGTGGTTTCATCGATATCTTCATCAGTGAAGGGGATCACACCAGATTCAAATTGATTAATTAAATTCTTGGTTTTGACAAATTTTTGGGCATAGACATTTTAACTATGCAACTCATAACTAGATTGAGTTCATACGTATTTCAGTCCATTACAAGATTGGACAAAAAAAATAATAACTTGAGTGGCCAGCCCAACAACATCTACCTAGTCCATTCTCACCATGATAGCCTTGGCTCGAGACGTGCGCATGTGGGGCCTTTAATTGGATAACCACAATTTTGTTGTTTTTTCCAATTTTATTATCTCATAATTTTATCAAATAATATACCACGATTAAGTGCTCGCGGAGACGACAACGGGTTTTTTCCCGACGTTGACGATGGTTGGATCGGAGTTCACCGGAAACTTTTCCGGAAAAAAAAAAACAACACACTAATCACCTTTTGATTTCTTTTCGTGCAGTTGAAACTATATTTTCTATCTCCCAGAGAATAAGAAATCTAACCTAAATAAATAAGTATATTTATATAGAAGCCAAACAAATCTAACGTAAATAACTTTATTTTTTATAAGTTAAAAGAGAATTTGTGTGATAATACCAGTAACAGGAGAGATCCTCTGAGATATGGAAGATCATATCTCTACCAAATTATATATAAGTTCATATCTCTCTTTACTTCTCTTTCATCTGCTTTAGGTTTTCCTCTTTCTCTTCTTTACTTTGATTCTTCATCGACTACAACAGACAGTTTCGATCCAATTATTCATGATTTTATGTTAACTGACTTGTTTCCTGCAGTCTTTCTTACAATGAACGGAGGTTCTGATGAGTTTTCCGATCCATTTCTCAAGTTTAGGGTAACTATTCTCGATTTATAATAACTGTTTTGTTGATTGAATAAATTTAACTTGTATTTATTTGCAGAAAACTGCAGTACGCAAGAAAGACGAGGCGAATGCTAGCAAAGAACTCATAATTCAACAACTTACTGAGCAAATTCAGAAATCATATGATGATCAACTTGAGCAAATTCAGAAGGCATATGATGAACAGATTGAGAAAATTATAAATATGGTAAATATGATTGTATCTTTTTCTTCAAGCTCATGTACGTGTGATGCATGTCACTGATTTTAGTGTTTTTAACCCTAAATCTAAATGCAGGTTGAGATTAAACAAAACGAGAGTGACAAGATCTACGAAAAGAATTGGACTGGGTTCAAGGGTGATGCTTTTGTTGTCGACTTGTGTTTGTCTGCGTCTTTGTTCTTATCTGTATTTTTAATTTTTGTTATCGTTTATAAATTTATATTTTAAAATAAGAAATCAAATCTGAAATGAAAATCAGATTAGTTGTTTATTTTTTTATTTTCATGTATTTTCATTTCTACAGAAGAAATGATGAAATTTTGATTTCCAAATTTCATTTATCTGCAATATTCTACGATTATCCAGGAACCTTGTTATTCAACTAGACCTGAGTAAACTTCTGACTAAGCAATAAAACGAGAGACCCGCCACACCTTCACACCTCCGTCTTGACATGCATTCTACACGCGATCGATGATACTCTTGGCCGTGAAGGCAATCGCTCGGATGCTCCCTAAACCCAACCCAGGAATGGACCGGACGGAACCGCAACATGGACAATGTCCGCATCTCGTGGCAAGGCTCTGGCCCAATTGAGAGTCATAGCGTCTATGTGCGCTAGAAGTGTTTTTGATTGATTTGGTTCTTGTGTTTGTAATTTATTAATAGAGGGTTCTTCGGTTCTTCTCGAGCAAAACTCTCCCTAAATAAGGGAGAGCTAAAAACTCCTATTCGTCAATCCGAATATTTGATCCGAAAATTATCCAAATCTGGAAAATATCTGGATCCGAAAAATATCCGCTAGTTGGTGATCTGAGTCTGATCCGATCCGAGGGTATTTTTTTGTGATCATCGGATCGAATACGGATCGAGGTTTTGAAGAAAAAAAAAGTCTGATCTGATATATCTGTACTAGTCTAGTAATAAATTTTCAAAATCGATATCCGGATCGGATATCCGATCCGAAAAATATTTGAATCTGAAAATATCCGCTAGTTGGTGATCTGAGTCCGATCCGAGGGTATTTTTTTGAGATCATCGGATTGGATACGGATCGAGGTTTTGAAAAAAAAAAAATGTCCGATCAGATATATCCGTACTAGTCTAGTACTAAATTTTCAAATTCGATATCCGGATCGGATATCCGATCCGAATAGAATTGTCGGATGCCTGGGTACTTTCGGCTCGGATTTGAACCGGACTTTTATATAATCTTTTGATCGGATATCCGAAAATGCTCATCCCTAGATATCAAAAATAGATGAGGAAAGGAGGTTACCTCATGTTGGAAAAACTGCGCGTTTTCAACTCTTACCGAGTATATATATAAGCGGGTATTTATCACGCACTCATATTCGCTAAGTTACTTTGTGTATAAGCCTTACCTATCGGACCTTACTCTTACATTATTACATTTGCAAACAGCAAAAGTATATATATATATATAGGGTCCGGTTCCGGTGAGGAGGACCCTTGCAGATAGGAATGAGGAGAGCCGGGATGGTGACATGTAGCATGCCACGTCATCGTTTTTTTTTTACCAGATTTTCTTTTTGTAAATAAAAATCAATGTTCATATTTTATAATTATGTGTTCATTTTTAAAAGAGTCATTGTTTATATTTTATCAATAAATGTTCATTTTTTCCCAACATTAACTGTTCATTTTTTAACATTAATTGTACATTTTTGTATTTTTTTAAAAATATTTTTTTGAAAATTATACTATTCTTTAAAATCGTGTTTATAATATTCAGAAATCGATTACATAAAAAATTGTGAAATCAAAGAGAATACAAGACGATTCAGGTTTTGTTTTTTCGAATTTCTACTCTCACTGTTTAGATTTCCATTCTTAAGGTTTAAGTTTCATTATGATTGATGTTTGTGTTCGAAATCAAATTTGTTTAAATCATTTTTGTGTTTGATAAGTTTGATTGAGAAAATACATGTATATATATGTTGAGTTGGTCTAATAGCTCCAATTGAATAATCTATATGCTTCATTTAGTGTGCACACAAATTGTTCGGCAAAATGCCTTATAAAAAAATAGTTTATAATATTTACAGGAACTATGACATAAAAAGTATGAACAGTAACGAATAAAAATATGAAAAATGACGTATAAAAGTATGAACACGGATGACTTATCTATAACTTTGACACATACATAACATATTATGATCATCTTTTAACGTTTTGTGATGAGTTTTTTATTTTTTGTGGTCATATATTATAAATGAACATTTATGTATTATAAAATGAAAACAAAAGAATAAATGGACATGACACTTTGATGAATAAAAATACTATGAACACAAATGTATAAAAACATGAACAATGACTAATAAAAGTATGAACACCGATTACTATTTTGAACGTAAGGGTATTTTTCCAGATTTAAGTCAATTTATAAAAATGTCATTAATAATGTGCGTGTGAGAGCCCTTGATTTAAAATTCATCAAATGGCTTACAACCCTCCTGATTCCTATTTACAAACTCTCTCCTCACTTGAACTAAGATTTGCTATCCACTATTCCACTTTTCTTTCTATATTTAACAAAAAAAGAAAAATAATTTAAAAACAAAATCCAGATGCTATCCACGTTAACTCCACTCGCTCCTCCTCTTTCTCCGTCTTCCCTAAATTGTTTCACTCAGATTAACAATAAAAAGATTTGCTATCCACTTTTCCCTCTATATTTAACAGTAAAAGATTTGATTCTAACCGAAGCAACATACAGATCTTATATATATATATATACACATTATAGGGTTTCGATAAACTACAGAAACCCTAAACTCGATCTACTGTTTCTTTCTTTCAGGTTTTTAATGTCGACTATCGGCAGCCTCCCTGCAGGATTGTTATTAGATATATTTTCCAGATTACCAGTCAAAACCATAACCAGAGTTGGATCGGTATGCAAGTCATGGAAGGGTCTAATATCGTTGCCATTCTTAATCGACCTCCACTTGAAATCAGCAGATAAAAAACCAATGAAGATACTGTACTGCGTTCATTCCGGCGGTCCCGACTTGGGGCCAGAATTTACCTCGCGAATCACCATCTACGACGATGCTACCCTAGCCCGATTTGCAGGGTTTACAGTTGAACACATGAAAATTGGTTGGGTAAATATTGTTGGAGTCCTAAACGGCGTATTCTGTATCGAATCACTTAAATCAGGAATTGCCATTCTTTGGAATCCTTCGATCCATAAATACGTAACTGTTCGTATCGGAGATTGGGATTCCGGCAAGTCTATTCTAGGGTTTGGCTTCTGTAGTTCAAACCATGATTTCAAGTTGATTAGAATTGGATACTCAAAGAATGATTTGAAGTTGTCATCGAATTACGAGGTATTCTCCATCAATGAATGGAAGTGGAAGAAGGGAGTGATTGCTGATGAGGTTGTAACTCATTTTCGTGATCTGGTTTCGTTTGAAGGAAGACCTAGATGGAGTTTTTGGTTCGGAAACGGGAAGCTTCATTGGCTTGGATTAGGGTGTCGAGTGTTGGTGTTTGATTGTGAGCGCGAGGAATTTAGCACAATGGAGCCACCAAGTGCAGCATTCGATAAAATGGATATTTTTGAGGAAAGCATGTGCTTGTCGGACTTGAAAGGCCGAGCATTCTCCTGCTCTGAATAGCTTCATACTCCGGTGAAGATCTGATAGCAATAGAACGCGAAGATGAGTAGTGGTGATTGATCAACACCCGCCTTAGTACAAATAAGTTTATCTCTTTCCTTACCGTTTGAATTTACTAGAGTAGTGATTTCTTTGATATTGGTTGATTTATTGCATCATCCTTGATTGCAAGACTATTACAGACGCTGTTTGGTTATGTTTCGGAATGGAATGATTATCCTCAATTCTTTTGTGATCTCTTCAAAATCCATCTTCTCAGTTTCTGCATAGATATGAATATCCTTGCCTTACATTCAGTAAAAAGGGCTCTGTATTAAGTTGAGATTCTTTCTTATTTTCATCTTCTGTGTTTCCCTAGGAATCGAAAACAGAAGACACAGTCTCTTTATCAAAAGGTTTCTAAAGTTAAACAATATCATGACAGCAAAGTTTTCCTGCAATGTGACAGTAAGAAGTCATCCAAATTATCTTATGATGAGGATTTTAGCAACATAATCACAAGTTTTGAGCTGCTTCAAGCTATAATTACCACTAGCAGAAGGAGACTAAAACATTTTAGCAACATAATCACAGTAAGAAATTGGTTTCTGCACTGAAATCTACTATTATAACATTTTATGTGACACAATCAAGTTGCAAAGTATAATATGCAACACTAAGTGCAGTCCATCACTAAGTGGAGGTTCACTCAACAAAATACAACACAAGACTGGTTTATTTGCATTGTGTGGTGCAGTTGAACACCAGTAAACAATATAGGTGAAACAACAGCATAAATCATAACTGCAAAAAGTTTTGTTGGTCTACAAAAGTTTTGGTAGGTTCATTAATAGTAATAACTTGTTTGATACTTGCTATGAAATTATGAATGATTGCATAACATGCTGTCTTAATGATTAATCTAGTCATAGATATAAGAATAACATGATACATGGGAATTATTCACGAAATGGAAAAGTAGAACGAAAACAAGGGTATTTATTATTCACGAAATGTCGTGTGGAGGGTAGAACGAAAACATTGTCATATATTAAAAGTTGCTCCTGCAATTCTTTACAATAAAAGTCAAATTATCCCCTGCTAAGCATTACAAAGAGTATAACTCAAAATACCCAAAATGAAAACAATATGGTACTCAAAAGAAAATAAATTAGAGTACGTTTGACCCAAACGGGCAACTCATACCCATGTCTAATTTCGGACGGGACGGTCAGCTAGCAGCCGACCCGGACGGGCGGGCGGGTCAGGTAGAAGCCGACCCGGCCCAGACGGGCGGGCCAACGGGCAGACGAACTGGACAGGCAGTCTTTGAACAGCTCTATAATTAGCAGCCTCCTCAACTTTCTTTACGGCTTTGAAACGAGCATCTCTTTCACCATCCAATTGTTTCTGGAGTACCTTGTTTGTCTCAACCATCTTTAACACAACATGAACATATATTACCACCATTATAACAGATGACTTATATTCATTAAAGAAAAAAGATAACTATACATACCATTTGTCTCAGTCTTCTCGCTTCACCCTCAGTTTCTTTGCGAGCATCCTCAACAAGTTTCTCGGCTTTCTGCTCAGCTACTACTAAATTCTCTTTAAGTTCGTTGATCTCTACCTCGGATTGTTTCTGAGCATCCCTCGCAATCTTCTCAGCTCTCAACCAAGCATCTTTTTCATCATCCAAGTATTGCTGAATCATTTTTTTTGTTTGAGGTATCAGTTGCCTCACTATATCCTTGGATTCTTTGCGAGTATCCTCAGCAAGTTTCTCAGCTTTCTGCTCAGCTAGTGCTAAATTCTCTTTAAGTTCATTCATATCCTCCTCGGATTTTTTCTGAGCATCGATTGCAAACTTCTCAACCTGTATGTATATACATATATCACCAACATGTTACATATTGAAAATAAAAATAATGAATTAAAGAAATAAATAACAATACCATCTGGGTCAACTGCATAAGTTGTTCATCATATGATTTCTGAATTTGCTCAATGGACACAGTTAGTTCTTCATTCGTCAATCCTTTTGAGGAAAACATCTCTAGTTTCTTCTGTTGAAGATTTGCAGCTTCCTGCCAATGCGTATAAGCTTGTCCTCCATTAGCCTCAATCACATTATCCACAACAGCAAGTAGATTATCAAGCTGTGCTGCTTTCTTCTTTGCATCCTTTCTCTTGTTGTCAAACAATACACAACGATTTTTGCATATTTCAAGAATGTTCTGCAAGCAAAATTAAGAAACAATTACTTCCATGTCAACACTAATGATTCAAAGTTTTTTTTAAGTCATAAGAAATATCACCTGCAAGTGTTCTGAGCCAAGAGCCAAATAGCCTTCTAGAGACTCATCCTCTTCAAAATCATCACCACCAGTAAAAACCAATACAATGTAGTCAGTTATCTTCGAACCGAAAAGCCTTTGCAAGGATTGAATAACACCTTCAGCATCTTCAGTAAACCGCTGTCTAACACTAGACACTAATAACACTGCATGGAACCCATCTCTACTTAATTCAGCACAATTCATAATCTCTTGGAAAATAACTTGAGCTCCGATACCAGCCAAGTCAAATAGACCTGGAGTATCAATAACATTGATAACTTCTCCATTTGTTAGTGTAGTTGTTTGACAATCAACTGTGTTTGTAACACCAATTGGACTCATTCTTGATTTGAATGCAACTCGACCAAGAATACTGTTTCCGGTGGCACTTTTTCCACTTCCAGTTTGACCCAAAAGCAGCAATGTCCGAGGCTCGTGAAAAGGAATGAACCATCCATCTATTTCAATATACCCACTCATTCTTATCAAACTATGCGCATGACTGCAGAAACAAGAGATGCGAAGACTCAAAATTAAAATACGGTTCAAACCATCAATCATACTTCAAATCATTCAATAACCCAGTCAACAACGAAACAATTTGGAGAAACTTACAATAAAAAGGAAGATTAGCAAAGAGGTTGTGGAATTTGCATTCAAGTGTAGGACTTCATTGATATAAGCTTGAGAGATTTTGCATTTGGAAAGAGCAAATGACCCTTCAACTGCAAATCTCATCAGAAAAGCGGATCAAGCGTATCTTAACTGAAAATTAAGGTTAAAAAAAAAACTTTTAAAATAAAATAAAGGTGGAACTTGAAAAACACAAACAAATAGATACGATATTCTTAAAAAGATTGTTCAGGAAAGGGTTTAGCCTTGCAAAATACAAAAGCAAAGATAGTGCATCTTCTTACTAAGCATCACATAATAGCACAACCACCAGCAACAAAATCATGAACAGCTTTATGTGGTATAGCTAAACCATCTCTCACTACTTGAACTACGTCCTTAGGTGCCTGCTCAGCTCTCAACCGCGCAGCATTTTCGTCGTTACGTGCTCTTTCCATTTTCTGTCTCAGCTTTCTCGCTTCATCCTCGGCTTTTTTGAGCGTATCCTTAGCAGCCTTCTCGGCTTTCAAACGAGCAGCCTTCTCGTCTTTCAATTTCAGCTTCAGCTTCTCGGTTTCCTCCTTCAACTTAGACTCAACCTGCACAGATTGTCAATTAATTAGCTTACAACTGTATACACCTTAGGAAATGCAAGTACTAATAACTATACCATGTTCATCGTTCTTTTGGCTACTTCATCATTTGAATTCTCGATCTTCTCCGTCAGCTCCTTCAGTTTTTGTTCTGAGTGCCCTTTCGCAGTCAGCTCATCTATCTGCTGTTTATGCTTCAGTTGCTTCTCCTGCAAATCAACACACATTTGTGTTACTTATCTATGATCAAAGTACAGAACCATACTATAAACCACATTGATATATAAAATACTCTCACCCTAATTTCAGACAGCATCTTGTTCGTATAAGGCTGTCCGCCATTCTCCTCTATAACTCTATCCACAAGGCTAAGAAGCTCCTCAAGCTGAGGGGCTTTCTTGTTTTCATCTTCAGTCTTGTTATCAAACACAACCATTCGGTTTTTGCAAATTCCGAGAATTCTCTACAAAAACAGAAGAATTTATAGAATAAACACATGCAGCAAGCAACTTATCTGAAACACGAACATGACAATCACCTCAAGAGGTTTGGGGCAAAGATGTACGAGAAAATCTTGCTGAGATTCACTGTCCATACAATCCCCGCCGGTAAAGACAACAATCGTATAGTCAGTTATCTTAGGACCGAAAAATGCCTGCAAACTCTCAATAACAGCAGCTTCTTCTTCAGTAAATCTCCCTCTAAGAGAAAACACTAATAACACTGCATGAATTCCATCCTTGGCCATTGTAACACATCTTAGAATCTCTTTGCTGATAAACTCCGATCCAACATGGAAATCAAAGAGTCCTGCAAATTAAACTGTCAATAGCAATTCATTGACTTGCATAATTTGCAAAAATTTCTAGCTAAATTACCAGGAGTGTCAATGACATTGACAACTTCTCCATTTGTGAGTAGACGAGTGTGACTTTCAGCACTGCTTGTCACACCGCCAAAGCTCATTTTAGATTCAAATGCAGTTTTGCCCAGGATACTGTTTCCTGTTGCACTTTTGCCGTTTCCAGTACGACCCAAAAGAAGTACATTACGAGACCCGCTATCAAGAGAACGTAAGTACCAACTATCCATACCTCCACCCATTTTTCTCAACAATCCTATAGATATGAAACAAAAGATAACAAAATCATTTACTCAATCTGCACATTACTACAGTTTGTGCAAAATTGAAAAGGTTAGGGATTGTATTAGCTCAATGAAGCCAACTCTACACAGACCGTACAATAGACAAAAATAGAAACTTAGCATAACAGCACCTGATGCAACTTCATGGTGACTGCAATCTAGAGGACATATGTTTGATGATGATTAAATATTGTTATTCTGCTTGTTTCATACTTGAATCATCATTTTCATCAATAAGATTACTGATTTTGAGCATCACTGTTTGTACAAATATAGATATATAGATTACAGTTCAAGGTGCGGGAATAAGCCTAAATTCATGAATATTTAGCAAACCATCTATGTTGTCTCCTGCTTTGACATGGTTTCCAGTTCTTTATTTGTTGCTTTTGTTCCATGCAACATAGCATCAGAGTAGCATATACAAGAGACAAGAGAAATATAAATACTTCACAGATGATTTCTAAAAACCCAACAAGTGGCCTACACTCCTACATAGAAGCACGAATGAATTAATGAAATCAAGAACTACTACATCACCGCTAGAAGAGTTAGGGAAAAGGGAAAAAAAAACCTCAACGAAGAACTGCAGAAGAACCAGTTGGTCACTGTAAGCGTGAAGAGGTAGAAGAAAGGAATTGCAGTGGGAGAAAACTCACAAACACAACACAAAGGATTTGAAGAGATGATGTTGTTAAAGCTTGAAAAGAAGACGCTTGGGCAAGCGTGAAAAGTATGCATTGGAAAGCAGTACATTTACTGTGCACTTCCCTTCGTTTGCCCAAATTGCAGTTGCAGAAAATCTTCCAGAACCTCTGCTCAGTGCTCACCCATCGTGTCATGATTTCAATCCGTAATGTCCAATAATTGAATGTTTTTATTTTTATTACAATTTATATATAACTTTCGTAATTATTTAGTAACAGTAGTACAGTATAATTATAATTATTGTTAATTATATTTTTTATAATATTATTGTAATCATACAAGCCATCTTGCATTCTAACCCCACATTTCCATCATGAATATCTTTCTTTCCCTCCAAAATAGCCATTTTAACAGTACACCAAAACAGTCAAATATCTTCCATTTTCAAATCATTCTTTCCAGAAAACTTGAGCATTCTTTCTTTCGTACATTACAAAACCAAATCTTTTTCATTCATTCAAACTGCTACATTTGAAGATAAAACAAGTCATCGAGTACTATTGGGTAAGATTACTGTTTCTCATGTTTTAACGGACTAATATATGTAGTTTATATTCCGGTAGATTCTTTTGTCCATGTGGATGAAGGTTGAAAACGTTTTGCGCAAGATAAACAACATTGATTGGGTAAGTTGTACATCTACTGCGACTTCCTATTGGGTATTGAATTACACCCGGTTGTTTGGGTATCTATATGTTTGGTATCAACCTGCTTTTGGGTATCTACACCCGGTTCTTTGATTGGGTATGATGTGACGCCTCTGCATGATTATTATTGAAACCCTACTATTGAACATTGTAATCCACCAAAACATTTTTATGTAGCCTTTTCTTTTCGGTATTAAAGTATAAGGGGTCACTATCAAAACGAAAAAGTAATGGCCCTATCTCGCCAATTCTTTCAAAAAAATTTTGTAAAGTCTTGTTGTAAGATGAGATTGAAATGCAACATTTTAATGGGCTTAGAACATACCTAAATTAAAAGGGATAGGTTAATCCTTTTTTTTTATCTTTAGCGTCAAAGAAATGCAAATGGTTAATTCCTTCACCTGCCAACACGGGAGTGGAAGAATCGACGTTTGTTTAATGTGGATTACAAAGGTGTAGGGGAAGTGAATCAAGGTGTCACCTGAATGGCTTGATAATTCTTAGCGTTGAAATGAATTTGATTTTGGCAAGAGATCCAAAGAGCAAATTGAGCAATCCATTCCAAGTAACTATGCTCATAGACTCGTAGTTTTGTTCTGAAACCCGAAGGACAACTTTAATCCTCTCTTGGGTTCTCTTCTTTGTTTTTATATGGAATAGGTATTTAGTCCTAGTTTTAGACTGAATTGGTTTTGATTGACTCGGGTGCAAGTCCGTAGTTGTTTATTGGTCGTTGTGAGTTTTTTAATTTCCAACACAACATTAGGTTTCTCAAGCAAAAAAACCAACTTTTCGGAGAGAATGATACGATGATTGATATTTCCAAGAAAAAAAATTGCTTGAGTAATAAAGAAACGAATCACAAAAGTCTTGTAGATGTTAGAAAATGTGTCAGAGCTAAAAAGAGGATGAAGCATGGAAGGTATTTGCTTGAAGGTGTGAAGAGCCCAAGAATCATGGTTCTTTACATCAAGGAATATGGGTCGGATAAAGCAACAAGATTGTGGTATTGGGTCTTTCCCACTAACAACACATGTAACAAGAAAGCGGGAGTCTTCAAATTTCAAAGATCTCGGACTCAGAGCAATGAATGTTTCGAATTTAACCTTTTTAGATGAAGGATTTGGGGGCTTTCAATTTTTCATCCCACTGGTTTTAACTTTGTGAAAGGAAGCTTGTGGCGGTGAGGGTTTATGAAACCTAGCAAAGCTCTATTTCTCCATCAATTGTATGTTCGTACTATATGCTAAATCTTTCTAATTTAAAATTTTAAACAACTAACGTGTTACAACTAAATTGGTAATTTTGTGTTCAATTGCATCTTATACATTATTTGCTTAACCGAAAGGAACCATTATAAACTAAGATCGAATTGAAAATGGGATCTACGAACCGGTGATTAGTAATTGTGATGATGGAGCGGGTTGGATACGGGTGACAATTTATAACTTGTCACCCGATCCATTACCCCATCACGCATACCAATCACATGCACTCATTCTAAAATCATCATTAAAACTCTTCAATAAATAAGGTCTCGTTGAAAATTATTAAGATCTTTAAGAAACCCTTGTAAACTCCTATTTTTATTGGTCGACGCTACCAACAAGTCTAAGAAAATATGTCAACTTTTATATTTTAATGGAAGTTGAAGACAATGCTACTTGGTAAACTATTTCGGATTTTATGACTTTGCACGTTCATATTTTTATATGTTCTCAAACTATTTCGGATTCATAATTCAGTCAAGTAACCAAATAAAACAAAGAAGATTAACCAAACAATCAAGAAATGAAAATATTTAAGTAATCAAAGATTCATTCCGCAACCATCCTCAAAGAGATTATTTACCCTACTTTCTATTCATAAAAATATAATGATATAAAATGTTAAACTAATCAACGATAAGATAATAAGATAAACTAACAAATACAGTATAAATCCAACGTATGATCCAATACTAAGTTCATACTCTAACACTCTCCCTCAAGCTGGAGGTGTGATTCAACAACTCCAAACTTGAATACGGAAAACTTGAAGAAGTACTTGATGTATCTCGTTTTCTTCATCGGTCATTGTTTTGTTGACATCAATATGACGCCGGTAGATTGGGCCCTAGAACTCCGCGTCCTAGTATGCATGTAGGTTAGCGTCCTAGGGTAAGTTGCGGGTCCTACGTAGCAGGTAGATTAGAGTCCTAGGGTAAGTTTCGGGCCCTAGAACGCAGGTTGATTAGCGTATTAGGGTAAGTTTTGGGCCCTAGGACGCAGGTTGATTAGCAGATTAGGGTAAGTTTCGGGTCCTAGGAAGCAGTTTGATTAGCGGCTTAGCGTAAGTTATGGGCCCTATGACGGTTGACGGTCAAAGTTTTCTCTCATATTGGTGACAAAGTATTCTCTGATACCGGTGGCTAAAGTTGTTTTTTATATTGACGGTACAATGTTTCTCTAATTTTGGCGGACAAAATATTTTTTAATACAACAATCTAAGTTGTTTCTGATACTACGCCCGTCATTACCGCTAATGAAGACACCTATGGAGTTTTGTTTTTTGTGAAAGCGTAAGCTAAGGAAATTGCACTAATACCATGTTTGCTTGTTGTACCAAACAACAATTCAAGTACTTTTGCAAGCATAATACCGACCACCACACCGACGCCAAGAACATACTTCTCTTTTTAGTATACTCCGGTCTTAATTGTTTATTAGTTTTCTTTTGATTAGATTGTATGTTCTTGGACATTTAGTTTTTTATTAGATTATTTTTTTGGACATTTTAGTGTCCTAGGATAAGTTATGAGGTTGATTAGCTACATAGGATAAGTTTTAGGTCCTAGGACGCAGGTTGTTTAGTGTTCTGACCCTAGAACGCAGTTTGATTAGTGTACTTGAGTAAGTTTTGAGCCCTAGAACACATGTTGATTAGATAGTGTGGCAACGGACAAAGTCTTCTCTGATACTGCGGCCAAAGTCTTTTTTTTATATTGTGGCCAAATTTTTTCTGATACTGCTGCCGCCATCACTACTGGCACATATACGTTTCATCGATCCTTAGTGACCGGGAAGTGAAGTTTGTTAGTCATTTTTGGAGAACATTATGGGGAAAACTTAGAACTCACTTGTTGTTTTCAAGTAGTTGTCATCCTCAAAGCGATGGTCAAACGGAGGTGACAAAATTGGACTCTCGACGCTCTACTTTGAACGACCCTTAGAAACAACCCATGTAGACGGGAGGACATACATTCTATTGTGGAGTTTTTTTATAACAGGTCTAGGCACTCGGAAACAAAGTTCTCACCTTTTGAAGTTCTCTACGACCTTAATCCACACACCCCGATGGACTTCACTCCGCGCCCACTCAAAGACGGAGAACACAATACCACCGCAAATCGTGCTGCTCACATCATCGAGCATCATGACCGAACTAGGACACAACTCCAACGGCGTGCCGATCAACTTGCCTCAAAACGCAACAAAGACCGCCGTGACATCTCATTCGAGCCCGGTGATCTTGTTTGGATTCACTTAAGGAATGAGCGTTTTCCATCTCGCCGCAAAGGCAAGCTATCGGATAGCGGTGATGGACCATTCCACATCTTATCCCGCCATGACTCGAATGCATACAAGTTGGAGCTTACGGACAACTATGACGTGCACCCGACGTTCAATGTCAAGGATCTTGCACCATACGTTGAGCCCCTATTTGACGAAGGTGGAACGGGGACGTTTCACATCCAAAATGGGGGACTGATGCGCCCTTGACCTCTATGTTCCAAGATGAGAAGACGATGCACTACTAGTTCGCTCCGATGGACCGCTCACCCGCTCCCGTGCTAAGGCCATCACCCAAGCTACCGTGGCATGAGTCATGCCAAATCGGCAACGTTCCGGCGCATTTTTCGTATTTAGCGTTTTTGTAATAATAAGTCTTTTTATTTTCGGAATATTAATTTGGTTACTTTATTTCCGGAACTTAATTTTTTCAAATTTAAGATTCGACTTTTGGTTTCAGAATTGAATTCGGAAATTTAATTCCGAACTTAAATTCCAAACCTTTCACATTTTTAGGCTTTTCATTTTCAAAACTTTAATTCCGACTTTATTTCCGTCATTTGCTTTTCCGACTCTTTGTATGTCCACATCCACTATATAAGGGGATGCTTGACTCATTTGTAAAATATGTTCAATTTGATTAAGAATTTGAAAAGTATTTTCCTCTTACTTACTTGAGCATCAATCCCTCTTTCATCCTTTCAAAAGTCTTCTTTTGGATCTTCGATCCAAACTCATCCATCTTCGAGGATTCTTCAAGAATTAACTTAACCGATCCACTTCAAGGCTTGATCGATCAATCTAGATCGTTCAACCCATCAACTTAAGCCTCCATCTCTAAGCTTCCACAACCCAAATTTAAACCTTCAAACGCATTCGTACTTCAAATAAGGAGTAGTTGACGCTTCAGCTTGATTTAGATCGGAAATATTTCTTGACGTGTCCAAGGACGCATTAGTACACAAGTGAAGATTTTATGTGGGATGATGGGAAATCAACAAAAAGAAACATTCGCAAGAGACTTGATAGAATATTTATCAACTAGGAAGGGCGTTTAAAATGGGTTAATGCACAAGTCAGACACTTAGCTCGTATCTCCTTAGATCACTATCCGATCCCCTCCTTCTCACCCTTGATCCAGCCACCACTTGCAGAAAAGAGAGACGACCTTTCAGGTTCGAGGCAACATGGATGACCCACCATGATTTCCATCTCATAGTGGAGATGTGTTAGTTCAATAACCCTAAGGTAAGTAAAGTTCTCCCTGCTCTCAAAAAGTTCCCTTATTGTGTGGAACAAGTTTGTGTTTGATAATGTTTTTCACAGGAAGATTGAGACTATAGATAAGTTGGCCAAGATCCAAGCTAGCATATGCTCTAACAGTTCTAGCATGCAGGCTCATAGAGCTGGAAATGAGATTTCAGAAAGACATTGAGGATATCCTTGAGCAAGAGGAAATCTTATGGTTCTAGAAGTCAAGGTGGTTGGAACATAGAGAACGAAATACCTCGTTCTTTTACACCTCTACAATCATAAGAAGAAGCAGAAATAGAGTGACAGACCTTCAGATGGATGATGAAGAATGGGAGGAAGATCATGTGAGATTGGAAAAGCATGCGGTGGATGATTTCAAGAAGTTGTATAGTCTTACCAAGGCCCAATCTTCGTATAGTAGCCACCTAGATATTTGTGACTTCCCATCTTTAGGTACGGTTGACCGATCTCACATCCAAAAACCGATCGACATGGAGGAAGTTTGGACGGTGGTTAAGAGCATGGAAGCGTACAAAGCTCTTGGGATTGACAGTTTTCAGCCCGTATTCTATCATAAATGTTGGAGTGTTGTGGGTCTTTTGATGAACGAAGAAGTTTCTCGAAAGTGCTAGTTCAACTTGCGCATGCAAGTTGTACACAAATGGTATGTTTATGTATTCTGCATTAGTTGATCGATGATTATACGTTCAGGTTGAGTCGAAGCTGAAGGAGACGAGCAAGATGATGCAAGAACAATTGCACTATTGAAGGAAGAAAAAGTTGATAGTTTAAATGATGAGGAGATTGTTCGAGATGTTCGAAAACAATCAGAGGATGATATTCTGCAGCTGACCAAGAATGTTTTTTTATTTAGTATTATTCGCGCTTGTTTGTTTGTTCATTTTTGAATAGAAAGTAGGATGAGTAATCTCCTTAGAGATGGTTATGTAATGAACCTTTGATTACTTGAATATTTTCATTTTTTGATTGTTTGGTTAATCTTCTTTGTTTTCATTTTGTTACCTCACTGAATTATGAATCCAATAGTCGGATATGATAATTAATTGGATGGGGTGAATGTACCAACTTCATCACCTTCTTTGCCCCGGAAGTTTTCACCCATAACTTTGATCACCGTACTTGTATCAAGGGATGAGAGGATGACCTTATATATATTTTTAATAACTAATATTAAACCAAAATATAAATTAAAGTGTAAACTCGGAAGCTAAAACTATATAAATCATTATTTCCTAGCTCGTAACATAATCGGAATTATAACATAAATTCAAAATATTTTAAGTAGTTTGTGAGCATATAAAAATATGAATGTGCAAAGTCTTAAAATCTGAAATAGTTTACCAAATAGCATTTCGCAAATTGTCTTCAACTTTCATTAAAATATAAAAGTTGACATACTTTCTTAGATTCGTTGGTAGCGTCGACAAATAAAAATAGGAGTTAATAAGGTTTTCTCAAAGATTTCAACAATTTTCAATTCGATCTTATTTATCGAAGGGTTTTAATGCTAAATTTAGAATGAGCGTGGGTGATTGGTATGTGTGATTATTGATTAGTATGCGTGGTTGGGTAATTGATCGGGTGACGAGTTATAAATTGTCACCCGCATCCCACCCACTCCATCACCCAATCACGCGTACCAATCACAATTCGTAGGTCCCATTTTCAGTTCATCTTTGTTTATAATAGTTCCTTTCGGTTAAGCAAACAAGTTATAAGATGCAAGTGAGCGCACAATAACCAATTTAGTTGTAACACGTCAATTTAGTTGTAACTTCAGAACATTCACTGCTCCTAGAGCTTTGATATTTAAAACCTCCGCTTTCTTGTTGGTAGCTTTGATAGTGGGAGAGACCCAATACCACAATCTTGTTGCTTTATCCGACCCATATTCCCTAACTTAAAGAAACAAGATTCTTGGGCTCTTCACACCTTCAAGCAAATATGTTTCCTGCTTCATCCTCTTTTTAGTTCTCACATGCTTTCTAATTTCTACAAGACTTTTGCGATTTGCATCCTTATTGCACAAGCGATTTTTCCTTGGAAACACCGTATCCTTCTCTCTGAGAATTTGGCTTCTTTGTTTGAGCAACGAAATGTTGTGTTGGAAAAAAAAACTCACAACGACCAATAAACCACTACAAACTTAAAACCGAGTCAATCAAAACCAACTCAATCTAAAATTGGGACTAAATACCCATTCCAAATGAAAACAAAGATAAGAACTTAAAAGAGGATTAAAGTTGTCCTTCGGGTTTCAAAACAAAACTATAAGAATAATTACTTGACATGAATTGTTGAATTTACTCTTTGGATCTCTCACCAAAATCAAGTTCATTTGGGTGAAAGGAATTATCAAGCTATTCGGGTGATACCTAGATTCACTTCCCTTACACCTCTGTAATCCTCGTTGTTAACATCGATTTTCCTACTAATGTGTTGGCGGCTGAAGGATTCATTGTGCATATCTTCATCTCCTTGTTCAAAATTATTCACCTGTCCATATAAAGTGTTCGGTGTTTTGCAGTTAAGTCGTTCTAGTTTTGATCAATTTTTAATTTTTTTTTTGTAATTCAAGTGTTCAGTATTTTTCACTAAACCGATCCTAGTAGGAAAGAACTCCATCATTCTCAATTGAATCTTGCAAATTGCGCAGATTACAACCTCAAAGCGCGGGTTGAAGACGATGACGTAAGTGTGTACGTCATCATTGAGAGCGTATTGAGCACGCTCATCTATCGCAACTATTGCAACAATTATTTGGGCAATTTACAGACCGGCCTTGGTTTTTGATTGAGGTCGATGGTGATTAGGGCTCTTGATTGAATGTTGAGATGAAGAATGACTTGAATGACGAAAATGGGGATATTTGATATTGGAAATATCCTTGAAAGCAATTGGTACCTATTACCCGTGGAAGACGAACGATTAATAGACGATTGAATGAGATTGTTGAGAGAAGTTTTTGTCGCCGAGAACTCGAACACTCTGGCTATGGGGAGAGAAGCTTCCGTCTGAAGCGCTTTTTTTGATTTTGGTTCCAATTAAAAAGCGAGAATTTTGGGATATTTACTAATGAAATCTTTTGCCGGTTACCATCTTTAACCGGCTCCTATTTTTGGGCAACTATTGAGGTAAGACCCTTAATTTCAAGTAAGGTTGTGCGGCTGACACATGTCCTTTTTTTTTTCCGAAACGAATGAAAATGATGGTGCAAAACTTATAAAGGATAGTTTATGAATTATAATAAAATAGTTCATAATGCAAAACTTATAGAGGGATAGTGCGTAACTTAAGAAAGAATAATTCATGAATTATAATATAATAGTACATAACATATAAACGATTAATTTATAAATAATTTGATATAATATATTAAAAAGTAATAGTTCATGAATTATAATTCATAACATATAAACAATTAATTTATAAATAATTTAATATAATATATTAAAAAGTAATGAATTATAATAGAATAGTTCAGGTATAGCGGGATGTGGTGCTAAACTCCTTAAGTGGTAATCTTGGAGAGTTCGAATCCTCTGACGGCATGTATGGAAAAAACTGATATTGGGAGGGTATCTCCCAATATCAGTTTCTGCTTAGCTCCTAGCACCATTTGAATGTTTCTTCTCCAAGATGTGAAGTTGGATCCATTGAATAGAATCGAAACGAGCTACATCCCAGGATTGTCTAAATTCGCCACATATAGTGGATCGTTAACATTAGTAGATGTGTTTCTAACAAAATTTGGATCGAGAGCAAGGTTATCAGATCCAGCCACTCCTCTATTCTCCATGGAACAGATAAACAGAGAGAAGAAAACTAATCTGTATATTCAAAATCACCTTGCTCTTATACCATGTCAAGAGGTAAAAATGAATTGTAATCTCATACGTTCAAACAAGTTGTTATATATATATATATATATATATATATATATATATATATATATATATATATATATATATATATATATATATATATATATATATATATATATATATATATATATATATATATATATATATATA
>BSUD01000003.1:4285715-4352238 GCA_033239045.1 Fagopyrum esculentum
ATTGTTATATATATATATATATATATATATATATATATATATATATATATATATATATATATATATATATATATATATATATATATATATATATATATATATATATATATATATATATATATATATATATATAAATATATGCCGGATAGGGTTTGTTACAGTTTAGCCTTCATTACAAAGGCCCCCCATTGTTAGAAGTATATACAAAATGTGCTTCAAGATCTCCGTATTAAATTGTGCCTGAGCATCTCTTGCAATAATCTCAGCTTTGAAACGAGCATCCCTTTCATCATCCAATTGTTTCTGGAGTATCTTGTTTGTCTCAACCATCTTTAACACAACATGAACATATATTACCACCATTATAACAGATGCCTTATATTCATTAAAGAAAAAGATAACTATTTGAATCTGCTGATACGTGTTTCTTGATTTCATTAACTGATACGTGTTTTTATGATGGTCACTTTGAATCTGCTGAACATGAACGTTTCCTGTTTGTGTATGAGTACTTCTTGGGTATTTTCATAAACTATTTGTGTTGTTTTTATAAATCATTTGAGCAATGTTGCATGGAACAAATGAAGAAATGGGAACTATATCAAAACAAAAGACAACACATGTGTTTTGCTATATATTCATGGATTTAGGCTGCTTCCTGCACCTTGAACTTTAGTCTGTATACTTACAACCACTGGTGCTCAAAATCAGTGATCTTATATGAACATGATGATTGAAGTATGAAAAAGCAGATTAACATATTTTTTAATGCAGTATAAAATATATTTCCTCTAGATTGCAGTCACCATGGAGTTGCATTAGATGCTGTTGTGCTAAGTTTCCATTTTCTCTCTAGTGTATGAGTTATGCTTTGTCGTTTTCTAAAGAAAACGGATAGAAACTTCCTACTGTACACATATAAAATGAATGATTTATTAGTTGAATGTGACTGTGAAGTAATAATAGATTAACAAGGTATAGAATGATATATATGGAAACACAGAAGAAATTGTAGCAGCTTTGAGCCTGAATCTTGCCACAATAGTTCGGTTTGAAAGATTTTAGTTAGGATAATAGTTTTCTGTATGTTTGGTTTCTGGAATTTGATTGACTTTATATACTTTCATCAGATATATAGGTGTCCTTATTAAGAATGGACGGAGATGCTGTAAATGATTGGTGCATTCCTTCTCTCTTACACAAGCCTTGTACCATGGTCCTTGTGGGCAAAACCGGAAATGGAAAAAGTGCGAGTGGAAACAGTATTCTTGGTCGAACAGCATTCAACTCAAGAAAGAGCCCCAAAGGTGTAACAAGCACTGCTGAATGTCAATCTGCTACATCAATAAACGGCCAAGTTGTTAATGTTATTGACACTCCAGGTGATATCTGACATTTGCCTTGCTTCTTATAAGTTTAGAGAAGAGATTGTGCTTAGATGGAATGAATAGTGTATAATTTTATGTGAATTTGTACTTACCTTGCAGGGCTATTTGAATTCGGTGTTGGAGCTGAAGTTATTTGCCAAGAGATTATGAAGTGTGTTGAACTTGCTAGAGATGGTATACACGCAGTGTTGTTAGTGTTTAGTGTTAGAGGGCGATTTACTGAAGAGGAAGAAGCTGTTGTTTGGTCTTTACAGAACTTTTTTGGGCCGAAAATAACAGACTACATGATAATCATCTTTACCTGTGGGGATGATTTTGAAGAAGATGGTTCTATAGAAGATTTTTTGGCTGACTCACAGCCTCTGCAGGTGCTTATAATTGGAACTCTTATGACTTTCCTTTAGTATTTTGAAGATGGTTTACATGCAGTGTTATTGGTTTACTATTTTGGCAGAACCTTGTTGAAATTTGCAAGAAACGGTATCTCCTCTTCGACAACAAGACAAAAGATGCTAAGAAGAAAGCATCCCAGCTTCATAATCTACTTGCTCTTGTAGATACGGTGATAGTGGCGAATGGAGGGCATGCTTATACTGAGAGCCTGTTTGCTGAATTTAAGGTAAGGATGTTTGTATTAATGTGGTTTTCAGAAATTTACAAATATTCAGCTTCCTGTTTAATTTTCAGAAAGCGACAACTCTTAAACAAAAGGTAGAAGAAGACTCAAATGAAGATAAAACTCAGTCGATTGGACAAATCCAAAATTCATTTGTTGAACACATTTTGGGATTGATCCAAAAGGTAGAATTCTCTTTCTCTTTAAAGAATAAGTCATTTGTTTTAAAACAACACATATTGTGAAGCATAAAGAGTATGAAGTTGGCCCCTTTGAATCCTTCTCATGATAGTAAAATGTATATAGGTCGAGTCAAGAATGAATGAGACAAACAAAAGACTCCAGCAACAATTGGATGATGAAAAAGATTCTCGTTTGGAAGCTGATGAGAAGATTGCGAGTGATGCTCGGAAACAATCTGAGGATGAGATCAGGAAACTGAATGAAACAAACAAAAAACTCCAGGAACAATTGGTTGAACTGAAAGAGAATTTAGACATGGCTAAGCGGAAATCCAAAATTGCTGTTGAGGAAACTGAGGACGGGATCAGGAAACTGAAGAGAAGTTTGGCAGATATAAAAACTGATGCTGATCGACTTGGACATAGGTTGTGGTTGGCTAAAATTTATTGACAACTCTACTTTCATTAACTATGCAGCTTATATATGCTAGCTTGTGGTTACACTTTGGACTGGTTTTTTTTATTAGCTTGTTGAGGCAAGCAAAAAGGATAGTTTTGTGCATTTATTGTTCTTTGTTTTCCGGTTATGTTATGCTTCTGTTAGTTGAAGGGGGAAAACTGAAACAGAAACAGAAACGGGAGAGCAAAAACTGCAAAACATGAGAGCAAAAATACCGAAGATGAACAGCACAAACTGCAACAGAAACTCCAGAGAGCACTTAACTGCGAAAAAAACTGCACAGTTCAGTTTTAAGATGATACGGAAAGACGCGTGTAGTTCAAAAATAGCTGTTTCATTCGCAACGAATGGGATTAAGATTTTTAACTTCTTCATTCCGTAACGACCTTTCCATATATAGTAAACTTCTTAACTTAAAATATAAATAAAGTTGAATTTCTAAGCCTGACGGTGGTAATTATGATAAGTTCCAATTACATGAGATTTTTACTTTCCCCTAAGTGATATGTGTTTCTATGATGGTCACTTTGAATCTGCTGAACATGAACATTTCCTGTTTGTATACTTGTTGGGTTTTTAGTACTTTTTACAAATGATTTGTGTTGTGTTTGTTAATCTTCTGTCAAATATTTATATTCTTCTTGTCTCTGTATATGCTTACTCTTATGCTATGTTGCATGGAAAAAATGAAGAAATTGGAACTATATAAAAATAGGAGCAAAACTCATGAATTTAGCCTGCTTCCTGCACCTTGAGCTGCAATCTGTCAAAAATAAAAACTGTGATCCTGAAAATCAGTGATCTTATTGATCAAAATGATGATAAGTGTGAAACAAGCAGAATAAAAATATTTTTTAAATGTTGGATGAAACATTTTTACATCTATATTTGAGATAATCACCATGAAGTTGCATCAGTTGCTGTTATGTTAAGTTTCAATTTTCTGTCTCTCTGTTCTGCTTTGTCTTTACAAAATGGATAGAAACAAGGCTCTACTTCCTTTCAAGCTTTAGTGATCGTCTCTTCAACACCGCTTCTTTTCTTCTTCCCTTATGAACTGGTTCTTCTGCAATTCTTCCTTGAGGTTTTTTCCTTATCCCTAAATCATGTAATGATAAGACATTTCTCAACTGCTGAACATAATCGTTTCCTGTTCGTGTTTGAGTACTTATTGGCTGTTTTGTAAATGCATGCATCCTTTGTATTTCCACTGTGATGTTTCGGTGTTTTCCGATGCAGTCTCTCTCATAAATGGTGCACGAACTTGCAGAAACTGAAGCGCCAATTGTTTCTATTCAATGATCAACAGCTTTCACTCCATATATATATATATTGAAGTCCACGCTCTCTTCCGCAAATAATCTTCTTCCTCTTTAATCTGGTATGTTTCCCCTACTTCTTCACTTCTTGATGATTATTCATTTGTTAATCGATCATATAAGACTGTACTGTGTTTATCTATTGTGTGCTTGTTTGAACTGTGTATTTCTCTTTTGAGTCTTGTGATCTCTAATGTTCGCTTGGTTGAATTTATTGACTATGTTTTTTCTTTTACCAGATACACATAGTTTGAGAAGAATGGGTGGATATATTGAAATAGATGAATGGTTCATTCCTTCTTTGGTTCACGAGCCTCGGAAAATGCTGCTTATGGGTCAAACTGGAAGTGGCAAAAGTGCCACCGGAAACAGTATTCTTGGTCGAGTTGCATTCAAATCAAGAATGAGTCCAAATGGTGTTACAAACACTCTTGATTGTCAATCAACTAAACTAAGAAATGGAGAAGTTGTTAACGTTATTGACACTCCAGGTCTATTTGACTTGGCTGGTATTGGAGCTCAAGTTATTTTACAAGAGATTATGAATTGTGTTGACTCAGGTATAGATGGGTTCGATGCAGTGATATTAGTGTGTAGTGTTAGACAGCGGTTTACTGAAGATCATGAAGGTGTTATTCAATCCTTGCAAAGGCTTTTTGGTTCGAAGATAACGGACTACATTGTATTGGTCTTTACCGGTGGTGATGATTTTGAAGAAGATGAGTCTCTAGAAGGCTATTTGGCTCTTGGCTCAGAGTACTTGCAGGTGAGATTTCTTCTATATTATATTGAAAAAGATGGCTAAGAAAAACTTTGAATCATTAGTGCTGACATGGAAGTATTTCTTACTTAATTTGGGTTGCAGAACATTGTTGAAAATTGCAAAAATCGACATGTGCTGTTTGACAACAAGACAAAGGATGCAAAGAAGAAAGTAACACAGCTTGGTAATCTACTTGCTGTTGTGGATAATGTGATTGAGGCTAATGAAGGACAAGCTTATACTGATTGGCAGAAAGCTGCAATTCTTCAACAGCAGAAACTAGAGATGCTTTCCTTAAAAGGATTAACAAATGAAGACCTAACTGTGTCGATTGAGCAAATGCAGAAATCATATGATGAACAACTTATGCAATTGACCCATATGGTATTCTTATTTATCTCATTATTTCATTATTTTTATTTTCATTCCGTATCATGAAGGTGATCTATATGTACATACAGGTCGAGAAATTTGCCATAGATGCTCAGAAAAAATCCGAGGAGGATATCAATGAACTTAAAGATAATTTAGCACTAGCTGAGCAGAAAGCCGAGAAGCTTGCGCAGGGTACTCGCAAAGAATCCGAGGATGAAGTGAGGCAAATGATGCTTCAAACAGAAAAAATGATTCAGCAATACTTGGATGATGAAAAAGATGCTCGGTTGAGCGCTGAGAAAATTGCAAAGGATGCTCAGAAACAATCCGAGGTTGAGATCAATGAACTTAAAGAGAATTTAGCAGTAGCTGAGCAGAAAGCCGAGAAACTTGTTGAGGATGTTCGCAAAGAAACTGAGGGTGAAGCGAGAAAACTGAGACAAATGGTATGTATAGTTATCTTTTTTCTTTAATGAATATAAGTCATCTGTTATAATGGTGGTAGTATATGTTCATGTTGTGTTAAAGATGGTTGAGACAAACAAGATACTCCAGAAACAATTGGATGATGAAAGAGATGCTCGTTTCAAAGCTGAGATTATTGCAAAGAGATGCTCAGAATCAATTCAAGAATGAGATCAATGAACTTAAAAAGGATGTATTCCAAGCCGTAAAGAAAGCTGAGGAGGCTGCTAAATATAGACCTGTTCAAAGACTGCCTGACCAGTATCCCCGCCCGTTGGCCCGCCCGCCTGGGTCAGGTCGGCTTCTAGCTGACCCGTCCGCCCACCCGGGTCAGCTGCTAGCGGACCCGCCCATCCGAAATTAAACATGGGTATGACTTGCCCGTTTGGGTCAAGCGTACTCTAATATATTTTCTTAATTTGACTTTTATTGTAAGGAATTGCAGGAGCAACATTTAATATATGGCAATGTTTTCGTTCTACCTTTCCATACGACATTTCATCAATAATACCCTTGCTTTCGTTCTACTTTTCCATTTCGTAAATAATCCCCATGTATCATGCTATTCTTAAATCTATGACTAGATCAATCATTGAGACAACA
This sequence comes from Fagopyrum esculentum, assembly GCA_033239045.1. Taxonomy (NCBI): domain Eukaryota; kingdom Viridiplantae; phylum Streptophyta; class Magnoliopsida; order Caryophyllales; family Polygonaceae; genus Fagopyrum; species Fagopyrum esculentum. Next base: position 4,291,887 of record BSUD01000003.1, read on the forward strand.
TGTTATGCAATCATTCATAATTTCATAGCAAGTATCAAACATGTTATATGTTGGGTTTTGTTTGTAACATCCCGGGAAGAACCTGGTTTCAGCTTTTTTCCAAAACTATTGTAGACCAACAAAACTTTATTGCAGTTATGATTTATGCTGTTGTTTCACCTAAATTTCTCAATCTTGCATGTGTACTCCAGCTATGTACTTGTCTAGTGTTTGGGTAAGTTAGCATACACTACAAAATTATGAACAATGGAACTGAACACATGCGCACCTTTATTGATTCCTGATGTTCAACAGCACCACACAGAGCAAATAAACCAGTTTTGTGGATTGACAAGGTTTCACTGTTCTTGCATTCTTCTATCCCTCAGTATGTCATGTGTTGTATTTTCTTGATTGAACCTCCACTTACTCATGAACTGCACTTACTGTTGCATATTATGCTTTGCAACTTGATTGTGTAAAATAAAATGTTATAATAGTAGATTTCAGTGCAGAAACATCAATGTTACTACAATCAACCCCTCTGTCAAATGTGTAACCAGTTTCTTGATTATACAATCCCTCTGTGTCAAATGTGTAACCATATCTAACTATGTTTTTGTCTCCCTTCTGCTAGTGATAATTATAGCTTGAAGCAGCTCAAAACTTGTGATTATGTTGCTAATATCCTCATCATAAGATATTTTGGATGACTTCTTACTGTCACAATGGAGGAAAACATTGCTGTCATGATATTGTTTAACTTTAGAAACCGTTTGATAACCTTTTTCCTACTTAGCAAGGAAGCTCCAAAGAGACTGTGTTTTCTGTTTTCGATTCCTAGGGAAACACAGAGACACGAAAACATGAATTCTAGGTAGTTTGATATGATCTATAATCTTTTGATAGCAGTGTTTTAGTATATCATATTCGTGTGTTCGTTTCCTTATCTGTTCCATGCAACATAACCTTTGATATGACATGTGTAGTACTTTTTGTCAAGTATACAGAAGATGAAAATAAGAAAGAATCTCAACTTAAAATACTTCTTACACTTATACAGACACTCCTTTTAACTGAATGTAAGACAAGGATGATGCAATAAATCAACCAATATGAAAGAAATCACTACCCTTAACCTTCAAAATCACTTAAGTAAATTCAAACTGTAAGTAAAGAGATAAACCTATTTGTATTAAGGCGTGTGTTTATCAATCACCAACCGAGGATACTGATCTTCCCGTTCTATTGCTATCAGATCTTCACCGAAGTATGAAGACATGCACGAGAATACTCGGCCTTTCAAGTCCGACAAGCACATGCTTTCCTCAAAAATATCCATTCCATCGAATGCTGCACTCGGTGGCTCCATGGTGCTAAATTCCTCGCGCTCACAATCAAACACCAACACTCGACAACCTAATCCAAGCCAATGAAGCTTCCCGTTTCCGAACCAAAAACCGCATCTTGGTCTTCCATCAAACGAAACCAGATCACGAAAATGAGTTACAACATTATCATCAATCACTCCTTTCTTCCACTTCCATTCATTGATGGAGAATACCTCGTAATTCGATGACAGCTTCAAATCATTCTTTGAGTATCCAATTCTAATCAACTTGAAATCATGGTTTGAACTACAGAAGCCAAACCCTAGAATAGTCTCGCCGGAATCCCAATCTCCGATACGAACAGTTACGTATTTATGGATCGAAGGATTCCAAAGAATGGCAATTCCTGATTCAACTGATTCAATACAGATAACGCCGTTTAGGACTCCAACAATATTTTCCGAACGAAGTTTCATGTGTTCAGTTGTAAACCCTGCAACTCGGGATAGGGTAGCACTGTCGTAGACAGTGATTCGCGAGGTAGTTTCTGCCCCCAATTCGGGATCGCCGGAAATAAAGCAGTAAAGTATCTTCATTGGTTTTTTATCTGCTGATTTCAAGTGAAGGTCGATTAAGAATGGAAACGAAATTAGACCCTTCCATGACTTGCATACCGATCCAACTCTGGTTATGGTTTTGACTGGTAATCTGGAAAATATATCTAATAGCAAATCTGCAGGGAGGCCGCCGGTAGTCGACATTGATGAACCTCGAGATTAAAGACCTGAAAGAAACAGTAGATCGAGTTTAGGGTTCTGTAGTTTGTTGAAGGTATTGGGCTAATCTCTATTTCTAAATTTTATTGGGTTAAATTTCGGTTTAGAAAAGCAAAGTGGATTGATAAATTAACTAAAATTGGGTTGTTGATTTGAAGATCAGTGTTGAATCGTGAAGAATATCGGTTGCTTTTTTGTATATTTAGTTTAAGAATCCTAGATTAGTCTAGGATTAAACAAAGTTATACTTTGAGATTTGCACAGGTAGGTTAATTGGTGCAATTCTCAACCGACCTTCAATCTTACTATACTATATTTTTAACTTTTGAAGGGCATTAAATGATTCATATTAAAGCCATATTTTGCCACATACTATCAAATTAACTCTCTTAATTTTTATTTGTTTTTGCACTTCTTTTTTTTTTATCTTCACAACAATAAAATATATTTTATTAAAGTATACATTTTTGTGTATCGGTAAATGTATAACCTATTAGTATTGAATCTATACATAAGTAGGGTTAATAGACGTACCGGCGAAAATCTATAATTATCATCCTAATTACGCTATTCGCGTGCGTAGTTGTTAGGCTCCCTAACTACGCTTTTGTTATCATCCTAACTACGCTATTCGCGTGCGTAGTTGTTAGGCTCCCTAACTACGCTTTTGGGGAGCGTAGTTGGAGTTCCAAAAATAATAAAAATATCAACTACGCTCCCCAATTGAGTAGTTATATTTTTATTTTTTTTGGAACTCCAACTACGCTTCCCAAAATCGTAGTTGGTAACCTTATTAACTACGCACTTCGCGTGCGTAGTTATGGTCACTAATAGAGATTTTCACCGGTACATTTAAAAATCACGTATATTTAATCCAATTTTTTTATTTGATCTTTATGATAAATAAAAACTTTTAAAATTTTATATTTTTAGTTTTTGAGGACATTGATTGATTTTTATTAAAATCATATATTTTTAGCTTTTGAGGAGCATTAAATGATTCATACACATACTATCCAATTAACTCTCATAATTTTCTTTGTTTTTGCACTTCCTTTTTTTTTATCTTCACAAAAATAAAAATGTATTTTATTAAAGTATACACTTTATGTATTGGTAAATGTGTAAACTATTAATATTAAATCTATACATAATTATATATTTAATTTACTTTTTTATTTGATGTTTATGGTAAAAAAAAACTTTTAAATTCTATATTTTTAGTTTTTAGGGACATTGAATGATTTTTATTAAAATTCTATATTTTTAACTATTGAAAAACAAACGACCTTTCACATTGTAAACATTTAATGATTCATATTAAATATTTTTCATAATAACATCTAATTAACTTCTCAAAATTACTAATTATTTTAATTTGAGAGTTACAAATAACTCTTCCAAAACAACCAACTTATGGCATACCTCTAATAACTCCTCAAATCACTAATTGATTCATATTAATATCTTATATTTTGTCCAACCAAATACTATTTCTCACTTATTTTTGTTTTTGAAACTCCTATGAATTGTAACTCCTACCATTAATCCCCTATTTAACTCTCAACTTAACTACTACCATTAAGTACAATTGATTCCAAATTCTTACACCTCCAAAATACACTATATTATTGCATTTTCTCTTTGTCTATCCATATATTCAACAAATCTTATTAACCCATAATTTCATTTACAGTGTTGAAAAATTGTTGGAGAGCTTGATAAAACTCTTCAATGACACACAAATTAGTTTTGGGGCTTAATCTCTAACTATCTCCCATTTTGACTCAACTACAAATTCTTGTTTGATATTGTTTTTTATCTTAATATGCAGAGCTAGAGAAGTTGAACTAAAGAACAAACAAGTAGTTGTTGACTCTGAAGATATTGACATGGTTGTAACGAGTAAGTTCTTCATTTGATAGTAAGCTATTGTTTCTTTGCTTTGTAGCAATATAGTATTACATATCAAATTCTTACTTTAGGGATTTCAAGAACAACACTGCATGAAGAAGCTTGGATTGCCTTTTTGTTTCGTCTCTTTAATTTTATATTGTGTTTATTTTCAGGTTTGAGCATAGAGTGACTAACTTGCAAATAAATTTCACATACACTATTGTCACGTGGTCAAAGTTGATAAAATATACATGTTATGAGGAAGAAGACAATTACATGATATTGTAGTAGAAGATGGTGGAAGTTTGGATTCAACTCAAGCTTGGATTGTCTTTTTGTTTTGGCTCTTTAATTTTATATGATATTTCGTATATGGTTTGAAACTTGGCAGTGATGAGACTAAAGATCAGTGTAGAGAATATTAAGGTTTGAAATTTTATATTACACAAATTATTACTTCCTTTTAATTAAGATAGTCGATTTTTTATTTTCTAAAATTTATTAGCGGGTGAGAGTTTATATTTTTATATGAGAAAAATATTTTTGAGCTATAAATGTAATAGGATGTCCTTATATTTTTTCCCCTATCGCTTATCTTTGTATAACTTTAAATATTTTAAAGTTATTAACTATCTTGTTATATTGTATTTTCAGTTTTTAGCACATTCTTTGTCTTATATTAAACTATTTAAATATTGTCTCTAATCTTACTACCCTATTTTAAAACATTTTGAATATTAACCAGTAAGAACTTATTTATAATTAGCCATTTGTACAACCACATTGAAGATTAACTCCTTCGAAATAAGTCTAATTAGCCATTAAGTGTAGATCACATTGCTTCCGCGCGCGAAGCGCGCGGCCATGTCACTAGTATATATATATAACTTGCTGTTTGCAAATGTAATAATGTAAGAGTAAAGCTCGATACTAAGACCCACAAGTAAGGCTAACGAATATGAGTACGAGTGCGCGATAAATACTCGCTTATATATACTCGGTGACAGTCGAAAACGCGTGGTTTCCTCAACATGAGGTAACATCCTTTCCTCATCTGTTTTCGATATCTAGGGGTGAGCATTTTCTGATATTTGATCCGATTGAAGGCTCGGATATCCGATCCGAAGATTCTATAAAAGTCCGCTTCGAATCCGAGCCAAAAGTACCCAGGTATCCGACACTTCTATTCGGATCGGATATCCGACCTCCGGATATCGAGCTTTTTTCTCAAAACTTTGATCCGTATCCGATCCGATGATCAGAAAAATACCCTCGGTACGGACTCGGATCATCAACTAGCGGATATTTTCGGATTCAGATATTTTTCGGATCCGGATTCACGGATCGGATCATGCGGATCGGATTTTTTTGCTCACCCTTATCTATACCCATATTATGTGGAAGGATGTTTTGCAGCTGCATTTTGTGGACGTGGAGGTGACAGAATGATAGCGTCAATGATAATATTACGTGAAATGGAATCTCCGTCCTCCTCATCTCACCACCACAAAATGACTTTTCTCGCCTTATTCAAGTCCCGTTTGCTAATTCTCCATCTGACCAATCTTCTCCTATAATTATTTTCCCTCCACCTGTAATTATTTCTCCTCCACCTGTGCCTTCTACCGGGCCTACTCGTACCACTCATCGTCTCTCATATCTACAAAATTATGCTTGTAATTCTCACATTTCTATCGAGCATTTCAATCTCTCTTGCCTTTCTTATGAGTTTGTTCATGCTTTGTGCAATGTATTTGCTTCTTTTGAGCCATCTCATTATCATCAAGTTAAGGATCACCCTTCTTGGGTTGATGCCATGACAGAGTCGATTTGTGCTCTCGAGCATAATAACACATGGGATCTTCTTCCATTACTTCAGGCAAGTCTGCTATAGGTTCTAAATGGGTTTATAAACTCAAACACTGTCCAGATGGTTCAATTGAACGTCAAAAGACCCGTTTAGTAGCAAAAGGTTAAAGAATAAAGATTACAAGCATACGTTCTCTCTTGTGGCAAAATTTTCTTCCATTTGAGTTGTCTTGGCCTCGGCAGCTGCTCGACATTGTCCTCTTCATCAACTTGATATTAATAACGCCTTTCTTCAAGGCTTTTGGATGTAGAAGTTTACATGTTGCCACCCCCGGGTATACTAAGTTCCACCTACTTTTGTTTGCCGTCCCAAACGATCTCTCTATGACCTTAAGCAAGTCAGTAGGCAATGGAACATTGAATTCACATAACTACTCACTCATCTTCAATTTGTTCAGTCACATCAGGATTATTCTTTGTTCACCAAGCACTCATCCTTGGCCTTGACATAACCATTGTCTTGATATATGTCGATAACGTTCTTATTATTTGGGATGTTCCATCAAAAAATATTTCTCTTACGCAAGAGCTTGATGTTGCCTTCACCATTAAAGATCTTGGACCTGCTCGTTTCTTCTTTGGAATGGAGATTGATCATACCAATTCTGGTCTTTTTCTTAATCGAAGAAAATATATTTATAATATCATTGTTGATGTCCAACTATTTGATTGCAAGGCGGCTCCTTTTACCATGCAACGTACCTGCACTTAACTCTATAATTAGGAGAGCCTATACCTGATCCTGAAGTTTATAGATGGCTCATTGGACGTTTGCTCTATCGGTTTCTAAAACGCCCTGATATTGCTTTCATAGTTCAACAACTTAGCCAATTCCTTGCACCACCCCATATGCCTCATATGCAAGATGCTACCTATTTACTACGTTACCTTAAGGGCACAATAGATCTTGCACTGTTTTATCCCAAACAAATTGATCTTGCTCTCACTACTTACAATGACGCGGATTGGGGCTCATGTAGCTATTTCTGTTGATTGATTACAGAGTAGTGCTTGTTTCTTGATCAAGCACTTGTCTCTTGGAAGACGAAGAAGCAGAAAACAATGAGTAAATCCTCTGCTGAGAGTGAATATAGGGCTATGTCCATGACAACCAGAAAGATCATTTGACTTGATGGCTTGCTTCTCGATCTACACGTCACAGTCTTTCACCCATTTCCTTTGCATTGTGATAAGTGATAACAAGGTTGGCCAACTAGAAAGATCAAGGCGTTAGGGAAACATCAACACACTTTCTTCTCTCGCAAGTTTAGTGTAGTTCATCCCATTCTAGCTTGAAGGGGGTATAGGCATTATATAGTAATATATATAGTAATAGGGATACTTTTGTAATAGGCTTTAAGCCTAACAAACTCCCCTAGGCATGTATATATAGCCTTGTACACGTACAATTTTAGAATGTGATTCAATTTTACAAAGACATGTTATGTAGTCATCCAGAGCAAATATCAAACATTTTAGGATCTAATTCACATTAGAGCATCTTCATTCCAGAACTCCTTAAAGAATTTCTTATCTGTATTTTTAACCATTTTTTATCCTTAAAATTATTTAAAGAATCTCACTTTTCCATCCCAAAATTTAAAAATGTTTTTTAAAATTCTTTAAATTACGTAACTCCAATAGAACAAATCTTACTTCCCTCCAATTGGGCAAAAACAAAAATAAAAATCAACAATTTTCTTGATTTGTGTGAGTAAGGCAGGAACTTGTCAGGATTCATTTTTTCCTATGAAAACTTCTTTCCACTCATGACATTGATTCTTTAAGTCATTATGACATTAATTTTTATTTTTATGTTAAAATATAGCTAAAGAAACTCTCAGTATATGGGTGAAGATGCTCTTACAGATAATTTAACACGTCTATCAAGATTAGTCTGTGCTAAACCATAATGACCAATTTTGTCCAACTATAAACGAAGGGTCATGCACACTTTATTTGCTGCTTTCAATGCAAACTCTTCGATCTTCACGCTTATACGAAACAAGGCTTCTTTTTTCAAGCTTTGATGATCGTCGGTCCGCTTGGAAAAGGAGTAACTGAAGTAAGTAGCTGATGGACGAGCTGATATTTTTTAATAAGCTTAGTTGGTGTTTGGAATAACGAAGCTTATGGAAGATGACGTAAACGCAAAATTACTAAAAAGGACATCATTTCATTTATCATTAATTTCAAATAAATCTAACAAGCAACAAGTTATAATTACCTTAAAAAATTTTGTTTATGTTCCAAGAGCTATGTACAAGAATTAATTTTTTTAACAAGTTAAATGTAATCATCAAATATTATTTATAAGTAATTTTATTTAATTTGGTAGTTTTGAATTTAATTTTCTGATAAATATCTTATTTTATAGTTATATTTATTATCATAAAAATATAATAAAAATGAAAAACAATAATATTAAGCATAAATTTAATAATGAACAATGTAAATAAAATATTTTTTTAAGGGTAAAATTGAAAAAAATGATGATCAAAATTTCCTTCATTTTGTCAATCCTTCATCTTCCATCATCTATCATCATCTACCTTCATCTTCCTCAAACTTTAGTCCCAAACACTAAATTCTCATTCTTCATCTACCATCATCTTCATCATCTATCTTCATCTAGTTTTTTTGAGTCTTCGTACAATATTTCTCTAACTGCTGAACATGATCGATTCCTGTTTGTGCTTGAGTACTTGTTGGCAATTTTGTACATGCATGCATCCTTTACTGTTTATGTTTCGAGTGTGATATACTGAGATTGTGCCTAAGCGTCTGTTTGGTGATTTCCGATGCCGTCTCTCTCATAAATGGTGCTTGAACTTCAAGATACTGAAGCTCCAATTGTTTCTCTTCAATGCTAAACCTCTCAAGCTCCAATCAATATATATATATATATATATATATATATATATATATATATATATATATATATATATATTGAAGTCCACGCTCTCTTTCGCAAATAATTTTCTTCCTCTTCAATCTAGTATGTTTCCCTGACCTCTTCACTTGTTGATCGATTAAGACTGTACTGAGTTTGAGTTTATGATTGGTCGGAAATCGATGGGTTTCTTGTTCAGGTTCATCTATTTTGTGCTTGTTTGAATTGAGTCTTGAGATCTCTTATGTTGGCTTGGTTGAATTTATTGACTATGTTTTCTTTTTACTGGTGGTGATGATTTTGAAGAAGATGAGTCTCTAGAAGGCTATTTGGCTCAGAACACTTGCAGTTGCAGGTGATATTTCTTATAACTTAGAAAAAAAAAACCTTTGAATCATTAGTGTTGAATTGAATTGTGTAGCGAAATGGGAAGTGGCGACGTGCATCCATTTCATTGTCAAGTGAAAAGGCATTGGTTTGGTTGACAGCGTTATTTGTATTTAGGTCAAATGCAGAATGGAGTTTGCAACTTATACTTTAATCATGTGCCTGGTGTGGGTCACATCTCATGTTAAACAAACAAATAAAGAAAGAGTCAATACGAGTGAGGAATTATAACGTGGTTGACACCTGGTTTGGGTGGATCTTCAATTGATATGGTATGGTATGCTATGATTTTTGTGTTGGGATTACATAAAGATCAAGATCAAGATGCAGGGAAGTAAGGAATCGGAGGCGGTGGTGGTGGGCGTTGCTCTCAGCGGTGGCTCCAAGAGTAAAGCCATAGTCAATTGGGCTTTAGACAAGTTTGAGGGAACCAATGTCTCCTTGAAGCTCTTCCATGTCTTCCCAAGGATCACCGGTGTCCCTACGCCAAGTAACTTTTCTTTCTTTCTATATTATCTATAGAATTATCCGGATGCGCCGGAGACCACTGTCTCTCCTTCTGACCAAAGAAAACTATTGTGTGAATTGTGGATCAGTGGGCAACCTGATCCCTCTCCGAAAAGTACGAGACGACATAGCAAGCGCGTACAAGAAGGAAGTGGAATGGCAGAAAAGCGAGATGCTTCTCCCTTACCTGAAGCTGTGCGCCTCCAAAAACGTATCAGCTGAGATGGTGTTGCTGGAGGCTGATGATATTCCTACCGCCATCTCTCTCGAGGTGGCTAAGATGGGAGCCAGCCACCTTGTCATAGGAGCCTCCTCAAACAGCATCTTCTCCAGGTACATATATACTATCATATTATTATTCATTGGATTTGAATTTGGATTTCAAGAAGTTGAAATATATAAATATGATAATAGGAAGGTGAAGGGGCAAGTGCTTTCCTCTTTGATCTCCGATACCTCACCGCCCTTCTGCACAGTCTACCTTGTTTCCAAGGGGAAGCTGGAATCCCTTCGCCCATCAGACAACTCATTAGATGACTCCACCGCGGATTCTGCATTTAGTTCATCAAGATACAGTATTTCAACTACCTTACCTGGCTCATCTTCTTCAGAATCTTCTTTCGCTTCCCATGAAGCGCTGCCAGGTGTGAGTGACACAATGCAGCAGGTGAGTCATTGGAGATCAACCAACCTCAGGCATGCTCCAATACTAAAGACAAGAATGAATGAGGAGAAACAAGTATCAGTACCTAAACCTCCTAGCCACTTCATATGTCCAATACTAAAGGCCGTGATGGATGATCCCTGCCTTGCAGCAGATGGCTACACCTATGATCGTAAAGCCTTACAGATGTGGCTCAAGGAGAACGATACCTCACCCACCACAAACTTCCCTCTTACCGACAAGACCCTCATACTACCAAACCACAATCTTCACCACGCCATCATGGAGTGGAAGACAAAAACAAGAACCTCCTCCATGAGGTCAATCTGACGCCGCCTGTATATATATCATCCATCTCTGTAATAAACAAGTACAACAACCAACCCGCCGGAGCCCCATCTGTTACACATTTAACACAAACAGATCAACCTACCTGCAACAAGACAAAGGATGCAAAAGTCCATGTGTCAATTGAGGCTAATGGAGGACAAGCTTATACTCATTGAGGCTAATTTCATAGCAAGTATCAAACATATTGTACGTTGGGTGTTTGTTTGTAACATCCTGGGAAGAACTCGGTTTCAGCTTTTTTCCAAAACTTTTGTAGGCCAACAAAACTTTATTGCAGTTATGATTTATGTTGTTGTTTCACCTAAATTTGTCAATCTTGCATGTGTACTCCAGCTATGTACTTGTGTAGTGAACAATGGGACTGAACACATGCGCGCCTTTATTGATTCCTGGTGTTCAACTGCACCACACAGAGCAAATAAATCAGTTTTGTGGATTGACAAAGTTTCACTGTTCTTGCATTCTTCTATCCCTCAGTATGTCATGTGTTGTATTTTCTTGATTGAACCTCCACTTAGTCATCAACTGCACTTACTGTTGCATATTATGCTTTGCAACTTGATTGTGTCAAATAAAATGTTATAATAGTAGATTTCAGGCTGCTAATATTAGTAGATTTCATAAGATATTTTGGATGACTTCTTACTGTCACAATGGATGATAACTTTGCTGTCATGATATTGTTTAACTTTAGAAACCTTTTGACAACCTTTTTCCTAAGTAGCAAGGAAACTTCAAAGAGACTGTTTTCTGTTTTCGATTCCTAGGGAAACACAGACACACGATAAACATGAATTCTAGGTAGTTTGATATGATCTGTAATCTTTTGATGGCAGTGTTTTAGTATATCATATTCGTGTTCATTTCCTTATCTGTTTCTGTTCAACATAAACGTTCAAAAGAAAACTAGATCTGTTTTCATAAAGAAATTGTATGTAAACACTAGTGTAGTACTTTTTTCGTATACAGAAGATAAAAAATAAGAAAGAATCACAGCTTCAAATATTTCTTACACTTACACAGACACTCCTTTTTACTGAGAGCCAAAGATAAGCTTATAAGATACTAAGAGACTATTTGTGAACCAAGTTTACTTAAGTTTATCTCGACCCAAAGATCGATAGGGTCCTCGCTCTGTTCATCCTTTTTCCTAGTTACAGTTTGACGAATCAAATGAACAATTCTTTTATATTTTGTTGCTGCACTTTTACCTTGTTTATTGTTCATCACTTATGTGATGCTGCTACTGTTAGCTCCCCTGATCAATCATCAAAGAACTGAGAAGATGGATTTTGAAGAGATCACAAAAGAATTGAGCATAATCATTCCATTCCGAAAAATAACCAAACAGCGTCTGTAATAGTCTTGCAATCAAGGATGATGCAATAAATCAACCAATATGAAAGAAATCACTACTCTAGTAAATTCAAACGGTAAGTAAAGAGATAAACCTATTTGTACCAAGGTGGGTGTTGATCAATCAACACTACTCATCTTCTCGTTTTATTGCTATCAGATCTTCACCGGAGTATGAAGCTATTCAGAGGACGAGAATAGTCGGCCTTTCAAGTCCGACAAGCACATGCTTTCCTCAAAAATATTCATTTTATCGAATGCTGCACTCGGTGGCTCCATGGTGCTAAATTCCTCGCGCTCACAATCAAACACCAACACTCGACACCCTAATCCAAGCCAATGAAGCTTCCCGTTTCCGAACCAAAATCTCCATCTACGTCTTCCTTCAAACGAAACCAGATCACGAAAATGAGTTACAACCTCATCAGCAATCACTCCCTTCTTCCACTTCCATTCATTGATGGAGAATACCTCGTAATTCGATGACAGCTTCAAATCAATCTTTGAGTATCCAATTCTAATCAACTTGAAATCATGGTTTGAACTACAGAAGCCAAACCCTAGAATAGTCTTGCCGGAATCCCAATCTCCGATACGAATACTTACGTATTTATGGATCGAAGGATTCCAAAGAATGGCCATTCCTGATTCAACTGATTCAATACAGACTACGCCGCTTAGGACTCCAACAATATTTACCCAACCAAGTTTCATGTGTTCAATTGTAAATCCTGCAACTCGCGATAGGGTAGCACCGTCGTAGAGAGTGATTCGCGAGGTAATTTCTGGCCCCAAGTGGGGACCGCCGGAATGAACGCAGTACCGCATCTTGATTGGTTTTTTATCTGCTGATTTCAAGTGGAGGTCGATTAAGAATGGAAACGAAATTAGACCATTCCATGACTTGCATACCGATCCAACTCTGGTTATGGTTTTGACTGGTAATCTGGAAATATATATAATAGCAATTCTGCAGGGAGGCTGCCGATGGTGGACATTGATGAACCTACAGATTAAAGACGTGAAAGAAACAGTAGATCGACTTTAGGGTTTCTGTAGTCTGCAGGGAGTCTGATAAAGTAAAGTGGGCTGATAAAGTAACTAAAATTGGGCTGTTGTTTTTGAAGATAAAGAAATTTCTAGATTAGTTTTTTTATTTTTTTTTCGAAATGATACGTTTTCGGGTTAATACTAAAGGAGTCTATCACCACAACCACTAGACCAATTGAATATTAATAGATGAGGGTTGAATCGTGAAGAATGTCGGTTTCTTTTTCGTATAATTAGTTTAAGAATTCTAGATTAGTCTAGGATTAGACAAAGTAATAGTATACTTTTAGATTTGCACAAGTCGGTTACTTGGCGCAATTCTCAAACGACATTCAAACCATATATATCTATATAGTTGTTGTTTGTAAATGTAATAGCGTAAAGTAAGGTTAGCGAATATGAGTGCGCAATAAAAACCCGCTTATATATACTTGGTGAGAGTCAAAAATGCGCGGTTTCCCAAACATGAGGTAACCTTCTTTAATTCCTCATCTATTTTTGATATCTAGGGGTGAGTATTTCCGGATATCCGATCTGATCGAAAGCTCGGATATCCGATCCAAAGATTATATAAAAGTCCGTTTCGAATCCGAGCCGAAAGTACCCAGAATCTGACACTTCTATTCGGATCGGATATCCGATCCGGATATCGAATATGAAAATTTATTACTAGACTAGTCGGATATACCCTATCGGACTTTTTTCTCTAAACCTCGATCCGTATCCGATGATCAGAAAAATACCCTTGGATCGGATTGGACTCGGATCACCAACTAGAGGATATTTTCGGATCAGATGTCGTATTCACGGATCAAATTTGTTCACCCTTATTTATACAATTATACCCATAGTATGTGGAAGGATGTTTTTGCAACTGCATTATGTGGACTTGAAAGTGACAGAATGATAGGGTCAATGATAATATTAGGTGGGATGGAATTTGTCACCAGTTTGAGGTTCCAACGTAACCTAAAACCTCGGTTGAGTCGGTTCACTGGAAAGCCCGGTCAGCTTCTAGGCAGAGCTTTGCTCGAGAAGAACCGAAAGAGCCCCCTATCAACAAATACAAACGCAAAAACCAAATAAATCAAAAACTTTTGGGTCGGGGGTTCCCATAACCATCATATGCTACCGCAGAGAGAGACGCTATGACTCTCAATTGGGCCAGAGCCTTTCCACGAGACGCGGATATTGTCCATGTTGCGGTTCCGTCCGGTCCGTTCCTGGGTTGGGTTAAGGGAACATCCGAGCGATTGCCTTCACGGATGCAAACACGCTCACAAGAGTATCATCGATCGCGTGTAGAATGCATGTCAAGATGCATGGAGGTGTGAAGGTGTGGCGGGTCTCTCGTTTTTTTGCTTGGGAGAAGCCTCCATCCGACTTTGTGAAAATTAATATTGATGTCTCGGTGCGGATCGATGGACATGCTACGGCGGAGAGAGTCATTAGGAACTATATTGCGGAATGGCATCGGGGTTTGAGGTGAACTTTTGTGTGTACTGTACGAGTGACTCAGTTGCGGGGTGTTGTACATGGACTTAAGGTTGCTTAAAACTTAGGTTATCGAAGGGTAGGGTAATTCTGGAAACAAATTCTCTTTTGGTAATCAACCTTCTCTATATTGTCAATCCCTAACGAGTATGGTTTTTGAATGCCTTTAACGATTCGAATGTGTAGCGGATTATCATGCTAGTATAACTTTTGATTCTAATATTGGTCTAAGTGTATTAGTGTGGTTCTTTTTGCTGCATTTGTTAGTTATCTTCCATTTTATTTCCAGGAAACAAATCTTAAATAACAAAATGATCGAAGAGCTCTTTGCCTTTAGAAGGACACACTGAAGAAGAATTCAATGATCTAAAAGAGAAACTTCAGAATCATATGATGAACATATTAAACTGTCATTTGATGAACATCTTAAGCAAATGACCGAAATGGTACATATATTGTTCTGTTACAGTTCTATAGTTAGAGAGCATTTAATGCAATTTTCTGTCTCGTTATCTATTCATGTTTCAAAATCAAGCTTGATTAAGTACTTCTTCAAGAGTTTGCAAAATATAAATGGATTATTTGTATAAAAAAAATCTATCCAAAATAGACACATATATGTAAGAATCAAGGTTATTCATCGGTCTAAAACTGACCCACACCGACCTGAACCTGAACCCGAACCCAAGCTCAAAAATTACTCGGGTTGTGGATCAACCCTAAAAACGAGAGCCGGTTCAGGTCAACCATGCCACGTTTTCTTTTTCCGTGTTTTTATTATGACCCGAACCGACCCAGCAATAACCCTGATCAACAAAATACTTGTACCAAAGGACCAAACCTATTTGTTAGGGTATGTGCCGGTCCGAACCTTGAAGAACCCTAAGCCTTTTAAAACAAATATGATTAACAAAACAACCAGTAATCACCTTAAAGCTATATATATATGATTAAGTTCTGCTGTCACAGTCAGATAACATATCTTGCATGATGCCATAACCAAACACAGTAGGTTCTGCAGGCAAACAAATTTATTGGAACAAAAGAGCAACATAGTCATAAACAACATCATATTACTTCTGAGTTGTTATACGGCACTCCTAATATGAGCTGCAAGGACATGCCTAGTACCACATCGCGTACTTGCGATCTTCTTCATTCTTCACCTACATGCATGGAAACATACTTGTAACTACACAAGTCAGTCTTTGCACCTTAAGCAATTTGTACATAAGATTACAAATTTGAAGAGAGTTAAAGTGTTTTTACCCAAGCTGAAGAGGCTTGGCGTTCACATTGTCCGAGTATCCAGAAGAAGCTCCGGCATCAAGCATGTTGTGAGGAAGAACTTCACGAGCAACAAACGCGTTAATGGCATTCATATCATGCCCTTGTACCATGTTCAGCGGCTGAAGCCTCTCCACTTCCCCAATCTGAAACAACAAATAATTTTCACTTAGTATAACATAACATGTTAGCTTGTGTAACATGTGTATATATATACCTTTGCTCTCAGGTACGAGTTCTCATGCTCGAGCTCTATCTCCTACACGAAACCATCCAATCTTTAATTCAAGAAAAACTTGGAAAATGAAGGATTAATGTTTGTATTTGTACAACATACCTTCTTCTGTATGTACTCGATTTCAGCAAGAAGCAGTTCATGCTACACATACCCGAAAAGGAAGACAACAATGTTATTTTCGACAAACATTACAATGTACTATGTTTGCAAAAGAATGAGAGTAACAACATAGAACAAGATGAAGTGTATGAATGATCATATGTTGGAGACTACAAAAGGTACCTTCTTTGACCTAATTCTTGAGATGCCACGGTCAAGTCGATTCTCGAGTTGCTTAAGCTCCTTAACATTCAAGGCTCCAATACCCTCTCCAACCAAGTTCCTATAATCAATATAAAAAAAACAAGAAGATTATTATATATCATCCTTTGATAATATTCTTGATCAAGTGTTGATCTTGATCACCTGTTAGAATTTTGCAGTATTTGGATTTGCTGGCGCAGCTTTGCAGATTCTTGCTGGTAATACTGCATTGAGTACATATATCATAAATCGAGTTCATAATTATAAATCTCGAGATAAAAACCGGTTAAGATGAAGCTTACTTGAGTGTTGATTTCAGCAATAGAGGCAGTATGAGGACCATCTGAACAAGCCTTCTTGTACCTCTCAATGGTGGTGGTCATGCTGCATTAATACATTTTATCATGATATCAAGCTTGAACCAAACACTACCTTAAAGATATGAAATTTATATTTTGAGCATGGTAATGATTATAATACAGGAATAATTTAACACAGAAAGAAAATGGGTCACATCCCAAACATCAGCAAACAAAAGAAAAGACATAATGAAATTAATAGGAAAACAAAGAGAAAAGAAATGAAAGCTAAAAATAGCAGAAAACAGAAGATCTACAATACACAAATTTGAAGTATATATATACAGCAATCAATTAATAGTTCTTCAATTCTCTGTAATGTCAAATATTTTGAAACATTTTAAGTGATTCTCTTTGACGTTAAATTTGACATCCAAAAAGGAAACTGAAAATGCATAGCTCTGACTGACTTGAACATGCATACGTACATCACGTTTCTTGATGATTAAAATGATTTTATGTTAGATTTTGTAGCTAGTAAACTTTATATTATAACTTATGCTCAGACCTAATGTACATATATATTAAAAAAAAAAGTGAAGATGATATAGAGATGGGTTATTATATATACTTGGAGTTAGAGTACTCATAGACTCGGCCGCGGCTGGAGAAGACGATGAGGGCGACTTCGGCCTCGCAAAGGACGGAGAGTTCATAAGCTTTCTTCAAGAGACCATTCCTCCTCTTGCAGAAAGTCACTTGCCTGTTTGTTGTGTTCTCTATCCTCTTGATTTCTATCTTTCCTCTTCCCATCTCAGCTAAATCACCTAATCATCATTATATATATGTTAAAACATGAGAATCTGTGCCCTATCAAGTAAAAATGATTGATTATGATAAACAAAGATGAAGATGTAGAAAGAAGAAGTTTGCAGACCCTAAAAGAGTGAAAAGAAGAAAGGAAAAGTGAAGAAGAAGGTTAAGGGTTTGTTCATATATATATATTTGTGCAAAGAAAGAAAACCCTAGAAACTAATATATTTACATAAATTTGTAGATCTGATGATATAAAGAAAAAGAATGGTGATTAGAGGGAGAAGGAGAAACCCATTTGTGAAGAAGCAGCAAACATGGTGGTTTGAAGAAGAAAGATCCAAAATCAGAAGAAGATGAAGAGATTGAAGAAGGTAGATCTAGTAAACTAGGGCATATATTTTGACAAGAAAAGATGTTATGATAATAATGAAAATAAGATTCTTTCATTCACTTGTTGCAGATCTATAAATGAAGGAAAGGGAGCAGAAAAAGGTAAAATATAATGAAAATGGAAAGAAAAGAGTGATATTACTACTGGTTATCTGAAGTTGTGATCAGCAACAAACCTGCAAGTTCAATTGAAAAGGGTCTCTTTCTCTCTGTGAAGAAATCTACTGGAGTTCTAGCTATGGCTTCAAGACATGCAGATTTAAACAAGGGTTTTTTGATGGGGACTTTGGTTTTCTCTTGCTCCAAAATTTGCCTTATTTGTTGTTTGAACTTCAATTCTCTCTTAGTGAAAGAGAAAGAGAGAATTGTATTGGTGAAAATGAAAGAGAAGAGTGGGGCTGGCAAGGGAAAACGACGTCGTGTGGTGATGTTTCCAATAATTCTATTTCCATGCAAGACTACGTTGATGTTTGGGGTTGAGTAAGAGAGAGCTTTTCAGGGAATTCTCTTCCCTAATTTTGCAATTTCGTCTCTTTTCTTTCTTTTGTTTTGATTTTTTGTACTTTGAAAAAGATGGATTAATATTTCGAAAAAATGGTGGATTAATGTATTGTAAGTCCATTTTTCTTTTTTTTTTTCCTTCTCAAAAGTGGGTTGTTGCCATGAAACTATTAAGGCCGTTAAACCGACACCCGATCAAGTAGAAAAAACCAGATGTTATCGCGTGTATTTCGGAAAACCACTAATTTGTTGGAGTTGAAACTTATTGATAAGTGAAACTTAATTGTTTAATTAGTAACTAAAAGGATTTTTCTGTTTGGTGCCCCTGAGTTTTTGTCTTTTCCGGATGGTGCCCAAAGTTTTTCACGTTTCCGTTTGGTACCCCTAAGTTTTTGGCTTTTCCGGATGGTGTCCAAAGTTTTTTACGTTTCCGCTTGATACCCCTGAGATTTCGGTTTTTCCGGATGGTACCCTTATTTCTTATTATTTGTTTAAAATAACGTTTCTTATATTATATTTATATTAAAAATGATTCAATTTTATATTATATAAATTTTGAAGACAAGTATATTTTAGTTAAACCAATTTAATCAACTATTAATAAATTATAATATTTCTTAAAATATAAGATTTTATATATTATTTTATGATTTTTAATATGTTTATTACTATTTGATAATTTATCATATTTGCATCAAAACATGAAAAAAAATATTTATACAGAATAATTTTTATAAAAATAACATGAGTTTTGTATGTACATTTCAATAGTTTTATTAAAATTTAAGTAGGATTTTTTTTATATTTTTCAATTTTGAAAAGGTGAAATAGTATTCAAAACGGACATTTATCAATAATTATTAATTTTTTTTGAAAAACCGAATGTCCAATTTGAATATTTTGTGTTATACATTTATCAATGATTTATTTCATATATCAAATAAAACATAAAAATTATTTTAACAAATATGATAAAAAAAAAATTGTATAAAAATCATGTTTTGATGCAAAATAACGTTTCTTATATTAAATTTATAAAAAAAATAGGGCAAATTTGGTTAGTAGGCTATTTAGAGAAATAGTGATAGTAAGTAGGCTTTTTTGTTTTTCAATTAAGTAAATATACCGCTCTTATTTTTTTTTTACCTTCAAACCTTCTCCATCCTCTTGTTTTCTTCTTTCTTTCAAATGCTTTTTAAAAACTGAATTTCTTTTTTTATTTTCTTTTATTAATTTTTTTTGTCTTTTTTATTTTCTTTATTTTTTATTTATTTTCTAGAATGAAGAATTTTTTCACATACCGGAATTTCCACATACCGAAATTTCACATACCGGAAATTTCTCATACCGGACCGGAATTTTACATACCGGAATTATCACATACCGGAATTATCACATACCGGATTTTCACATACCGAAATTTTCACATACCATAATTTTCACATACCGGAATTTCACATACCGGATTTTCACATACCGGATTTTCACATACCGGAATTATCACATACCGGATTTTCACATACCGGAATTTCACATACCAGAATTTCACATACCAGACATTTACATACCGAAATTTACATACCGGAATGAATTTTTAATTGTCTAATATTTAATTTTGCAAATTTTAGGGGGCTTGTTGTAATTTTGCAATTTTTTTTTATTGTAATTTGCATATATGATGACGGTTTGCAAAAATGGGTCCATCACCGTCTCTTTTGGTTTCCAAAAGACTTGTTCTTGTTTCCAGTTGACAATGACAAATTGACAAGACGTGGAGGAGTTGAGCATTATTTGAGTGGAGAATTATATGTTAAAATTGTCTCAAAATAAAAGTATTATGTAAACAAAAATAAATAGCGGACAAATTGCACAAGGATCAAGTGTTGATTGTGCCGCTAGTTTTAATTCAGAAATTTTTGGAATGAAATTTCTGGTATGAACTTTTCGTATGAAATTTCTGGTATGAAAAATTCTGGTATGAAAAAATTCTAGTATGAAAAAAATTTTGGTATGAAAAAAATTCTGGTATGAAATTTCTAGTATGAACTTTTCGTATGATAATTTCTGGTATAAAATTTCTGGTATAAAAATTCTGGTATGAGAATTTCCGGTATGAGAAATTCAATCCAGAAAATAAAAAAGAAAATAAAAAATAAATAAAAAAAGCAAAAAAAAATAATAAAAGAAAACAAATTCAGTAATTAAAAATTAAAAATTATACTTATATAACAAATAACAAACATCATTTATTCTTTCTTTCTAATAGAAAGATTAATAATTTTTACCTACTATTAAATGAAAGTGGTAAAAAAATTTGGGTACATTTTCTTAAACAAAAACTAAAAAAAGCCTAGTATGTCAAATTCTCCCAAAAAAATAGGGAAAATTGTTTTATAAAAATTATTTTCTATAAAACATAAAAAAATTTCATGTTTTGATGCAAAAATATGATAAAGTATCAAATAGTAATAAATATATTAAAAATCATAAAATAATATGTAAAAAGCTTATATTTTAAAAAATATCATAATTTATTAATAGTTGATTAAATTTGTTTAATTAAAATATACTTGTCTTCAAATCTATAATATAAAATTGTTATAATCTTTCCCCTTATTTTTTTTTTAAAAATTTAATATAAGAAACGTTATTTTAGACATATAATAAGAAATAAGGGTACCATCCGGAAAAGCCGAAATCTCAGGGGTACCAAGCGGAAACGTGAAAAACTTTGGACACCATCCGAAAAAGCCAAAAACTCAGGGGTACCAAACGGAAACGTGAAAAACTTTGGGCACTATCTGAAAAAGCCAAAAACTCAGGGGCACCAAACGAAAAAATCCTAACTAAAAAAGGTAGTTGTTTGAACAATTTTTTTATAAACTAGATTGATAAAGATTTTGAGTGAACGAGGTTTACTGGAGTTGATGTAAGCATAAAATTACCAAAATAAGCTACGGTAATTTTTATAAACTTGTTTCATGTATCTTATGAAATAAGAACTAAAATAAATTATAAGCTAGCATGAGATTGGACTCAAACAACCCTATTTCATACCTTATGTTTCTTCTGTGAACTTCGCAAGCTTGCATAAGCTTGTGAAAACAAGCTTCTAAACGGACCTCATATAACTTTGTAACGATTAAGTTCACAAGTGAAGATAAGCGGACTCGAACTGCTGATATCTGTCACAAGATAAACCGTCGTTTATCAATCCTCAGCTAATTCCACTATAGAGGGTGACTATAGATAACTCCCTACAAACACAAGATTTTTTATTTTCTTTTATGCTTGTTGGGTAGTTTAAGTTGTTCGACACTTGAGTAGTTTAGTAATAAGTTTTGTAAAATTTTAAGAAAAATATAAAGAATTAGTTTATGTTTGATAGGGGAAGTTTATTGGCAAAGTTTTAGAGTGAAATTATAAAAAGCATAGATATTAAAAATAGTAATAATAAAGAGATTCAACAAAAAAATTAAAACTAAAAAGTTATTGAATAAAAAAAAGATTGGTATATAGAAGTTTTTTTAATCTATGATATAAATTAGGCCCACAAATTATGTGAGAAAATTTTAATTCTAAATTAATTAATGGAAGTGGTAAAAACGAAATTTAATACGGTGGTTTATATTAAAACATTATAAATTGTCATTTACAATATAGACTTGGTTACATAAAACTCTAGTCGATTCCGAAACTCTAACCTTCATATCCGTCAAACCCGAGAGCTTCTCCGTCATGCCGGGGTCGGAATCAACTCGTAACTGCCTGCAACTGTTCGGAACCATCTTGACCTTCTCCGTCTTCTTTAGAACCGCCTGTAACTGCTCGGAACCGTCTCGAACCGCAGCAACCAAAGCTAGCCCAGATCCAGGATCACGCCGTTGTTAGTCGTTATCCTCATCATGCCACCGCCTGCCTGGCTGCCTCCGGTTTGAGCAATATTCCACGATCCAGGATCATAATATGAGGTGGATTTGGAGAAACAAACGATCTACCTAAATTCATCAGATCTTGGAACTTTTGGAAGGTAATCCCTTCTGCATGTGTGTTGAATATATTGTTGCAATGTGGATTTGGAGAAACAAACGATCTACTTAAATCCATTGGATCTTGGAATGAAATTTTACGAGGGACCATCTCGATCGGAAGTAACTGCTCGGAACCGCCTACAACCGTCGGAGAAGACGA
Organism: Fagopyrum esculentum; assembly: GCA_033239045.1. Taxonomy (NCBI): domain Eukaryota; kingdom Viridiplantae; phylum Streptophyta; class Magnoliopsida; order Caryophyllales; family Polygonaceae; genus Fagopyrum; species Fagopyrum esculentum. The sequence goes on from BSUD01000003.1 coordinate 4,314,465, forward strand.
CTCTGGTAACCCAAGTTTCGTTGCCTCGTATCCGCTGTCGTGGCTTCGCCTCGTCGGAACTCCCCGTCACCACCTAGAGGAGCAACCTCCTCGCCGGATTTGTATACCCGAGTGAAGCCACCTTCATGGTCATGTGATGAAAGAGATCGCGAGAAGCTTGCTCTTTCCAAATCCGCCACCCATATGTCGCCTCCTCCGATGCGAAGCCGCTGGAAAGTGTCGTTGTTGTCCACTGCCGTGAACTAGGTTCGCCGAGAGAGTTCCGTCGATGTCGCCGGCACCCAGGAAACACTAAACGGGTTTAAGTATTTTTTTTTATAATTACAAAATACCTCCTATATATATTTATAAACATGTTTTTACCCATTTTTTATAAATTTTAAATTGACTTGTGTAACTCTTTGGGCTTGTACTTGTGTAACTCGACCTTGTATAAATATAAACTTTTGGGCTTGTGCAACTCGTTTGAGTTTGTGTAACTCAACCTTGTGTAAACAACCGGACTTGCGTAATTGGAAAATGACCGATTTTGTTAACTACGTAATTTAATATTGTAATTAAAATTGTGTATTAACATTGTGTACTAACATTGTGTAATTGAAATTGTGTATTACCACTATAAATTAATATTGTGCATCAACAAGAGAATACACAAAGTCCAATTAGTCCAGCTAGTTAGGGGTGTGCAAAATTGGACCGGACCGGACCGGACCGGACCGGAATTTACTGTCCGGTCCATAGACTGGACCGGTTCCGGTCCGATCTACGGTCCGGGTTTTTTGAAAATCCGGATTACGGTCTGGTCTAGTTTTTGGACTGTATAAAACCGTAACCCGGGTTGGACCGTAAACTACGAATTTTCAGTCCGGTCCGGTCCAGTTCGGTCCGATCCGGTCCATTCCGGTCCGATTTTGGATCGGAAAACCTCACCAAAATTGCACAATTAAGGTACAAACCGGTCTGATCCGCTTCGGTCCAGTCCGCAATATTCAAAATTGCACAATTTATGTGCAAACCGGTCCAACCCAAAACCGGACCGGACCGTTACGGTCTGGTCCCGGTCCGGTCTACGGTCCAAGGTTTTCTCAATTTACGGTCCACCGGTCCGGACCATATACACAACCCTACAGCTAGTATAAGGGTGGGAGGGAGGGTTTGTCACCCAGAGTTCGAAATAACTACAAGATTTGTTTTGGATTGGGCATGGGCTTGTGTAACTCGAGTGAGCCTAATGGGTATGGGCGTGTGTAACTCGAGTGAGCCTAATGGGCCTAAATTATGTAACTCGAGCGGCCCTGATTGGACTTGAACTTTATTAAATCGATTAGGTCTGAAATTAAGTAAATTAAAGTTACCAATTAAACTTTTTTTATTAATATTTATAAATAACTTAAATGGGTCTAGTTTGTTAGATAATAAAATGAATCTAAGATGATGTGTTAATGCATAAAAAATAAGCTAAACTAATATTCTAATATATAAAAAAATTGTAATTTTTTAAAAAAAAATTGTTAGTTGTTACAACTTTAGTTCAATGTTTTTATACTAACAATTGAAACTTTTTGTTAGTTTAATTCACACATTTTACGGGATCACTTCATATCTTTTTTATACTACTCTTGATTAATGCTTATGGAACACAAATTTTATAAGTATATTTTTATTATAATATTTATTAGTTTAAAAACTTATACCATTATTTCAAACTTAAAAAGAAAAAAAAAAGAGTGTTAAGTATAATTTAGTGTATATTTTGGTAGTTATGTTTTAAGAAAATACTATAGCATTATATGTTCAAACTTTTATACTAATAGTTCATGTAATATTTAATTAAATATTTTTATATTATTAGTTTATATTTTATTGTATTTTTTTGGTAGTTATATTTTTTTAAAAAATAAATTATAATATTATGTTTTGAACTTTTATGATATTAATTAGTTATAGATTTGCGTATCAATAGTTCTAAAATTGTATTCCGTTAATTCACACAATGTGCTCTACTAGTTCAAAAGTTGCACATAAAAAAGTGTATAAAAACATAACCAATAACAAACATTATGTTCCGTTAATTCATAGATTGTGTTCTATTAGTTCAAATATGTACACGTAAAAAGTGGATAAAAACCTTAAATAGAACAATAAATGAATCATCTATACAAATTTTGAATGAATTCAACCGAAATTTCAAACTATCAAAGTACTAATTACAGACTTTTTTTTTATAAAAATGTATGAGACACATATAACTTGAACGCACAACAACTTTTTTAACAAACTAGTTTATATCCCGCACCTTGCGCGGGTATATATAAATATTGGTGGATCGTCACATGCATATCTCGGAATATCTGTCTGCGAGTAAGTAAGTGAGAAGAAAGGCGGAAGGGAGAGACTTTCATAAACATGTAATAGTGAAAACCAAAGTTGTTGAAATAATAGTTATTGAAAATAAATTAAGGAATGAATAAACAATAGCAGAATAAGTGTAGTGATTGAAAACGTAGGGAATAACCTGAAAATTTAGACAAAGATTAGTTGAAAAAAGATTTCTTATTAGATTTTGTTTTAGTAAGGTTTTATGGCTTAATTCTTCATTTAATAAAAGATTTAATCCGATAAAAAATCTGGAGGCGCCACGTCAGCATCAGTGTAGCCTAGTTTAGTAGTATATATAGACATATAGATTATTTATTATTTATAAAACTTTCTTATTTCTTATTAATTATTTAGAAGATTAGTTCAAAAAAGATTTTTTATTAGATTTTGTTTTAGTAAAAAAAGGTTTTATGGCTTAATTCTTGATTTAATAAAAGATTTAATCCGATAAAAAATCTGGAGGCGCCACGTCAGCATCAGTGTAGTCTAGTTTAGTAGTATATATGGATCCGTTATGAGTAAAAATTATAGCCCAACTTAGCTAAAAGGCCAAGAAATGTATCATTTGTTTAATCTTCAATATCCGTTATTAACATCTAGTTATACAAGTTCTCAAACCATCACTTTTAGTAGGTCAACTACCCATATAACGGATATTAATTTATGAATAAAAATTATACTTCAATTTAGCCAAAAATCACTGAACATAACAGTAGGTCAACGACCCACAAAACAGTGACTTAACGACCCCAAAAACAGTAGGCCAACGACCCACAAAACAGTAGGCCATAACGACTCACAAAATAATAGGTCAATGATCCACATTACAATAGATCAACAACTCACATTACAATAGGTCAACGACCCACAAAACAGTAGGTCAACGACCCACAAAACAGTAGGTCAACGACCAACAAAATAATAGGCCAGTGACCCACAAAACAGTAGGCCAGCGACTCATAAAACATATATTAATCCGTTATGAATAAAAATTATACTTAATTTAGCCAAAAGTCCAAGAATTGTGTGATTTGTTTAATCTTCAAACTCTCTATTTATACAAGTTATCAAACTATTAGACTTACTTGTAATTGATGTGGGATAGAGAATTCTGTGAATTTTTTTAACGTAAATAAATTGAGCTTATAATCCTTTAAAAATAATTTAAAAAAAAAATAAAAATCTTCTCAATAAATACTTACTTAAATTTTGACGGCTTAAAAATAAAAGAAATACATAAACCAAATTATTTTTAAAATATTTAGGAGATTTTGTTAGTTAATTTTACAAAATTTTGTTTTATTTTTGGATTAATAAAAAAGATTATATGGTTTAATTAGTTAATTAAAAAAAGATTTAAGCCTACAAAATTTGTGAGAATGACACGTCAGCATTAATGTAGTCTAGTTTAGTAGTATATATATAGATAGTAAAAAAAAATTGAACTAAAAAGTGTTCGACAAAAAAAAAAAGAAAAAAAAAAAGAGTTTGGCAATCCTCCACATTTTTGTACCCAGACCTTGTCTAATAAATTAAGTGCCCGTTTGGTTGGACTGGTGGAATGGAAACGGAATGAAATCAGATAAGGGTAAGGAAAGGAAAAAAGAAATGATGAGATTAATTTCATGTGTTAAATGGCATCTAACCAAATGTGGTTTTTGATTGATTCGGAATCATTCCGTTATCGGGAATAATTCCTAGCGTTTCCAAACGAGCCATAAGAAACTAAGCCCCTGCTTGGTTAGAAGTCCGGAAACGAAAACGGAATGAAAATGAATCTAGTCCATATGTTTACTTTATTCATGAATATCTTTTTTGCAATCATTCCTTTGGTTGCATGTAAATGTAGTTGTTTTCCCATTTTGTTTCCCTATAAGGTATCAACACTAATCAAATTTTACTACAATTACTTAAAACCACAAGGAATAATTTCATAAAATGTCATGAATAATGGTATACATATGAACTAAATTCGTTTCTATTCCGTTTTCATTTCCAGAGTTGGAACCAAACGGGTCATAACTCTCAATTTTGTTTAGTTTATGGAAAACATGATCATTAAACAATTCAAATATTTGTAATTGAATATGTGACTATGTCTCATTATTATAACTTTTATAACACTGAATACAGAACAATGTTAGTGTCACTAACATTATCTTTGATACATAAAAAAATAGGAGAAAAAGGATGTAACATTAGAAAAAACAAAAGAAATGAAGGGGGCATGGGATAAATTATTTTTTTCACTTGTTTGGAGTATACGAGGGAATCAAAAGGAAAAAGGAACAAAATATATTAAAATAATTCTTTTATTTTATTTTACAGATTTTCTATTTTATTTCTATGTAGTAATTTAAAGTATATTTACCCTTTTTGTTCAATTTAAAAAAGAAAATAATCTTATTTCCTCCATTTCTCTATAATTTGTACTTATTGAGATGTCAAAAAAATTAATGTGACATAACATATGTAGTTCATTTACTATTTTTTAAATCTTAAACTATTTTAGTATTAAATCACTCAAGTTTATTTGTTGTGTATATTTGACAACTATTATATTAATCAATATGTGCATAACTCTATACTAATATGTATAATACTTTTTACAAATATTTGTATAAAATTTTTCCTAATTTTTTTCTTCTAATTTTAATTTTATACATGCATTACTTTGCACATTATTTTATACCAATATGCAATACTTTGTACCTATATTTGCAAAATAATATTCAAATTATAATTAAAATAAATTAATAAAATTGTAAAAAGTATTATACATATATTTTCATTAAGAGAAAATTGACTAAATAGTACCCATCTTTTAGGCTAACTAAACTTTAGTACCCCGTCGTTTAAACTATCAGAACAATACCTCACCTATTGAGATCAATCAAAGATTAGTATCTAGATTACTATTCGCACGTTAAGTAAACAGGTCGGTGTTAAATATCAGGGGCAAATTTATCTACCTACCTTTGGCAAAATTGTCCACATGACTTATATATTTAACACCGATCTGTTAACTTAACGTGTGAACAGTAATCCAGGTACTAATCTTTGGTCGGACTCAATATATGAGGTATTGTTTAGATAGTTTAAGCGACGAGGTATTAAAATTTATGTAAAATCAAAATAAATATATAATAACTAAAAAATATTTCTTTTTGTAATAATAGTTCTCATTAAATACATCTATATATAAACATAGATATGCTCATGGAAATCAATCATTGTACACATATATCATATCCAAATGGCATATATTCTTATCCTTAATTCATTAATGTAAAATCATTTCAAAATGAATATATAATAATCTAATTATGTCTTGTCTTGTCATCTTTTCTTTTTTCTCCTTTTCTAAATTGCTGAAAAATCGTTGTCTTCATATTATATATATGTATATATACCTAGGATTTGTTTGTTTGTTTATATTTTGTATTGAATTGATTCGTGCAACTTGCAAATGGTATTTTCATTTGATCATTCAATAGATTCTGCACCATAAAAGAATCAAAATTGTATAAAGGGACAAAGGGCTCATTTACTCCTTTCATTTGATTATCCATAAGCATACGTCGTGATTAATTGTTTCTCTCATTGTCTGTCAAAGTCGGATACAGACGGACCGGTAGAGTAAAAGTCGTGTGCATACGAGCGTACATGCACGTTAGGCCCAAGTCCAGCACATAAACTCGGCGAAGTTTCATCCTAAAACCAATTGGCAATAGGAGAAGTAACTCACCGACCTTATATACTAGGCTCGGAGTGTCCCCATCTTTCGATGTGGGACATTATTATCTCCAACAAAATCAAGGAGTGTTATATACACTATATTCAATTTACGTTTTTATTTGAAAAAAAAAAAGAAAGAAAATGGACGTCGGATTATGGCATCAGAAGTTGATTTTAAAATTGTTAAGGCCTCAAAAAAAACTAATCCTTCAATTTATAGATTTTTTTTTCCATACAAAATGATGTAAGTGACTTAAGACTGTTGGTAGAGGGCGTGAGGATGGCGAGTGAAGTGCACATTATACAGGGAAATGGAAAATGGACGGATTTTAGATGCGATTGGTAAAATGGTAACATAATACATCTAATGAGTGTTTTTATGCAGTAAGATATTTAGCGGGTGGTTAGTTGCAATTGACCTCTTTCAGCGGGTGATTTTCCATAATTGACTCTCTTTTTTATCACTAGAAAGAGACAAACTAGGCCCTTTACACACGTGTTTAGTAAATTAAATGTGTGATTGTTGTTTATCCTTGTGATTTTCGAGTGAATTTTTTTTATTACTTAGAACACTAATTCATACCCATTTTTTTATAAACCTCAAAACAAAACAATTTCATCACCCCAAGATTCAATACGTCGCGGTGTTGTTGGTACGGCGTCCGTTGTACGCTAACGGACGCCATTTGTAGGTTAAATTTGAATTCTCTCACACACCCATTACTTGATTTTGTTTTAAAGTATATGGATCTAGGATTTTCTTTTCCGCAAATTGCTTACACATATTGCTTCTTCGTTCTTGCTTCATCATAATTTCCGTTTTCGGTTAATATTGAAGTTTGAAGACATGGAATGCTACCATTGCTTTGCATCTCGTCTTTGACTCCTACCTTTACTTCAAATTATAGAGGCAAAAATGGAAGCATAGAGAAGAAAGTTATGGTGGCCGTTCCTAAGAAGCCTTTTTTTGCTTCATATACATAACAGAGCAGATGAGTAAACAAAGAAGTGAATCTAACTACAAATCTCCTAAAAACTTGGTTCCCTATTTTCAAAACTCTTAAAATCTAATTCTCGACCCTATTCAATTTTAGATCCTCAAACAAAAACACCTACAAAAGAGGAATCTAACTGCAAATCTTTTTAAAAAGAAAAACCCTTCAACCCCTAACTAAACACTGTTAAAGTCCGATACAGACGGACCGGTAGAGCGGGGATCGTGTGCATATGAGCGCACATGCGCATTAGGCTCATGCACAACACATAAACCTGATGAGGTTCCATTCTAAAACCAATTGGAAATCGGAGGAGTATCCCACCGACCTTATATACCGCAAGTGAAACTAGAGAATATAGACCGAGTTGCACTTGTCCACAGGTTAGGACCGCGAGCCGAATTGAGATTAACCGTTGTGATACCATGTCAAAGTCTGATACAGACGGACTAGTAGAGCGGAGGTCGTGTGCATACGATACGAGTGCACATGCGCATTAAGCTCAAGCCCAACACATAAACCCGATGAGGTTCCGTCCTAAAATCAATTGGCAATAAGAGGAGTAGACCACCGACCTTATATACTAGGATCGAAGTGAGAACTTATTACTCCAACAAACACACTCCCTTATTATTTTGGATCAATAACACATTGACCAAATTAGCTAAGTAAGCATTTTTAAGATTTCTTTCTATTAACTAGACTCATGGTCTAAATATGTTTATAGTAAATGTACCACTAATCAAACTCATTACCTTTCCACTTCAATTTAATGAAAGTGGTATAAATAGATATGGTTAACAAAGCTGACTACTAAAGTTTAAAAAATAATAATTTTAATAGGTTAAATAAATTTATTAATAAATAAAATTCATTATCAACATACTTCACATATTTCTAACTATTTTAAACCAAAATGCTTATTGTATTACTAAAATAGGCCGTATCGTCGGAATAGGTGTTTTTCGACGTTAGTAAAACAAAGACCGTATATATCTTTTCCGTATCGTTCAATGATGTGAAAAAGAAAAGGAATTTGAGTGAGAGGTGAAAACTATTTACCGCGGTGTTTAACACTATTAGCTTATAGAAGATGCTTGGAGAGATGTCAAGCATTTAAGGCCTCAGGAATCAGACAAGGGAAAGTGTCTAGGTTAGGCAGAAAGGTAGAAGTGGGTCCCACCTTTTCCCATTAACAACATTTGCAGCCTCTCATTGGCTGTTCAATTTAAGTAGGACCCACGTGCGTCTGCAGTAATTCTTCGGTGGGAATAGCGATTACCACAAATTTCGTACGGTACTTTTTTTTACAATTTGGTTTACTAGGTTTTTTCAATTTTTGTGTTTAGTAAATGTACCCCTTAAGTGAAGAATGTGTAGAGTTTGAAAATAAATACAAAAGGTTGGGGTACATTTACTTAATTGAAACATTAAAAAGCCTAGTTACTACTCTAGTTTTTCAAAAAGGCCTAGTTACCAAAATTGCCCGTCCTTTTTTAAGGTTAACTTAATTTTGAAGTTATTTTTATGTACCATGGACCGACACGGGGAGTTTTATCACCTTGTACGGTGTAGCGAGATTTTTGAATAGTTTAATTTTTTTTAAATAGTTTTATTTTTTTTGGTTGATTTTTTTAGTTGAGTTTAAAAGAGTTTTGTAAATTTGAAAATATAGCAAATAACCTAATTAATGTTTGTTAAAGTAGATTAGACTTACCAAAAAGTTAAAAAAGGATAAAAATGTATAAATTGTTAAAAGATGTAAAAGAGGAGAAAAGCTTTCTAGGATAGCTTTTTCAAATCCCATCAAAATGCTCCTCAAAAATCCGATCTCTTCAAAAATCTATTATATCAAACGCTATGTAACTTTTAATAAATACAAAGCTCTAGAGTTGGCTTGACACCAATTCATCACTTCAACGCAACCTCATTCAACAAATCTACTTACATGGTTTTCAATAACTCTACGTACAAGCTCTCCAATTGTATGTGCTAATAACATCATCCTTGTTGTGAAAAACTATGCTTCAAACCGTTAGAGTGATCGATCTCAAGATTCCGTTGGTTGGACTAAAATTCTAGGCATTTATCTTAAATAGATTTCATTCTCTTTCTCCACCCCCTCTGCTGTATGATCTCCCCTTGCCTAGTAGGCTTTTGTAAATCCACATCTTCAATACAAACATAGTTTTTCAAAAAAATAAATAATAAAAATACAAAACTCTACAATAATCTACACAATAATTTTTGCCGAATATGGCCTTATTCGAGATAGTATTACTTACTTTTGTTGTAAGGGGTGATCCATTTTACGTGTAAGAATAATAAGGAAACGACTCGTGATCCTTTAGACTTGAGCGTGGAGAAAGCCTACTATTGTTTTCGATGGGACTTTGGAGGATTTTATAATGGTGGCATGCTTGTTTAAAGAGTGTATATCTTATGTCTGAAATCATCTCGGTGGAGATGGAGAAGTTGTTAAAATGTGCATCCCACATTGATAATACAATGATATCGATGATATTGGCTATAGTATATAAATTTATGGACTATTATCCTTTAAAACTACATAAAATTACCTAAAAATTCTAAGGGCTCGTTTGGAAGCATTAAGAATCATTACCGGTAACGGAATGATTTCGAATCAAACAAAAACTACGTTTGGTTAGAGGTATTTTAACACATAAAGTAACCCCTTCTTTTCCATTTTCTTAACCTTAACCGATTCCATTCCGTTTCCATTCCACCGCTCCAACCAAACGGATACTAAAGGATTTCAAAGTTTCTATCAAACTATTTTATCTTTTCTAGAGTCCAACTAAAGCATTCACAAATTTCTCATCATTAAAAGGTTACTCTTTATTAAAAATTATCAATATTTTTTCATGTAGAATTGGTGGTGTCTGACACATCTGAACGCGCTTCCTATAAATGAAAAGGGCTAAGTAGTAATTACTCGGGGATAGCCTGACCCCTTACATCGTGAAGTAAAAGATCAACTACACTTTCAAGAGGGTCAAGCAATACACTTAGTTCAACAGAGAAATTAAAAGCTATATATACTAGCAAGATAATCCGCTACTTTATTTGTCTCGCGGAAGGCATGCTGTTACTGGATGTCCCAGTCCCTTCTGATGAAGTCTTGACATTTACATACCATACTAAAAAGAGGATGAGAACGAAGAACCATCCTTCCTAAGCAACAAATACAATACAATAAAGTCCAATTCTAACAACAATTCTGACATCGTCGAGGTGGTTGAGACATATGTTGAAATATATAAGTTGATCAAGGGGACACAATCTAAAATCAAAGTCACGGTATATTGAAAATGAGATTCAATAAATTCGTTTGAAAAATATATAATCATTGATTTTATTATTGCAGATGTCAAGATAAGATACTATATAACGAGGGCTCTCAACGTATAAAACATTGTTTATAGTCCTATAATTATTTACTCTTAACATAAATACTTTGCTGACATCATATTTGTAGGGATATTTTATAAATTGTTCATCAAAGAGCAACATGTCACATTGTTTTATTACTAAGTTAGAAAGAGTAAGTATTTGTATATCCTCCAAAATTTCAATGTTATATCAGATATTGTTTTTTCAAAGTTTGTAAGGGTAACAATGATATGATTAAATTGAAGCACAATATTATTGTGAACAAAATTATCTAACAATTTGATGGTTTTTTTTACCTTATTATTTTCCTCTCAAGACACTACGTTATCCGAAAACAAACTCTTTATTATCAAGCTATACTTTTTAGAGAAAATAAATAAGTATTAACACTTACCCAACTTACTAAAAGTTCTCTATTTGGATATAAAAATTAGAGAAATTTGGTTAAACAATACCCCATCTTTTAGGCTGACTAAACTTTAGTACCCGTCTTTTAAACTATCAGAACGATACCTCACATATTGAGTCTAACCAAAGATTAGTATCTAGATTACTGTTCACACGTCAACTTAACTGATTGGTGTTGAAAATCTGTAGTGCTATAAGCTTTATGTATAAGGTAGGTGGACAATTTTGCCCTTGATATTCAATACCGATATGTAAATTTAACGTGTGAACAGTGATTCAGATACTAATCTTTGGTCGGACTCAATAGGTGAGGTACCGTTTTGATAATTTAAACGATGGGTACTAAAGTTTAGTCAGGCTAGAAGATGAGATATAATTTTCTCTAAAAATTAATATACAAATAAAATATTAAAATAAGAAGATAAAAACAAATAAAGTGATGTTTTAGTCCCGTGTGAGTAGCACGAGAATGATTTTCTAGCGGTGAAGTGTAAAGTAAGATTCCAATAAGATTAATGCACAAATGAACTACACTTATAAAAAGATTAACAAATTCGAGACATTAATTAATCACCGGAGTTAAAAGGCGTCTTCAACATCGACGATGAGATTCCGATGGATATATAAAAAGGGCAGCTTCCTGCAAACCTCATCTTCATTCACAACCCAAATCCAAAGCTCAGAGTTCACCGCAGAGCTTGCGACAACCTCGAAGCTAGTCTAAACTAGTGGGAGGTTGATTGCAGAAGCAATCCATTTCCAAATCAATCAATCAAACACAAGACGAAAACCAAATCTTAGTTCTTGATCGATCGTTGTTGACAGGAGTTTTTTGGAGTTGACAGATCGGAGTTTTTTCTGAAACCCTAGATTTTTGGGGCTGTTGATTTGCTGGTTGTTATGGCTCGTGGAAAAGTTCAGATGAAGCGCATCGAGAATCCTGTTCATCGGCAGGTTACTTTCTGTAAGCGCCGTGCTGGGTTGCTTAAGAAGGCGAAGGAGCTTTCCGTTCTCTGCGACGCCGAGATCGGCGTTGTTATCTTCTCTCCTCAGGGAAAGCTCTATGAACTCGCTACTAAAGGGTTCGTCTTTTCTTTAACAATAAGTTTTCATTGAGTAATACGAATTGACAAAGGATCAATGAAGTTACATGATTATGTTTCCCTGCTAAAAATTGTGTTTAGGAGTTAAACATATACGCGTTTAGGTTTGAGTTCAACATATACGAGTTACATGATTATGTTTTTATGTCAAAACTCGTGTTGAATTTGCCAAATGAAACCGTGTACAGACTTTGTGGGGTCCACACATCCGTGATATGCATTTAGGTACGGGTTCAATACATATACGAGTTGCATGATTGTGTTTTCTTGCTAAAACCCAAATCTATTAGCCAAATGAAACCGTGTACGAGTACTATGAGGTGTATATGTCTGTAATATACGAGTCTTGATTATGTTTTTATGTCAAAACTCGTGTTTAAATTGCCAAATGAAACCTTGTACGGACTTTGAGGGGTCCACACATCTGTGATATGCATTTAGGTACGAGTTCAATACATATACGAGTTGCATGATTGTGTTTTCCTGATAAAACCCAAATCTATTAGCCAAATGAAACCGTGCACGAGTACTATGAGGTGCATATATATGTAATATACGTTTAGGTCTAAGTTCAATACATAAGAACTACTGAAATCGAAATCTGACTAGTCAAACGAAACCACGTAAGAATCTTGTGAGTGTTTACACGTCTATGTTTAGGTATGAGTTCAACACATAGGTTTATGACGAGATTATTTCTAGGTTATGTTGAAAATGAGACGTACTTGGATTTATGGGATGATTACATGCAGAACCATGCAAGGGCTTATGGAGAAGTACATGCAGTGCTCACAGGGCATAGTGCAGCAACCTGAATCTGAACCACGAGAGCAACAACTTCAGGTTGGTTCACAGTACTTTCCTAAAACAGACAATGCAAAGAACAATTGATTTTGAATTATGCTTCTTTCCATTATTGAGGAATTGGAACCAAGTTAGTGGGGCAAACTTTGAAATTACATAAAAAGTAGTATTATTTTACTATTAACTTTTATATCATGATAAACATTTTATGACAATTCATGTTGGCATCCCGGTGTTTTGAAAAATTTCACTTTGTGTCCTCGAGTTTTTCAATCTCGGATGGATGTTCCTAAATTTTGAATATGCCCTTATACGATTTTGACTAGTGAAGTTAACACATTTAGGTTTTCTTGTACGATTTTTTGATATGCTGTACAGAAACGGAAAATGTCAATATATCTCAAAGTTTATAGAATGTTGATGAAACATTAATACAATATAATATTGAAATTATTATTAAAAGTTTTGGATTTTTTAAGGTTGCAATAGTTCAATTATTCATCGGTTAACATATGGAGTTTTAACTTAAGAGAAATTCAATAAATTAGAATTAGAAAAATAGAAGAGAAAAAGAAGTTTCTTCAGAGTTTTTTTCTTGAATTTCTTGTTTTTTGAATTTTCGAAGCGTGACATGTAGTATTTGTAGAATTTTCCGGTATAATAACAAATAAGTATGGTTATAAGGTGACCTAAGCTCCACCTCGGGCTAGGCTAGGTTAAAAAACTCAAACTAGTCAAACTCGTTCAAGTTACAAAACAAGACGTGTATAACACATTGTGAAGCTCGACTCAAGTCGAACCCGAGCTTTTTAACGAGCCGAGTAGCTTGTTTAAGAATGTATTTTGTTAACATGCCCTAATTACACACAATTTTGTATAAGCAATTAAAACGACCTTTGAACAAGCCCGAACTTGAATCTAGTGGAAGGCTCACAACCGAGTACACATGAACTTAATACAAGGCTCAAATCAGAACCGAAGCTCGACTTGAGTTCAATATCTCATTCGATTTGTATAACAACCCTACAAACAAGAGCAGAAACCGAAATATATTCAAAAGAAAGTGATATCAACCAAAAGTATCGAAACTACAGGACACCAATTGATATTTTCCAAGAAATAATATCTCAAAAAGACATTCTCCCCTGCTCATGCTTCATGTGATAAGCCTAGAACCAGATGCCAAATTCTACAATAAATAAGATAATCTATATATCTGTCCAATCGTATATTTCTTTGTTGATGTGATAAGGTTTGCTTTGACTGTATTTTGTACGTTGGAAAATGCTAATAGAATATCATAGACATCGAAGCTGATTGGCATATAAGTTAAGCCAGTGAATAAACAACTAGAGGTAGCTTTTCCACTACAAGTGATCGACTATAGTTACTTGTTTATTAAGTAATATAATAGTAATTGTTTTCGACAAGAATTATAATAAATCGATTGGTTTGCAGGCAAAAGAGTTGCTTACACTTTGATTCTGTAAATTGTTTAGGAATCCAAGGAAGAGAGTGGAAAGATGGAGTTGCTCCAAAAAGGACTCAGGTAATTAAATACTAATCACTTTAACTTGTTTATTTCTAATGATAAGTATATAAATTTGACCAATAGACATAAAGTTATGTCTTGAATATCACATTTTACGAAGTCAATCACGAGGTCGGGAGGGTCGGACTAGGTTTGGAAGACGACGTTGTCCCATATTTGGATCATCTGTTTTCTATATGATACGAAACTTTTCAATGAATCAGTGTTTATTTTCTGATTTTCGATAATAGAAGTAAAACCATGTCTTAAATACCACATCTTATAGAGTCCGTCAAGAGGTCAGGATGGACAAAGTTCATTTCGGTAGAAGTAAAACTATGTCTTAAATATCACATCTTACAGAGTCCGTCAAGAGGTCAGGATGGATGAAGTTCAGTTCGGGAGGGGAAGTTGTCCCGGATCTGGGCTATCTGGGTTTTTTTTTTTTTAATGAAATATGCATCAACAAGATGTTTTAAGGGGACATAGTTTTTTTTTTTTTTTGAAATTTTAATATATTAGAAAAGGAGGAATATACAAGGGTCATCTTGACCAAGAGAGCAGATACAGATGGAGAAGAGAGGGAAAGCTAATCCAGATGGATGCCTAGGATGTTAGCCCACATGAGCGAGTTTTGGGAGTGGTCCTTCCAATTATTGGATGCAAAGTTCTTGGTAGAGTTGATGATGTTTTGAGCACATTGAGTGGCATGAGTGAAGCAGTTGTTGTAGATGATGTCATTCCTTGCTTTCCAGATGAAGTAGATGAAGCCGGTGATGGATGATATGCGGATATGAGTGATCATATCGTTTTTGTGAGGTTTAAGGGGACATAGTTAATAGTAGATAACTCGTTATAAATGTAAATTTATGTGTTGTTTCCTTTTCTGTTTGTTGTTTTTCATCGTAATAGTTATCTTTTAACATTACAAATATATAATAACATATCAAAATGACTTGTTTTAGGGAAATGTATGGTGGAGGGAAAGGAACCATGACACTTGAGGAGTTGCATGCTATTGAAAAGCATCTCGAGTCATGGATTTACCACATTCGCTCTACTAAGGTAAATTCACTTATCATTTAATTTCGAGTTAACAAAAATTATATCTCATTTTTGTTCTTTAAAGATATTACAAACACTACAAATTTGTTTAGATTAGGGCTATTATCTTAGATACTTTCACATATTAATATCAAAATCATTATTATATCTCATTTTCGTTTTGTGATATATGTATACTCGAAATATATTTAATGGAAAAATCCGAAAACGTACCTAATCTAATCAAATTGTGCTATTGTAATTGTTAGATGAATATTCTCTTCCAAGAGATCCAAATGTTGAAGAATAAGGTTGGTACAAACATTTTTCATATCAACCTTCTTTAACAACTTTCAATTGCAATTTTGCACACATCATTTTATGTCCTTATCTTAATCCAAGCTATTTTCATAAACTTAATCTTGAAGGAGGGAGTGCTAAGTGCTGCAAACCAGCTTCTTCAAGACAAGGTACGAGTTCAGATCATATAAGATCTCGTTTGGTATGGTTATTTGAAATTCAAAAATCAGTTTTAATATCATTCAAATTGAGCGAAAAACTACCAGAATGAATGATTTCAAGAAATGAGTTATTTCGATATTTTTCATTTCCCGATTTGTGAACTTTTCATGAATTTGAACCCTATATCAAGAATTGGATTTGATCCTTCCTCATTCTATTCCGATTCTTGATTTCAATCCGATTTCTGTCTGTGTACCAAATGAGCCCTAAACTCTTTTGATCTAACTTGTGTAAGAATATGAAACATAAAAAAATTGTATCATTGATTGCAGATTGAGGAGCAAAATGGAATATTTGGCATAGATCCAATGGCGACTAACTTTGATTACCCACTAACTATACACAATCAAATATTTCAATACTACTAGCTAGATTGCTAACCATGTGTTAAATCTCCAAAACCTAAGTGTATTGTTTGTTTATGTCGTTGTCTTGTGAAAAGTGGTTCCCACTTGAAGAATATTTCTAGCTTTCTAAGTTTGTGTTTTTTTCCACGTTTGATGAAACATTATGGGTGCATCTTTTAATATTTGTATGGCTTGTCTTAGTCTTACAAAAAGTTGTTACCCTACAATGGTGTAATAAATGTTGTACCAACATATCTATGTACGAATGTGGTTTGTGCATGTGGTCTCTACTCATAGTTTAGAATGATTGTTATCGAGTAGATAATATAATGGGCTTCAACTTTGAGCAATACAATGAATGATCTTGATACACATACATCTCGTGTATAATTAGACTCTAATTTTTAATAGAATAAATGGAGACACCTTTAAGACTAAATTTTGCAACCCACACAAAAGCGGGTTTGGGCTGGGTCATAACAGAAAATTCTTCCCAGAAGGTGCGGGCTGAATTAACCAGCCCGCCTTGTACAAGCCTCATGTAACATCCCGTAAAATTGTCATCACACATCATTCGAATGGGGATTTGTGATTGAATTATAAGTATAGGTTGCTACTCATGTCAACAAAAATTCTTCTTTTTCAGTGGTAGAGTGAGGACAAATAACTCTGGATGGGTGACCTCTGCGCGAGGATGGATGGCGTCTCAAATTCTGCTCATGTCCACCCATGTAAAAAGAGGACGGGTTGTCGGCCCGTCCCGGATGGTCCGCATACTTGTTAGTGCGTTTTTTTTCATTCCGGGATTGATTATTCAAAACAAGTAATATAATGTATTTAACACAAAGTTTCAATCTAGTTATACGTGCATAGTGCATTGCCAACGAGTTCAACAACAATCAACACCAAAAATGAATAAATCCAAATACGTGAAAAACAACAAGCACCATTGCAGTCAAGTTATCCTTGCAATCTTGTATTACAAACGAGTATAAACTCGTCAAAATACTCAAAACAAACTATATAAAAAATCAAAGTAGGTGACACTCAAAACAAACTAAATTATATATACATAAATAAAAATAAATTAAATGTATAACTACATACGGGCCGGGCCAGATTGACCCACATGCCAAAACATTTAACCATACCCATCCGATTAACATATGGGTCGGACCAGACCCGAACGGACCAAACTAGCTACACATGACCATGTATTTTTTTCCGGACGGACCTACCCGGATTTGTACAATTCTAAATGCATACACCATGTGTCTCATATCCTACAATCGTGTGGCACATTTAATGGGAGTGGGCGATTGCCGGTTGCAACGAACAAATGTAGGAGAAAACTTCGGTTGGAGTTTGGGTTTGGCCCGTCTAAATGCAATACTTAAAGTACGAGGATTTTTTTTTTTTTTTTTCATTCTTTAAATTTATAAAAGTTAGATATTTAGTCCTTTTTACTCATAAAATACTAGTATATTACCCGCACTTTGTGTGGGTTCAGTTTTAATAAATATTTAATACTTAAAAATTTCTATGTATATTTTCGTAAAATAAAAATCTGAAAAATAAAATTATAATCAATATTATGATTTTTAATCCTCTTTTAAGTATTTATCTCTTCTAATTAATTATATTTTTAAATTGATTTGTTAAGATATGATTGTTGGTAAAAAAAAATCGTAAAAGTTTAAAAACTATTTTTATAAAAATGTTTATTTAAATATTTTTTTAAAAATTTAGAAATTAATTTTCAATTTATATTAACATTTAGAAAACACTTTTTAAAATAATTATTTAGGTTTCGAGAAAGCTGACATTGACACGTGGCAATAGAGGCTTCTGCTTTAATAGATATAAAATAATTTTTTTAAATTAATAAAAAAAAACTTAGTTTTATCAACACACGGCCTTCGAAACTCATTGAACGGTCTGGCTAAGTAGGAGTTTGTCATTGGCCTTGGCCTTGATCATGATGAAGGAGATTTTACCTTGCCTACCGAAACCGATGTGGAGCTACTATCGTGATGACCCTGAAGTGTAGCAAAACAAGTGACGGGCACCCAAGTATGTTGGTTGGCCTCTCGTGGTGGAGAGGTGCCGCTTGAGTGTGTCGCTATGTTACACAAGTACGGTCTAAGATAGGAGTTTGTTACTTTTTATTATATCCGTTCCGAGACCAAATGACGCGGAGGGCACACGTTCGGTGAACCACACATGCAAGCACATGGGGTTCCATCCTAAAACCAATTGACAATAGGAGGAGTAGTCCGGATGCTTATATGGTAGGTTTGCTTGATTGCGTGTTATCGTTGTGATATTTTTTTCCCTACATCTCAACAGAGTTCTTGAATGCCGGATTATATAAAAATTTAATGTGAAATACTCCATCTCCACGTAACTATTATTCAAGTGGTCACTTGGTTGATCATCCATATTGAAAACGAAAAGGTAATGGTTATGGAAATGAAAACACATCAATATTTTTCGTGTGAGTGACAACCAAACAATTCAGTTCATGAGGCTGCAATTTGGAGTGGTGTTCAATTAAAGTTTTAATTTTCAGTGCGGTTGTTATGATGGTGGATTTGAGGGTTTGAAAACTCTGATTTTGAAATCTCGTGAAGGAAGGTTTTGGGGGTTTTCTAAGGGATTATCCCGCTCATGGCCTTTCCTTCTTTTATCGATACTGAGCGAAGCAGGCCAAGAAATCACCGAACGACGATGGAGTTATGTATGAGAAATTGAAGAACCAGAAGCGAAGGAATGGATACGAGGCTTTGTCTTCTGCAAGAGCAAATTGATGATCAAATTCTTCTCCTAGATACAGGAATAACTTCAATCTACCTCTCTCGGATTCGGTAATAAACAGAAAACCTTATTTGAACTTCGATTTGATTTTTCTATTTCTATTTGCCATGGAAATGAAAAGTTTCGACCTTAAAGAAGGAGGATAAAAAGCTGACCTATTCACTCCCTCTTATTCTCTTTACAATTACTTGCGAAAACGAGGTATCTGTACAAACTAATTCTTCATTCTCTCTCTTTACAATTCCTTATTCACTCCCTCTTCTCTTCGATCTGGTTGAGATTGGGTCGTATCTAGAAAGAAGACAAGGGATGAATGGACCGGTGTGTGCTAATGGAAAAATTAGGGCATTAGTGATATCAAAACTTGTGGTATTTGATCAATATCAAAACTAATTCCGAATCATTTAACTAAACACGTTTATAAAATTTTTTATATAAACCACAAATTTAAAAAACACTTGTTTATAACCGCAATCACAACAACAACCGTAACCACGACAACGAATTCGATTGTACTAAACACACCCTTGGTTACAATATATAACATATATAGCTCAACAAACTAATATTACGATTTTTTTAAAAAATAAGAACTTAAAATATTAAGAATTAAATTTTTAATTTTTTTTAACTTCAATGGATTATCCTACCAACTTCAATGGATTATCCTATCACAGGATCCCTAGTTAGAACAACAAATAATAGAAAGAACAAATCTTGTTTCAGACAAAAGAACTATGAAGTGTATCAAATCAAAAGGAAGGATCGAACATAATAATATCTTACTTTAGCAATAATCAAAACTTAAACTAATAATGGAAAGTAGGTAATCAATATATTTATATTTTTAAATTTATTTTCTATTTTCTTTAAATATTCAATTGGTTGAAGAATTATATATTATGGCGTGTAAGAGTGGAACAAGTGTTCAAAACGGCAGATGAAAATGCAACGCACGTCCTGCATGTCTTCCTCAAGCTGATGTTGAAACTTCGAAACATTTTATCCCTACCACAAACACAACAAAAATAAATTTAAAAAATTAAAAAAAATCCCTGAAAATGGCGAAGTTGAGGAGCTGTCATAAGCAAGTGAGCTGGGTCCTATTCATGACTATCTCTCATTTCCTATGATCATCAGATTCAAATTCAGCCTCCATTAAAGCACCTGCAACTTTTGAAGCTCTGTTGATTGATCTTTTGATTTCTTTCTGTAATTGCAATTTTACTGATTTCATCTTCTTTCATTCAAGTTTTGGTGATTTTGGATCTGAATATGTCAGTTCAAGTTTTTGGTTTTGTTTGTTGAATTTGAATGTGATTTGTTTGAGAAAGATCTTTGATTGATTGATTCAAGTGTGTTATGGGCTGCATTTGTTCAAAAGAAACCTCATCTAGTGAAGTCAATGACTACAACAATGCCAGACAGAAGTCGGCAACAAACAACAACAGCAACAGCAACAACAACAACAAGCCGACTGCATTCCAATTCAATCCTCCTCCAACTCGAGAAGAGGTTAAGTACGAGCCACATGATGGGCCAATACGAGTTCCTTCTCGGGGTCCTTCGTTTGCTGCAAAATCCGGTCCTCTATCAGCTAATGGCCCGACACAAGGGAACTCGGGTTCACTTACGTCTAAGTCCGGGACACAAGGGAACTCGGGACCTTTGTCTAGGAGACCATCGGAGAAGAATGAGGCTGTGGAGACAAAGACAATGACAATCATTGTAGAGAGAACAGGAAAAAGCCAGCATCAAAGAAGGGCAACTCTAGATTTGGGGATTAATGGTAAGAAGCCTATGAATAGAATCATCAGCATTCCACGAGCGAAACAAGGCGAGCAAGTTGTCGCGGGATGGCCTTCGTGGCTCACTTCCGTTGCTGGGGAGGCGATCCAGGGTTGGGTCCCTCGACGGGCTGACTCGTTTGAGAAGTTAGACAAAGTTAGTTTTTTTCGCATTATTATGTCAAGTTTTACAGCTATCTTGTTAGAATACAATAATAATGAAGTGCAACTATATGCAGATTGGACAAGGGACTTACAGTAGTGTATACAAGGCACGAGATCTCGAAACTGGCAAAATCGTTGCAATGAAGAAGGTTCGGTTTGTGAACATGGAGCCAGAAAGCGTCCGGTTCATGGCTAGAGAGATTCTGATCCTTAGAAGACTGGATCATCCAAATGTGATGAAGCTTGAAGGTCTTGTGACTTCAAGAATGTCAGGCAGTTTGTACCTCGTATTCGAGTACATGGAGCATGATCTTGCTGGCCTGTTAGGCACACCTGGGAACAAATTCACAGAGCAGCAGGTAAACATGTTAGTTTAGAAATTGATTCAATACAGATAATAATCTGACTGATCAAATTCATTGAAACTTGCAGATTAAATGTTATATGCAACAACTACTGAGAGGACTCGAGCATTGTCATAGCCGCGGAGTCTTACACAGAGATATCAAAGGCTCTAACCTCTTGATCAACAACGACGGCGTGCTCAAGATTGCGGATTTTGGCCTTGCGAATTTCTTCAAGCCTGATCAAAATCAGCCTTTAACAAGTAGGGTTGTAACTCTATGGTATAGAGCACCTGAACTGTTGTTGGGTTCCACAGATTACGGAATTTCTGTCGATATGTGGAGTGTCGGTTGTATTCTTGCCGAGCTATTTGCTGGAAAGCCGATAATGCCAGGAAGAACAGAGGTCACTTGAGCTTCCTTCGATTTTCACGCTAAGTAACCATGAATCTATCTTGAATCTTACCTGAGGTATGAATGTTTACAGGTAGAGCAAATGCACAAAATCTTTAAGCTTTGTGGCTCACCTTCTGATGAGTATTGGACAAAGTCGAAATTACCTCATGCAACGAGTTTTAAGCCAACACGGCCATACAAACGCCGTGTTAGAGAGACATTCAAGGATTTTCCGCCTTCTGCTTTAGCTTTAGTTGATGTTCTCCTTGCAATCGAGTCTGAGAAACGAGGAACTGCTGCTTCTGCTCTTAATAGCGAGGTCGGTTTCACTAGTTTTCCCAAATTCATACTCTGGATGCTTGCAATACTCATTCCTTTCATCTGATTGTTGTTCAGTTCTTCACTACAAAGCCACTTCCTTGTGATCCATCAAGTTTGCCAAAATATCCCCCGACGAAGGAGTTAGATGTCAAGTTCAGAGATGAAGAGATGAGAAGGTAATTCACATTGCTGTCTTACATTCAGTTTCAGTCAGAATATCCAAAGCTTACTGATTGCTGTCATGAACTGTGTAACCAGGAGGAAGGCGGAGGGAGGTAAGGGGCGAGCGCCTGAAACAGTGCGAGGAGCTGCGAGGAAGTCAGTCGCTCACGGGTATGAAGGCGATGGAGGGAAAACTAAAGGCGCGGCAACAAACTACAATGGTCATGGGAATGGAGCGCTCACAGTTGACACGCACAATCGGACGTTGGGGGATGCACTGTCTCACTGTAGTACAACAGTACATCCAAGTGCAGGTGTGTCTTCTTGGACAAGGAAGGTGAAAGAAGATGACAACCAACCCAGTGAGAATTCCTATGGCTCTTCAAGGAATGGAGTTGTAGAGTTGACAGTGCACACTAGAAAGGACGACTCGTCTACGGTAAGTGCTACCTTAGAAAGACATTGTCTAAACTACCTGTGTACTCACCTAACTCATCTATTGTGTTTTGATTTGAAAAAGGTGTATGTACCAAAGAAGAACAGGATCCACTATTCAGGACCACTGATGCCACCTGGAGGAAACATCGACGACATGCTTAAAGAACACGAGAGGCAAATTCAGCAGGCTGTTCGAAAATCCAGAGCTAGAAACACAAGCAATGCCGACAATGGACAGAGACAGTCCATAAGTCACAATTCAAGAGACTTATGGTGATTACAACTACTGAAACAACCCTTACAGCAGACAGACCAGATATTCGACCAACGGCCACTTCAATAACATTGATTGACCCTAACCTGAAAAGCAAAGGGCTCATATGGATTCGGAATGGCTCTGGACTAGTCCTGATTCCTCAAGACAAAACATAGTAGTCAAAAGCAATTGACAAGGAACAAACAAATCTGAAAAGGCGAAGACCTGACGCCATTTTGTATAGAAGAGCTGAAAATATTATTATACCTGTATGAAAGCAGATGATTTGGAGTGTCTATTCCTTTTGTTCATACCTAGATGTAACTCGGAAGGAATCATGCATGTATTCAGCAGATGATGTAGAGTGCATATTGGTTCTGTTAATAGGTAATCACTGAGAGTATATTTTTTCATCTATTATATTGCATGTGTTTTTCACAGAAGCATGATTACCATAGTTCCAATGTACCAAATTTTACAACTAGCAAAGCATGAAAATTATAGCTAGGTTTGACAGATTGTTTGTAAACAGTCTATAACTATCAAAATGTATTTATAAACTGGAAAATAATGTAATACTAAAAACAGTAAAACTACATTCTACATATCAAATATCTCAGACATGTCTTTTTTTTTTTAACCAAATTCATAAACATATCATAATGTAGGGAAGAGGTGGTCTTAATATGTCAAGTAAACAGAAAGCACTCAATAACACAATATCTACAATTATTAGAGAGGTATACCGAGATTATGTACAATCTCAACTTCATCTCTAGCTTATCCGGTTAACTGCAAACTGATCACTTGGTCAATGAGAGTGACTTATGTATCCTGCTTGGGTTTTCGACTCAACTCCGAGTACTGACCACCCATAAGCTCCAAGATGTCCTCCCATAGGGTATCCGATGAGTCATGGGGTCCACCAAAGATCAAGTCTGTGCTACACGCAGCCATGTACCAATAATTGGAGTCTATTTCTTCCCTTAATTGATCAAGCTGCCATCCTGCATACCCCACAAAGAATCGGAAGTCCTGTGGTTTGAGCACTCCTTTATTCACTAGTTCTACAGCTTCATTCAAACTGTTCCTAGTACCATAACCAAGGCCTGGAATCACCTCTTCAATCCCGGGCAGCTTGCTGTTCTCTCCTGTTCTTACCAAAAATATGCTTGCTTCAAGGGGACCACCAAAATGCAATGAGCAATCAGCCAAGGTTGTTGAAAGGCCTGGGTTGTTGGGTTTCATGTTCTTCATCTTCTTATTAAGTGGATGGTTGATGATCACGCCAAAAGGGCCCTCTTGTGGATGTCTAGTTCCTGATCTGAGGAGGAGAACTACAGTCCTCTCAAATGCGCCTACTCCATCGAGCTTTTCTGTTGCAACGAGGATTGATCCTGTCTCGGGTAATGAGATTGGATGGGCCCATTCCGATCCAAGAGATTTAGATTCCAGCTGCGAGTTATGGTCAATATCAGTGCCAGAGTCTGAAATTTCTGCCTGATCAGGAATTTCAAGTGTTAGAACCATAAACATTTCCACAGAAAATCTCAGGACATCAGATGCAGCATCTAACATACACGTTTTACAGAAAACTCCTTTCAAGTAATAGCATATGTTTCCAACTGCCTTCATGAAGGACCAGGATGTGGCCAATCACATAATGGTGCATCCATGTCATAATAAAGCAGTAGGTACATTTTTTCATTTGATGAATATATGTCACTCAGAGTTGGAATCAAAGGATGAAACGATTCTTGGTTATTTTCTTCCATTTGATGGATTTTAGTTCCATTATATTTGTAATATGAGACAATCAATAAGAGACTATTTTCCATTGTGATACGACTAATTGGATCAACGAGGCAAAAATATTTATTCAATTATTTCATTGCAGCTTACTGACTTTCAGCTTAGAACTTATACAACCAGAATCAATTCACATCATTCAAATTCATAAAATAGCCTAGGCTTTGAGTTTATGAAATTCAGCTTTATATGCACAGATGCACCCCATGACACAATCCAATGTTTCATCACTTCTTTTGAGCCATGCCAAATACAATAGAAACTAAGGTTAAGCTGCTTTTAGTGGCTCTAGGAGCATAAAATGTGATTTAGGCAAACAAGAGATACTAATTTTTGCACAAACTAAGGTAGCAGCCTACACAAGAAATCATAAAGTTAAGACTAGTGTCATATTCTATTAACTCGGGAAAAACAATATACCTGTTCACGAGCAAACAGTGTGGCTCTGAACTCCCGCCAGTCTACGGTTTTATGATGGGGCTTCGGGTTCGCACTATTTCCATCTGGAGGATTTTGTCCATTGCGACCAGTTCCTTCTGGAACACGTGGATCGTTATTACCTACATATAGCAAGACAAAGGCAATAGATTGAGGACCACAAATTAAATGTACCTTGATAAACGTCACGCTCAAGATAGGCAATACATCAAAATCCTGATTTATTACCTTTTAACAATACATCAAATCCTGACTTTCTACTTAATTGGATCAACATAGGAAAGATTACGAAAATGACAACTTTTACAGAGTGTTTGTAATTCATTAAGACAAGTTCATTAATAGGATCATTACCCATGATATCAACATTGATGATTGTAGTGGCAGGAGAGATTACGAGTTTGGAAGGACAGAGATGAAGGCAGTTGTTACATGAAGATATTCATATCATTTGCATCTTTTATAGATAAGAAGATTTAACAAACTGAAATGAATAAGCATACATGAACACAATCTATTTAAATCCAGCAACAGTGAGTGCATCAGTGAAAGAGTTATTCTAATAAACTTAACTTGAATGAAACATGTAAGTAAAACAATTACAATATATCAACATTCAAACTCTGCAGTAGCAGCATTTGCACACTACAATTGTTCATCACTAACCTTGCATTTTTACTATCTTCAGCTTATTCTAAGAGACACGTATTCGAGGTTGTTTTCACAACTGAAAACAAAGTGGCTCTGTAACCAGAGTAACACTGATCATAGAGTTCATAGGTGAATTTGAATAACTAAGTTAAGTTATCGGAACCCATTGCAGGTATTTGACTAGAATAACAAGTAATCGGGTGTTCTCGTCCGTCCTGATCAGACTTCATTTTTTTGTTAAAGGGGATCCCTTTATCACACTGCATTCTAGTTTGTCAGGTTCTAAGTTTTAATCAACTTTTGAGACGTACTAATCCAAACACTTTCTTCAAACCTCACACAATTGCATACGAAAACTAATTAGATCGCTAATCAAAACAATGAAGTTTTCTTAACAACAGCAACAAAATTTACAAAAGAAAAATGCTAACGGAGAGATCAGATTTACCAGAAGAAGAATTTCCGGGATTCTTCTTAGCCAAAGCTTTAACAACCAATGAATTTAGGGCAAAGGAAGAAGATTTGCGTTTGCCACGACTGATCTCCAACACACGACCGCCAAAATCGATCTCGAAACCACCGAAAGCCGATTTCTCGAGGGTTGGAATTGGATTCCGATGTAAGAACCGGGTCGGGTTTCTGTAATTGACCTGCAACGAACAAAGATCCATCTTCAATTTTGGGGTCAAGTACAAAAATGATTCGTTTGCTTGATTTTTGGATGATTCCGGTAACGGGTTTTGCCGATTGAATCCGTTATCGATAGTAAAGATGAGGGTCTGATGTGAAAGTCGAAGCTGTGATTGTGGAATGGTAAGGTAATGTTGATTTGAATGATGAATGGCGACTGGTGAGGTGTGGATTTCGCCCAAGCAAAGGTGTGGCGTCAAGAAAGTGACTTTACATTAGCACATTTATTCAACCCTTTTTACACATATATTTATGCTTATTTATGATCAAATAATCTCAACAATTTAACTCCGGAATTGAAAACGAAATGGAAACGAATCTAGTCTATACGTATACCCTTGTTCATGTTAATTTTTGGAATCATTCCTCTTGGGTTGAAGTAATTAAAGTAAAATCTGATTATTTTTGATATCATATAGGGAAAACAAAATGTGAGAAAACAAGTGCATTTTGTATGAAATCACAAAGAATGATTCCATAAAATTTCATGAATAAGGATATACAAATGAACTAAATTCGTTTCCATTTCGTTTCCGTTTTTGGAGTTGGAACCAAATGAGCCCTTAGGGTTTGTCATTCTAAGTAAACTAGTATAAATTCTCAACAATTTGGCATATATTTATGATTATATTTTAAAAAAATTTAATACTATGTGCATGATATAACTTCTACCTAAATAGTTTCACTATTTTTTAGGTAATATTTTTAGAAAAATTTAATATATATAAATGCCATCTCATCTTTTAAAAGTCGTTGTAATCTGTCTAAATATCTTTGACATCATATCGAATTATTATATTCGTCATAAACTTTTATATATAAAAACATTCACCTTTTTGAGTAAATAACACTACTTTTTCAAATGCTCGAGCTAACAACGGTACTTTGAGATAGGGGTATAATACGAGCCGAACGAATTGAGTATAGGCATGCTCAAGGTCGGTTAGTTTATAAACGAGCCGAGTTCGAACCGAACCTAGATTTTATACGAACAACAAATATTACCTTATAAAATGTTAAAACTTTCGAGAAATTTTGTGGGTATAGACTTATAGTTTATGAAACACAATGAAAATTATAAAATTACAAAGTATTAGATTTTTGGACATTAAAGTAGCATGTGAAACACGTAATTTTTATATAAGACTTTTTACTTATTTTGGAACCAATAAATATTATATAATCATATTTTAGGGATTTCCAGCGATTTTATTAGTTATAACCTTTGAAAAAATATGAAAATGAATTATTAGATTGTTGGATAACATCGCATCGTATAACGTGTATATATAAATATATATCATATACAAGTAATTCGAGCAAATAAAGACAGGGTTTTGAGCGCCGGCGCATGGCGCTGGCGCCCAAAACCCTGTTTTTTTCATATTTTTGCCCTTTTTTTATATAAGATTTGAACGTCTTTCTACTTTTGCCTTTTCTTTTAATAAAGATTTGAGCGCCTTCGGAAGGCGCTGGTGCTCAAATTCTTTGTTTTTTTTTTTACTTGTTGAGCGTCATCGGAATGCATTTGTTTTTTACGCTGGTAAAACAAACCTCGTGCATTTAGCTTTTTCGTTTTCTTATCAATAACGATGGCCATCTTGATGAAGTCGTTCAATATTTCACTTATTTCATGGGAAATTCAACTTCATATTGTGTTTGTACATTTTAAGACAAATAGATGCAACAACCCTTCGAATCAACTTTAGAGAAGAAGCAATCAGTATTTATGAAGGAGTAGGTGTTGGAAAACAACCAAAGAAAAACGGTGGTGAGTACAGTTAGGTTAATACTTCCTCCCAAAACGTTCTCGTTGTGAGAATAAGCGCCAACCAATTTGTACACACCGTCATTCTCAATATGTTACTCTATAGTTTTCCGTTTATAGGCTCGGACTTCTCCTCCTCTAAAACTCGATGAAGACCTTGCATAGGTCCATCTTGAAACTCGGAACCTTATTTAATGTAGAAAAATAATAAACTTTATTGCCTTAAATTTGATTCCTAGTGGATTGTTGCAAGCAAACCACCCACCTCGTTTACCATGTGGGCAAAATTATACACGATGTCTAATATCCTTTTCAAAAAATCTTGACATTTAAGCACCAGAGTGTGAAGTGGATGACACCGGTGAATGTCCTTAGCTAAGAGAATGATAACCAACAGTAAATCTGTTTCCAGCTCCACCAAACGGTACCCACAATCCCAAGCTAAACTCTACCCATACAACACTCCACACAACTCATCCATAATTAAGGACCGTGCATACTTCAATACTAACGTCAAAACCCCGTTGACAGCCGCCCACGTCATTCCCAATAACCCCGTTGTAGACACAACCTCGTCCTTCCCACATCACCATCCGTATTGATCTTCACTCTTCCTTCCGGATGCTTGCACCATCGAACGTCAATGAAACTCTTTGTAAGGGTTTGTTTCTTCTCGCTAAACCTTTTTCCAAACTTTGGTATATTCTTCCCCTTTTTATTGAATAATGAATATTCATGACTCTATTACCCGAGAAGCTCTCACCATTAAACACTCTATCATTCCTCCATTTTCAAGTCCATCATAGGCTAACTGCAAAAATATCGCGCCACGAACTATTAAACAAACGTAGGCGTATTTTTCAAGTGCATGTAAAACCATTTACAAAATCAATCGAGCTCTATATGATTGGCCACGAGCAAACTTGTCAAATTACAAGTTTGGGCTTGGGCCCAAAACTAATGGGCTTCAATGGATATAATTGGGCCGGCCCAATTACTTGACATACAAAGCGATGCTTTCTGTAATTCCCCAAAAGGGGAAATTTCTTTCTAAATAAAACTATTTGCGTTTATGTTTGAGAAGATTGGTGAACCCGAAAGCTAAATACACGCCCATTAATTACTTAGACACGCCAAATTACATCCGCCTCTTAAGGCGCACGAAACATGCACAAACAATGCACATCCAAATGTGCACAGAGTGTGCGCCTTAGAAAGCGCACACAAGCATGCACATCCAAATGTGCACAAAGCGTGCGCCTTAGGAAGTGCACACAAGCATGCACATCCAGATGTGCGCATGACACGTGTCTTAGGATGTGCATACATGTAGCTTCAAATTGCCAATAAATCTCGGGTTTGTTATTACAACCGGAAAAAAAATCCTTTGATTGGATATAATAACGTGCATTTCCTAAAGAGCACACGGGTATTTTTTTAAAAAAATTTGCGTTGTATAAATGGAGTTGTAAGGAATCGGCTTAACACACTTGAAGACATATTGTGTTGGTAAGTACAAAAAGACCTCTTAAAAAATGGATTCAGATGATAGTGATCAAAGCCTCGAAGTACAAACTTATCCTGATTCGGATGATAGTGATCTCAGTCAACCGGTGGCCGGATCGGATGTCTATGCTTCATCATTTGTGATCAATAGGTACATCTCACAACATGGTATTGCCGATAAAGCGTTCTTCAACAAGTACCGAAAAACGAATTGGGAGGATAACAGAGCGGAACATACACATCAAAGACGAAGGCGAAGACGAAAAATGATGTAAGTGAGAATTCACAACTCATTAAAACTATCACTAAGTTATCGTGTTGTCCTTTTAGTTTGTACGGTTTTGAGGTAGAGCGGGATCAGTGGATGGTTCAAGTTTCATATGGGTATCACAATCAACATCTTCCAAAAGGTTATTAGGTCATGCATTTGAAGGACGGTTGACGCAAGAGCAATATCCACATGTGAGTTTATTATCTTTAACTGGTGTCGAACCTGAAGCAATATTGACCGACTTTCAATTGAGGGACCCGACATGTGTCACCTCAATAAAATAAATCTACAACGCACGAGCAAAGATAAAGAAGGAAGACCGACACTCGAGGAGCATAACTCAAAATGCGCTAGACTTACTCGCACAAAAGAACTACTTCAAGAGCTTTAGACGGGCGGATAAAATTGAAAAAATGAGCAACTTATTTCTTGTTTATTTAGACTTAAGGAACTTGTTGTCTCTATTTTCATACGTTATTGTTTTGGACAACACCTAAAAAACCAACAACTAAGCTTTTATCCATTCATTTTACATATATATGTTATGGTTATTTAATTAAATGTTTTCTAAAAATTTATAATTTCTATTCTAGCTATGAAATTTTACTTTGTAAATTAAATGAAATTAATTTTATTTTATCGATGTTTGATCAACTGCATGTTATCACACTTTTTAATTCTCTTGTAAAATTTTACATTGCATATAGGTACAATATGCCACTTTTGAAAACCATTGGTTTTACGTGTACGAATAAGAACTTCAATGTCGCCTTTGTTTTTATGTCCAAGGAGAGTGAAGACGGTTATGTTTGAGCATTAAATCAACTTGCTATTTTGTACGGCGAAGGTGTGAGGCCACAAATGATAATGACAGACAAAGAGTTGGGTTTAATAAACGCACTCATGCAAGTAAAACATATGTTATGTTGGTACATCGGTTGTAACGTTGGAGATGTTGTTTTGGGTAGAACGGGTTCTTACGAGGCTCGTGACAAGTTTAAGAGTGATTGTTATAAACATTTTTCATCCAAGACAAATAAAAAGTATGAGGCTCGATGAAGGGGGTTGTATGTGACATGGGGAAAAGTATATGGTTTAATGACATATTTCAAGAGTACGTGTTTAACTCCATATAAGAAGAGTATAGTCAAAGCTTGGACGAACAACGTATATCATTTTGGCATAAGGACTACTAGTAGGTAAATTCAATTATATCTATATTTAAAAAAAATTCTTACCTCCGAGCGGTATAAACCTATTACAATATATATATTATTTTATTTTATTTTATTTTATAAACTTACAGGGTGGAGTCAAAACACTCTATTTTGAAAAGAAGGTTGAATTCTTCTGTCGGAGGATTTCACACGGGGATCACGTGTATATGTCATTTCATGAAGCACCAGATTAATGCGGTCAAGTATTCTTTGGAGATTGCACGAACAACCAGGTCAATTGAAATGACTCATCACTCCATATTTGTAAGGTTACGTACTTGACAAGATCTCGAAGCAATGTTTTTATATGTTGTTTGACACATACAACAAGGTGAAGTCGGGAAAAATACAAGATGAGTGCTCTAACAAGTGTTTGTCAACTTGTCTCGGACTCCCTTGCGCACATGATATTTCCTTGTGGATCCAAAACAATGTTTCAATCATGCCTGAACAAATTTTACAAGTTTTGGAAGCTATTGGCTTGGGAAGGACTTCAAAATGATGCACAAGATGATCATGTTACTATTTCGGCAAGACATATCCTAATGCAGGGTTAAGCCGCAATTTCCGATCTAGATTGAAAGTCCACGACAAAAGCTAAATCTCGGATGGATAATAGAAAACTCGGGCGAGATTTCGTAAGAACATACAGATATTTTCAGAAACTCGGGATGCGGATTAATGGATGATATGGTAAGATAAGAAGATGAATATGGATTGATAAATGATAGATATGAAATGACATAAACCAAGATATTCCCGCGAAGAACCTTGACCAGTGAAGTGTCAAAACCCCTTAACGAAGATCTTACCTTACCCCTCACTTCTTTAACCTTACACAAGTCTTCTAAGTAAGACAAGTACAAAGAGGGACTAGAATTGACAAGGAGCACCAACCTTCAAAAAGATTAACACACACAAGAACAATCTAGCAAGGACTTCACAACTATTCAACCAAAAATATCTTTTGATTGAATAGGAATGAATAAAAATACAAACTTCATAAACGAAGTTGCAAGTTCACACAATATGTGAAAAATATATCAAATCTAATCTATCTAACAATCTCTCCTATTATGGCTATTTATAAGGGAGATCAACTATGATTCTAGGAAATATATCTTCTTAAAGATAATCTTAGGAAATATATCTTTAAAAGATATAAAAATAATAATCCCAAAAATAAAACAACCAATAATTACCTTAAGAATGTTTAAGAGATTTAAGGTAATAAAAAAAATATAGTTGCCAAAAATAAGATCGTTGGCTGGATCTTCAAACGCGTGTCAGAGGCCAAATCTCTTGGTAATCTCGGCCGAGATTCCTGGAGGTGGACCGAGATTTCTTCTCTAAGACTCTTTCTTTGGCCTATCCTTCTTCGATACTTGATGGATCTTCTTGGTCGTGGCTTGACTCTTCCATTACACTTAGTAATGTCACTAAAGGCTTCTTGAGAGTGAGTAAGGTCTCCTTGAGTGTACATGTTGTGAGTATGCTTGTAACTTCATCTTGAATAGACTTTGATCTTGACCTCGTAATTTTTCCTTCCATGATAGGATCTAAAGAAGGTGTAGTTGGCTTGTCCTTCAATGCTTTAGCTCATGATCTAGTAACTAGTCCTTGATGACGTGTTGGAGATGGTCCCATATCATGTCCATTGTCAGGTATTCGTCGAGATATTTATTGCCAATGAGTGAGTGAAGATATTGTTAACAAGGTTGGAAACACGTTCAACGATGCAACAAATCCAAATGGTTCGACTTCACAAAACCGATTGTAAAAGCGCCTAGGGGACGTCCAAAGAAGAACACATGTCAAGGAGAGAAGAGTGAATGAGAGATAAATGAGATGGAGTTGAATAAGTCAAAACGCCAAAAGTCAACACACGGAAGTAGAGGACTTGTCCGTGACTGGGGAAATTTGGATGACGGAAGGATGTGATTTTCCCAACCACTTCTAATGCGTGTAGCGCTGATTACATGGAGGAACCCTTAGGCACAAATCTCCATCAGACAAAAGAGGTGAAATACCTCGTTCATAAGGGTTTTAATTAGGGTCACAACAATGTGAGTTTGTTCATGATGTAATATGCTGACAAGGTTATGGACGTCCGACCAGACGGACACTGCGGGTATCGCTCATTGCTGGGTTGTTGGGTAGAGGGCAAGATGCATACATAGAACTGTGGTGGTAGTTGATTGAGGAATTGATAAAAAAATAAACGTATATACCAGTTGGCCATTATCCTCATTCCAATACCATATTTGATCTTCAACGTCAACTACACGACCCCGAATGCTCCTCCTTCATATTGGATGGATATGCCTATTGTTGGTTTGACATTTGCGACTAGATATCGTGTAGCTTTTCTCTACCTTAATTGGATTCAACCCTGCACATGTCTCCTGGTGCTTTCAAATGACCCTCTCAACGAACCGCTCAGGGTGTATGCCATAACGTATGTCAGTAACAACACTCACTTCGTATCGGTGAGTTAATGTACTTAGAACACCTCTCATATAACTTTTCTATCAATTCACTCAAAAAATGTCTAAATGCTTTACAAGTTTGGTTGCATCCAACATCTCCAATATCCCCAGTTCCAGCAGAGTGGATCGTCCACCACCCCAGTGTAGATGGTTGGGATTAACCATTTAATGACCGAATGGATCAATATCGGACATATCGAGAACATGATGGTCGTTCATTATTGTAATTTATTTTAAGGTGCGTTTGGATTATTTTTTATTTATAAATTTCTATTGTTTTATCAATAGTACAATAATATTGTTTTATCTTTATGTCCTTTTTAGTTAATTTAGTATTTACCATTTGTTTTAAATTTTAAATATTAAATAAGATTTCCGGTATACATATTGTGTAAATAATTTAAATGTGTTGGATCTATTTAAATTAATATGAACATATAAATTAATTTATATATTGTAATTAATATTTGAAGAAGATTTCACGATTTTACTTTATTCTATTTTTTTTATTAAAAAGCAAATTAACATGGGAGAACTTAAACACTTTTCTAACAATGGATTAATCATAAATTAGTTAAATTCTAACAATAAAATAAATTAATTTGATTAAATTTAGAAGTATTGCATGCACATCATAAGGTGCACGTTTGTGCGCCTCCTATGGCGCACAAACGCATGCACATCAAAAGACGCATAAATTTTGGCGTGACTAAGTAAAATGTCTAAATGTTTTACAAGTTTTGATGTCTTCAAAATTGTGTTACGCCGATTCCTTACAATGCCATTTATAGAACGTAATTTTATAAAAAAACTACCCTTGTGCGCTTTACGAAACGCACAATATCATATCCAAGCCCGGGATTTTTTTCCCCATTATAATAACATATCCGGAATCCGCTGACGATTTGAAATTACATATATGTGCATCCTAAGCACATGTCTTACGCATCTTTTGATGTGCATGTTTGCGTGCGTCTTAGGAGGCGCCCACAGTGTGCACATTTGGATGTGTATACGGTGTGCACATTTGGATGTGCATACTTCCATGTGCATCAGGATGCGCATATGACCATGCACATCAAAAGACGCATAAAATTTGGAGTGGCTAAGTAAAATTTTGGCGTGTATATATCATCTCCCATTGGTGAAATAGGGCCTATTTTGTTTACTGTAGATTAACTAGGCCCCTAATAAAATTAAATTAAAAAATAAAGATAAATTAGATAAATTAATGCTATAATTAAGGATTGAGATTAGGTAGTTAATTGATTTTCGAATTAAAAAAGCTGCCAAAAAAATTTAAAAAGGTTTTAAAAAAAATGGAAACCTTATATAAAAGATTCTCGAAATCTTTTTATAGCTGCTACTTCTATAAATCACAATTACGCTCTACTCTCTCTCCAACTCCATTGAAGCGATTGAAGGTATCTTTGTTGAGCGTCGTCTTCTCCGTCTTGCAATCGTCGTTTCCTGGTGTGTATTTCATCCATTGTTGTTTAATTCGAACCAGGTAAGTATTCGAATTCGATCTCATCTTTTCGGTTTATTCGTGGTAAAATCCCCAACATTCAAAACTTCTCAACCTAGTTCTTCGGTCATCCATACGATATTGATTTCTATGATGAGTACATAATTTCCTGTGATTATGTACATATGTTCAGTCTTATGTACATACGGGATGAACATATGTTGGTTAGTAACTTTTTTTAGGAAATATATGTAAGAGAATCATCCGATGTAGTTGGGACATGAAATATGTACACATATCAATATATTAATGTGTTAAGTTTCGATTGTGTATCCATGATGAATACATATTTTTCTATGACTTTCGATATAACTGTCACAATATGTATGCTCAACGGCATTTTATGTACATACGTAGTAAATGGTGAAGATGATTTTCGGTTCTTCAAAGCTTCGAGCTGTAACAATGGCGACAGAGGAGACGGGATGAAGATTGATGCAAATGAGTCATCAATGAAGATTTGCAAAATCGTTCCTCTAATATTTTCCTTTTTTTATTTCATACAGTTGCCTTTATTTTCGTTTAGTTAATTGATTCAAAAATCAGAAACTGCCTAATTATGTAAATAAATAAAGATAAACAAGAGAGAAAAATTGTGATTTATTGAGTATCTTTATTTTTGTTTTTAATAAATCTTTTTATAAAAATATAAAGGGCCTAGTTTGTCAACATATAAATAAAAGGGTCTAGTTTATACACATTGCCTACTTAGCCAACTCATACTTTATGTTTTGGTGGAAACATAATTGATTGCCTTGCTTGTCCAATTTTAGAAATTGATAACAAACAATTTGACTTTATGACTTAATTCTTATAGGTTCAAGTCCTTGAAAGGTAATTTCCATGAATATGACGCACAACTTCATTATTATTGTAATGAAATAGAGTACTAGTGTAATCCTCGTGGTATAATTTTAATGGATATATAATTTTTTTTAAATTTATAATAAAAAAGTTTAAAAAGAAAAATAATAATTTTAATTAATTAATTTAAAGAGTAATTAAAATTTATTATTAAATTAATTATAATTTTAAAAAAAAACAATAAAAAAGGCTAATTTAGAATATTCATATCTTAGTGTACTATTTATAAAGTTGATAAAGGTAAAATTAAAATGCTTTAAAGAAAATTAAAATATAAATGTTAAAATAGAGAATATTTAATAAGTTGAATTATAAAATTATCGAAAGTAATTTTAAATAATATCAATAAAAAATAAAGAAGATAAATAATTATACTATAATAATTTATACATTTGTTAAATAATTAATTATTATTAATTAATATAAGAACTATGTATTTTATTTTAAAGTTAAAATAATAAATTATTTAATCATATTATAGTTAGAAATGGAAAACTTTTCAAAATGATAAGAATATCTTAAGAATGTATCGAAGATTATGGTAAGACTAAAATGGAAATAACATATATATTGTCTATATTTATAATTTTTTTTAATTTATTTGTTAATTAGTATAATTATAAAATTAAAATGCACGAGAAAATGACATGTGACGTGAAGTTGAAAAGAAGATGACACGTGGGATTAAATGATTTTACTTTAATATATGTATATTAGATATATAGATATGTATGTACTCATACTATAGACTTTTATGTACCTTACTAAGTTAATGCATGTTAAGTTAAAAGCTAACAACTTGTGTATCAAATTTCAACAATTTGGTACCCACAATTTAGTAGCTATTATTACATCAAATGTGTGCACCAATAAGAGATGTGAATACTGGGATTGTACCCAATATTCTTGTATTTTTGTGTATATTGCTAATATTTTTGTCAAAATGGACCCAATTTTAAAATCAATATGACCCAACAATTGTAATCAAAGCTGCACTTTAAGTGATAAATTGCGATACGTATCATACGTGTTATGTATAAGTATAAAACGTAAGTCTAGTGTTTTCTACTTGCACATAACATACACGTCTTTTAAAAGACGTGTGTAATCTCACGTTATCTTGGTCCACTAAAATTTAACAAACTTTATTAAAAGACCTGTGTAATTTCGCGTTATCTTGATCAACTGAAATTTAACAAACTTTATTTTTAAACCTACAAAAATTCATGTGTATAGCAATCTATCACTTAAACTGCAACTTTGATTACAACTATTCGGTCTTATTAATTTTAAAATTGGGCCCATTTTGACAAAATATTAACAATAAACAGAAAAATATAAAAATATTTGGTATACTACCGGTCTTCGTATTTCTTATTGGTGTGACTAGATATGCCGAAAATCACGAACTCTCCTTTTTATCGAATCGGGTCCATGTTGACAAAATATTAGTAGTTTATCACTTAAAGTACAACTTTGATTACAATGGTTCGGTCATATTGATTTTAAAATTGGGTCCATTTTGACATGTTTTAAATAATAAGAAAAATAGAGGAGAAACTTTTAATAAAA